>CM057718.1:11892695-12492695 GCA_030064385.1 Melaleuca quinquenervia
CCATGTACCTACTAGTTATTGAGAAGTGTTCAACCATGCATATTCCTCACTACGATCGGAAATTGAGCGAGCATTTGGCGTATTAAAAAAGAAGTATAAGATTTTAACTAACATGCCAAGCTATCCGTATGCAAAGCAAGTGCAAGTTATCATAGCTACAATGGCTTTGCACAATTATATACAAAGAAATGTCATGATCGATAGTGATTTTGAAATAGCAAATTTGGATCCGGAATATGGATATTCAATTGAAGTTGATGTTGTAAATGAGGGAGTAAGTGGTTTAAATGATAATGCATCACTTGATATGAAATGTGTACGTGATGAAATAGTTATGAGTTTAACAAATTGTTGAGGATGTTTGTAATATTTAAAAACAATGTACTCATTTACTTGAATTATGTTCGACTCACGTTTATTATAATGAAATGACTCTCTTCTTTAATTGAAAAGATCTTTTTTAATATGAATTTATTATTTATAAATTTGGTAATATGCTTCTTTTAAACGTGAAAATAAATATATTAATGTCATTATTCTTTCCAATTTCAAACAAATTAAAGTTAAAATTTTTTTAAAAAAATTGGTTAAAGTAAATAACTTTCTAAATATAAGTTTACCAAACATCATTTCCTAAACTGCAAAAATAGGAGGGAACTTGATCTGAATGGTGGAAGGACTTGATCTCACGATGGATGAAGACTTCGGAAAATTTTTATCTGCTAGTTGAGGATTCTCGGCTCCATCACTAAGATATTTCTTTGACACTTGATTAGGGTTTTCTGGGTTTGTTCGATTGCAACCTTCTTGGCAACTCTTCTATTGTTTGTTGCTGGGTGGAGTGTCTTCTTTCTTTCCTTCATACAGTCGAGCTTCGGAATCGTCCTACAACGGTGTCATCTTCGAGCTCTATAGAAGTTTCTGGGTTTTATGTCAATATTCATTGAAGCTTGTTGTTCCGGATTTCATAAAATCAAACGATCGGGTCCTTTGGCTTTGATATCGCTCTTGGCTCCCTTATAATAGTACTTCGTTTGTCCTTACTGTGGCTCATCATAAGGCTATAGGCAGATAGGCTAAGCTTGGCTGATTTCTAGGCTCTTGTTATCTTTGAAATGGTGTTTGGCTTTGTTGATTGTCTGATAGTGACTGGTTATCAATAGCAACTCTCTTGTAGGCTCTATGCCTTAAAAATTGGCCCGCTCGGATCTCTGGAGTTTAAGCAAAACGAGTATACTGGTGCCGTGTGAAATGGAACATGATAACACGGTTGAGTTACAACATATGACTTCATTTGGGGGAATGGATAGAACAGCAGGTGCGGCGGGAGATGTGCCTACCACTACCCCCTCTCATTCTTCTCGAAGGAATAGGAGGGTATGTAGCAGAAGTCGATTTGCACTGTGTAATGCCATGGATAATTCTAGAACCCTTTTGGATTATCCTAGCCCGTCAATCCACCACCTAGGAGTGCCTAATCCTTTTGGTCATCAATGTTCGGCTGTAATCCTTATTTAGGAATGGTTGGAGTAGGCATTGCAAGTTTCTAAGGTGGTTGATGAAGGGAAGAAGGTGGCTGATCCTACTCCCCTAGTTGAGGGTAAGTTACCTTCTACTGTAAATATGGTGCCTAAGGTGTCCAATACTTCTCCGATACAACCTAAATCTTACTTTAGAAGCCGATTAAATAAGGGCCGTGGCAGTAGTTGTTTGAGGGGCACAAACCTACCCCCACAGCCAATGAGTATACCATCAGGTGACCAGAAACAAGCCAACAATTCTAGCCAAGTTAGGACTTGGGCGAGCGTGGCACATTCCACAGCAGCTATTGGGTATAATCTGAATTACATTCCACCTTCCACTAAGGACGGAAGTCCGTGTGTCATCGTTCTGATGAGATTTTGGAAGCTACGAATAGGGTGTGGCATCAATCCTTAGTTGGCTACTTCATTGGAAAACAACTTTCATTCAAACTCATAGAAGCTTCCATAAAATAGCTTTGAGGCATCTAGATGGAGGACATGAGGGCAAATGATAATGGGTTTTACTTCTTCCATGTACCAGATGCAGAGTTCAAGCTTAAGATCCTTGAGAAAAAGCCGATCACGATTGCTAGAATCCCACTTATTCTTCAGCAATGGCATCCGAAGCTTGAATTAAAGAAGCAGAAACATGTGAAGATACCGGTATGGGTCAGGCTCAAAGACATGCCTTATGATGCATGGTCTTCCAAAGGAATTAGTGCGATCGCAAGCGTAATTGGGAAACCACTCTATGTGGATGAAGACACTAAGAAGAGGAGGATGATTTATTTTGCTCAGATTGCATAGAAATAGATGCAAAGAAGCCGTTATACGACTCAGTCTCTGTCTTCCATGATGAGGAGGAGAGAATAGTGGTTGTGGAGTATGAATGGAAGCCCTTGTTATGCTTTAAATTTGGTGTCTTTGGACATAGATGTCATGATCCAATTCAGGCCTCCTCAGTGCCTACTGGGGACCAACGAACTAGTTTTGCTTCACAATCCTTGAACTCGGTGTCTTAATCTATCTCGCCGGATAAGGGTAATCCTTTGACTAATGGTAATCCTCAACAGCCACAGTGGACGGTAGTCCAGCCTAAAAGCAAGGCAAAACTTAAGAGTGTTCAGGCAATAGTGCAAGAGCAGGTGGAGAGGAGAGTCTTACCTCAGGTGAACTTGGATATTAAGGACCCTCTTTCATTATCTCATGGGTTAGTGACAACATCCTCTATCTCAAAAGAAGAACGACTTGAACAGGACAATCTACTAGTCTCCTCGAATGACGAGAGCTCTTTAGTCAACTCTTCGCATAAATTGTTTCAGGGAGAATCCGATGCTCCCTAGAATTCCCCAGCTCAGGGCTCTACTCTAGTGGAAGTCATTAGCAATGTGTAGGTGGCTGTTACACAATTTGCACATCCTTTGAGAATTTTGCCCAAAAAATAGGGGCTAAAAAAGAAGGCACATAAGGCCAAGAGGCCTTAATTCATTATTTTGTATCCTCCCCATCTATGTATATTGGTGTCTAGAATATCAGGGGGCTAGTTAACCCTATGAGACAAGCAAAAGTTAGATATCTTGTTCATACTAACAATCTTTGTTGCGTTGGTCGGCTTGAAACAAAAGCATCTAGAGCTGTGTTTTCTCGCATTTCTCCTAGCCTCATTTTAGGCTGGACCTGGTTTTCCAACTATGATCATAATGTAGGAGGAAGGATTTGGTTCGGGTGGGATTCAAACTATGCCATTTTTGAGCTGTATGGTGCCTCAAATTATACATGGTTTCATTAGGCAAGTGAACTTGTCCACATCTTTTACCATCTCGGTTTTATATGTGGCTCATACTTATATGGATAGACGTAGCTTGTGGTCGGACCTTATGGCAAGGAGTAGGTGCTCATGGATGTTCCATGGGTAGTGGCTGGCAATTTCAACACTATACGATATATCACGGATCATATTGGTGGGTCCAACGCATGGTCCTCTTCTCTTGATGAGCTGAATAATTGTGTGATTAACTCAGGATTGGATGATTTGAGATTCGTTGGCTGCAGGTTTACCTGGTCTACTTCGGAAGGCATAAACAGGAAAATCCGCAAGATAGACAGGGTACTTGTTAATGCGAAATGGGTCATGGAGTTCTCTTATTCGAAGGCTAACTTCCTTCCTCCAGGAATCTCGGATCACTCTCCCATGGTGATTCGGATTTTGTCTCCTATACAGACCTGGCGACCATTTAAGTTCTTCAATTTATGGATGTCCCATCTTGACTTCTTCAAGGTAGTGGAGAGCGTGCGAGTTGAGCAAATTGAGGGCACCTCTATGTTCCAACTTTGTTCGAAATTGAGGAAGTTAAAATTCAAACTTAAGCAATTGAACTTGGAGTCGTTCTTGGATATTTCCAAGACGACAAAATTGGCAAGGCAACGACTTAAAGCGATACAAGAGGACATTCTTCGGGACTCGTTCAATCTGTCGTTGGCCCAAAATGAAAGGGATGCCAAGGAGGCCTTCTCTATCTTACGTCTGCAAGAAGAATCATTCTATATGCAGTGTTGACACCTAAATTTTTGCGCCTTTTGTTTTCTTTATTTATTTTTTATCTTTATTACTTGCATATAGTTAATAGGAGTATCTTGCATTTTAGGTAGGACCATTGGCGGTGAATAGAATTTTGGATGAGATCAGGCTGAAGATTTTGAGCTACAAGAGGCATGATTTATTTATGAAAATCTAATTTCCTTTGAGAGAGTGTGCAAAGTCACAGATAAGAACAAGAGAGGAAATAAGTTTTTAAGGGCTTATCTGGGTAGATTAGATTTCATTTAAAAGGGGTGAGAAAGACCAAATATTCCTTTATCCCAGCGAGAAGTGCCCAGGAGATGTACATGCAAGGGGGACGTATGCTAATCAAAGGGAAATGGGATCTCTTGTTTTTTAAATAATTCTCGGTCAAATCTTCCCCAAGATTTGACCGAATCTTCACTATTCCTTTATGAGGGCGTCCATGGGCATAGTGAAAGGGGGACTCTTTCTTCGAAAAAAAGAGGGCAGAACGCACGCAGAGAGAGAGAGAGAGAGAGAGAGAGAGAGAGAGAGAGAGAACTTTGACCTCTCTTAGCAAAGGAGGACTTTTGACTTTTTTCTGAAACTTTTTTCGACTGCACAGAACGTAAGGAAGTGAAAGAAGGAGACACACACGAAGAAAGGAGGCGAACGCAAAGGCTGTGGTGATTTGAGACTACGACTCCGGTGCTTCCCCTTGTCGGAAATTTCCAACTCCGGCGACGTGTCCTCGGTTTCTTGTGTTCGTCTTCACGGGTGAGTTTTCGTTATTGCCGGTGTGTCCTTGGCTTCTTGAGGATCGCGAACGAAAGGCCTTGTGGACGAGCTGTGGAGAAGCTCGACTTTGCTCGAGCATGCTCGTCTTCCGCAATCTTTGAATCGTGTAGGGAGAGTCATCGTTTTTACTCTTCTTCTTGTGACTTCCCTTTATCACTTGGTTTTTTGTGTTTTTCGGACTTGAATGGGTCATGGCCGATTTAGCCGGTTTCAAAGCTTCAAAAGATTGATATTTTGATTGCGCGTGCTAATTTTTGGTCCCTAATGCATTACAAAGTTAGAATTTGTGCCTTTTTGGTCTTGCGATTCAATGTTTCCACTGCATATCACCTGTTTGCTGAATTGTCCGAATGAGTTGCCTCCGATTTCTTTTCTTTTCTTTTCTTTTTTTATTTTCGTTCATTTAAAAAAATAAACAAATTAAAAAAATCATTTTTTTAGAATTCAATTTTTGAATGTTTGATTTCTTATTTTCTGTTTAATTTCTTTTTTGTGCATATTTAGAATAATTTTGCATGTTTGAATTGATTGCGTTGCATTACGTGCATATTAGAATATTTGCATATTTAGGTTAGTTGCATGTTTAAATTGAAAATCGCATGTTTAGATTAATTGCATGTTTATTTTAACAATTGCATGACTAGTTTAATTTGCACGTGTAGGTAAAATTTGCATAATTAGTTTAGATTGCATTTTAGATATTTTTGTTAGGATAATTTTAGCTAGATTGCATTCTAGGATATTATTCTTGGTTGAGTAGATTTTAGTTTAAATTATGAATTAATATATATTGTTTCCTAATTTAGATTATATGATTAGCCATGGATAATTAGGTTAATTAATTCATAAAAAATTCCAAAAAAATTGCATTTCATATATTGCATTAGATTTTATTTGATTAGATTAGATTAGATTAGATTTTATTTGATATTTGATTTTATTAGATTTGATTGGATTTGATTTGATGCATGATTTGATTTTGTGATTTGTTTTGGATTTTCATTCCTTTTTGTTATTGATTGAGTTTACGTATGGTCACCATTGCATGTTAGAAATAGATTTAAAATTAATCCAAACTGCCTGCTATTTTTGGAAATAATGAGAAGGTACTGAAAGGGTGTTATATTAGTCTAGCATAACCAAGTCCCCGATCCCTTAGATCTCTAGTTCGTAGGAGTAAAGCATAGCTCCCGATGCTTTACATGGGTTCCTAATCGACCCACCAAAAATAGATTAGTGGCGACTCCAAATTGAAAACTTGTTACATGTCAAAAAGTGAAACCTAAGTCGTGAATTGGTATGGGCTTGGGAGAGCTAGAGCTAGGTTTAATCTTAGCAATCCATTAGCCGAACCCTTAGATGGTGCACCTTCAGGAAGGTTGCGACAGCTTGGCGACTCCACTGGGGACTTGAAAAATTCTTAGTGGACTTATGCCATTTTTCATTATTTTCAAATTTTTGTTTGGCAGCGAGGATTCTAGGTAAGTTCCTACCACATGAGTTGAATATTTTTGCAGGTTGTTTAAATTAAATGTTTAAGTGCTTTTATTACTGCTTAATATAAATTGTTGTGCATGTCATGATTACTTTTTGCACTACACCTTAGCACACATAACCCGCCGCCGGACCTAGGCCGCATAGGATCACTTAGGATGGTATTAAGTTTGGATACAACTTCGACCGCGAGGCTGCGTAGTAGAGGTTGCCCAAACTTAATCCCGAAACTTTCTTTCTAGGTGTCGAGAGTGTTTGGCTCTGCCCGCGAGTCAGCGTCGCATCGGGGCATCATTCTTGACTGAGTCGGAGTTACGAGGGCTTGACTTAGTACGCGAGGCTGCGACTAGTCATCCCACCCTCGTGGCACCACTTTGTTAAGCCTTTTAGAGTAAAAATCGAGCTGCACTTATCATGCGCATGTCTATGTGATTGTCCCTGATCTACTTGCGAAGTAAGCCTTTTATTGTCTATTCTTTGAATTTCATTTTTGTATTTTGAGTCGGTCCATGATAAGTTAGGTCAATAGCGTCATCTTAGTAATTTTTGAGTCAAAATAATAATTCTCATTAAGATTTTAAAAAAAAGAAACAGAAAAAAAAGCAAAAAAAAAAACAGTTTCCATGAAACTTTCAATTATATGCTTTTTCTTTAAAGTGTGTCAAAGGTTGTCATTTTCCATTCATCCTTAAAAAAAAAGAACCAAAAAAAAGGAAAATTGGTTAAGTCATGGACCGAACATTCTCCCGATCACATATTCATGTCTAGTTTTGTCTTTTTAGGTGATCACAGATCGTCCACGTTCACCCATTATCACAAGATCAAGAGCAAAAGCAACAATGGCTGACCAAAACAAGCAAACTCGTGTTGCTGCTCTTGAAACAGCGATGAAGACAGTCCTGAATGTCCTCGAAAACCTCTCGAAGTAAGTTGTTTCTCTAAACACAAGCATTTCCACTTTGGTCGTGTCTGCTCAACCAAGAGTCGAAGTTGTACTGCCCAATGACCCTGCTCCAACTGAGGTAAAAGACAAAGGAAAGAATGCTAGCATTAGCACTTCCTCGACCGAGAATGGAGCAATCTCGATTGATAATGTTCCTCCGACCTTGACTGATAAGGCCGGGGCATCTTCTGAACTGCCAATGAGTGACGAGGCTAAACGCATTGCTAAGCTAGAAGAGTAAATTCGTCAAATGCAAGGCTTTCAAGATCAGTTCTCGCGAGGTCTTGCTCATATTGCTAGGGTTCAAGTCCCAAAGAAGTTCAAGGCACCTGAGTTCAACAAGTATGAAGGCCTCTCATGTCTAAAGGTCCACTTGCAATACTACACTATGAGGATAGCACCGTATGCTGACAATGTGCCGCTCATGATCCATACTTTCCAAGATAGCTTAACTGAACCTGCTCTACAATGGTTCATTGTGAAGAAGATTAATCTGCTTGAGACGTGGGAGGAGTTATCCGATGCTTTCATTTGTCAATATAAATTCAACATGGACGTGGCCCCGTCACGTGAGGATTTGATTGGCTTTGAGAAAAAGAAGACCGAGACTTTCAAGTCTTATGCCATGAGATGGAGAGCTGTGGCTGCTCAGATCACCCCTGAGCTGACTGAAAAGGAAATGTTGGACATGTTTATGAAGTCTTTGCCATTTGAGTACCGCAATCGAGTGTTAGGATCTCGTTTTGAATCTTTGGCTGAGTTGATTCCCGTGGGAGAACGCATTGAGATCGCTTTGCGCGATGGTTGGGCTGTGGAGCAAAATACCTCTGCCAATAAATTTACTTTCAAGAAAGAGGAGTTTGCATCTGAAGTGAATGTGGCCTACTCTCAACCAACTCATGACACTAGCGGACAGAAAGGTGGAAATCGATCTTCCGCACGTCGTCAATTCAATACAAGGCAATTCACTCCTCTTCCTAGGCCGTTATCCAAGGTTTTGCTAGTCCTCCAGAAGAAAGGACTACTTTCAACTGAACCCAAGCGTCCGAACCCTCAGAGGTTCAATAGTTATGACCCATCAAAAAAATGTGATTATCAAATGGGCAAGGCTGGACATTCCACTGATGATTGCTACGTGTTGAAGCACAAAGTTCAAGACCTCCTGGATACAAATGCACTCTCTTTCACCACTGGTCAACCAAATGTCCAGCATAATCCCCTGCCCAACCATGCTAAAGGAGTTAAAGGAGACACCGAGTAGAAGAATTTTCGTACTTCTCTGCGAAGGGGTCTTTTGTTGCTTTTCAGGATTTCCTGCTTTCTGAATTTCAGTTATTGTTTGAACTTTGGTTATTAGGGTTTGAGTATTTGCATTTTCCATTCCAATAAATGTAATTCATTTGATTCAATGAAGTTGCAAGTTTTTCTTTATTTTGAGAACATGTTGAAATATGCTAAACTAGCTCGGTGATGATATCCAACAATTGAAAAAAAATCATCCAAGGAGAATTTTGAGGGCTAGGTTTCTTCATGTTTTCTTGTTCAAAAAAAATAAAAAAAATTGAAAAAAGAAAATTTCAAAAAAAAAAAGTATGTGGTGCATAAACTTTGTTTGTTTTTCTAAACCCCTTTGATTCATGTGTCTGAGCCTAACTCCTTTTGGTCGATCAAGAGTTGGCACTTTCCAAGGAAAATAATTTGCAAAGATGATCATTGAAAACTATGGGGCATTTTCCAATCTGGCGGAGACACTGTATTGATGGGTGATGAAAATTTCTCCAAATTTGGATTACATTTATTTAGAGCCATATTCATGCACGTTCTTTTGATGTAGGGGTAAAAAAAATGTGGCATCAAAGACCGAGCTTCCGTGGTGATAATTCGTGTGTTCGTATCCAAGAGCAGCCAATGGACTTTCATTTTAGTAACTTTCTCTTGCGTCTGATATCATGTTCATGATATACATGGGTGGTACTTCTGAGTGAGATGAATTATTTTGAAATAAGCTTAAAGTGCCTATATCTGAAAAAAAAAAGATTTTGCATGATGGTTCTGTTTGTTCATGAGTCCCACTGAAGATTGCAAAACTTAAACCATTTGATAATGATGCGGAACTAATTGAGAATGCTAAATGAGATGCATCAGGATAACGAAAGGCAAGCCATATCCATACACAGTCCTATTTTTATACACTTATGAGTTGAGAGTGCAAAATTCCATGTCCGCAAGGTAAATAGTTCTCTCGCAAAAAATACGATAGCCGAAATGATGAGGGGCAGTTCATTTCTCTATCCCAAACACTACATTTGATCCATTGGTTACCCAATTTGAGCTGAAACACTTGTGAAGTTTCATTTCATATTACCCCTGTTAAGAACCACCCCACATTGGGGTAAGTTGGAGGTACATTTGCTTAATTGGTGTGGAAGGATGAGAAAGGTAGATAGAAATTTTTATGCTTTCACTTGCATCAATCTTCGTGTGTTGCTATTACATGAGAAATCAAACGGTGAATCAAGTGCCTTAGGAATGATGAAGAGTATTCATTTCTCTATCCTAAACACTTTTATCATTTGCTAGCCATTTTGAGCCTGCAATTTCATTTCATTAAACCCACATTGGTGATCATCTCTTACATTAGGGCATGGCAAAAATCAAAGCCATTGGAAGCAGCAGAATACAAGTGACACATCAAGGGACATCAGGCCAAGTTGTCATATTGCACACACTTGTTGAGTCTAGTCCATAAATTAAGTGAAGAAAAAATGCGAAAGTGGGGCATGAAAAAGCAGTGTGCCTGGTAAAAGCAAGGCCAATGCTCGGGAAAAAATGAATGAAAAAGCTTAGGGGCAAAGAAAAAGCAATGTGCCTGATAAAAGCAAGGCCAATGCCCATAGAAGTCAGAGCCAAAGGCTCAAGTATGTTAAAGTCAACCCTCGGTATGTTAGGGTTTTTCAAAAAATGACAAATGGGGCAGTCCTGTAAATGACCCTCTAAAGGATTTGACATCATGTAATATCTCTAGTAGAGCAAAGTCAGAATCTTGAAAGTTGATCTTGGGATACAAGTCCTCAGTGAAGAGAAGTCCAGTGACAGTTTTGAGATGATCATCAATTTATCATTCCATACACACTTTTTGAGCCTAATCAATCATTTCATTTCTCAACCCTTGAGCCAAGCCTACGTTACAACCCTCAAAAGTCTCTTTTGATTATGGCACTTGAATTAACGTAGGATTCAAATGTTTTAAGCTTAGCTCGAAGGAGTGCAAGCAGGATTATTTCTATCTCATTTTGCAGGGTTCTTGACTTGTAAACCCGAAGTTGTTCATTGAAGAAATTTCCTTCTAAGCCTTGACTCAAAGAGTCCCCTTTGCTTAATCGTTGACCAAGCCCGAATTATAGTCTTGTTAAAGACCTCTCTGATTGGTAAATTTGTACCGCTTGCGAGAATAATTGGACCTTTGTTGACATGATGATGGTGAGATCGAGGGATACAGTTATTCCCGCATTAATGGCCGGGACAAAAGCCTTCCAATGAGAGTGAGTGAAAGTCCTTTCTAACTGAAAGTATCTCATTTGTCATTCTTAAGAAATTCATACTGTGAGCGAAAGTGATCTTGATCGATCATAATTTGGTGATGCAAACATGGTAAACAAATACTTGATTGACATGTATGCCTTGATGAATGCATATGTTGCTTTGCTCTAATCATGTTTGATAGGTAATGTTTCCTTGAAGACTAAAGAGTTCTGAGTGCTCGAACTGATATTTAAAGCATCATATTTGTCCCAACATACCCGATTGGAATTTTAGGCAGCTTGTTCGAGAATCTGCAGGAATTAAGTTACCTGATTAGAGTTTCAAAAAATCCGAAGGGAATTTTCAAAACAATTCAGGCCGTTCAAGTTCTTTTACCGTTGGTTTCTTTTGTGTAAGAAGGCGGTTCAAACCCTTTCACCGTTTGGCTTCTTTTGTGACTGAAGTGACTTCGGGCCTAAGAGGGCAGTTCAAGTTCTTTTACCGTTGGCTTCTTTTGTCAAGAAA
The DNA here is from genome assembly GCA_030064385.1 of Melaleuca quinquenervia. Lineage (NCBI taxonomy): Eukaryota > Viridiplantae > Streptophyta > Magnoliopsida > Myrtales > Myrtaceae > Melaleuca > Melaleuca quinquenervia. Next base: position 11,904,043 of record CM057718.1, read on the forward strand.
GCGGTTCAAATCCTTTCACCGTAGGCTTATTCTGTGTAAGAAGGCGGTTTAAACCCTTTCATCGTTTGGCTTCTTTTGTGACCGAAGTGAGTTTGGGCCTAAGAGGGCGGTTCAAGTTCTTTTACCATTGGCTTCTTTTGTCAAGAAGGCGGTTCAAATCCTTTCACCGTAGGCTTCTTTTGTGTAAGAAGGCGGTTCAAACCCTTTCACCGTTTGGCTTCTTTTGTGACCAAAGTGAGTTCAGGCCTAAGAGGGCGGTTCAAGTTCTTTTACCGTTGGCTTCTTTTGTCAAGAAGGTGGTTCAAATCCTTTCACCGTAGGCTTCTTTTGTGTAAGAAGACGGTTCAAACCCTTTCACCGTTTGGCTTCTTTTGTGACTGGAGTTAGTTCGGGTCTAAGAGGGCGGTTCAAATTCTTTTACCGTTGGCTTCTTTTGTGTAAGAAGGCGGTTCAAATCCTTTCACCGTAGGCTTCTTTTGTCAAGAAGGCGGTTCAAATCCTTTCACCGTAGGCTTCTTTTGTGTAAGAAGGCGGTTAAAACCTTTTTACCATTTGGCTTCTTTTGTGACCGAAGCAAGAGCTCGCGGTTTCCAAAATTCATTCAATACATGCCTCAATCTACCAAGGTAAGTATGCAAGTATGTTTCTCTTTCTCTTCATTTGCATTCATCATGCCATAATTACATTTGAAAAAAAAATGAGAATTAGTCTCAACAAAAATATCATGCATAACATTTGCATTTAATCAACCTGGATGTCTCCCTCTTAGATAATGTTCCGTTCTAGATGTGATTGCTATTTGCTGACTTATTTAATTGTGTTAATTCAGTTTGCCAAATAAGCATTTTATTCTAGAATGACCACATTTTTTGGAGGATTTGGATATGAACTGAACAAGTAAAGATCAATCTCAATCCGACAGGTAAGTGACTTCAGGTATTTTTTTTTCTCTTTTCTGCATTTACATCCTCATAACATTGCATTTAGAATAAGATTCACATTGATTTCAAAAAAAAAATTCATGACTTTGCATTTGCATAGCCAAAATTTAGGTTTCTATGGTCTTTCAATGCAACCTCTGTGAGCTCACCTTCAAAGAGGGGCAGCTGTTGACACCTAAATTTTTGCGCCTTTTGTTTTCTTTATTTATTTTTTATCTTTATTATTTGCATATAGTTAATAGGATTATCTTGCATTTTAGGTAGGACCATTGGCGGTGAATAGAATTTTGGATGAGATCAGGTTGAAGATTTTGAGCTACAAGAGGCATGATTTATTTATGAAAATCTAATTTCCTTTGAGAGAGTGTGCAAAGTCACATATAAGAACAAGAGAGGAAATAAGTTTTTAAGGGCTTATCTGGGTAGATTAGATTTCATTTAAAAGGGGTGAGAAAGACCAAATATTCCTTTATCCCAGCGAGAAGTGCCCAGGAGATGTACATGCAAGGGGGACGTATGCTAATCAAAGGGAAAGGGGATCTCTTGTTTTTTAAATAATTCTCGGTCAAATCTTCCCCAAGATTTGACCGAATCTTCATTATTCCTTTATGAGGGCGTCCATGGGCATAGTGAAAGGGGGACTCTTTCTTTGGAAAAAAGAGGGCAGAACGCACGCAGAGAGAGAGAGAGAGAGAGAGTAAAAAAAGGAAAGAAAGAACTTTGACCTCTCTTAGCAAAGGAGGACTTTTGACTTTTTTTTTTGAAACTTTCTTCGACTGCAGAGAACGTAAGAAAGTGAAAGAAGGAGACGCACACGAAGAAAGGAGGCGAACGCAAAGGCCGTGGTGATTTGAGACTACGACTCCGGCGCTTCCCCTTGTCGGAAATTTCCAACTCCGGTGACGTGTCCTCGGTTTCTTGTGTTCGTCTTCACGGGTGAGTTTTCGTTATTGCCGGTGTGTCCTTGGCTTCCCAAGGATTGCGAACGAACGGCCTTGCGGACGAGCCGTGGAGAAGCTCGACTTTGCTCGAGCACGCTTGTCTTCCGCAATCTTCGAATCGTGTAGGGAGAGTCATCGTTTTTACTCTTCTTCTTGTGACTTCCCTTTATCACTTGGTTTATTGTGTTTTTTGGACTTGAATGGGTCATGGCCAATTTAGCCGGTTTCAATGCTTCAAAAGATTGATATTTTGATTGCGTGTGCTAATTTTTGGTCCCTAATGCATTACGGAGTTAGAATTTGTGCCTTTTTAGTCTTGCGATTCAATGTTTCCACTGCATATCACTCGTTTGCTGAATTGTCCGAATGAGTTGCCTTCAATTTCTTTTCTTTTCTTTTCTTTTTTTATTTTCGTTCATTTTAAAAAAATAAACAAATTTAAAAAATCATTTTTTTAGAATTCAATTTTTGAGTGTTTGATTTCTTATTTTCTGTTTAATTTCCTTTTTGTGCATATTTAGAATAATTTTGCATGTTTGAATTGATTGCGTTGCATTACGTGCATATTAGAATATTTGCATATTTAGGTTAGTTGCATGTTTAAATTGAAAATCGCATGTTTATTTTAACAATTGCATGACTAGTTTAATTTGCACGTGTAGGTAAAATTTGCATAATTAGTTTAGATTGCATTTTAGATATTTTTGTTAGGATAATTTTAGCTAGATTGCATTCTAGTATATTATTCTGCATTCTAGTATATTATCTTAATTGAGTAGATTTTAGTTTAAATTAGGAATTAATATATATTGTTTCCTAATTTAGATTATATGATATTTAGCCATGGATAATTAGGTTAATTAATTCATAAAAAAATTCCAAAAAAATTGCATTTCATATATTGCATTAGATTTTATTTGATTAGATTAGATTAGATTAGATTTTATTTGATATTTAATTTTATTAGATTTGATTGGATTTGATTTGATGCATGATTTGATTTTGTGATTTGTTTTGGATTTTCATTCCTTTTTGTTATTGATTGAGTTTACGTATGGTCACCATTGCATGTTAGGGATAGATTTAAAATTAATCCAAACTGCCTGCTATTTTTGGAAATAATGAAAAGGTACCGAAAGGCTGTTAGATTAGTCTAGCATAACCAAGTCCCCGATCCCTTAGATCTCGGGTTCGTAGGAGTAAAGCATAGCTCCCAATGCTTTATATGGGTTCCTAATCGACCCACCAAAAATAGATTAGTGGCGATTCTTAATTGAAAATTTGTTACATGTAAAAAAGTGAAACCTAAGTCGTGAATTGGTATAGGCTTGGGAGAGCTCGAGCTAGGTTTAATCTTAGTAATCCATTAGCCGAACCCTTATGTGGTGCACCTTCGGGGAGGTCGCGACATGTAGAAGTCCAGAATTGGATAGCTCAAGGAAGCGGATTTGAACACTAAATACTTTCACCATTCGATGAATAAGCACCACTTGCACAACAGGATCCTTTCGGTGATGGATGGTAATGGTGTTCTGTTCTCTTCTCCGAATGAAGTAGGTGATGTTTTTGTGGATCATTATGTGAGTTTATACACCTCTCCAACTCAGGCAGAGAGGCCTTGGAGGGAGGACATTGAGCCTTTCCTTCAACGCAAATTGACCGATAGTTAGGTACAGGATCTTTCTGGCCCTTTCTCTAAAGTTGAGATTCATGACACTTTATTTTCACTAACTACTAGGAAGGTGCTGAGTCCAGATGGATATAATGTTGACTTTTTTAGGAAATGTTGGCATATAGTCGGACCCCTGGTAGTATTAGCTATCGCTGAATTTTGTCGGACAGGGAAACTGTTGCGCCAAGTGAATACTACAAGTGTTACTCTAGTTCCTCAAATCCCCAATCCTATTTCGTTTGATGACTTAGACCCATTGCCTACTGTAATACAATTTATAACTGCATTACTAAACTTCTAGCCAAACATATTGCTGCGGTGCTGCCCTCACTGATCAGTCCTTCATAGACTACCTTTGTCAAAGGAAGGAGGATTAGTGACAATATATTATTGGCTTAGGAACTCTTTTCTGGGTTTCACATTGATGCTTACTCACCAAAGTGTGCAGTGAAAGTTGATATTAAGAAAGCCTACGATATGGTAAATTGGGATTTTTTGGAAACTACATTGAGTGCATTTGGCTTTCCGGTTGATGATGATTAAGTTAATCATAGAGTGTGTCAAGACCCCTAAATTCTCTATATCTATCAATAGCGAACTCCAGTTTTTTTTCTTGCTCGAGGGGATTAAAGCAAGGTGATCCCATTTCACCATATTTGTTTACATTGGTAATGGAAGTATTATATGGGCCGGTATTCGATTGTGCTGCCAATTCTGGCTTCAAGTTTTACTGGAGATGCAAGTCTATGTGATTGAATCACCTCTTCTTTGTTGATGATGTGCTTTTATTTTGTGAGGCCGATGTGACTACGATGACATCCCTAAAGTTGGCTATCTCTCGGTTTTCCAAGTGATCAGGCCTCTTTCCGAATGAAACTAGAAGCGAGCTATATATGTCTGGCGGCTCGTGTAATCTGCATAATGCCATTAGTGAGATTCTTGGCTTCCGAAGGGGGGTCATGCCTTTTCAATATCTGGGAGACTCGGTGGTGGCCTTTGGACTGAGGCAAGGAGACTGTACAGCCTTGGTGAATGCGGTCACAACCAGAGCGCGATCTTGAACACATCGGTTTCTATCCTTTGCTAGCCGAGTACAATTGATAAGGTTAGTTCTTCATGTTGGTGCTGGTTTTGATGATGACAAAACTGTCCCAAAGTCTGAGGTGGTCAGACTTTCCCAGAATCTGAAGTGTTCAGACTTTCCTAAAATCTGAGGTGGACAGACTTTTATAAAGTCTGGGGAAGATAGACTTAAGTTATTATGGTTATAGATCTTATTGATCTTATTCTTTTCCCACGAAGATCTGGTGCAGAAAGTATGGTTTGATATATCTTCGACAGCTTATTGATTGATTAGATCTGATTATGACATTTATGGAAGCAATCAATTATTTGGAGCAAGTATTCACTTAAGGAAACTGAAGATCATGATTGAATGGGAGATCGGGATTGACAGATTCTCTATTGTTTCTATCTATTGCTTGAGATCTCCTGATTGATTCTGTCCAACGGGTAGATTGGAAGAATTCCTTTGGAAAGTGCCAACGGTCATGAAGGCATGAAGGAGTATTTAAGGGAGATATTTCAAGTTGTGTGGTATGAACGTTAGAGAGCAATTTTCCTAAAGTCTGAATCTGTGAAGAGCTTTAATTGTACTAAAAAGAGTGTGACACACGAACTTCGTGAGAGTTAAGCTGAGAAGCTTAGACATTGAGATTGTAACTCTTTTGATTCATAGTGGACTCCAGCCAATTGGCTGTCACCGTGGGAGAGTGGACGTAGGCTTGATCTAAGCCGAACCACTATACATCTTGTGTTCAATTCTCTTTATTCTCTAACTCTATTTATTATCCCGAAGCTTTTTATTTCCGCATTAGCTTTTACATATTAACTTATTGCACTAGCGCTTTCAAGTAGTATCAGAGCCAGGTTGCTCTCTTTAGAAGTGTTTTACTTCTAAGCTAACGATCTATGGCAAGTGCTAGTGGTTCAGGTGTGGTGGAAGGACAACATTTTCTTAGACCTCCCTATTTTGATGGAAAAGACTACTGTGTTTGGAAGAATAAAATGAGAATTTTCTTGAAGTCAAAAGATCCCATGGAATGGGAAATAATCGAACAAGGAGTAATTCATTCTACTAGTTCTGGAGAAACTAGAGTGATACCTCAAGCTGAAATTACCAAGAGACAACACACTGATTCCAGGGCTACTCATTCGCTTTACTGTGCTCTATCTCTTACTGAATATAACAGGATTTCTTCTTGTGAATCAGCCAAAGAAATTTGCGGCAGACTCAACGTTACTTATGAAGGAACTGATCGTGTTAAGGAAACAAGATTGAATATCTTGCTTGGACAATATGAAGCCTTCAAAATGAAAAATGGTGAATCAATTGCAGATATGTTCAGCAGGTTCACAGAGATTGTCAATGGACTTACAAATCAAGGACAACCAATCACTGGACCTATGAAAGTTAACAAGCTCTTGCGAGGATTATCACAAGAATGGAATCATATCAGAACATCTATTAGAGAAACTCAAAGAATTCAACCCTTGTCAGTGGATGAATTAGTCGGAACACTTCAATCTTATGAAGTGGAAAATCTCAATCAAGATGAAGAGTTCAAAGGTAAGAAATCAATTGCTTTAAAATCTAACATTATTTCTGATGATGCAGAATCAGATGACTATCTTGATGAAGAGGAAATGGCTCTTTTCATTAATAAGTTCAAAAAGTTCAACAGAAATGGAAGGAGATCAAATTGGAAATGATCCAATTCTTGGAGGAACTCGAATGCTCAAAAAGGACAATCTGATGAAAGAAACATTTATGCTGAGATCACATGTTATAATTGTCAAAAGAAATGACATATTAAGCCAGAATGCCCTCTTCTCAAACAAAAGAATGGAAGGTACGAGAAGAACAAAAAGGCTCTAAAGGCTGAAACCTGGAGTGACACAGAATGTGAAGAAAGTGATGAGGAGTTTACCAATATTTGCTTAATGGCTCATTCTGATTCAGACTCTGACTCAGAGGATTTTAATAACCAGGTAAATAATTATAGAGTTCATATTAAAATAGCTAATTATGTAAATGATCTTTGTTCCAAATTAGACTCTTCTTTTAAAGAGATTGCTGAGCTAAAGAAAGAAAATCTAATTCTCAAACAACAGGAGATTTTTTTGAAAGAAAAATTTGATAATTAAGTTTTGATTTCAAAGGAAAAATATAGCTCTCTTGAAAAAGAAAATATATGTTTAAAATCTGAAATCTCTTTTATTACAAAAAAGTTCTCTTTTGGATCTGAAAAATTAGAGAAAATTCTTTCAGTACAAAGACCTTATTTCAAAAAGGAAGGGTTGGAAATGTCTTTGGAGAAAGCACCTTTGATTGATTTTCCAAAAGTTAAAGAAAGACTAGAAAAAATGCCTCCGAAAAGAGTTTACGAAAATCATTTTAGAAGAATGTTTATTAAACTTGTTGGAAGAGATTCTATTAAGTGCTTTAGTCATCTTGAAGGAGAATGTTCAAGGGAAAAGAATTCTATAAACAAGAGATGGAAAGCGTCATTGTTTTATTCTAACCAAAAAGGACCCAAGATGATCTGGGTACCTAAAAAGAAATAAGTTCTTTTTCAGGAAATTCAATCAAAGTAGTACTTGGACAGTGGATGTTCGAGACATATGACAGGAGATTCAAGCTGTTTCATTAAATTGGAAAGTTTTGATTGATGAAAAGTAGCATTTGGAGGAGACAGCACGGGGAAAATCATTGGCCGAGGAACTGTAAAGATTGGAAAGCTTTCCATTAACAATGTTTCTTTGGTCAAAGGATTGAAGCATAATCTACTCAGCATTAGTCAACTCTGTGATACTGGTTATAAAATCCAATTTCAAGAAGGAATCTGTCTTGCCTCAAGTAAAGACAATTCTCAGACTTTCAGTGGAAGGAGACATGGTAATATATATTTATTGGATATGCATGCTGAAACTCCTAAGTGTCTTATATTTTTACAGAAAGAAGTAGAATTATGGCATAAAAGACTTGGTCATGCTCATATGAAACAAATTTCTAAGATCTCTTCAAAGCAACTTGTTCGAGGATTGCCATTCCTGAAATTTCGTAAAGATGAAGATTGTACATCTTGTACTCTAGGAAAACAGTTAAAGGATTCCTTCAAGTCTATAAATCATGTTGCTACTACAAGGGTACTTCAGCTTTTTCATATGGATTTGTTTGGACCAAATCGAATAAAAAGTATTGGTGGTAAGAGTTATTGTCTGGTAATAGTTGATGATTTTTCTAGATATACTTGGGTATTTTTCTTAGCAAATAAGTCTGATGCTTTTGCATACTTTGCCAAGTTTGCTAAGAAAGTCCAAAATGAGAAAGGATATGTGATTTCGAGTATTCGATCTGATCATGGTGGTGAATTTGAGAATGCAGAGTTTGCTAAATTCTGTGATGATTTTGGGATACAGCATATGTTTTCTTCTCCATGTTCACCACAGCAAAATGGTGTCGTAGAAAGGAAGAATAGATCTTTACAAGAAATGGCCAGAACTCTGATGATTGACAGCAAAGTAAGCTCCATATTTTGGGCAGAAGCTATTTCTATAGCTTGTTATATTATCAACAGGGTGTTTCTAAGACCTTTGATGGACAAAACGTCCTATGAGATTTATAAAGACAAAAAGCTTAATGTCTCTTACTTTCATGTCTTTGGCTGTAAATGTTTTATTCTTAAGAACTCTGCTGACAAGATTAGGAAATTTGATAGTAGATCTAATGAAGGAATCTTTCTCGGATATTCTTCATCGAGTAAGGCATACAGAGTTTATAACAAAAGGACTTATAGTGTGGAAGAATCTGTACATGTTAAATTTCATGAAGCAGACACAGATTCAGAGGTCACAAGACAAGCTAGTACTAAAGAAAACAGTGTTCCACTGAGAGTTGTTGAACCAATTGGAGATACTGATTCACAGAATCTTGATAGTGGAAATTCAAACTCAGGAAGTCAAAGGAAGTGGAAACACAAGTCGAGTCATCCCTTGGAAAATATTATTAGCAATATTGAGGATGGACGTCAAACCAGATCAAAACAATGCAGGATGAGCTGAGACAGTTTGCTATAAATGATGTTTGGGAGCTAGTTCCAAGGCCCAAAGGAAAATCTGTGATTGGAATAAAATGGGTGTTTAGAAACAAATTAGATGAAGAAGGATTGATTACAAGAAACAAAGCTCGACTAGTCGCTAAAGGATATACTCAAGAGGAATGAATTGATTATGATGAAACTTATGCTCCTGTTGCTAGGTTAGAAGCTATCAAATTATTACTTGCCTTTGCGTGCTTTCATGATTTCAGGTTATATCAAATGGACGTCAAAAGTGCCTTTCTAAATGGAGTAATTCAAGAAGAAGTTTATGTTGAACAACCTCCTGGATTTGAAGATCCTAAGAATCCTTATCATGTTTTTAAACTAAAGAAGGCTCTCTACGGCCTAAAGCAAGCTCCTCGAGCCTGGTATGAACGGTTGAGTTCCTTCCTTATTCATTGTGGATTTGAAAAAGACAAAGTAGATACAACTCTTTTCATTAAAAAGACCAGTCACAATTTCTTATTGGTACAAATCTACGTTGATGATATTATTTTTGGATCCTCTGATGAAACTCTGTGCAAGAATTTTGCAAAGGATATGCAGCAGGAGTTTGAGATGAGTATGATGGGTGAATTAACCTTCTTTCTTGGACTACAAGTGAAACAATCTTCTGAAGGTATCTTTGTTCATCAAGAAAAATATGCAAAGGATCTCATCAAGAAGTTTGGAATGGAAAATTGCAAAAAGGTTGAAACTCCAATGGCAGTAACCTCAAGACTTAAGAAAGATTCAGAAGGAGAAAAAGTTGATCAAAAACTTTACAGGAGCATGATTGGATCCTTACTATATCTCACTGCTTCTAGACCTGACATTCTGTTTAGTGTATGCTTGTGTGCAAGGTTTCAATCAGATCCAAGAGAATCGCATCTATCGGCTGTCAAACGAATTATCAAATATATTTCATCTACTACGAAGTTTGGACTTTGGTATCCCAAGGAAAGCAATTTTATTCTATTAGGATACTCTGATGCTGACATGGGAGGATGTCGAGTGAACAGGAAAAGTACTATAGGAAACTGTCAACTTCTTGGAAATATGTTGGTATCTTGGCTATCAAGGAAGCAGCACACCGTTGCAATGTCAACAGCAGAATCTGAATACGTAGCTCTTGGGAGTTGTTGTTCACAGATTCTATGGATGCGTCAACAACTACAAGACTTTGGTATCAAGAAGTATTGTGTTGAAATTTGGTGTGATAGCACAAGTGCCATGGATCTTACTAAGAATCCGATTTTACACTCTAGAGCAAAACATATTGAAATCCGACATCATTTTATTAGAGATCATGTTCAGAAGAAAGATGTCAAGATCACATTTGTTGATTCTCAAAATCAATTAGCTGATATATTTACAAAACCTTTAGATAAACGGTCGTTTGAGTTCATTAGAAGTAAATTAAATATCCTCTCCTCCTGAGAATCAGACTCAGACTCTGACTCAGACTCAGACTGGGGTTCAGACTCAGACTCAAACTCAGACTCAGACTCAGACTCAGACTGAGATTCAGACTCAGACTCAGTCTCAGATTCTAACTCAAACTAAAACTCAGACTTAGAGTCAGTTTCGGACTCAGGCAAAACCAAATTTGATTTATGGTCAGTTTTCTAATATCATGTTTCCCGCCAATTGACACTTCTGGTAATCTGTCAAAAGGTACGACTTCTGAACCATCGCATCTCCTTGATTATTTGTTTCCTTTTTATTTACTGGTTGATTGATAGATTTTAGGCAATTTTCAAAACTTCTATTTTTATTCACTGAAAACCTCGGTTAAAAGAATAGAATCTGTCTTCGCAAACCCTAGGCCTCTTCATCTTCCTCAAAATTTTATTATCTCTTGACCGAAAAACTCTCTCTAAGAACGCACAATGTCTGCCTCTCGAAAATAATCTCGCCTAGCAAGCAAGCATTTTGGCACCAGTTCTGGACCTACTCACCTTGATCTTACTGAGGAAGAAGAACTGCATGATGAGTCGACAACCGTTTCTATGGAAACAAGGCATGGAGTTCAACAGGGTCTTACAGAACCAGTAAGTAGTGCTGCCCCTCTCAAAAAACGGAACCCCAAGTTTATTTACAAATTGTATCAGACATTGGTGAACGGTGGTAGCGCTATGACTACTATTGATGAATTTCTGAGAGATAGTGGCTTCGCAAATCAACCTGTCTTTTTGCAAGAGATAGAACGGCTTTCTATTGCTCCTCCTAGAACAGCGGATGAAGCACGGAGAAATTTTCCGATCGACCCACGGTTTGGTGTCTCCTACTCTCACGAACCTAGGGACGAAGATGAAAAAATGTTCTTACATTTTAAGCCAGTACAGGGGTTCGATGTCAGTCGCTCGGAGACAAACGATCATCTCTTTTGCTCAAAGGAACATACAATGCTTATAAAGAATTGCTGAAACGTGGGGTCATGAATCCACGACATGTTGACTTTGAGTATTTAAACTCTATTAAGGTCCATCTTGGGGTCTACCTTGGTCGGCTTGGTATTGATAGGTTCTGTTCCTCCACGGTTCCGAGTTATGCGGAGTTAACCGCATATTTTTATTCAAATTTGTCTTTTCCTGATCGACATACCTTGAGATTTTCTGTGTTCAACAAGGAATACACTCTTAATGTGGATATAATTGCTGATATCCTTGGAGTTTCACGGACTGGCTTTATTCCTATCATTGTAACTGATAGAGAAATAACTGCTGCCCTCTCCACCGATCAATCAAGTGAATGTACACTCACATACTCTCGGCTATCCCATCTGAACGCCATTCTGCACAAGATCATAATCAGTTGTCTGAAGCCTAAAGCGGCTTCTAAGACGGATATTTCTAAATCTGAGGCACGTTTAATGTATGGCATCATTAGATCTCCAACTGTTTCTATGCCATATGTTATTATATATCAAATGTACAGAGTGGTACAGAAGGGCAAAGGCCAGTTACCATACGCCTCCTTGATAATCCAAATTTTCAATCATCTGAATATCCCAATTCCATCAATCCTGTGCGAAACTCTAATCATTCCTCTGACTATTGGGAAAATTATGATTGCCAAGATGAGATTGAAAAATTTACCCTCAGAAGCCATTCCCTCAAAGTCAGTCTCATCTGGGGTGAAAAGAAAGGGAAAGGAGACTTGCAGGAAACTCCTCAGATGTTGAAAAGACGAAACGGTCCTTGATTCTCCAGGATGAAGAAGAAGATGTTGAGGAAGAAGTGGCAGAAGAAGAGATGCACAAGGAGACAGAATCTGAGAAAATAGAATCTGAACAAGAGGAAGAAGTTGTTCCTAGTCCTCCAAGGGAAACTATGGCTCCTCCAGAGGCTACATTTGTTGCCTCTCCTCCACCACCACAGGTTGTTTTTCAAACTCCTATAGCGACTAGCTTAGAGACAGGAGGAGTTGGTGCAGGACAACAAGAAGAGGGTGGACCATCCAGACTAACAGAGTCTATACCGACTGCTTCTGCTTATCGTTCTGCAGAAATTATTGCATTACTTACTGGTCTCCAATCACAATATTCTTCTCTGGAACGAAGTATTGAGCAGTTCAAGCAGTTAGTCAATCAACGGATGGATCAAATGCCTACTAGTGCTGTTATCAATCAATTGCAGCAAGACATAGTACGGGTGGAGCAGACTGTGCGTTCTATGGATAATTTTCAAATTGTTCGTGTTCTCCGTTCTACTTAGCTTTTTGATTGATGACAAAAAGGGGGAGAAAGTGGCCTGGAAGGATTGGATTTTGATTGTTTTGTTTTGGTTTTTATTTGATTTGGATTTTGATTGTTATTTGAATTAGCCTTTGGGCTTTGGTTTTGGTAGTTTTGGTTTGGTTATGAACTGTGTGTCTGGTTGTCTACATTTTTGAATGTTGATAAGTTAATTTGGATTTTGTGATTCTATTTAATACTTAAGCTTTTTAAAGTTTCTTACTATCTTCATCTTGTTATGCTAACATGTGGTATCGAAAGTTGTTTTGATATAGCATACAATATGTTTGCAGGAAAGTTTTGTCATCATCAAAAAGGGGGAGATTGTTGGTGCTGGTTTTGACGATGACAAAACTGTCCCAAAGTCTGAGGTGGTCAGACTTTCCCAGAATCTGAAGTGTTCAGACTTCCCTAAAATCTGAGGTGAACAGACTTTTCCAAAGTCTGGGGAAGATAGACTTAAGTTATTAGTTATTATGCTTATAGATCTTATTGATCTTATTCTTTTCCCACGAAGATCTGGTGCAGAAAGTATGGTTTGATATATCTTCGACAGCTTATTGATTGATTGGATCTGATTATGACATTTATGGAAGCAATCAATTATTTGGAGCAAGTATTCACTTAAGGAAACTGAAGATCCTGATTGAATGGGAGATCGAGATTGACAGATTCTCTATTGTTTCTATCTATAGCTTAAGATCTCCTGATTGATTCTGTCCAACGGGTAGATTGGAAGAATTCCTTTGGAAAGTGCCAACGGTCATGAAGGCATGAAGAAGTATTTAAGGGAGATATTTCAAGTTGTGTGGTACGAACGTTAGAGAGCAATTTTCCTAAAGTCTAAATCTGTGAAGAGCTTTAATTGTACTCAAAAGAGTGTGACACACGAACTTCGTGAGAGTTAAGCTGAGAAGCTTAGACATTGAGATTGTAACTCTTTTGATTCATAGTGGACTCCAGCCAATTGGCTGTCACCGTGGGAGAGTGGACGTTGGCTTGATCTAAGCCGAACCACTATACATCTTGTGTTCAATTCTCTTTATTCTCTAACTCTATTTATTATCCCGAAACTTTTTATTTCCGCATTAGCTTTTACATATTAACTTATTGCACTAGTGCTTTCACTTCATTCCATTCATGTTTATTGGGCAAATGTGTTCATCCTACGTTGTTCAGTACACAAGAGAATTGAGAAAATTTTGAGACAATTTATGTGGAAAGGTCTTGTGTTGGGCGTTAGCGGTGCCAAGGTAGCTTGGAATGACCTTTGCCTCCCAAAGGAGAAAGGAAGACTGGGTATCCGACAGCTTAAGGAAAGGAATTAAGCATTGATGCTGAAACATGTCCAGCTATTATTTACGGATAAGGAGTCCCTTTGGTGCATTTGGATCCACTCAAACTTTTTGAAGAATCGTATCTTTTGGGTAGCTCGCAAGCTGGCAGTCTGCTGTTGGTCTTGGAAAAATATATTAGAGCTATGTAAAAAGAATTCAAACATCTTTTTTTTTTCTAGCGGGTTGGAAATGGTAAGTCAATTTCCCTCTGGTTTGATACATGGCATGCCTTGGGCCTCTTAAATTTGCTTTTCTCGGATCATCAGATCTACACATTTGGATTATCTTGCAAAGCTATTTTATGTGACACTCTTGGATTGAGGAAAGTCCCGACCTTTATGCTGGACCCGATGATATTTGCAGGAGCCAACCCCCGGTCTTTGTTTTCTGATTATCCGAATAGGTTATGCTGAAAAGGGAACTCAACTGGTGTATTCTCCACTTATTCCGCATGAAGTATCTTGAGGCCTAAAAGAGTACAGGTGCAATGGCATAAGTTCGTTTGGGATAAACACATCATCCTAGGGCATCAACTCCTTCTATGGTTGATGTCATGGAAGAGACTGCCCACTCAAGTTTTTCTTCTAACACATGGTAGAATCCAAGGTGTGAATTATGGATTTTGTCAACTGATACTGGATTCAATTGATCACTTATTTTTTGGTTGAAGGGTTATGTCAAGCCTTGCAACATCTTAAGTGATGAATTGTCTAATCCCTTAGCGTAATGGAGCGTGGACTAACACTCTTTATTGGGCGATCAAACATATATTAGGCAACCATTTTCACCAAATCATCGCAAGGTTTGCCCTTGGAGCCCTTTGTCACATTATATTTAGGAATGAGGTCCTCGTTATTCCAACATTGAAGGCTAAGCTTGTTAAGATGGTCAAAGATAAGGCCTTTACTTTTCACCATGTAATGGATATTCTGAAGAATATGAAGGTACAACTTAAATTGGGCATTGATGAGTCCATTTTTTGTGAGTTGGCCGTGCTATATGTCTATTGTGTGTTGATCGTGTGTGTCTTTTGTATCTAATTACCTTTTTGGAACACTTGTTCTCTCGAGAACCATGTACTCTTCCACCTAGTATAGCGTTACTGTACTAAGTGAAAGCTTTTTGTGGTACCAAGTTTCTCTATGTTGTATAGTTTGGCTCTTAAGATCAACACTTTATTTACTTTACAAAAAAAAAAAGCATTCCTCAAAATTGCATTTGAAGGCACTTTTCAGTTGTAATTTGTCAAACAACATTTGCATTTCCCTAAACCCTTTCAGGGTAAAGGCATTTGCATTTCTCAATGGCTTTCTCCAAATGCTAAACCAAACTTACCCATACTTTTTATAAAATGCAAATGTTAAATAAGGAAGGGCTGGATGAAACACAGTTGTTAGATACACAAATACACAATATGGAGGAAATTTACAACATGATTTTGGTGGCTTGCCCAAATAAGCCACCAAGTGATAAATGAAGCTAATATGCTGGAATTGTCAAAGTTTAGGCTCACCCTTGACAATTCAAGTATTCCAAGCCCTACCGGCAAAAGAAAAGCCTAATGTTGTATGTTTGTTGCAAACTAAAAATAAAGATGAGGTTATTAAGAGAATGCATAGGAGATTGAAGTTCAGGGAGTGTTTTCTAATTAATCCTAATGGCCTAGCAGGAGGTATGGGCATTTTATAGAGTGAACAAGTGGACATCTAGATAGAATCTAGCTGTATGCATTTTATTGATACAATATATGAAATTAAGGAGATGAGACAAAAAATGTGTATCACTTTCATATATGCCCACATCCAGTCCTTTTACTTGACTTTGACTTTAGAGATGAAGCTCTAATCTTATTATTTCCTCCGTCTCTTTCCTCTTTTCTATCCCACCCGACGAACACGAGCATCGACTCCTCTTCGTCTTTTTCCTCCAAACCAGTGAACTCCTCCGTCCGACTCCTCCTCTCCAATTTCTCCATGCCAGTGACTTCGCCCATCGCTTGTTAGTCATTAGTCATTTCCCTTCCTCCATTCAAGCTCATTTCTTCCATATAGTAGAGGATCAAGCTGTGCATCTTTGAACCAATTCTACAGTGGTAGCTCCCTCGATATCTTCTTAAATTCACCAGCTTCCCATTCTCAGATCCGCTGACTCGCCGAACCAATTTGCAGATCCCTTGGTGAGAACCCTAATTTGTCCTTTCCTAGTATTTCGATTCTAAGGCTCGCCTCGCTGGTGTTGTGTTTGGCTTTTTTTTGTGTTTTGTTGGTTGATTGGAGGTGGCCTCATTGGTGTTGCGTTTGGTTTTTTTGTGTATGTTTTGTTCCTGGACGGTTAATTAGAAAGGGTGTGCGAGAGTCCTATACTAGGGTTGAAAAAGTCTCATACAATAATAAAATTTGAGAGGAAAAGAGAGAGTTGACTTTGACTCTCTCTTCGTTGATTTTTGTTCACTATAGGGAAGGTGGTCATTGTTCCTGCTTTCCTCCAATCACCAGGCACCATTGCTTTCTATTCTTGCAGCAAAGCCAATAATTCTAAGGAGGCTTCTAGCAAACCCAAGGCCCTGGTGTCGTGCTTCTCACGTTTGTTTGGGTTAGTTTTCTTCCTAGGGAATTTTTGTTGATTCAAAACATAACCTGCATGTAGGAGACATTTCTGAGATATTATGAATAAATGAATTAAAACAAAAGTGCAATCTTCATCATTATCATCCTATTCTTCTTCTTCTGCTATTCTCCAATTGAAGTCTATGCGGAACTTGGAAATTCTTCTTCTTCTTATGCTGGTCAGTGATGGTACATTTTATTCTCTAATTGTGTTGGTTACTTTTATTCTTCCCATGGATCTCGGTCCCATTGGACCGCCCAAAAATCGGATCGGACCAGTCCTAAATTTTTTTGGTCCGATTCTCGATCCTAAAAATTGGGAACCGGTCTTATCGGTCCGATTCTCGGTTCCGGGGGGGAACCGAACCGCCCGGGGAATCGATCACCCTAATAAAAACACAAAGCTTTTTCATGCAACAACTTTGCAGAGAAGGTAGAAAAATATAATTTTAATGCTAAAAGATCAAAGTGATCAATGGTGTAGAAATGATGATTAGCTAAAGAAAATTTCGAAGGAGATCAATATGGCGTTAATAAGGAAAATTACAACATAAGAAGTTAAACAAGCTGTTTTTTAGCTTGGTGCACTGAAAGCCCTTGAACAATATGGCCTAAAAACAAACAGAATTAGTCCAAGAAGTGAAAAAAAAAATTTGATTCAGGGTATCTAGACTCTAAAATGAATCAAACATACATTAGACTAATCCCAAAAGTCCTAAACCTGGAGAAGCTGGATCAACATCGACCTATTATCTTATACCATTTCTCTTACAAGATCATCTCTAAAATTATGGCCAACGGAATTAAAGAATGGATCCCAAGTGTTATTGCTGAAGAACATAGTGCTTTTGTGTGCGAAAGACATATCCAAGACCACATCCTAATCGTCAGGAAGTTTTACACCAGCTAAAAATTAAAAAAAACGAAAATATGGTGGTGCTCAAAATAGATAAGAAAAAAGCATATGACAGGGTCGAATGACATTTTCTAGAAGCATGAATGTCAAAAATGGCCTTCATGAATGATGGGTCTCGTGGATTATGAAATGCATTACAACTATCTCCTATAGTGTTAAAATGAATGGAGAAGTATTATCATCTTTCCAGCCAACTCGAGGAATTTGACAATATGATCCTATGTCCCCTTATCTATTCATTATTGGCAAACTCATTATCAGTACTATTGAAGAACGTAGTTGAGAATCGTACTATAAAAGGAATTAAAATCAAACTGCATTGCCCAACTCTGTCACATCTCATGTTTGTTGATGATCTTTTGTTGTTTCTAGATGGGAAAGTGACTAAATGTCAGAATGTAGCTGCTATCTTGAATCAGTATTGTTGTGCATCTAGTCAAACAGTAAATTTAAACAAGTCAAGGATGTTCTTTTGTCAAAACTGTCCTATAGACTTAAAGAGAAATATGACCTATGAGATGAGAGTAGTGGAAATTCAGAAGATGGGGAAATACTTAGGAATCCCATCTGATTGGGGGAATCTATGAAACAAATGTTTTACTAGATTTTAGGCATAGTTAACAAAAAAATTGAAGGCTGCAAAGAAATCTTACTCTCAAAGGCAAGGAGATTCTATTGAAGATAGTAGTATAGGCATTACCTCAATATGCAATGTCAATATTCAAAATACCTCTATCTATCTGCAAAGCCATTGAAAAGAAAATTTTTGAATTTTGGTGGAAATCAAATGCAACTCACAAAAAAAATGCATTGGAGAAAATAGGATGTTCTTAAATAGAGAAAAGATGCAGGAGGTTTGGGTTTTCGTTATATGGTTACTTTTAATCAAGTTATGCTAGCTAAGCATGCTTGGAGATTGGCAACAATCCCTGAGTCTCTATGAGGGAAATTTTTCAAAGGATTGTACTTTCCACATACTGATTTAATGCATGTAGGAAGAAATGCAAGACCTTTTTAGGGATGGCAAAACTTACTAGTGGGGCGAGAAGTAATCCAACAATCTACTAGATGGGTTGTAGGTAATGGATTGAAGATTAAAGTCTATATTGGCAAGTGGTTGCCAAGAGGTCCAATTGGTGGTTTCGCAAATAGAAATGATCCAACAAATGTCTCGGAATGTATGCAAGGGGAAGAATTGCAATGAAATGAATCTAAATTACTGGATACATTCAATGAAAGAACAGTACATGATATCCTAGCCACCTACCTCAATCCTTAAAACAAAGAGGATTCTTTGATATGGGTGTAACATTCCACTTACGACCCCTTTTTCAAGATCCATTTGTGAGAAATTACGGGTTTAGTTAGTGGCCTGTTGGCCTTAGGAGTACCTGGACTAAATCGTGAAAGTTCATTTTTGGCAATTCCACACTTTCGAAAATCGCGTTTTGACCCCCCTCGACTTTTAAATAATTGCGTTTTGGCCCTAAAAGAAGTGAAATTTGGGCCTATGGGTAGTTTTGAAAGATTTTGGACAAGTTGACTTTTGGTCAACTTTGGTCAACGGTTGACTACGACCAGCGAAGAACCAATCGGACCTGGCCCCATACGCGCGAGACCTGACCTAGGATGTGCCCAGAGTTGGCCCAACCCGCATGAAAGCCCGACCCCCTCTCTTTCCCCTTCGGCCTTCTCATAGCCATTTCAACAAACACATCGTAGGCATGAGCGAGGTTGTCCCATCGATGAGCCTATGACCGGCTAGCCGCAACTAGAGGCTGCCAGGTCTCCTGTCCATCATGTTGGACGTTGCATTGACCATAGAATGGCTACTAGCTGCTGACGACGACGCCTTGTCCACCTCAACCATCGGATTGCCCTACTCGCAAAGCTACCTTGCAAGCCACTTGCAACGCACGATATTTCCTTGCTCAGTCCACCATTTTGTTCGCTCTTGGTGCCTATGGCTTCCTCCACACTCCCTATTCAAGTGCTGACCAACCGACCACTGCCATTGTCTCCACTTATACCATCACCGGCAACCCCCGAAAGAAGGCTCCGCGGTTCAGTTTAGCCCCTGCTCCACAGTAAGCCACCGAGTCTCTTCCTCGCGATTTCTTCCAATCCTTCGGTTTAGGGCTTGAACCATTACTTGAAATCAATTGCTATGAGTTCTTAAACCTTAGTTATGGCGATATATTTAGCTTAGAATCGATGATTTTTGGACTGAACTTGGTTTACCCCAAACGGAGACCAAAATCCCTAGATTTAGAAATCTGGCCATTCCGACGACACCCACACGAAACCGATGCTTTCAATAGGTTCCTATACATATCTTGAACTTAGATCTATCCTTGATTTCAAGTGATTTGGTCTTAATTTTGGAAAATTAAGCTCAATTGCTGTTACCTTTTTTCTAGGACCATTACTGACAACCAACTTCGAGGTGCAAGTTCTTGCTGCTCTAGCCACCACAACTGATGCCACCACCCTCAATCAAAGCGTATCAGAGTTATCTACAAAGCCCAGTAGCTCCCCAGCTCCAATTTGGCTCGAGGAGAGGGGATTAAGCTCCCAAATAGACGAGGCGCTATGCGACCCAGAATATTGACCTGGTTCTCGACCCAAAAGCCAATCGGATCTGTGCTTGCATTGTTCGTGAAATCGAAGCCGTCTTGTTGCCTGTTATTGCTTCCCACAGACTCAACCCGCCTTGGTTCGTCACTGCCCGTCACTTCCCAAACCCAATTTGAGGTGAGTGGACTCTAAACCTCTATTAGGTGTGCTATTGTTTTAGTAGATTATTCGTGAATAACTTAGATGATTGAGTGTATTATTAGATGGTTTAGGCCAATTGTGACTTAAATTAGTGTGTCATGGATTTGACATTTGAATGGATTGGTTGAGGGGATGATTTAAGCCAGTAATGGCTTGAGATAATGTGCTATGGATTTGGCGATTGATTGGATTAGTGGTATGGCCGTTGAGCCAATTTGCTAGTAAGATGGTGATGGGGGACAATTGAACTTGGAAATCGACAACAAGTCGAGAAGGCTTAGTTAGAGTCTCAATTCGGTTATGGACAACCTTACGCATTTAATTACATTATTTATTTATTTATTTAAATGTTCTTTGTTTATTTAATTGGATGTATGATACCATTGTGGCTGATTCTAGTTTGATAGGTGTGTTGAGCTTTGTGCCAAATTCTGTTCATGAACCAGTTGACTCATAGTTAATTAATAGAGAATGAGAACTATGAAGTGTCTAATTTCATTAGAAGGGATTATTAAATTCCAGGCAAGAGTTAGATGATGGGAGTGTGATTAGAGACGATTATTGAAGGGCGAGACACGATTAAGGGCCCTAAGACAGTAGTGTTCCTCATTTTGGATTAGGGTCAATTTACTAAGATATTCTCGTATCTCACTCCCACAAACACCAACAACTCCAGAGGCGAATTATGGACCCGCTCAACTTGGTGGAGCAATTCGAGGAGGGAGAGCAGATCGAGGACAAGAAGGAGTAGTCAAGGATGAGGAAGAGGAGTTGGATGTGATCTTGATCTCTAACGATGAGGAGAAACAAGACAGGGAGGTGCCGTCTTATCCCAGCGATGCAGGATGGATTATAGATAGGAAAGCTAGGCCAAGTGAACTTTGTGAAGAGAAGCATGTGAGGACGAATTGGTACTGGGATGAGACTAACTGTACTTGGGTCCCTTACTGGTACACTAGGGTGTATGTCAGTGTTCGAGGAAGCGACCTGAAATTGGAATCTTCAAGGTAAGGGGTACCTTGGGGAGGTCATGTAGATTGGCATAGGGAGCCCAATGGAGAAGATGATGAGCATAGCACAATGATCGACCTCGAGCCCAATGGGATGCAGGGGTGATGCCCTAAGACACTTAATCTAGGTTGACTGATAGGTTTGGACCCCTTTTGTTTGTTTATATGTGTTTAGTCCAGCTCCTCTCTCTCCCCCACTATTTTGGTTGTAAATATTGCGGGTTGTGATGTTTCCGCTTTTATACTAGACTTAAATGGGCCAACTATGTAAAGATGTTTCATATTAAGGGTCTGCATGACGGGTAGCTGTTTCTCTTCCAGAATGGGTTCTGGACCAAAAAAATCAATTCTTGACCAAAAACTCGTTTGCTTCGCGGTTTTGTGAAAACCGGTTCTGAACCAATTTTTTTTTGCCAGAACCAACTTTTGTCCAAGAATGAGAAAGTGAAAAAAACATATTTCTCATTTTCCTAGAACCGGTTCTTCCTCTTTTCCAGCCTTCCCTTCTTCTCTTGCGCGCTCCCTCCTTTCCTTTTTCCTCCTTCTCGTGCAAGCCACCTTTGTGCACCCGTCCGAGCCTCCTTCGCCTGACCCTCTCCCCCCACCGCTCACCTGAGCTTCTCCCTCCGCCGGACTGCCAGCCGCCAGCTCCTTCGCCCCGCACGCCTCGGCCAGCCCCTCCAGCTCGCCGCCCCACCGCCCTCAGCTCCAGCTCGACTGGTTCTGAATTCTCACCGCAATTACTCGAGGAGCACGCGTCGGTGGCAGCGGTGGTGGCGGAAGATATGGGATAAGGGAGATCCGTTCTCGAATAATCCTCGTTGGGGCCGAGGTTGCGCTCAAGGCCGAAGTCGAAGTTCTCAAGGAGGATGCCGGCGTGGAGGAGGCCGGGGCAGCAGATGGCCAGCTTGTGGAGGGAGGTCCAGCCGCCAGGGGGCAAGGAGGAGGAGGAGGAGGAGGCGGTGGAGGCGTCGGCGAGGTTAGTGACGATAGAGGGGATGATGGCGTAGCACTTGGCCTTCCAGCAGCCGTTCCGGACCAGGGACAAGAACTTGGTGTAGACGTAGGCGAGGCGGGCCCAGTGGCGAGGGTTGTCCTCGAGCTTGGAGAAGATGTTGAGGACGACGTCATCGGAGAGGCTCGAGAACAGGGTGTCGGCCATGTGAATTTTCTTGCTTTTCCCACGGTGGTTAGTGCCGGCGGTTCTTGATGGGTATGGCTGGTTCGTTTGCTTCCTATATAGGAGCTCTGTCGTCCTGTTTTAGCGGTGCCCTTTCTTTCGGACGAACAATCAACAGAAGGAAAAATGGAAAAGGTTGGATTTTTTTTTTAGGCTGTCAAAGCTGGCAACCTCTTCAATGATGGATGGGGCTTCCCTAGTTTAAGAGGCGAGCTCTTTCGTGCATCTCTCTCTCTCTCTCTCTCTCTCTCTCTCTCTCTCTCTCTCTCTCTCTCTCTGTGAGAGATGTTGTCCTGTAGTTGGATCTCCAGTTAGCAAAACAATCACGTGGGCTGTCTTCTCTTCTCCACAGGAGATTAGGTGGGATGCAGATGATGGGATGAAGGCAGACTAATCGATCCCAATAGCGTTCATTTGGGAAAGAATGACCCTTAGAGAAAGAGAACCCACATGCCCAAATCATGTGGATTGAGTATAAGATCGTCTATGGTTGCCTACGTGGATTTTATTTTTTTAAAATTTAGAAGATTACAAATGTTTAATGCAACTAAAGTGGATTTTCAAATTTAGAGTTGATTACAATAAAATGTGCAAAAAAAATATCAAATTTCTTTATTTTTACTAATATGAACATCTTCAAATATCCCAAATCATATATTTTAGAAAATGAAATAGAATCAGAAATAGAATTTTTTTTTTCATATCAAACGGCTTTCTCTTTCTAGGAAGAGAAATTGTATGTCCATATCAAACGCGTTTTTTTCGTCAGAAACTCATTCCGAACCAGAAATAGAAAAAACTAGTTATGGACAGAACTAGGTTTCTGAACCAGAATGAGTATCATGCGCGCACTAAGATATGGAAGATGGTAATATGTGTTTAATTATATCGCTTCCGCTTAGTATTATATCTCTGATGTTTAAGAAGATCGCGACTAACTTGAGACGTCGCTTGATTTTGATGGTCTTAAGAGAAAGTAATCGGCGACTGTTGTGTGCCCAAAGGCGGGGCGTGACCGGACTTGATAATGGGAGCATACAACAATTGGACAATTTACAGTCAAGAGTTCTTATAACATGATGAGGGAAAGACAGCAAAAAAAAAAAATCCACTACCACAGACATCTACTTCATATATTATATCTAGAGAGCTCTAGATAAGTATTTGGAGGACAGATGTGCAACTGAAGATAAAATTCTTTCTTTGGCAAACATGTTAGAATGCATTAGTGACAAAAGATAATCTATAATGGAGAAAGGTCATACCAAATAACTACTGCCCTATTTGTAGGAGTGAACCAAAAACTACTAAGCACCTCCTCCTCCTCTGCCCTTGGATTCAACAAATCTGGCAAGACCCAACAGTTGATATTATGGTTAATCAACACACAGTGACTAGAATAGAGGACTGGATATTTGACTTTAAGCATGCATCCATCTCTTGCGAGATCTGTTTGTGCTCCTTTGGCAAATCTGGAAGGCACATAATGATATGGTGTTTCGAGGTCAAAAGACTGATCATCAACAGATATTACAATCAACAAAGGTAGATGCGATAAATTATCAGAAATGGGGAAATAAACCACAAAAAAGCCACATTCACAGACATATATGCTTAATGGATGGTCACCTCCACCTTCTAGAATCCTCAAGATCAACATCGATAGTTCGTTTGACCAGAAACAGGGGAGGGAGCGATCGCCAGTGTCTGTAGAGATAGCATGGGATGCTCTGTGATGGGATGGCAAAGAAAGTACGAGTCTCCTCGACGATTCAGGTGGAAGCCATGGCAGTCATAGAAACCCTAAAGCACTTTGGGCGTTTGCATGAACGGAGATTGATCTTAAAGTCCGATCAACTTGATTTGATGAAGCTGATCAATGAAGGTGCAGATCAAGTTGCGTGGGAAGCAAAAACTCTTATCAAGGAAGCCCATGCCCACGTCTGGAAATTCTCTTCATTACAGTTGGCCCATTGCTCTAGAGAAAAGAAACGGATAGCGGACTAAGCCGCAAAAGCCCAATATTGAAAAAGCTTCCAAGTAATTGGGTATAATACCCTCATATTGGTTTATTAGAATTACTTTGTGCTGAAATAAACGATATATCATGTAGACCCTCTTATGACATGATTATATAAAAGCAGTATTTTCGATAAAAACTGCTTAGAAAGAGACTATCCATAAAAGAAAAATGATCTATAATGATGACAATTCGTGAACTGTTTCGATTAAAGTGATGTTTTAGAATGTTATAAGGTAGCCATCGAAGCACAAAGCACGAAGCGTCGGAGGTACAATAGGTACTCTAGTTCTGTATGAGGAACAATGACTTATAGTCTCTGGAATATTTAAAGGCATACGTTTGCACCAATATTTAACCAAGTCGTCAACATAAGAAGACATGTGACTTAAGAATAAATGCTTGTCGACACTAAATATAAGAGCCATTACCAACAACCAAAAGAGTGGTCAATACATTGATGATCATATAAATCGGTTGTTGTTATATCACGGCGTATGGTTGACAATTATCAGAACAAAAGTAGTCAACAAACAAGTTATCAATGTTCAAATTCATTCACTGTAGTTATAGTTTCCGTCCTCATGTCGTTGATTAAATTCCACCATGCTTTTTAACTGTAGTTTTTAGATCTATGTAGTTAACTGAATTTTGTTGTGTATCTTTTTTGTAATTCCCGAGTGTTTCATCAGCAATTAAATTCTAACATTGCATTTTTACGTCCTCAAACTGCGTCGTCAATTAATTGCCGGCACAATTAGTGTACATTCAACTCAATTTGAAGTGAAGTTCTCGATTATTATGTCTGCATATGTTAAATCGTGTACGAAATCACCATAGAAAATGTCTCCACTTGTAACAATCAGAGAATTACTTTCGGTGAAAGGTACTCGTCATGGAGTTAAATTATTGCGAAACACGACTTTATATCTTTCAAGTTGAACAAAGTGATGTAACAAAAAAATGAGACGCAACTACCACCTAGTGGTCTCGCTACAGATAGATAATTGTTGGTTAAGATATATTTTACAAAGCGTGGCTAGATGTGTTTAGGACACTTGTTTGGAGTTTCCCCAGAAATTAATGTTACAATACGCGAGGGATTGTCCTATTGTAACAACAGTCTCTAATCATTCCAAACGAGATAAATCTCCCAAGATTGGCATATGTGGCCGGGGCTCAAATAAGGAATTCTAGCTTAGGAGTTAGAAGTCATCTGTTCGATTTTTGCCAACCGTATGTTATATATTCTAGGTTAGATCCATTGCAAAAGCCAACATTCCGAACTTAACCATTTCATAAAATTTGGAGGGGTTCCATGAGCTTTCAAATAGACAGAATATCTGTCCTCGGGCTTCGGTGTTGTGACTGCCATAATCTCTTCGCTCGTGCCTTTGTGTTGTCATTACAAGAATGGCATTCGGTCATCGGAAAAATTCGAGGTGGCCCCCCTTAGCGGTTGGGATCATTGGTCCCGGACCACCTAATATATGATCTTTCATCATTAGGTTTGATGGAGCATGCATGGGATTTTGAACTCGTCATCCGCTCGCACCTTCGATTTTTTTTGTCACGTCACTTTCGATCCAAATCAGAAAACTGACATTGCTAGTGTTGATGATGCATAGCTCGCGCATGCTTGGCCATTTAAAAATGGTCAAGAGTGGCCTATAAAGCACAGTTCTGCACCCCTTCGTGCGTATTAGAGCCTATATAGCATTCATAGAATTCTTCAATCCTCTTGGTACTTCATAAAAAAAAAAACTAATAAATTCCCTCTCAAATGAAAAACTTAATACCTAAAATCAGTGTTAGGTATGAATCTCCGATCGTTCTGGCCCCTTGTATTAACAATTTGGTTGATTAGAGATATTCTAATCAACTTACCGAATCATTGATCGTAGTTTCCCCATGCAACGTCAAGAATCAGATGATTTTCACGCTTGAAAGAAACGTGAAGGACACTTAAAAAAGAGGCGTGAAGGAAACGAATAATTGCTTGCAAATGCTGATCTTGACATCTAGTCTTCCCCTTTTAAAAAAAAGTTGCCTTCTATTTGTTCTATATCCATCAGTTGCATGCGCATGCAAAGCACAGGTGGATGTAACTCATCGGGTTAGATGGACTCTGGACTACCGCCTAATTCCTTAAAAAATCATCAACTTTAGGTTTAGTCCCAGTTATATTCCAAACTTTTTTTTTGTCTCATAAAAAACCATCAACTTTACGTCCATTTCCAAATGAACCAAAGCTTTTTCATCTCAGAAAAAAACCCCAAAATTTTATGTTTAGTCCCAAATCTGCATTGAATTTTATTTCATCTAAAAAATACAAAATGTCAATCTATTCTCGAATCTACTATCATGATTCAATTCCAATTTGATGTGACATTTCCACATCAATAATAAATCCATATTAGTAGGGTCACATACATGAAAATTAAGGACGACTTATGGTGGGTTTTCAATGAATGCCCAATGGGGCAAATTTGAGACACAAATACAAATTAATGATTTTTGGTTTAGACAAAAAAAAGTTTGGTCCTTACCAAAAAAAAAGTTTGGGTGGATTTGGGACTGACCTAAAATTTAGGATTTTTTTCTTAGACAAAAAAAAAGGTTCAAGGTATATTTAGGATTACAATTAAAGTTTAAGGTTTTTTTTTTCCAGACAGAAAAAAGTTATAAAAAGTTCATGATATAATTGGGATTAAACTTAAATTTTGGTGTTTTTTAGGGGAATTAGGCCAAATTTGTTGGGCTCACATGCGTCCTTATTGTACCAGCATTGTCCTATGGTGCCACGAGCAGAAGATTGATTTGAAAATTTGGTGAATTTGTTAGCATGAATAATTGTCCAATCAATATAACATATGATAAGTCAATCACGTGGTTGAATTTTATCCCAATTGAAATTGGTTTACTAAGCGTTGATAATGGCTCTTTATGAAAATAGTTACCAGTGCTTGTCATTTGACTTCAGCCATAAAATTCAATCTTTCCCTTGCACAAATTGTGTTAAACTTCAGCTATAGGATGTCATGGTATTTGAACGGGCTTTTAGGTCAAAATCTACACCATTCTTAGACCACATAACTCTAGATAGATCCTTCACTCGTTCATCTCATCGGCAAATCACGAAAAAAACTTAAAGAGTTAATTTGTTCAAGTCAAAAATTTTAGGATTTTATCGGAATTCGTACAATAGTTATATGGCTTTTCTTTTTTAATAATTTTCCTCTCATTTTTTACACGCGCATTTAGTGAGTAATATCCACGTCAGGATAAAAAGGCATTACCTCTCCTCTCATTCTCTTTCCATTTCTTATGATTGAAGAACCCTAGCGGCATCCCTTGCTTCCTCTGCTGTGTGAATCGTTGCTATTTGCTGTCGCCATCATCGTCATTGTCTTCATCACGTTCAAAATGATCTCGCGATGGTCATCGAAAGTCCAACGTCGCCACCACCAACCACATCTCTCTCTCTCTCTCTCTCTCTCTCTCTCTCTCTCTCTCTCTCTCTCTCTCTCTCTGCTGCTGCTGCTGCTGCTGCTGTGACGATAATCCCTTGTGTTTACTCATGGTCACAAATAGTTCAGCCACCATGGATGAACCGCAGCGACGATCTCTACTGTTTACTCATGCCTACATATAGTTTAACCACGATGGATGAGATATGACGACGATCTAGATGTCATGATTGTTTATGGATCTGGCGCATATAGCATAATCACAGAGAGAGAGAGAGAGAGAGAGAGAGAGAGAGAGAGAGTTATTTACGTGCACCCTTACGAAAGAGATGGATAAATCCGTGGGAAAGATAGGTGGAAGGCCTAGGGAGTCCAAATTAGGTTATCTTTCTCCACTATTTTTGTGCCATTATTTTTCTTCTCTCATCATTCGTTTCACGAAAAATAAGGAATTTGAAAATATTTTACTAAAAATGATTGCTTGACATAATGAATAATTAGAGAATATTTTTATCATCATAACTATTTAAACATCTTCATGGATGTTGGAAACATTTTTTCTTTAATTACTTTTATATGCAATATAATCGATCAAATGATTTCCAAGTCTTTTATATTCTGTGAAACAAATATATTTTCAATCTTTGTTGGGCCTCTTCCCACGTATTTCTCCCCTGATTTTTCGCTTGTAGAAGAATGTGATTACATACTTTTTAGGAAATCTTTTTTTTTTGGGCAATTTTTTTTACGCTTTAGGAAATTTATTTTCCTAACTCTATGAATGCACATTTTCTTTGACCGTAAATCTTTATTATTATCAGCAAACTAAACACATAAGAGTCTAAAAAACTAATTCGTAGAAAATCTATCAATTAAACAAATACATCCTTAATCTCACCTTGATTTTCTCATAATAAATAATTGCAAAACATGGTAAAAAAAGGTCAAAGTGATATCATTATTGATATTTGTCCGACCAAACCATTGATATGAAAAGACAGTTTGTGAGACGAGTTTGATGTATTACATTTTCTTAAAAACAATAACTCGCATTGTTTATAAAATTGAACAAACAAAAATTATTCTCATGGTCCACCAACATATTTAGATATAAAGTATTGTCGAATAATGAAAACATCTTTGATTGAGCAATTATTTGAGGTGATATGAGCAATTATTTTTAGAACGATACTTTTCAAATCATGTATTCTTCACAAAACAAATGCAGCCTTAATCAACATTATAGATATAGCTGAGATTAAAAAAAAACAAACAAACATCGAGCTACATTCTATGAACATCTGCTGAGTGCATGTATGTATCAACATCGAGGCAATTGCCATTCAAATCCTAAACCTTTTTGTAATTTTACTAATTCAATTCTAAACTTTTTTTTTGCCAAATAAGTCCTAAATCTTTTGCAACTTTGCCGATTAAGTCATTCCGACGGATTTTAGCCAGAAAATGTCTATGTGGTGACGACATGGCAACAAAACTTTTTTTTTTCTTTTTTTTTTCTTTTTCTAAAAAAAATACTTGGCGGGCGAGCTTTGCCGGACCAACATATGTACCTTTTTTTAAAACTAAATCGGTAAAGTTATAAAATACTTATGACTTAAATGACAATTTTCCATATCAACGTTGCACCTTTTCTTACCGGAGCGTTTTCTTCCCCCCGAATGTCAAGCAGTTGAGATAAGGTTGCCTTCTCTTCTGGGACAGGAAAAAGTGGGGGACAAGATTAGAATGACGTCCAGCCGTCCATGAAAGAAAAAGCGATGGGAAAGCAGCTCGACTCGGATTTGTACTAAACCGTCTTTTCCCGACTGCGAAGCTAATCGCGCCCCATGATCACAGACGAGGGAGATGTACGGGTTTTTGTAGGCAAAGGCCATTGAACTGAAGAAGAAGGGATCCTTTTGCCACACGAAAAGTTCTCCAAAGTAGACCCCTTTTTCTACCTTGTCTTGTACTTCTAAATGTTATTCGGTATTGTACATCTAATGGTACTCTTGGTTTAACTTATACTTAATAAAAAAACATTTGAAACATTCCAAGAATCTTGAATTTTGACACGCGAAATCTTATAATATTGTGAAAAATACACTTTAACATATGCGATTTTCACAGTATACAAATTTTGACTTAACGTTTTAATTTTTTAATTTGAAATAATATATTCAATTTGGACAGAGGGGTATGATGATAATTAATGCAAAGATGCATAATGGTCTCCAGAAGTAAAACTAATCCATGCATTTAATATTTCCAAAAAGAAAATACTATACTTTTTAAATCGAGTTTATCTACTACTTTGATTTATCTGATCGAGCTTTTATTTTTTATTTATACCGATTTTCTAATCAAGGCCCTCTAGCAACATTCAACAAAACTCACTTGACAAGGTCATCATACGACATTGTATTGTGAAGGGGTTAAATTTTATGCAACATGGACATCCACATTAGATAAATTTTGCCTACATCATGTCCCAATATTATATATATAGGCTAAACTTTTCTACCCATATCAACTTGGGCACCCGCATATTTTATTCGCATCGTAAATTGACAATGTCCAATCGTCACGTTAGCTAAACCCAAACCAACTTGATGTTGAAGGGACTTGATTATAAAATTTATGAAAGTAAGAGTATTTTATCAACAAATCAAAGGTACATAAAAATTTTCCCCTTTAGAAAATAGACAAATTCTAAGTGCCTAAAACGGCTCCAATCAAACATCACACCATCATCACTACTCGAGACACCAGAACATGATTGGTCTTCATCTTCGCGACAATGCATGTGAGCAAGTCAAAGAGAATCAAACCTTGAAAACTTTTTACTATCGTACTTACTACCTTGAGCATTAAACTAGCTCCTATATAAAAATTCATGAGGATCAAAGGTACAGATTGGTCCTCGTCCTTCTAGAGAAAGGGGGGGGGGGGGGGGGGGGGGGGGTGGGGGCCAATCACGCCTTTAGATGACTTATCTTACGATGCAATCCAAGGAAAAATCGAAAGATATCAATCTATTCATATCTGTCAATAAAGGTGATTGGTTTCCCGAGCGGTCCGGTTTTCCCCTGGAATCGGGAACCAGACCAATAGGACCGGTTTCCAATATTTAGGATCGGGGATCGGACCTACTAAATATAGGACCGGACCGGTTCGGTCCGATTCTTCGGTGGTCCAATGGGACTAGGATCAATAAATTCACCACCATTAATAATCTCTAGCAAGAATGGAGTTGCTGACAGAAGAAGACAAAAGCGATAAGGTGGACGAGTTGAGGACGAGGTAGAAGGACGTGGTGGAGATGCTGACGCTGCGGTTAGGAGGACAAGAAGAGGAGGAAGAAAAAGAAGGAGAGGCAAAGAACGAGTGAACTGATGGAGAACAACTACGAGCTCAAGTTCATCAATTGAAATAATGGACTGCACCAAAGTTATCAAAGAGGAAACAAATGCAAGGAGAGACTTTGAGGTATTTGCATAGGGGATTGATGAAGGCAAACCTTAAAAAGATGGGTTCTTTTAGTCTAGTTTAGGTGGTCTGGTTCAATCCGGTCTCATCTTGGAATCAGGAACCGGTTCCGTTTTTTGGAGTCGTGAACCAGACCACAAGTCTAAAGAACTGGACCAACTTAGCCGATTGGGTCCGGTCAGGGTGGTTCCCGAGTTGGGCGGTCCTTTATGCTCAGTCCTATTTGCCAATATGCCCTAGAGCGAAATGACGTAATTGCCCTCTCCGGCATCGCTATCGCCAAGAGCCACCATTACTTCCCAATCACGTCACGCTTCCGTGGAATCCGTTCGCACCCTTATTTTAAGTCGCATCCGACGGCCCACATTGTTTATTGCCTAAATATTGTCTCTGGATGCGCTTTCCTCGCCACCAACGAATGGACGGCAGATAATGCGCGCAAAATGGGTGGCGCCCAGCGTGCGCGGTTTTGGCAAACGTTCAATCCTACCCGTTTTGTGCATCCCACGTTTTCCCTCTATTTTATTTTAAATCAGCGTATATAATTTTATACGTATGCAAAACGTATTAAATTAAAAAGGAAGCCGTTTTTCGAAATCAATCTGAACTTATTATTTTCAGTCTATAGAAAATGTTTTTCCGTTTCCCCCCTGACTTTCCGATATTCCCTTCAAATAAGTCATTTATTTTTGTGGAAAATAATTAATTTGGAATATTATTTTTGTTGATGATTGACCGCTTGTATTGCTTCACCAATACGCATATATGCTGATATGGTTTCTTCTGACTGATAATTTAAGCTTTTAAGTCAGACTTCTTAACATGATACTAGAGCCCGAGTGTGGTCCCTTCTCTCTAGTTTGCCCACCTCCGTTAATCGACTTCATGCGTCACTCGTTATTTGACTTGTACACGAGAAGATAGGTTGAAATGTCCCGCATCGTTTGGTATTCAATTCCATATACTACTCATATAACGCTGGAGTTGGACTTGTCAATAATAATTAAGGCGTCTAAATGTGCACGATTCCCGATTCCGTGTCCAAATTTGCGAATCCCCATTCCCATTATGTGTTTTCGGGCCGGCACTATTTTGTCGTCATACATTATTGGTCATCCTCATAGAAGTCAATCATTTTATGCCGGACTTTGCTAGCAAAATGGCCCCAAAAGTCAAACTAGACTGGCGGATCAGTCAACAGTCCGTACGCCAACAGTGGCCATCAGGAAAAAGAAGAAGGGTTATTCAAATATCAATCAAGCGAAACCTACGCTGGCGTCCCCATCCATTAAAATACTAATAATAATAAGGGCGTGCACTACACACACACACACACACATATATATATATATATATATTACATAATATGATGATTTATATATGTGAATATTTCCACATTATTATAAATTGAATTGATCTCGACAATTAATTGAATAAATTCCATGCGTTGCTCGCATTCAATTCAAGAAATCACCCGATCAAGAATTCAAAATATGGACCGTCATCGATGGGGGCCGAGAACGAATCGGGACCGTTTATTGATCTCCAGAGTCTGATCAGTATAATTGGAGCTTGAATTGACGCTTAATATTCCCCGTGGGCTCCACCGTGGGGGCGTCCGTATGGGATTGCCCCTCCCCAGTCCTCGCAGAGGAAAACCTCGCTCGACGTCTTAACACCCCCCACCCCGCGCCAACTGTATATAAAACGCGTGAAGTAACGCTCGCTCCATTTCTTCTTCCCTCTGTACTGCCAGTCTTCATCTTCATCTTCTTCTTCTTCTTCAAGTTGCCATCCTCGGTTCGATCTTATCTTCGATCAATCGGCGTTTCGGAGTTCATTTCTCCGTGCAGAGACCGCGTCCGCGTGTTCACGCAGCGACGCAGGCTGCAGTGTCTTGTGAAGGAAGCGCTCGTCTTGCTCCCTTTGCGTATGAGCATCGAGTCGGCACTGATCGGGTGAGTTCTGAACCCGATTTCCCATCGCTGCTTTTCAGCGTTACCGCTTGTCGCTCTGTGCGACGATTCATTGTACTTTATTTTTGGAAGGGGATTATTATATGGATCAATTGGCGATTACTTGCCAAAAATAGATTGGTGTTGAATAGTTCAGTCGGATTAAGTTCGCAATTGTGAAGGTATATGGATTTCTTTTTGGGCACGATTCTGTTTTGGTAAAGCAATTCGGCGAGAGAGGAATCCGGACAGGTGAAATGCAAATGTGATTCCAGTCCTTTCTTCTAGTCACGTCGATGTGAAATTTGGCCGATGAGTTCTTTGACCTATGAAACTTTTTTGCTAATTTTTCATGCAAATATGGCTGTGTGTATCCATGTGTAGAAATCGAATATAAGAAGCTTGGAGAGGAAAGTTGTTATTTTGTCCATCTTGTCGTCATTGTTTAAGTATGATTTCACCGTTTCTGGTAGTTATTTCGTTGCACTGTCTCTAACTGAACAAACACTTGATACTGCTGGCAGAATCACTTTTAGGTGCACCATTTACATGCCCGAAGAATAAGATAGCATCTCTAGGCCACAGATTCTGGGCAAAAGTGGCATGTCAAATTACGAGTGGTAGACCTCGTTTTGTGACCAGGATTGCATAACGCTTATGAACCAATCTATCTGGTTCTGTCGGTGGCATAATCTGTAACGCTTTCTTTCTGTGCATACCTAATTGCATTCAGAGGCGGTGAATTGGATAGCCTTCTTTTTAGGGAATTCTGGCAAAATTTTGTTCCTAACACAGCTAGTTGTTGTTGGACATCCCTTTTTTTCTTGTGGTCTTGTAACTATACTCATGATGTTGCCTTTTGCTTTGGCGCAAGAGAAATGCAGTGTTGGGCTAAGGTCTTTGTTGTCCTGGTTACCTTAAAATTTTTTAGAGCTTGAGATATGAGTTTTTATCTTCTTTGCAGGAATAATTCTATTATGAAATTCAGAGTGCCTTGGCCAAACTGTAAACGTCATTCTTGGCTCTAAGGACGTCTGCAGGATTTTGTGATTGAGATAGTTATGGTTGAGCCAGATCCAGATGTCTTTTTTCAGTGGAGTCACGCAATATTCGATTCTAGTCATTTAGGATACTACACCAGCACAAGTCAGCACCATGCTAACGACACCTATTATGGACAGTATCCAATGAGCCACTATGGTGGAGAGTGTAGCCCTGTGGAAAATGATGAGATCATTGCACATACCTTACAAGAAGAGTTTTCGGAATTAGCAGTCAGAGAAGTGCCTGTGTATTCGCATGCAGAGGAAGAGGACTCAAAAGTATCTATTGACCAACATAATTGGCAATCTTTATCACCAAGAACGTGTTGGTCAGGTACTTTATAATTTATGAATCTATTTTGTGGCTTGTTTCAGCATGATAGGTTGTCTGAATTTCTCTGTGTGCATGCTCAGGGAATGTTTATAATTATGGAGAAACAGATCATATGTGGGTTTCTGGTTCTTCTACTAGCCATGTTGATGGAGAAGGGTATTCTTATTCTCAGCATCCAGTTGATGGTTATGAGTACAGTGAGATGGACAATCCATTGAATCAAATGGTTTCTATTACAGTAAGTTTTCCTTCATTAGAATGGTTGATGTCTTCTTTTTTTTTTTTTGATGACCGAGGAATCTACCACCACCCCCGGGTGCCCAGATGGCTTTAAACGGCCGGGTCCCTATACCTCGGAGGAGACTAGCACAGGACTCCACCACTATAACCCTCTACTTAAAATGCTAACAACTGCAGGTTTTGAACCCTCGTCTCGGCGATGAGGGAGAAGCTCTTAACCGACACAGCTACCCACCGTTGGGTAGAATGGTTGATGTCTTGGACTAGTTTTTGCTTATAATTTGATTATGAAAAAGCTTCTGTCAATATTGTGGCTTGTGAAACTTATATATACTATAGGCCTTTCTATACCACCTAAAGTCTCTCCATTATGTTGTTGACAAATTATCAACTAAAATCTCCCCCCCCCCCCACAAAAAAAAAAAGAGAAAAAAAAAAAACTAAATTTTTAACTTAGGGTGACATGTTAGCAGCAAACAGGATGACAATCAAAGATGGAAATGTATAGTTGTGTAAAATGTTTTGCTTTCCTTTTTTCCTTTCCATGAGGTGGAACAATATGCCAGCTGCCTCTAGTCAGATTTGTTGTGAGAAGCCTATTTAATGTGGATGTCCCCTGTTTATAATGATGGAAGGGAGAATCAATTGCATATTTAAATGTCAAACTGAAATTCCTATGATACAGCATGTTCCAAGAGTCAATGGGGAGATACCTTCCGTGGATGAAGCAACTTCAGATTATGAAAGGTTGCGTGAAAGGTACTTATTCATAACATAAGAGGTCAGATTATGAAAAATGCTTCTTTTCTCAGTCTGGCTTGTGAAAGTTGTATATGCTATAGACTCTTTTTTTACCTTTACCAACTGAAATCGCAAGCTCTCTCTCTAGACTAAGATCCTAAATTATGTAGACATGTTAGC
The DNA here is from genome assembly GCA_030064385.1 of Melaleuca quinquenervia. Taxonomy (NCBI): domain Eukaryota; kingdom Viridiplantae; phylum Streptophyta; class Magnoliopsida; order Myrtales; family Myrtaceae; genus Melaleuca; species Melaleuca quinquenervia. The sequence continues at coordinate 11,939,776 of CM057718.1, forward strand.
AGCAAGCAGGATGATAAAAAGATGGATATGTATACTCATGTACTTGTAGACCTTTTGCTTACTGTAAGTGTCTCCATTGTTGACGTATGGTTATGATAATATGATAATTCTCTCATAGGATGGCTAGACAATACATACATTCATGTTCTTTCTGCCAAAGATTTCGGCACCTTGACAATCTTTGCATCTGCCAAACCTTGGTCTGGTAAAAGCAGCTATTGAGTTCAAGACTCTTAATCAGGAAAGGATTTCTAGTGAGCAAACAGCCAGGATGTGATGGCAGTTCCAAATATTCACCATGTTGTTTTCTTTTAATATAATTATATTTTGTGCTGAATATGATTACGAAAGTGCTGATATTTAATCTTTTAGATTGCGATTGTATTGCTTGGTTGAGCATAAAGTAGACGGGGATGGAAATTGTCAGGTTGGTTTCCCTTAACTTGTTTTTTATTCTCTTTGTAATTATGCATTTACTTGTACCTATTTTTCTTGTCAACGATGAGAATGGGCACGAGCATTTCTCATCTCGCAGTTTTTTGAATCTATTGTTTTTCCCCAGTTCCGTGCATTATCAGATCAATTATATAAAACATCTGAGCGACATGAAGACGTAAGGCAACAAATTGTAGAACAGGTTTGTTTTTGAACTGGAACAATCCTTTAATGATTTTGAATGCATCAGAAACTTATGTTCTGAATCTATTTGATTATCTGTTTTCTCAGCTCAGGACACTGCGAGAGCTTTATGAGGGATATGTTCCTATGGACTATGATGAATATTTGTGCAAGATGTCCCTGTATGTTCATATTTCATAATATAAGCACTTGTATATCATTCAATGGTTTGCAATCAGAATATCTGCATATCTTTGATTCTCTTATTCGTATGAGTGACACAGCAATGGGGAGTGGGGTGATCATGTCACTTTACAGGCGGCTGCAGATTTGGTATGTCTCTTTCATGTCGTTTTCATTAGCTTTTGAGTTTTATGTCTGGCTATATTTTTACTATTTTTGATTGGTCAAGAAGCATGTCCGCATTCAGCACTGTTGGCTCGATTTCTTTGCTAATACGCATCTTGTGTGAATACTTTGTAAGGGCGTGTTTGACATAAGTGGGGAAACTGGAATGTTCTGCATGCGTGCTCTCTTTGGGTCTTACAGGGACTGGCACATGATCCCACAGCTGCATTAGTTGCCACCGTAAAAAACTGACACGTGCATCTTTTATAATTTACATTGCATGGTAATTGCCGTCTGCATGAGTTTTTAAATAAATCTATTTCTATGACTTAAGCAACCAATAATATCTTTTGTCGCTTGTACATCGTCTTTTCCAGTACTCTGTTTTTCTTGATTTAGATTGCGGTCATCATATTTGACATAAACTACAAGGGTAACTAGAGTGACTTGTGGTTTGAATTTCTTTCTCTGAGGAGACATCCCCGAGATTGATTCGAAGCTTTTGCTGGCAATACTCATTTATTGACTCTTCATTCAATGGGAAAGAATTTGAGGACTTAAATTTATTGCATTATGTAAAATTCTCTTGCTATTAAGACCTGAAGATTTCAATATAACTGACCTTTTTTTCTTCATTTCCAATATGATTGATGCTGATATTATATTTTACTGCAGTATGTTGCAAAAATATTCATGATAACTTCATTCAAGGATACATGTTACATTGAGATTCTTCCAAATGGCCAGAAACCAAAGCAAGGTAATTTGCATCTCTTATCTGGGAAGAAGCTTGCCTCTTTTAATTTTTTAATTATTCTTTTGTAGGTGCTTTCAGATAGAGATTCTTCAAATTGATTTATTCTTTTAAGCCCTATGTAAATTTGAGTTATTTCAACTTCTGTGTCCATCTTAGTGCCAATGTCTGTATTCCTGTCGAGGTTTAATGTTACTAATTGTGTATGATGCATTATGGGTCTTGTTCCAGTTGATACAAGCTTAGAATGTTATCCTTGAGAATTATTTCTCGTAACATTTTTGTGCTGTGCATTTGAGCTTGTGCCTGTGTGCTTATCGTGTCACTCACTGGAGGATTAACTTCAATGATCTACTTGTTGATACGTGCCAACAATCATGGACAAGTTTTAGTAACTTGTTCTTTGTCTTGCAGTCCTATTCCTAAGCTTCTGGGCAGAGGTGCATTACAACTCAATTTACCCTCAAGGTAGGCTACAACTAAAGATGAGGCTCTATTTAGTTTTCAAGAGAAGTTAACAGTCTTAGAATTTTCAAGGACCTCGTAAATTATCTTGATATAGCTTAACATCTCAAAGAACTTTACCAAGTTTTCAAATTATGCCTACTCTATGCATGTGTTGTACCATTTCATCATTTAAGTGATATAGTTCCTTCTCCAATTAAGATTCAGATATTTCCACCTCTCCTTGTGGGAAGAAGAAGAGATGGTGGCCTTTTCGGGGATAAGGATCAGCCAGAGTTGGTCTGATAAGGCACATTCCCTCTCGATACAGCCGAAATTGTTTCTTGAGAGTTTCGTTTAATTGGTGTAAAGCTTCCTAACTTTATATCTTTGTCTATTTAAAACCCATAAGTTCAGTATGGTATGTTCTGCCCAATGATTTACTGATTGGCATGCATTTTTCTCATTTCGCATGCTGGTATTTAACAAAATATGTAAATTGTGCAAACATTCTGGAAGAATAAGATAATCAGAAATGAGAGGGTTTTTAGTTTGTTCTTATGTTCAAATGGAGGTGGTGCATCTCGACAGATTCGGTCATAAATTCTAAGATGGATTTGCCTGGGATGATGTGTTTGACACGTTGAACAATAAATGCTACTGGGTACTGAACATGTAGAACAGCTTTAGTTGTTGAGATGAAGTTGTCCAGGAAACGTAAATGTAATATGCTATACTTGGAGATGGAGGCTATGGCATAAATTTACTACCGAGTCCTGTAATCTACTGCTTCAGAATCCTTTCATGCTTCAGTTATGCCGACCACTTCCGCAATCAGCTCTAAGAACAATTGTCATATTTCCTGATTGGCCTTATTGTTCTTTTCACGGGCGATGAATTCCTTATTGCTGTCATGCTTTTATGGTTTGTGTGACTTGATTATCTAATTTTTGGCGTTTGCGAAGAGCTGCACAAGGGGAAAGCAGATGAGAGAACCTCGCGTCTGAAATCTGTATGGCGTGAGGATAATGAATCCATTGTTTCCGTTTCTAGTTCTGCCTATTGATACAATGCCATAGGTTATTCTTCGGATTGCAAAGATATGAGCAGCTCGTGGAAAGCAAGAGTAGATGAGGAGGGATCACGAGAAGTCTCAAGAAAACATCTTTTTGACATGGGATTTGGTGATGAAGGGCGAGTTTGCATGTCCACAAGTAAATAATCTCAGGTGCCTTCATGGAAGTACAGGGAGTGACCTTCCGTTCTATCTAAACCCGTTCCTTATCAATCGACCGTGCCAAGTCCTCGCCTTTATGGCACGTTCTTTTACTCCGATTGCTATCACTTATTCTTAAGTGAAATTGAAGAAGTCAAAATAAGGAGATGACGTCACTTCATGTGACGTTTAAGGGATTCAACGATTTTGGGGCTTCCCCTTTCACTAGGGGGCAAATGGATGGCCATTAAGGCGCAAGGATCACGATCCTTTTTCGGGAAACTGAGGCCCAACCTGCGCGAACTATCCGGCATCTGCTACTTTACTTGCCAGTTGCCACAACACAGGTGATGCCGGTGCGGCAGTTTCTACGCTACAACCCATGGTCAAAGTTGAAACGGCTCTGCTCTCCGGAGCTCAGGTCACGCGTTCCATGCAAGGGGGCATCATCAATTAATGCAAAGTGAGAATCGACCTTTCTATCTGATATCGTTTTTATTTCAAATGGTGCCACGCCATGAACAACTAATGCGATCGATCCAATCCAAAAAGTTGCTCCACTACGACATCTTGAAAAGAAAATGAGCTTTTTCTGAGAGAGACAGCCAAGAATCACGCAACCTGAATCAGCACTGGATCTGTTCATTCGAGCCCTTCTTTGTCAGCCAACATGACAATGTCCCATGATGGGTGGGTCCAAGTTAAAATGGCGTTGATTTTTCTTTTCTTTTCTTCTCTTTTGACTCGGTCACTCTCTGGTGGACCCAGGGTCAACACCTTGTACGCACTGCAAATCCAATACCATGCATATCAAACGAAGGTCCCACATTCCCCAATTTCTTTTGCAATTAATACATTCAGGATTCAACTCCTAACATCGTCCATCTTCTTCATGCTCTAATTTAAGCCCCATGTCTCCATAAACTATGAAAAAAAGGTAAATAAAAAAAAAGAAGAGGAGAAGAAATTCACATTGAGAGCGAAGAAGACATATATTATATCATATACTCTTGACCAGAAAACGAAACACCCCCCACCCCCCAAAACATAAAAAAAAAGACACCAACTCTAATTTCTTAACCGAGAATTTCCCTCTGCTGCCTCTCCTCCGCCTCCTCCGTCGCTGCTGGCTGCAACAACAACGCTGTGAATGGCATGTGGCGGTAACCGTTGGTGGCGCCGGCCGAGAACTCGAATCCGTTTGGCTGGCTCAGGTCCAGCCGGCAGTCCGGCGGTGGGATCGGGAACGCCCCGTGGCCAGCCGCAGGGGAAGCCAGCGCCAGCGGCTGGTCGGGGCACGGGGCTGATGCAGAGGTGGAGGACGGAAGGAGCGGGCCCACGGTGGTGGTGACGGGGTCCGCGGGCATGCTCCCATAACCAGTGGCCGCGATGATGGAGGGCTCAGCGCTGCGGAGGAGCCACTCAATGGTCTCACCGTCGGAGCGGTGGCCGAGCTCCCGGGTCAGCTGGAAGATCCGGGCTGCGCAGAGCGCCGGGATCCGTATCCGCCGGCCCCGGCCGTTCACCTTGGTGTGCCGGTCCCTGGAAGGAGCGGATGCACTTTTCCGGGAGGGGGCTAGCTGCCGGTGGGGCTTCGGTGGCGTAGGCTCGACAGCGGCAGTTGCAGCGGCGGCGGCGGCGACGGGGGGAGTATTCTGGTCAGAGGAAGGGAAGTCGTGAGGGGAGACGTTGGAACCCATCGTTAAGGGAATTCTAGGGTTTTGGAGGGTACTGGCTGCTGACTGGTCAGAGAGATCTCAAGGAGGAAGATGGCTTCTTCTTTTTTTTTTTTTAATTTATTTTGTCTTTTGATTTTTCTTTTTGGGGTTTTGGTGAATTTGATTATGTTTTGTGGTCGGAATGGTAGAGGGGTGAGAGAGAGAGAGAGAGAGAGAGAGAGAGAGCTTGTTTCAGTCTCAATATTTTACAGAGTTCAATGACCTCTGCAAGAGAGACAGTGGCGGATGAGGATTCTGGTCCTCCTTGGGTCTACGGTTGGTAGGGCGTATTTATAGCGTATCCGGAGCCCCATGCTCGAGTGGCTTCCTGTGGGCCCCCACCTTGCCTAGATTTACATGCCTTACCGGTCCTACGTGGCGGTCCCGCTCAGCTCGCAGCCTGCCACATCGCAAAAATACTCATATGAATTAGGAGTGAGCAACTTGGACTGTTCGAATCGGAAACTACCTGTACTAGATCGGAAATGTTGGTTTGATTCCCGGTACTCCAGGCGGTCCGATTCTAGGTTACTAGGAAGGCTTTTTATAAAAAGTAAAAGAACTTAATTTAAAATTTAAAACTTAGAACTTTTACCAAACTTTACCAAAATAATTATTTTCTTAAAAATAAGTCAAGAAATTCAATTTTTTTAGAATTTAGATTTTCTAATAATTGGATCGGACCGAACCGATGGGTTCGATTTGATCCATGATTTAGGCGGTTCGGTCCACAATCCTAATTATCGGTCCGGTTCTTAGTTCCAAGGGGAAATCGGATCGCCATGGACTATACACACCCCTAGTATAAACGGACGCTACTAGTTAGATACCACCGTGATCGTTAGAATGTGTAATCCCCAGCACTTATGACTGACAACTTATCTTTGAGCATCTTATATTTCTACTCGTTTGATTGACTTTCGTTATTTATAGTATTAAATCTTGTCGAGCGTTCAGTTATAACGAGTCTGTAAAAATTGAGATACATTTTCACTTTAGCTGCAAAGTTCTATGCTACTTTTATTTTTTTAAAATGAAACTTCTCTTTGAAATTAGATGGTATTAACCGAAAAGAATGGCATTATTTCCACCCCTAAATGACCAAATCCACCCCAGTTATACCGAATAGACAAAATTGCCCTCGATCATTCTCTTCCAATTAAAAGTGATGACCCCCATTCATTCTTTTCTATTTTTTTCTTTTCCAATTTAGGATCCAGTTTACCATAATGAATCATTTCGCATATTTTCTTTAAGGCATCATAGAAAAGTGTATTCTTAAATATTCTTATAGCGTTTGACATACTCAGTGTAAAATAACCTCACCACCAGCAAGCAAAAAATATATTTTATATATAATAAAACACTAAAAAGTCTCTTCTCATTATTAATCTTATTACAACTTATCTATTCTTTATCTCTCTTATGTCAAAAGCTCACTTACTTGGTGAACTTTTTATGTTTTACTTTAATTAGGGTGATATATATATATAAAGTACAGTTATTTACTATATTAAAGATGCTATTTTTTTTTTACTATATCGGCGAGATACTTTTACACAAAGCATGTAATATGTTAGAGGAATATCTAGATATATAGTAAAAACATTGTGTGCAATAAGACATCTTGATATATTTTTTTCTGTAATACATTTTATGGATCATATTAATTTTTGTCAATCTAAAATAATTGTATTTTCACTAGTGCTTTCAGAAAATATTTCTGATTTAATTAATAACATCTTCTAAAATTTCATGTTTGTTATTCTAGAAAATCATCAAAGATTTTTTTTTCACATGATTTGATCATCCCATTATTTGTGTGTCTATGTACAAGAAAAAAAATCAATAAGAATGGGTTTAATGGTGATACACACCAAAAAGTGAAAACATATAAAAAGTCATCGGTTAAAAAGTTGTCCATATTAAAATTTTTCCAAACTCTACTTAAAAATTTATCCATAAATTTGTTCAACAACATAAAAAGAGCTACAGTTTTTAAAAATTTCTCTTTTGGACAAAACTAATTTTTGTCGAAGTAATATCTAACAATAAGAAATATATGGTGCCTTTAATATACATGGGAAAACTTCCATCAATAAAACTTAACATGAAAAACTCTCAATCATGATAGGCAAACCCTACATAGATATAAAGGAAAGTAAATAAGCTTGGGACCATTGTGTTAAATTGTGACCGAACGATGGACAATTTTATCTTTTTGGTGAAAATAGGGTGGATTTAATCATACAAGGGTCGAAAAAGTGCCACCTGTTGAATATAGATAGACAAGTTCCACCAAATTATAAGTGAATCCTCTTTTTGATTGATTTTCTATCTAGTTCAAATTTGAAGGCTTCAACATTGTCCGTGGAGAGGTCATTTGTGTGTTGTTCTTATTATAATAATGGCTCAACATTAGTGAAGCGATTCTTCAGCTAACGGGACTCTTCATTATGCTGTAGTTTCTATCTTCAATAGTAATGTTATTAAGGGTTAATGGCTCAACTAATGGGAGCTTCACCGACATGACTTTTAAGTTCACGTCCTTAGTTTTCTGCTTCTGTTTTCCCAGAACATAAATAGAGTCACCCCGTTAAGAAGAACTCCTAGAGCTTCTATTGAGTTTTCTCTTATACAATCATTCTTTAAGTGGGCGCATTTTGAGAAGTGTTTGACTGAATCTTGCCCATATAGTCCCGATATAACCATGTTCAAATTGTTATATGTTGGGAGGCATAGTTCATTAAATTGCTTAATACCGTTGGTTTACTAATCGCCCTAAGAAGATTCAATTAGCCATAGGTCACCTCTTGTGTTGAAGTTTCCAATTGTATGAAGAAGTTATCGATTCAAAGGCAAGTTGTCAATTCATCGTTGTTGATTGACTACCATGATATCGATATACAAGTACACTATTTATTTTGAAATTCCCGATTGACTGTGTAGCAACTGGGATTATATTACAGTCAAATAAGTTTATATTTGAAGTGTTATTCAGCATATATCTATATTGGCTTAGTTGTTATTAAATTTATTATCAATTCTTAGTATTATTATCTCGGACAAACAGTACTATGTACTTTTCATCCAGTACATAAATTTATTTCCGATAATCTTAAGGTGATTATTTATATTGTTTGTTGCGCAATGCGTTTATTAGAAAATCGATAAATCAAGTACCTAATGATATTCAAAATATTTTTGGAGATATTCCTATGGTCGTTTTGACCACTGCTGGTGGAGAAATATTTTTGGAGATATTCCTATGGTCGTTTATTAGACGCATTTTGCAGCTACGAAATTTTGATTGTCGCTAAATAGCGACAATTTTTATTTGTTCGTCGCAAAACTTGTAGCAAATAGTGACGGATAAACTGTTATTGCTAATTAGCAATAAATGTTTTATGGCCATCTCTAATGAGTGATGAAATTTAATTTTTGTCATAAAATTTGTTGCAATCAACGACGGCTTTTGTGTCGTGGCAAATTTTTCGTAGCTAAATGGCTATTTTTTTTGTAGTGGAAGATTATATGATTTTTTTTTCAAATGCACACAAACAAAATGAAACATTATTGTGCATGCATGCAAGTGTGCCTCCTAGCATGTTATATATGAGACTTGAGAGGCTTTTGAGTGAAAGTGATAAATCAAAATTTGTTTAATTAATAAAGCTTTCATTTAAGCAATCTAATAAGGAGATATTATAGTTGAATCAATAAATACAAATTGAGATTAGTCATATTTGTTTTACATTTGAAGCATATTAATTACTTCATTTCCATATTGAGATTGGATACGCTTCCTTACTGATATTGAATGTTGGACTCCACACCTCCCTCCCATTCATTGGCCTAACATGTCCCTCTCCACCCACTTAAGGCAAAATATAAAATTAACAAGATATACTTACCAAAGAAGCTCAAACTTACCTTTCATTTTGAAGCATTTTACTTGCCGTAATTGCTGGATTGAGATAAAGATTTTCTTCCTTATCGAAATGTTGGCCACCAATGTCCCTATCCGACCTTTTAAGGGAAGGGATTGAATTAATACCCGTAGGCAAGCTAGATTAGGGTTGCACATGCAAAATAAATTGAGACAAACCTGACTTTGAAAGTTATCCAAAAGCTTAAGCTAACGAGTAGAGTTAGACACAATAATATAAAAGAGCATAAAGATTCCGTAGGCAAATGATGTGCGATACTTTTGTTGGAAATATTGCTCAAATACAATGAGCAAAAACAAATTGAAATGGACTTCAATAAAAAGATGCGATTACAGACGAACTCGATTACAACAACAAGTAGATACATAATATATAAAAATTGAGGCCTATGTAACCATAGTCTCCTTAAAACAGATTCGTCCCCTTCAGTATACAATGAGACACTCTCCAGTACACGTGAGGCAACATGGACGTCTATCTCCCATGATACAACGGTTGACAGCACGAAAAGTAGATATCCGAAACTTTCAGTGAACTCGAACAACGAATAACGCTGAACACACTCTTGAAAACTGAAGTCTATGCAGAGCTTTAGAAAAGATGCCAAAATCGTATGCAATAGCCCGGGCGAAAGAATGATTGAAGATAAAACAATGTGAGGAGACTGTTCGGTAATCAATTTACCATTTATGAATTAATTCAGACGTCAGGGAATTAACATAGCTTTAAAATAACCGTTACTACCTTAATAACACGGCTTTAACTCAGCCGTTACAACGTTAATTGCAACCTTTTGTTACGAATCAATGGATTAAAACCATCATTTAATCCAAATCTAGTAGTTACAAACTCTACCATTAAGTCTATTCGTTTTTCAAAATGTCAAACACGTTCTGTGTCTGGTCACATCCAGAAGGTACTTGACAAAACGTTTTGATCGTCTCTAGAACGTACTGATCAGAATGTCGATAGTTTGATCGTCTAGAATGTCTGTAGACTACGCACCTTCTGACTCGAATAAAACCTGTCGTTACAAAAATGTAACATAACAAAAGGAAGGCAAAAAGTGACTTGTATCTAAGCCCACTTCTCGAACTTTTTTTGGGGTTGTATTCGTGTGCGTAGGTCGCACGCTCGCGCTCAAGTTCAGGTTGTACCCCCTGCATGTGCGTGCGAGGCATAATGCTTATGATTTTAAGTTAATACTCTAAAGGAGTGTAATCATATGTAAAGCACTTCAAGTCCTTCTCTTTATTTTATGTGGGACAAGTGATTCTACACTTTCCACTCACAAGGTTGCTTTTGACATGTGGGACCCACATCCCACTAAGGGTTTCCTTCTTGAGAACAATTTCTCATTCACCCCTTTTTATTCCCAATTTTTCCAACAATCCCCCATATGAATGAAAAATTGTTTTCTTTTGACACTATGATAGTGTTCAGCAATTGAAACCTATATAGGATAGGTAGGATTTCTCCCTTGTAAACCGTCCATTGTGAAAGTATATATACCTCACTAGCGGATCAGTAGACACAATGTCCTTGGAAACTATCCAGCTGTTTTATATGAAGATCAACACATTCACACAAGTATCAAACGTTTGTTGGTTCTCGATTGTGTTCATTTTGACCATGAACACAGACCTGATTCTGTGAGAGTTTAGACAAAATTTAGCCCGTAAATTCTTCTTCAAGCAACCCCACTTTACTCTTACATAGGTGATTTCTTAAGTCTCGAACAATTCATTTGCTCCACTTATTTATCATTAAAGCAAATTACCTTAAGTCTTAAGCAATCTCTTTTGCTCCACTTAAACGTCAATTTTGCTATCCTCTTTTCTGTACATAATCACTTTCAAAACATAGGAATGTGTTGAGGGAAATTCCCCCATAGTGACCTCTATGAGTCTATATGGTAAGTTGTCCCTTTACAAACCTAGATCTTAGGATCTTCAGTCAACTAGGTTGAGTTTTCCTCTATACTTCTCATTTTCTATGGGTTTTAATCCCATTTCTCTTATCAACTTCTCAACTAACTCTCTGTTTAACTCTTTGGTTAGCGAATCCGCAAGATTATCCTTTGACCTCATGTAGTCAATAGAGATAATTCCAGTTGAGAGTAGTTATCTAATGGTATTATGTTTATGACGTATATGTCTAGACTTACCATTATACATGTTATTTCGTGCTCTTCCAATTACAGATTAGCTATCACAATGTATATATATCAGAGGCACATGTTTTTCCCATTTGGGAATATCCTCTAAGAAATGGTGTAGCTATTCAGCCTCTTCTCCACATTTATCCAAAGCGATAAACTCTAATTTCATTGTAGATCTGCCTATCAAGAGGATTTCCAAGACACAGCTGCTCCAGTAAGTGTGAAGATGTATTCACTTGTAGAATTCGAGTATTTAACATAAAATATCCAGTTTGCATCACTATATCATTCCAAAAGGATACCTCGTATAGTGCAAACCATAGTTCCGAGTATACCGTAAGTATCTTAGTACTCTGATTATTGCTTTCCAATGGTCAGCATTCGGATTGCTCATAAATCTACTCAATTTGCTAATCGCATAAGCAATGTCCGGTCTCGTACAACTCATTAAGTACATCAGATTGTCTATCACTCTAGAGTATTCTACTTGAGAATTATCTTCTCCTCTATTCGTAAACAGATGAAGGTTATTGTCTAATGGTGTTCTAGCAATACCATAATCGTTCATGTTGAATTTTTCAAGAATATTGTCCACATAGTATGACTGGTCTAAGATAAGACCTTCTGACATTCGTGTGATCTTTATTTCTAGAATCACATCAGCATGTCACATATCTTTCATATCAAATTTTGAATTCAACATTCTCTTGGTAGATTTGACTATCTCATGGTCACTACCCACAATCAGAATGTCATCAACGTAAAGACATAGAATGACATAGCCATCTTCTGTCTCTTTAACGTAGACACACTTACCAGATTCATTAATTTTTAATCCATTGATAATCATTGTATTATCAAACTTTTCATGCCACTGCTTTGGCGCTTATTTCAGACCATACAATGATTTTACTAATATATAGACTTTTCTTTCTTGTCTTGGAACTATCAAACCCTCAGGTTGTTTCATATAGATTTCTTCATCTAAATCACCATTTAAAAAAGTTGTTTTTACATCAATTTGATGTACTTCTAGATTTCGCAATGCAGGAATTGCAAGTATCATCCTTATGGAGTTTATTCTCGTCATGTGAGAATATGTGTCAAAGTAATATAAGCATTCTCTTTGCTTGTATCCTTTGATTACAAATCTGGCTTTATATTTATCAATTGAACCATCAACGTTCATCTTCCTTTTAAAAACCCATTTGGACCTTAAAGGCTTACAACAAGGAGGAAGTTCTACAAACTCTCAAATATGATTCTGCATAATAAAATCAACTTCACTTTTGATCGCTTCTTTCCAGAGCAGACTTTCCAAAGAAGTCACAGCTTCTGTATAGTTGAGTGGTTCCTTTTCTAACAAGTAAGTCAAAAAATCAACTCCAAATGATTTTTCCACTCTCACACTCTTGTTACATCTCAATTCTAGTTCATGATCTAAATCATGACTTTCGTGATCCGAGTCATAGATACATTCTATTCTTTTAGAAGAACTTGATCCATCATCGGATTTACATGAAAACATGTTTTCAAAGAATGACGCGTTCCCTGATTCCATGATCGTGCTCTTGTGTAAATCTGGGATTTTAGATTTATACACAAGAAATCGATATGCACTACTATTTTGTGCATAGTATCTTTCCACCGTTTTAGGACCTATCTTTACCTTCTTTGGTATTGGCACAGCTACTTTTGTAAGATGCCCCAACACTCGCAAGTGTTAGTATAATGGTTTCCTACCGTTCTATAATTCATATGGGATTTTACCATCTTTTTTTCAAGCTACTTTCCTCAAAAGGTAATTACTTGTCAAAAGAGCTTCTCCCCACATGTTTTGGACAAACCAGAATTTAGTAACATCGCATTCATCATTTCTTTCAATGTGCGATTCTTACGTTCTGCCATACTATTCGATTAAGGAGAATAAGGTGCAGTCACTTCATGCATAATTATTCTCTGTGTTGTGCACGGAATTCATCAAACGGTAATTCATACTCTACCTCTATCACTTCTCAATCTTTTGATTTTCCGATTGAGTTGATTTTCAACTTCATTCTTATAGAGAACGAACTTCTTTATAGCTTCACTTTTGCTTTTAAGCAAATACATATATTAATATTTTATGCTATCGTCAATAAAGGTAATAAAATAATTAGTATCACCCAATGATGGTGTGAATTTCAAATCGAAAACATCACTATGGATTAATTCAAGTGGCTCGGCCTTTCTTTCAATCGTTTGAAAAGATGATCTCGTTAGTTTTGCTTAACGTAAATCTCACATTTATGTTCTGAATCAATATGGAATGTGGGTATATGTTCCAATTCAATAAGTCTATCCAAGACATTATTATTTGTGTGTCTAAGTCTACCATGCCACAAATCAGAAGGCTCAAGCAAATAAACAGAAGATGTTTCATTTTTATTGATCATAGTCAGAACATTGAGCTTAAAAAGCCCTTTGGATACATATCCCTTACCCATGTACATTCCAGACTTAGACAAAATCATTTTGTCAGACTCAAAAATCATATGAAATCCATGCTTATTCAGCAAAAATCTAGACACTAAGTTATTTCGGATTTCTGGTACATATAAAACGTTATGTAGAGTCAGATTCTTCCCTAAAGTCATCTTTAGCAGCATTGTCCCTCGGCCTTCAACCTTAGACGTTGCAGAATTTCCCATGAAGATCTTCTCTCCATGAACATGTTCAATCTTGGTGAATAGGTTCACATTTGAACATACATGCCTCGTGACACCCGTATCAATCCACCATTCTTTCGAATTAAACCCAACCAAATTCACCTCGGAAATCATAGCCGATAGGTTCATGCTCGACACATCCTTAGATATGTCATTCACCATATTAGCTTGATTATTCTTCTTTTTGGGAAGTCTACATTTTGCAGATTTATGCCCTACCTTGTCATAATTGAAGCATTTTCTAGTAAACTTATTTTTGGAAACGCCTCCCTTAGGTGTTAGCCTCAACTTGGCAACCTTCTTTTCCTTGTGGGCATTCTTTAACTCCAGAATGTTTGCCTTAGCAGCAAAAGGTGCGAACAATTTGTGTTTAGAACTTTTTTGCATTCAAAACTTTTGTTGTCTTCTTTAATGCGAAGTCTAACAATCAGTTCCTCAAGGTTCATCTCCTTTCGGTTATGCTTAAGGTAGTTCTTGAAGTCCTTCCAACTAGAAGGTAGCTTCTCAATTATCACAGCCACATAGAAGGATTCACTCAGGTTCATACCTTGAGCCGCAACCTTGTGCAAAATCACTTGGATTTCCTGCACTTGACTGATCCCAGTCTTGGAATCGAGGAACCGTCCAACCACAAATTTCTTTGTGTTAGCATCCTCTGATTTATACTTATGGTCAAGTGGTTCCCATAGCTCTTTCACTGTTCGCTTATCACAGTACACGTTGTACAGTGAATTGTGTAAGCCATTCATGACGTAATTTCTACATATGAAGTCAAAATGCTTACAGGCATCAGCAGCATAAGCAGCTTGCCGTTCATGTTCTGGATCGTCAGAAGATACAGGAGCGGTTGGGGCATCATCGATTAAGAACCTCACAAGACCGAGCGTCGTCAGGTACTACAACATCTTCTGTTGTTAGTGCTTAAAGTTTGATTCATCGAACATTTCTGGTCATTCTCCATGTGGGGTAGAACCCAAAACTGGGATAGCAGAAGATCCTGGGATAGTAGAAGGTCCAGACTGATGGACTGTAGTAGGGACGATAGGAGGTTTAGGCGGTTGTATCGCAGCAGGGTCGGACTCTGTGATTCTGGTGTTGGAGCCATCAGCAGTATCCATAACGTTCTTCCCACGAACATCAACCACATCCTCAATAGAAGTGTTAATCATGTCATTTCCATAAGTCATTGAAAAACTATTCTATACAATGAGCAAAAATAAATTCAAATAGACTTGATTACAACAACAAGTAGATACAGAATATGTAAAAATCAAGGCCTGTGTAACCACAGCTTCCTTAAAATAGATTCGTTCCATTCAGTACACAATGAGACACTCTCCAGCACACGTGAGGCAACGTGGACGTCTGTCTCCCAGGATACAATGGTTGATAGCACGGAAAGTAGATCTTCGAAACTTTCGGCAGACTCGAACAACAAACAACGTTGAACACTCTCTCAAAAACTGAAATCTATGCAGAGCTTTGAAAAAGATGCCAAAATCATATGCAATAGCCTGACCGAAAGAATGATTGAAGATAAAATAATGTGAGGAGACTGTTCGATAACCAATTTACCGTTTTGGAATTAATTCAGACGTTAGGGAATTAACATAGCTTTAAAATAGCCGTTACTACCTTAATAACACGGCTTGAACTCAGTCGTTACAACGTTAATTGCAATATTTTGTTACGAATCAATGGATTAAAACCATCATTTAATCCAAATTTGGCGGTTACAAGCTCTACCGTTGAGTTTGTTCATTTTTCAGAACGTTTAACCCGTTCTGTGTCTGGTCACATCCAGGAGGTACTGAACATAATGTTCTGATTGTCCAGAACGTCTGCAGACTATGCACTTTTGACAAAGACAAGACCTGTCATTACAAAAATGTAATAGAATAGAAGGAAGGCAAAAAGTGACTTGTATCTAAGCCCACTTCTCGGACTTTTTCGGGGTTGCATTCGTGTGCGCAGGTCGCACACTCGCGCACAAGTTTAGGTTCGTCGGGAACCGATTTTGCACCCCTCTACTCGTGCGCTCGAGGCATAGTGCTTGTGATTTTAAGTTAATACTCTAAAGGAGTGTAATCACATATAAAACACTTCAAGTCCTTCTCTCCATTTTATGTGGGACAAGTGATTCTACACTTGCCACTCACAAGGTTGCTTTTCACATGTGGGACCCACATCTCACTTAGGATTTTACTTCTTGAGAACAATTTCTCATTCACCCATTTTTTATTCCCAATTTTTCCAACAACTTTTACCTTTCCAAAGAAGGTAAAACTTTCATCAATCTGAAAATTTTGCACATCCTCATGTTGCATTTGGTAGCTAAGATAAAAGTTAGAATATAATAAAACATGTTTTGTTCCTGCACAAGATATAATAAAATCAAATATGAGAGGGATATAGCATGGATTAAAATGTCCCATGGAGGTTGTGGAATAAACATGAATAGGATTTCTTACATTCATAGGGTAAAAGCTATCCTTTTTCGAATAAAAAATTTCATAAATTAAAAATTAAAACAATAATTAGATAATAATATTTGAATTCGAACAAAAAAAAAGGAAATTCAAAATAACTAACTACAATATTCATTTTTATCTATTCCTACTTTTGTTTATATGTATTTAAATTTATTTCTATTTGCATATATTAAGTATTTACAATTATGACATATTTTAGATATATTAGTATTTTAAGAATTTATAATTATTACATATCGTAAGTATATTATTATGGAATATAAAAAGAAAAGAAACAAAAAAGGAGAGTAGAAAATGATAAAAAAGAATAAGTTGATAAAACTAAAGTCGAAGAACCTACAATTTAAATAAACAACTTGAAACCTGAAAAGGATCTTTTTAATTCTTGAACAATGAGGGGCAATGGGATTTGTAAAAGAAAAAAACCATGGCCATCTTAGTCGCCATCGTATTTCTAGTTCATGTTGAAATTTCTAAACAGCTATGTAGTTCTTTGCTTCACATTAGAATTCTAAGGTTGAAGCTCCTTCTCCTTAGTAACTCTCATTCATGTGAAAAGTCTAGAAAAAGTAGTAAGAGAGTCAAGCCTTCTCTTTTATAGCTTTGTGGTTCATATTAAGATTTCATGAAAATAGTAAGATAGCTTAAGAACTATACTTTTTGGAATCACGAAGGTAAATGGTCATTTTTTCTTTTGCCTCTTATACTAGATTTGATATTTCCTAACTAATCTACCTCATTCATGATTTTGGAACTTGTTTACAATTATTGCTATAGTTGAACCAACAACACTAGAATGTTGGGTTAAGCTCCTTTACAATTTTAAGATTTAGTTTGTACAAAAATAATGGATTGATTGATTGAGGTTATCTTTGTGCATTTATGACTTCTTTAATAGTGAACCGTCAAAGATTCTTACTATCTCATTTTGTGCATTTTCAAGTTTATTTCTACTAATATGCCATTCATACCAAATAATGGATAATTTAAGATATGAAAGTATTTAGCTGTTGGAGGATATGCTCGAATTTGATGAATGTAGACAATTCAAATGGACTTCAATAGAATGACTCAATTACAAGCTGACTCGATTATAACGTTGAGAAAATACATAATATGTAAACCGAGGCCTGTGCTAAACACAATTTTCCTTAAACAGATTCATCTCCTCTAGTACACAATGAGACTCTCTCTAGTACACGTGAGGCAACGTGGACGTCTATCTCCTAGGATACAACGAATGATAATAACGAAGAACAGAACTTTGAGGCTTTTGGCGAGCTTGAACAATGTTCTATGCTGGATAGTCTCTAAAAAACCCAAAATCTATGCAATACTTTCTCGAAGATGTAAAACAGTATGTAATCCCGGGAAAAAAGAATGAAAGATGATATTAAACAAAGTGGGGAGACCTTTTGGTATTCAATCTATCGTTGCTGAATTAAATCAGACGTTTGAGAATTAAACATAATCTTAAATCAGATGTTATAACTTAATTGCTAATTAAAACAGACTTACCACTTAAAGTCGTGAGCTACCGTTACGAAACGATGGATTAAAAACGTCATTTAACTTGAATCTAGTGGTTTCAAACTTTACCATTGAGTTTGGTGGTCTTCAGACTCTATCGGGTCTAACCACACATCTCCAGAACTTATGAGTCTGGCAAAATGTTGACAGTCTGAGATGAAACTTGTCGTTACAAAATATATAACAATGTAGAAAGAAGTTAAAAAAAGTGGCTTGTCTCTAAGCTTACCTTTCGGACTTTTTCTGGGGTTGCATTCGCATATGTAGGTCGCACGCTCGGGCCCAAGTTCAGGTTCGTCGAGAACCGAATTTGTATCCCCCTACGCATGCGCGCGAGGCATAGTGCTTGTAATTTAACGTTACCACTCTAAAGGAGTGTAATCACATATAAAGCACTCACAAGCCTTCTTTCTATTATATGTGCAACTAGTGCTTCTACACTTACCACTAATAACTCAAAGTTGATTTTTCACGTGTGGGGCTACATCCCACTAAGGTTTTTCTTTTGAGAACAATTTCTCATTCATCATTTTTCATCCCAATTTTCCAACATTAGCATTATTATTGCGATTCAATAAATGGTGAATATGATACGACACAGTCCATCAAATTTATATCTTATACTATCTAGTCATATCCTTACCAAAAATCAATGAAACCCGGCCTTAATCATAAGGGGATTAGTACAATGATTCACACCTTCTCATGTGCGTTGTTGGTCTAAAGTTCATATCCATATCTACAACGTCACTTCATAAATGTGCTAAAAATTTAGGCAAGTGTAACACCATAACTTTATAAAATCTACACATGTTAAAGTGGACATAGTTAGCATCATACGTGCTTTTAGCCTTGCTTAATTAATGTTAAATAACATCTAATGTGCTCTCTAAATGGTAAGATGACTAAATAGCCATACATCTTTCTTCTCCATATCAAATCTGTTTAGATGTTATCTCATATTGTTTAACATGAGATTTACATGCTCCAAATATGCCAAGTATCTTCTTTCTCGAGCTAGACTCATTGATAACAAGGTCTCTACAACTTTTATTGAGATAAATGCCAAGTTTGATGTAAAAAATGAGACTCCTCTTTTAATCTTGCACTGTATTGATGGCTACTTGATAATCTTGTCGATTGCACTATCTCGACCTAACATCACCTATGCTATTCATGTTGTGAGTTAGCACATGACTACACTCCGTGTGACTCATTTTGTTGCAGTGCTTAGAATTGTTTACTACATTAAGGGTACACTATTTCATGGCCTTCGCTTTTCTACTCATTATATCTTGAATTTAACAATTTATTTTGATCCTGGTGATTGAGTCTAATAATACAACCTAATGGGTAGTTAGAATAGACCATGTAGTGATATAACAAAACTCTCAAGGAATATCAAATAATCACCACTCAAGATATTGGCAAACATAAGACAGAGTGTATGATGCTGGTATATAATTAGAGTGAAGTACAATAATCACACAATGAAATATAATGGTTTGGCTTTATATCCAAGGCTAGTCCACTTTCTACCTAACGACCTTAACAGCAGTTGACGTCCATTAGTAATTAGCATTACAGTTACAACTTACTAGTAATATTCCTTTCCCTGGATAGATTACACTTACAGAACACACTTAATGCATTTAGACTTGCAAAGTTGACTATGGTTGAATTCTACTAGTAATCAACAATACAAGTTACAACTAACTAGTAATGTTCCTTTCACTTGATAAAACACATTATCAAGACACACTCATTGCACTTACACTTGCAAACTTGACTATTAGTTATTATAGTGCTAAATCAATACGGAGAGAAACACATAACAAGATCATAGATGATTTCTAACTTTCTTTGTACAAGCAATGTTTAGTGTGTCTAACCCTCTACATAGCTTCACTACTCCTTTTACTATAGTCTTCAATCTATCCCTTGTATATCATCAAGGATGCTAAACTATTTGTTTCATAGTCATTAAAGACCTTAGATAGAATTAGATTTGCTCTTGTAGTTTCTTCATCTAACTATCAAGTTTCATAGAATGGAGTTTGCTACACTATCCTTGTCGTGACCTCCCCGAAGGTGCACTACCTAGGGTTCGGCTAATGATTTACTAAGCCTAACTTAGCTCGAGCTCTCCCAAGCCCATACCAATTCATGATTTAGGTTTTGCTTTGTAACATGCAACAAATTTTCAATTTGGAGTCGTCACTAATCTATTTTTGGTGGGTCGATTAGGAACCTATGTAAAGCATCGGGAGCTATGCTTTACTCCTATGAACCAGAGATCTATGGGATCGGGGACTTGGTTATGCTAGACTAATCTAACACCCTTTCGGTACCTTTTCATTATTTTCAAAAGCATGCAAATAACATCAAAATTAGTCAACAAAAGCAAATTAAACAAGAAATAACACCCATCAAATACTCTTATCACCCAAATCTGCAATGACACATGCATTGAACATGAGACTCCACCATTATAAGAAAAAAAAAACTCAAGGAGAACCACATCAAATTGAACATGAGCTCTGGGGACTATAATTAACATTCACCAAAAGAGAACTCTTGCTTTGACTTTTTCTTTGACTTTCTCTCTCACTTTTCCTTTTATCGTCAACGAACTCCGATTTTGCCAAACCCCTTTCTTCATGGATCTCACTGATGGGCACACCAAGAAGACCATCATGGTGGATAAAGCACAGGTTCTGGACTGATTCACTGGAAAAATGTCCGACGCCTTGATGACAACACGCGCAAGATAGCAACTGACACAACAAGAGTGAAATTGTTAATGAAGAAGCAAATATCACTAATGATATGAGACTTTCAACAAAACGTGATAATTAAATAAAAGGAAGGGAAGCTCGCTGAATGCCGATGAGGTGTGGTGGTATGAGAAACACCTGCAATGTCCTTCAAGAAAATCCGCGGAGAAGCTTGCTATGTGGCCTAGGCAAAAAATCACTCGATGGCTGTTGTTCTAAATTTAAAGTCAACGTCGTAGTCGGATTTGCGATGAAACTTCAGGGGGTGGACAGCCTTGTCCAAACAGCTTTCGCAGGGGAGAAATCACCAAAAAGACGTCAGGAGAGAGACCACCAAAGAGTTTCTTTTTCTATTTTTTCTTTCTCCCTGCTCCCTGAATCTCTCTTGTGTTGAGCGTCTCCCACGATTTCTCACATTCCCCTCGCTCTCTCTTTTTTTCGAAAAGTTCTCTCTTTGCGTCAGAAGAAGTCCGTCTTTGTGTGTGTGTCTTCTCTTTCTCACCTTTTCTTTTTTTTTCCCCTCAAACTCCCTCACTGTGTCTGCGTAAAAGAAGTCCACCCACTAAAGAAGAAGCCCCCCTTTCATCCCTTCCCTCCGGCGACTTTAAACATGGATAAAGAAATATTCTGTCAAATCTTTAGAAGATTTGACCGAATATAATATTTTTTAAGGATCCCCTTCACATTTTTTTCCTTTTTATTTGCCGATTCTCATATTTTGTTTTGAATCAAATGTATTCTACCCAATATTTCTTTCCAACTAGAGTGTCAAAAACAATATATCACCGTCGATAATTTCTTGACATGCAAGATGCTCTAATTATATGCAATGTATTTTTTAGGAATTAAAATAAATCCCTATTTTATTTATGCAATTAACCCTAAATGACTTGCCAAAATTTAGATGTCAACAATCCTTAAGTAGAAGGTCACTCAACTAATCTGATCTCTTTCTCGATTTTCTTGTCATGGAGTCTAGTCATGTAACGGCTTTTTTGTGTACGATCAATGGTCATCTTCCAACACATATCTCACCATTATTAGAGTTACTTGTAGATTATGAGTGATCTATCTGACGATGTTTAGTGACAATACTGCTAATTGACACATGACAACATGATAGAGGATCTTTTTAGTTTCATTAATGCTAGGGACTTCCAAGAACACTAGCTCAACTAATCCTTCCAAGCTATCATGAGATATCACTCATACTTGTTCACCTAAATGTCATAGCCTAGTTTCTCATCCTTGCTGATCTAAGATGAACATTGATAATATTCATAAACTTTTAACATTTGCATATGTCATGGTAAACAAAAATACCAAATATAATTTCGGAACCATCAAAATTTAATAGGGATATTTTTCTAACAAAATTTTTCATTTTTTATGATAACAAAACTATCTTATAGGTATGAGATAAAATGATAATGATAACTTTGTAGCATAATTAAAGAAGTATCTACTTAATAGTTGATTGTCAATCTCACCATATCAAGTAGTCTCCAGTAATCTTCAATGAACATAGTGAGACTAAAGTGATGACATTTTCTTTCAAATTAGACAAGCATTAAGAGATAGCATACAAGTAATTAGGGTTAAGGTTTGTAACATATAAGTGTAAATCAAATAGCTATCAACTTAGTGTATATAACACTCACCCTATCTTCCCTCAAGAATGTTGTTAAGTATAATTCACAATCATCTCGTCGCATAATTCTCCCACTTTATGTCATAATAATTAAGAATAAGCAATAAGGCACATGATAACCAATACAAAATTCAGTCATTGAAATAGCAAAAATGAGTAGTAAATATCCAATAAAAGAATAACATGAAATTTGCATCGAGGATGTCAATTCTTATAAGACTTAGTAATGACTTGACTTTTCCTGGGATGAGGGGAGGAGTTCTTACAATAAGAGCTAAAAGATATGTAAACAAGTAGACACGTGTCATGAAAGTGCTTTCCACCATTCTTAGCCTGTGTGGTCTTAGGAAACTAATTCCTAAGTCAGCCTTTGTTTGGTTGGATCGGGGAAAATAACCGAGAGAGATGAGAGGGTCTCAAGAATTAGAGTATTCTTATTCAATGTACCTACTAATATACAAAGAAAGAGAGGAGATCCCTTATATACAAGGGTCGACCACTAGGAGTGGCTGCCCGTTTTCCCTATAGGCTAAATGACCGTTTCAAAAAATTTGGGGGATTGTCCTAGTCTAAGCACTAGGCACCCATTGTGTCGCTCACCCGTTTGTAGTCCTAACGCTTGGTAGCATCATGTTAGAGCCTATGCGACACAAGGTAGTTCTAAGTTTCTCGGGATTGTTTCTGGGACTGTTGGAAGGATTAGACAATGAATTGCTCACTGATTAGCTGAATCGATTTGGAGGGTCGAAATCGTTGGGTGATAGGTCATCCCTTGATCCTTACAGTTTGAGCCCTGATTGATCTAGGAGGATTGTCCAAGGATCGGGGTGGAGAATCGTTCACCAGTCGATATGGATTGGTTCGGGGAATCGTTGAAGATCGAGTGTTGGATCATTCCCTTGAGTCGTAGGGATTGATCCCTAATCTATTTATGGGATCGATTGATGGATTAGGCGCTGATTAGTTCGCGAACTAGGCTTGGATTGATCTTGAGGCACTAGAGGATTGTGCCTTAGCTTGTTCAGGAGCTAGATATAGATCAATCCAGGGATTGGGTGCTAGATTATTCATGATACATGCGTGGATTGATTCCCTAGATTGGTGCTTGGTCGCTAAGGGACGAGCAATTGGCCGAGCAAACGCCTAGTCCATGTTAATCACCCCCACCTATAGGGGCGACACCCCTATCGCCTTCAGCATGGAATGCTTCAAGTTGTGTCTTGAATTGCCATAAGGCTCTTCGGCCTCCTAGCTAGCCTTACTCTCCAAGGGGCCTTTCCATCTGATCAAGTATTCTCGCCTAGGTGGTCAATACTTCTTGTGGATCACTCAGTCAGCCATGATGTGATCAATGTCCCGATTATATGAGGTTCTTGCTCCGAGTAGTGCCTAGTGGGATTCACTTCTTTTCGGGTCTCCTTCATCCTAATGGAAGGGTTTGAGCATGCTTACGTGGAATACCTAGTGCACATTCAGTTTTAAAGGTAGATCCAGCTTATAAGCACATTTTTTGATTCACCACACAACTTGAAAGGATCTTTGTATCATTGAATGAGGGCTTTGTGGACATCTCGATATCGAAGGACTGCGTGTAGTTTGGCCATTACTAGGTCCCCTACCTAGAATTCCAGGTGTCATTGCTTAGGATTAGCCTATTTCTTCATTCGCTTGGCTACCTTGTGCAATCATACTCAGGCCAAGTTTGCTTGCTCTTGCCAGTCCATGGCAAATTTGAACGTTGACAAATTGAACCCACGGTAATCATCGGTAATCTCACTTGGCATGAGGGGTTGTTGCCCGATCATGATCTCGAAGGAACTCTTGTTGGTCGCCTCAGTCCGTTTTAAGTTACAGGAAAATTGGGCCACGTTGATTAACTGCGGCCAGTTGACTTGAATCGTGCTCACATAATGGCATATGTATAATTCAATGAACTTGTTTACTTGCTCCATTTGCCCATTTGTTAGTATGTGTAAGCTTGTAAAGAAGTTGAGACTAGTCTCGAGTAACTTAAAGAGCTCTAAC
Organism: Melaleuca quinquenervia; assembly: GCA_030064385.1. Taxonomy (NCBI): domain Eukaryota; kingdom Viridiplantae; phylum Streptophyta; class Magnoliopsida; order Myrtales; family Myrtaceae; genus Melaleuca; species Melaleuca quinquenervia. The sequence goes on from CM057718.1 coordinate 11,964,168, forward strand.
CAAAATTGTCCTGTGAATCGAAAATCTCGATCACTCATAATCGTGTATGATAGCCCCTAATATTTGGTTACATGTTTCATGAATAGCTTGCCCGCCTCTCCAGCCGGAAAATCTTTTGATGTCAATATGAATGTCGTACATTTGGAGAAGCAATCGACCATTACCATCAAGGTCCGACATCTTTTGAACTTGGGGACACCTCCTATGAAATCCATGAAAAGGCTTTCTTATGGACGCTTGGGGATTGGGAACGGTTCTAGGAGGCATGCTGGGGCTTTTTACTCCAACTTATCTTGCTAGTACATGAGGCATGTCCGCACATATAGCTATACATCATCTCGCATATAGGGCCAAAAGTATCGATCCTCAACAAGAGCTATGATGCAATGAATTTTTGGGTGACCAACCCACTTCAAGTCATGGCATTTCCTAAGGATTTCCCCTCTCAATTTGCCATAGAGGGGGGGGGGGGGACACATAACTACCGGTATAGAGGGGGGGACACATAACTGCCGGCCTTTGGTATAGAAAGTATTTCATTCGCACCAGAATTATCTTATCATGCCTTCTCGAGTGTGTTCAAGGAGAGACTTGGCCATAGGGTTATGCTTTAAGCTCTCTTTGATCCAGTCCATCCATGGGCAATCTAGTTGACTAATGGAGGACCGCGTCACATTTCGGTTGAGGGTGTTGGCCACCAAATTGGCTTTTCTTTGTTTGTATTTTAGTACATAATCAAACTATGCCAAGAAATCTTGCCACTGAACTTGCTTATGGCTCAACTTCTTTTGAGCTTGAAAGTAGCATGTGGCTACGTTGTTTGTCCTCACAAGGAACCAAGACCCCAAGAGGTAATGTCTCAGCATTCGAAGGTAATGCATGATTGTGGTCATCTCATTTTCTTGGATCATGTAATGGTGCTCGGTGTAGTTAACCTTTTGAGACTCATAGGCTATGAGATACTCGTTTTGCATCAGGACGCCACCTATGGTATGGTCAGAGGCGTTTGTTTGGACTAGAGGTGATCAGTTCCTCGAGCGGTCCAATTATCCTCGGAACTGAGAATTGGACTGGTGGGCCCGGTTCCTACTCTTTAGGACGGACATCTAGATCGGCCGATCATAGGATCGGACCTTCGGTTGGGTTCTCGGGCGGTCCAATGAGACCATAACAAATTTGGAATTTTAAGAATAAACATCCACCGAAAAAACTAAATTGGATTCTAAAAAAGGAGCATTGAGCAGTCGAACGAATTAGTAAGAAAAGTAGCAGCACATGACTCGTTGGTTGGGCCAAGAAACCATCACATGCTCTAAGTAAATGCGTGAAGTGTGAATTTATATCAAAATAACAGGGAAAAGGAAGTTCCAAATCACTACTAAATTCACTTTTATTGACCTTAAGGACTACTAATATTAATAACTCTACCAGTTGATGTGAATGGAAAACCCGACCTGCTTCTATAAAATAGTATAAAATCCCAAGTTGACGAAAAGGCTACCTTAAACTCTTCAATTGTTTCCTCATAAATTTAGTTAAGATGACAATGTCTGATCTCCTCGATATTTAGAGATCATCCCTTGTGTTAAAAAGGAGAAATCATAATCCTTCCCATCTTTTGATGGAGAAGTGGATGAAATGGGAGATGACGACCTAGGTTTACTAACTCTAATGCTAGCCAAACCATTAGATGAAGTAACTTGCCCCATTGCCTATAAGCTACTCAAACCAAATTGCCGAATTAATTACCATAGAATAGACTTAAAAAGGTTTAGCATTTGGCTGCAATTGAGGCTTGTTTTGGTGGTCTGTATGCATGCTATTCTTCCAATTCTATTAGTGACTCCACATGTAAACTATCATGCAAAATTCACTAACATTTGGTTGGGTATCACTTTAACGTTATTGGACGAAATTTGAGTTTCATCTCTCATTTTTACAGTCGTTATGGGCATGTCTCAAACTATCAATTGTACTAATACTTGGATATTCTCAAAACATTAACCAATGCAATTTTAAGCCTTGACTTGGATCTTCTCACCATATTTGCTATAATTTAAAGACTTCATGGTAAACATTTTTTCTTCATTGGATAAATCACTTAATGGTACAAAACTTTTGGACTTAACCACGGTACATATTATCATAAAATTTATTTGTTCATATCCCCTTTGAAATGTTTCACTAAAAACAAGCTTGTACTTAGTAGGGGTGATTAGGTCCAAACATGGTAGGTTCCAGATTTGGATCCTATACTTGATCCTATTATAACCAGTTACCATTTTTTAGACCCTGTACCCTACCCTATTTGTATTGAACACTATACCCTACTCACCCTGTCTTTTCGGTTTGATTCCAAGGTTAATACTGTTTATATTGGAACCTATTTTGCAACCGCCCATCCTATACGACTTCGAATTTTATATTAATAAGCAAGAAAATAACATAATTTTTCTGATTTATATTGAAACATTGTCACTTGTAATTAATAAGTAAGTAAACCTTTTGATTAAACAAAAAACTAAGGATCCACAAGACAAATTTATAAATAAAATCATATGGTAAAGCCAAAAATCTCAACATTACATATATATTAGCAAACAAACATGGATATAATATTAGTTTCATTCCCATAATACTACATGAAACTTTTTATTTATCTAAAATGGTTAACAAGTCTTTAGCGCAATTATAACTCCTTCAAAAGTGAAATTAACATGAATCATCCTCCAAAAATAAAATCAGGTGAGCCAAGCCACGTGGTACAAAATCTCTAATAAAAACCAAAATTCATGTATAAAGAAAAATCAACAAGAAACCATGTTTTAGAGATATATGCAAAAGTTATGATTTAATAAAGTCTATTTACTTACAAAATCGGAGTTTTCACTAAATGAAGTTTATTTTATAATGATCAAGTTTAGGGTCCAAGATTTAGGGTAGGTTCTAGACCTGGACCCTATACCCGACCTTGTTTTAACGGGTTCCCCTTTTTGGACAATGTACCCAATCCTGTTTGCATTGGACCCTGTTCCGGACTCTATTTTCAGGATGGGCCTGTTTGAAAATAGGGTTACCCGGTTTAGTTGCACATCCCTAGTACTCAGTATTGTGAACCATTCATTATGTAAATGCAATTCAAGAAATAGCTAGATATCTAAGTTGATGACGGATTCAAGAGGTATATATACATATATTTGTTGCTAATGATAATAGAGTTTCCCACTACATGCGAAAGTCTAATGTTATCCCCCTAAATTTTCAATGAGATGACATTTTCAGAATAACTATTCACAAAGAGAAGACATGGCATAAAGCTAATTATATTTACATGCACAATCTTTAGCATCTCATATTGGCCTAATGGAATTAATCCTAGAATTTTGGTATGTGGTCAACTTGGGACAGACATGTTGGTACCTTGCATATTTGTGTATCACCTTTGCAGGTGGTTCGGTCCAAGTGGTCCGATCTCATCCTATCTTCCCAGAAATAGAGAATCGGACCACTAAGAATCGGTTCCACTTTTAGGAATTGTGGACTAGACCAAAACTCCAAAAAATCGACCAACCCGGCCGGTGCAGTCTGGGCTGTTCCCGAGTTAGGCGGTTCATTATTCTCAGCCCTAGTTTGGACCTTATAAGAGCTAGTTAGATTGGGTAGAGTCAGCACCGGCTCCTCGACCTAGTCTGTTTCAGCCGTGAGAATGCCTCTTGGCGTTTTCTCTGTCCATCCCCACATCTTCTCCTTCTTAAGTAAGTTTGTGAGAGGCGTAGTGATAGTGGAGTAACCCCAAATAAAACATCAGTAGTAGTTGGTGAGGCCAAGGAATGATCTCAATTATGTTAGTTTGTTTGGTGAATTCCATTCCTCAATGGCCTGGACCTTGTTGGGCATTTGCACCTGCCCTCCCCCAACAATGTGGCCAAGAAAGGCTACTTCTCCTTTGGCGAAGGCACACCTCTCTCTTTTGACATAAAGATAATTGTCCCGGAGGACTTAGGAGCACTTTCCAGAGGTGACGAACATGATCCTCAAGGGTTTGACTATACACTACAATGTCATCCAAGTAAATCACCATGAATCGGTTCAAGAAAGGATGGAGTACCTTGATCATTAAAGTGCAAAATGTGGTTGAGACATTAGTGAGACCGAAGGCTATCGCTAGGAACTTGAAGGAGCCATACCTTGTGATGCATACCATTTTTGGCTTATGGCTCTCGACGATCCAAACTTGGCAATAGTCGAATCGGAGGTCTAGCTTGATGAACCAGCGGGCTTTTCTTGAGCTAATTGAACAAGTCGGCGATGAGTGAGATCGAAAACTTGTTCTTTATGGTGGTCTTGTTTAATTCTCAGTAGTTTATGCACATATGGAGGGATCCATTGTGTTTTCTTTGGAAAATGACCAGGGTGCTGAAAGGGCTCTTAGATGGTCGGATATACCTAATGTCCAATAGCTCTTTAAGTTGCCTCAGGAGTTCCTCCTATTCAGGAGGAGCCATCCGAAAGGGAGACATAGCGGGAGGTCAGGCATTCAGCTCAAACTCTATCCGATAATCCATTAGGAGGTATGCTTAGGCAATTCCAAAGGCATCATGTCTCATAAAGAGTTGAGGACTTGAGTCACTTCTTTTAGCGCCTCTTCTTCCCCGTTGAGGTGTCATTAGTTTTCATTATTCTCATTTCTTTAGAGAGCTAGATGGTCGAGATGACCTTGTAATCTTGGTTTATGTTGCTAGTTAACGGTACCATGCATTGCCACCACTTGTCTAGGATGCAAAGTCATATGCAAAGGGGATGACCATGGCACCGATTCGATCTAAGATCCCAAGTCGATAACAAAGTCATAATCGTCAAGAGGGATTACCTCGATTGTTTCTCAGCTCGTCCACTAACCAAGTTGAACTCCACATTTCTTACCAAGTCGAAGGTAGGGACTTGTATGGAATTCACCGTCTTGATCCATCCGATTCACATCTCGATCCAGAGGTGGATTTTGTTAGTCGCTCCTTACAAGATGAAAAGGTCAGAGGCCCCACTATCTACGAGTACGCTCATTCCGGTTGTTTTAACCTTAACATCCGCAAATAGGTGTTCTTGGGGCTTGCATCACTTCTTAGCTCGATTTGTGCTCAGGAGACGCAACGATCCCAACCATTCCCCTTCCTCAGTCTCTTCCGCTTGAGCCTAGACAAGGGCCACCAACTTGTCTCTCGTGGGGCATTCACACTTCCTATGCACCCCATTGCACAAAAAACACTGCATATAGGGTTAATTCCATCTAGTTCCCTCATTGTTGTGCCTAGACAAGCTAGGGAGGGGCCATTGGTGGCTTATGAGTCCTATTATGTTGCCCCCATTCTCCCCTACCAATGGCCTTTTCCCTCGGACGCTTGTCAGGCTTGATGCGGGTGGCTACCATGTATTCCAACAGGGACTCAGCCATGGAAATGGTTGTGGAGAGGTCACGGGCATTACATTTCTTTAACTCTTCCTTCACCCAAGGTTTAAGTCCACCCACGTATTGGTAGAATGCATCATGGTCGTTCATCGAGGGAATTTGTAACAACTCTAAGAACTTCCTCATGTAGTCCTCAACTCCCCCCTTTTGTTCCAAGTGACGGAGTTCATCACGAGCTTCCGTTTCAGCATACGCCAGTAGTATTGTTGTCTAAATTCTTCAATGAACTTCTTCCTCGTGACTAGTGGTGCACTACTCTGATCATCCATCCTATGCCTCTACCAAAGCCAAGGTGTTGTTAGTTAGGTACATAGCCGTGGTGCTTACTCGTAGCACCCCATCCACAACTCTCGTAGCTTGAAAATATTGTTCCATGTACTATAGGTAGTTGTTGACGTCCTTGGCTATCTGCAAGCCAGAGAATTCCTTGGGTTTTGGGGTGTCCACTCGAGGAGGAAGCACTGCTAATACTAGACTGTTCACGACCGTAGTGGTCACCTTGGCCATTTCCTCCTTGAGTCTAGCCATTTTTGTCTTTATGGTCTCTACCAAGGCCTCTAAGGCCTTATGGCTGATCGAGGCAAATAGCTCGATTGAATCCCCTTAACAAAGATGCTGGAATTGAAAATTTTGGTTGGAAAATGCAGAATGTAACACGTGAGCAAAATAATTCCTAGATTATGGGCTTAAATAAATAAGAAATTCTTAGTATAGATTAGCCTTGAACATCAAGGTTTACCCTATACACTTCTAATAAATGTCATCAAGTAATGAAAATAGTCTACTAAATAAGTGTAGACTGTGCAGACTCATTTTAGCGACAACTCTATCTGAAATGATGACTGCCCATATTCTTCCCGTTTTTACATAGTTCTACTTCTAAAGTAGCATTGGGGGGTGGGTAAGCAATTAAATGATATTACCAAATATGTTTAGTTACTTTTAGGGAAAATGTCACAAAAAAAAACCTAAGCTATGTTCTCTGTAACACAAGTACCTTTTTTTTGTGTCAAAAAAATCCCATGAACCCTCTCAAATTTATCACAAAAAACCCAAACTTATAAATGTGTAACTTATATACACCTACTATCTCAATTCCATCTAAGATATATATGTTTTCACTAATATAAATTCAGGATTTTTTAAGATACAACAAAGTTTTAGACTATTTGTGTCACAATTGATAAGGTTAATATTTTCAGTGAATAGAAACAAAATTTGGGATTTTTGTTTCATAGTAAGCTTGTGTGGATTTTTCTTTGTATTAACCCTTAATTTTTTTTTATTAATGAAGAGCTATAAAGATTGTAATAGCATATTGCCGTATGAGTTGCTTGCTTCAAATAAAATGAAATATACCTGTCTGGAGTAAGCATAAATATCTCTAGGCAATGCAGGTAATTGACCAGACAAGATCTGAGGAAGCAAGTTTAGAATTTACACACTTAGGAGAGGTTATTGCATTTAACGATTTTGTTTGGGTTAGATATACGTGAATCATCAAATTATATGAATTTCACGTGAATGTCGTGTGTTCTTACTCTTTCTTTCTCATTAAAAGAATGTTCTTTTCTCATTATAACAATTAAATTCCGTATACAAGCTCACTTCGCTGGATCACGATTCAAGTACATGTAATAAGTTTACATGATCTATTATCTACCGCATGTCTGTATCAGCACCAAACTTCCATGCATGCACAAGCATATCTTCCATTCACTTCTACTCACTCGACTTGACCGAGTCAATGGGAGTTTACACCTTCCATCACCCAAACTCATGGGAGTTCACCCCAAACGAACCATAACTAAGTAGAAGAATGTAAAAAAAATCATAGGGAAATTACCTAATGAGCTCCTTCTGGAGGGTTGTGCCCTAGATGGTCCTTCAATGAAGGGTCACGCTGAACCTAGTCGTGGTGCCATAGCTTTCTATATTGGGGACTTGACTTAGTGAATAAGTGAATGAGAATGAGAGAACCATTATGACTTTCGGTCATTTTTTCATTTGGTGTTGGTGATCGTTCGACACAACAGACACCTTGTTTCATGTTCAGGTAAAAACCGAACCTCATTCATTGAAAAGTACTGCAAGAGAGGAAGAGATGCGTTCTATCCTAGGAGGCAATTGTCCGGTGGCCTCAGTATGTGTTTAAGGCTGGCAATATTGTCTTAAGGAGATAAAGTGCATTTCATGGGATCGAATCAACATATTCAGATTATTCTATTTTTGGATCAATCAAGGCAAGTTTATTTATTTTGTTGTTCATGAATGCTGTTCGACCATTGTCTTTCAATAATTCTTTGTTGCGTACTGTGTCTACGTCTACTTATTTGTTTCTACTTTGCTCCATCTTCTATTCATGTTAGGTTTGAACATTGTCCTTTCATAATTTCTTTAATAATCTTAAGACAATATTTTGGATTGATGTTCGGTTCTATCTTCATTTTTCCTTACTGATATTGTTCGGTTCCCAAATATATTAGTTGTTTCGGATTATTGTTTTGTATTTTGGTAATCTGAGACTTCCCAACATTGGTATTAGAGCACGTGTTGTTGTTTCCCGATCAAAAAGATGATTGTTTTTGCAAAAAATATTTAGATTAGAGCCCGATTCCAAGTTCTACTATTGTACTATTCATAAGCTGAATTTTGTGTTTCGCTGGATGAAATCGTGATTTGATTACATAGTTAAAAAGTACTCTTCAATACGAGCGTTTTGAGTGGTTACTAGCTCTGATAAGCCACCAAACAAGGCTGCACGTGCCCCACGTGCTGTGGCGGTGTTGGGATGGGGACAGTAATAGTTTTTCATAATTTTCAAAACATTTGATCAAAATAAGAAGTATAGACATATACTATTGGGATAAACTCGTCAATACGAGCATTTTGACGGGTGGCCCGTCGTGAGAAGAGGCCGGGTAGGTGGGCTGTGGGCCTCCCACGTGCGCCAATGCCATCGTGACGTTAGACTTGACCATTGATGAGAGTTGATTGTTGACTTTGACCATTAAGCGATGTTGACAAAAAAAATTCTTTTGTTTGCCATTTAAGATTTGTGTAATCTTTTATGTTTTGCATATGTTGCAATAACGATGCCTCATATTTTCATGTGGACGCCTATTCGTATATAGACACATGAGCACGAGGAAAAATTAAGGCATTTGGTGGATGAGCTGAATGTTTATCATTGAGAAAAGCTGTGATCTAAAGGTTGCTTTTTTGGTCAATGTGAATAAGAGAATATGAGATATTATCTGGAACGGCTACTTGATACCATTTTTGAGAAGGTTAATGTACTAATTAGTACACTTCCTCCTAATTGGCAAAGGGTAATGGAACGCCTATGAGAGGTCAACATTCTCAATCTATAACAAGCTTGTAGAAGTTTTAGTCAAGAGGTATTATAAGATTAAGGTAACGAAGACTAACGTCCTTAGGATTGAGTATTATTTGGCGTAGAACAAGTGTGCCATGGAGGAATTCTAAAGGGAACTCAATAGTCTTTCTTGATTGTTTGATGTATTGTTATATCTTCTTGCTTAGTATCAAAGATGAAGCAATTGATGCATTTGGAACTTACAAGACTAAAGTTGAAAATCAATTGCAAAACAAAATCAAGATGATAAGAAGTGATAGAGGAGGTGAATATGAATTTCTTTTTGAGAAAATTTGCTCTGAGTATGGTATCATTCACCAGGTCACCCTCCCTATGCACCACAAGCTAATGAGTGGTGGAAAGGAAAAATTGGTGCTTAAAGGAAACAATAAATGCATTATTACTTAGCTCCGGTTCGCTACAAAATTTGTGGGGGGAAGCTGTCTTGACGGCAAATTTTATCTTGAATAGAAAACTCCACAAAAAGACACAACAAATGGAAAGGCAAAATGCCTAACTTGAAATATCTCAAAGTATTGGGGTATTTAGCTAAGGTCATGATTCCTAAGCCTAAAAGATAAAACCTAAAACCGTTGATTGTGTCTTTATTGGATATGCTCTTATAATAGTGCATATCGATTTCATGTATATAAATTAGAGGTCCTAGATATATATATATATATATGTCAATACAATCATTGAATCAAATGAAGCTACGTGCTTTAAAAATATATTTCCTTATAACATAGTATATGAGTAATAAAAGACCTCGAGATACTAAGACTACAAATGATCCTATTGAGGATGAACCTAGACACAGTAAAAGACAAAAGACTTCTCCATCTTTTGGACATGAATTCCTAACATATTTGTTAGAAAACAAGCCTAAAACCTTTTAAGAGGCTGTGACATCTCCAGAAGCCCCGTTCTGGAAAGAAACTAGTTTACTAGGTAATTTAGTGTATATCATGAACTGTACTAGGCTGAACATAACTTGTGTTGTGAGTAAGTTAAGTCGATTTACACCTAGCTCAAAGTAAAATCATTGGAGAGTTATGAAGCATGTATTGGGCTAGTTGAAGCATACTAAAAACTATGCTTTGCATTACACAACATACCATGCGGTATTAAAGGATATTGTGATGCAAATTGGATAATTGGCATAAGAGAAACTAAATCAATACGTGGATATGTGTTTACACTTGGTGAAGGAGCAGTGTCTTGGTAATAATCCAAACAAATTTGTATTGCAAGGTCCACAATGGAAGCAAAAATTTATTAACTTTTGATAAGGCCGATGAAGAAGCAAATTGGCTTCGCAATTTCTTGGATACTAATGCCAATTGTGTGTATTCATTGTGACAATCAAGCGGCAATTGGAAGGGTAAGGAACATCATGTACAATGACAAGTCTCGACATATTTGTCAAAGACACAATACTGTAAGACAACTACTTTTTAGTAGAATGATCACAATTGACTATATGAAGTCAAAATATAATTTTGCGGATCCATTGACAAAATGCTTACCTAGAGAATTTGTTGAGAAAACATTCAAGGAATGGGTTTGTTGACACCTAAATTTTGGTCACATTAATAAATAATCAAAAAAACAATCTTTGAGGGAATATATGTGCATCAATTTCGTGGATTTAGTCAATATTACGAAATATGTGATGAGATATTTGATTACGTGTGAATTTTGGCAAGAAAATATCCAATGATAAGAAATCGGCGAAGTTGTTTGATTTTAGGAAGAGAATCGGGGAAAAAAGGGAAAGAAATAACAATCAATCTCGCTTGATCGAGAGGAAATCAAAGAATATATTTCTTTTCCTTCATCAAAATTTGATCTCCGAATACTATAAAAGGAGGCCTCAGAGACCATCAAAGGGGGAGGGCGCCACACGTTGATCATGTAGCATCTCTAATGGAGCAAAGTCAAAACCTTAAAAGTTGAGCTTGAGAAACAATTCCCCAATAAAAGAAGTACAGTGACAATTTTGAGATGATCATCAATTTATCGTCCCTTACACACTTTTTGAGCCTAATAATCATTTCATTTCTTAACCCATGAACCAAGCCTACATAACGACCCTTAAAAGTCTCTTCTGATTAGGGCACTTGAATTAACGTATGATTCAAATGTTTTAAGCTTAGCTCGAAGGAGTGCAAGCAGGATTGTTTCTATTTATTTGTGTAGGGTTCTTGACTTGTAAACCCGAAGTTGCTCATTGAAGAAATTTCTTTCTAAGCCTTGACTCAATGAGTCCCCTTTGTTAAACCGTTGACCAAGCCCAAATTACAATCCTGTTAAAGACCTCTCTGATTAGTAAATTCGTACTGCTTGCGAGAATACTCAGACCTTTGTTGACATGATGATGGTGATATCGAGTGATACAGTTATTCCCGCATTAATGGTCGGGACAAAAGCCTTCCAATGAGAGTGAGTGAAAGTCTATTCTAACTGAAAGTATCTCATTTGTCATTCTTACGAAATTTGATAATTTGGTGATGCAAACATGGTAAACAAATACTTGATTGACATGTATGCCTTGATGAATGCATATGTTGCTTTGCTCTAATCATGTCTGACAGGTAATATTTTCTTGAAGATTGAAGACTTTTAAATGCTCAAACTGATATTTAAAGCATCCAGTATGCCTGATTGGAGTTTCAGGCAGCTTGTTCAAGAATCCATAAGGATAAAGTTACCTGATTGGAGTTTCAAGTATGTTTTTCGAAAGTTCGAAGGGATCTTTCAAACCTATTCTTTCTCTCGAAAGTCCGAAGGGAATTTTTGAGTCCATTACCTGATTGGAGTTTCAGGTACCATTTTCGAAAGTCCGAAGGGAACTTTTGAACCTTTTTCTTTCTCTCGAAAGTCCGAAGGGAACTTTTGAGTCAATTACCTGATTGGAGTTTCAGGTACCATTTTCAAAAGTCCGAAGGGAACTTTCGAACCTTTTTCTTTCTCTTGAAAGTCCGAAGGGAACTTTTGAGTCAATTACCTGATTGGAGTTTCAGAAAATTTGAAGGGAATTTTTGAGCCAATTCAGGCGTTTCAAATCCTTTCACCGTTTGGCTCCTTTTGTAACCGAAGTGAGTTCGGGCCTAAGAGGGCGGTTCAAATTCTTTTACCGTTGGCTTCTTTTGTGTAAGAAGGCGGTTCAAATCCTTCCACCGTAGGCTTCTTTTGTGTAAGAAGGCGGTTCAAACCCTTTCACCGTTTTTCTTCTTTTGTAACCGAAGTGAGTTCGGGCCTAAGAGGGCGGTTCAAATTCTTTTACCGTTGGCTTCTTTTGTGTAAGAAGGCGGTTCAATCCTTTCACCGTAGGCTTCTTTTGTGTAAGAAGGCGGTTCAAACTCTTTCACCGTTTGGCTTCTTTTGTGACCGAAGTGAGTTCGGGCCTAAGAGGGCGGTTCAAGTTCTTTTACCGTTGGCTTCTTTTGCGTAAGAAGGCGGTTCAAATCCTTTCACCATAGGCTTCTTTTGTCAAGAAGGCGGTTCAAATCCTTTCACCGTAGGCTTCTTTTGTATAAGAAGGCGGTTCAAACCCTTTTACCATTTGGCTTCTTTAGTGACTGAAGCAAGAGCTCGGGCCTAAGAAGGCGGTTTCCAAAATTCATTCAATACATGCCTCAATCTACCAAGGTAAGTATGCAGGTATGGTTCTCTTTCTCTTCATTTGCATTCATCATGCCATAATTACATTTGGGAAAAAAATGAGAATTAGTCTCAACAAAAATATCATGCATAACATTTACATTTAATCAGTCTAGATGTCCCCCTCTTGTTTAATGTTTCGTTATAGATGTGAATGTTATTTGCTGACTTATTCAATTGCGTTAATTCGGTTAGTCAAACGAACATTTTATTCTAGAATGATCACATTCTTTAGAGAATTTGTGATGGGATTTTGATTTGAATTGAGCAAATTAATATCAATCCCCCACCAACAGGTAAGTGACTGTAGGTATGTTTTCATTTTCTGCATCATGCAAATGCATTTACATTTTCATACCATTGCATTTAGAATAGGACTCATATTTTAAAAAAAAATTGAAAAAAATTTCATTACTTTGCATTTGCATAGCCAAAAATTTAGGTTTCCATGGTCTTTGAATGCAACCTTTGCGAGCTCACCTTCAAAAAGGGGCAGCTGTTGACACCTAAATTTTGGTCACATTAATAAATAATCAAAAAAAAAATCTTTGAAGGAATATATGTGCATCAATTTCATGGATTCAGTCAAGATTACGAAATGTGTGAGGAGATATTTGATTATGTGTGAATTTTGGCAAGAAAATATCCAATGATAAGAAATCGGCGGAGTTGTTTGATTTTAGGAAGAGAATCGGGAAAAAAAGAAAAAGAAATAAAAATCAATCTCGCTTGATCAAGAGGAAATCAAAGAATATATTTCTTTTCCTTCATCAAAATTTGATCTCCGAATACTATAAAAGGAGGCCTCAGAGACCATCAAAGGGGGAGGGCCACACACGTTGAATACACGGCCACATTGAGAGGACTTTCGGCACAAAAATTAGAGAGAAAGTGTGAGACCTTGAGAGAATTCGGTCGAGAGGGCAGCAAAAGAGACAACAATCTGCAAAACAAGAAAAGGGAGTTTGCTCGTTTTGAATATTTGCTTCTTCTTTTATTCTTTCTTTGCCAGCACGTACATTGAAACGGTTTTCCCATGCAGAGAGTGCCAAGAAGAGAAAAAGGGAACAATTCGTTGTAGCAAAGAAAAAGACGCAAGGAGCCGCACGAAAGAGTGGAGACGTTCTAAAAAAAGATAAGCACTTATAGATCACTTGCGTTTTTCCTTGATTTTGCTGTTTGTTCACCAAGCCAATCAGGATTTGTTGGAATTCGTTGTTTTCTCGCAGCTTCTCGCTCAAGCCGCGTGATTGGCAATTTCACCGCCGAGCGTCACCATTAGCCGCCGCACTTGTTTGATGCAATCGGTTTAAATTTGGAGAGATGATCCCAAAGATTTGGTAAAAAAATTCTTTCTCCCAAGTTGATTTGAATATTTGATTAGTAGCATGTTCTTGCTTAATTTGCTTGATTTGAGTGATATGCATGATCAATTGGAATTTGTTTTTTCGATTCGCAACCGCGCACAATTTTTTATTCAATCTATAAGGCTTTAGATAGAATAATTAATTGAGCGGGAATCTATAAAATTGATATCTTGATCTTTAAGGCTTAAGATCAATTTATTGATTTTTATGCGTGAACCTTTGTTGATGAATTTTGGTGCTATTAGAATTGATTTGGTTTGATTTTATTTTGCCTTCTTTACATGTTTAAATTACTTACATAGTTAGATTAATTGCACGTTTATATTAAGAATTGCATGTTTAGATTAATTGCACGTTTACGTTATAAATTGCATATTTAGATTTAAAGTTTCACATTTAGATAATTGCATGTTTAGTTTAATTTCCACGTTTAGATTAATTTGCATAATTAATTTAGGTTGCATATTAGATATTTTTGTTAGGATAATTTTAGCTAGATTGCATTCTAGGATGTTATTCTTGGTTGAATAGATTTTAGTTTGAATTAGGAATTAATATATATTGTTTCCTAATTTAGATTATATGATATTTAACTACGGATAATTAGGCTAATTAATTCATAAAAAATTTCCAAAAAGATTGCATTTCATATATTGCATTAGATTTTATTTGGATTTGATTTGGTTAGATTTTATTAGATTTTATTTGGATTTAATTTGGTTAGATTTGATTTGATTTTATTTGGATTTGATTTAGTTAGATTTTATTAGATTTGATTTGATTTTATTAGATATGATATATTAGATCTTTTGATTTGTCTTGTCATTTCATTCCTTTCTTGAATTTCTTTTTTATTAATGTTTGAGTATTCGTGAGGTCACCATTGCATGTTAGGGATAGATTTAAAATTAATCCAAACTGCCTGCCGATTTTTTGAAATAAGTAAAAGGGTACCGAAAGGGTGTTAGATTAATCTAGCATAACCAAGTCCCCGATCCCTTGGATCTCTGATTCGTAGGAGTAAAGCATAGCTCCCAATGTTTTACATGGGTTCCTAATCGACCCACCATAAATAGATTAGTGGCGACTCCTTTGAAATTGCTTTGCATGTTAAAAAGTGAAACCAAAGTCGTGAATTGATATGAGTTTGGGAGAACTCAAGCTAGGTTTAATCTTAGTAATCCATTAGCCGAACCCCTAGGTGGTGCACCTTCGGGGAGGTCGCGACAGGGTTTAAAGCCTATAAAATAAATCTTCATAGCAGACACTCTACCTCAATGACTGGAGATCTCAAGATCTAGGTTTAAATGAATAACCAAGTTATGTGGATGGTATATCGTACTGTCAACTATTACTCATTCTTGTGGAAAGACAATACCGACAAGAAAATGTTAAGCGTAAGCTTTTAATGAATCTGAATTAGATATATAATATACATATATGAGTGTGAAGTGAGGGCTACTTATGTGAGAATTTGAAAGATCGGTTCTTTAAAAAACTCATGAGACTAAATAGTGTTCATGGCTAAAACGAACAGAATAATGAGAACCAACTTTATACGATAGATTACATCAAAGGTTGGTAATTCAAAGACGTCAAGTCAACTGATTGGCTGAGTAAGTTCGATAGATCTCATTAGGGAAAGTTCAAAGTCTCAGACTACCCATCGTGATGTAATAATCTCTCATTGAATAATGGCACATTGCATTTCATGCATTTATGAAACGTCATGATAATTGAACTTCTCATTCATGTAAGGGATTATTGGGAACTTAACTTAGTGTCCAAGTTTCCTAGAATAAGTGAATGAGAATGAGGGAAATATTGTTACTCTTCGGTCATTTTTTCATTCGGTCTTGGTGACCGTTCTAATCAACAGACACCTTCTTTTATGTTTGGATAAAAACTAAACCTCATTCATTGAAAAGTACCGCAAGAGAGGAAGAGATTTGTTCTATCCTAAGAGGCAGTTGTCCAGCAGCCTTGGTATGTGTTTGAGGCGCGCAATATTGTCTTAAGGAGACAACATGCATTCGTTGGGTTCGAATCAACATATTCAAGTTATTTTGTTTTCAGATCAATCAAGGCAAATTTGTTTATTTTGTTGTTCATGAATGCTGTTCGACCATGGTCTTTCAACAATTCTTTGTTGCTTATTGTGTTCCGAAACATCTACTTGCTCGTTTGTACTTTGCTCTATTTTCCATTCCTGTTATGTTTGAATATTGTCCTTTCATAATTTCTCCAATAGTCTGGTTCTTTTCGCATTGTCAGATCTCACAGATCTAGATCTCTTCGAACATATTTAAAGAGAAACGCAATCAAATCTTGCATAACAGCCCTAGGTCGAAACAACCTTATATCACTTATTAGGTACAATCACATGATATTGTTAATATCGGAATCGTCCCTTTTTTTCACAGATCAAATGTCTCAGTCAGAGAGTAATCCATCTTAGAGAGAGTGCTTCAGAGAGGAGAGCGTCGTTCTTCAGGAAAAAAGAATGTATGTTTTTCACTTTAAGAAAGTAACGTAATCTTTTTAGCACATGTATATTTTAACAACGCATCTCCCTCCTCTCTATTATAGTAAGCAGATCTCATCTTGTTTATTATTTTTGTTATGAATATTAAAACATATTTAATATTCTCGTAACTGCCATTGTTACAAATATTAAAGCATATTTAATATTCTTGTAACGGCCAAATCTGGATTTAAAATAAACGCGGGCCTTGGGTTTATATTCAGCCCATCTTGGGCGGACTTGTAAAACCCATTATCTCTCACTCGCCCACGAAGGGCAGAATGTTTCCTCTCGGCAATTCATATTGACATAGGATCTGTGCGACTAGCATACTCTGAGAGTTCATTGCCATACATTCGTTAGGAGTATATAACCGCTCAGAAATCGGGCGTTGAGTAGATATAATATGTATTATCCTAGATCAAACGGTCGCATTTTACATTTATATATATTGTATTCATAATTATGATTAAACTTATCAATCATAACTGACTGGTCGGTGAATACAATGTCTCAATAAGACACTAAGTTGATCTTTCTCTTTCCTCAAACCTTTTAATCTTAGTCCAACTTGCTTTTCTAGAGATGTCCTATTAAGTCGAATCACTCATGACCATTGGCAATACCCTAAGATAGCAACCATCGAATAGAAATCTCGAGAATGAGTAAGAGTCCTAAGGGGACTTAATGAGGAACAATTTCCTTCAAAGTCTCACATGGCTTAAGAAGTTGAGATCATTAACTTCTGCAATCTCAATTGGTCGTTTAATGCGTATGTAATATGAAAAACGTATTACGACATTTTTCTCCTTTCCCATGGAGCGTATGTCTCTTATTCGAAATATTGTACATATGATATTTTAGACACTCATAGTATCTAAAATCGAGTTCACGTTCTACTCCTATTAAAACTTTCCATCAGAACTCTCATCTGGCATCGAGACAGAATAGTGAAACATGTGGTCAATTTCACTCTCGATAACTATAAAATATGACCTCATCTTAATTCTATGTTAAGGCGATAATCTTGTTTAAGCTTAGGCTCTCACTTATCACATTAATAACAAGCTCAAACTGTCTTATTTCTATTCAACATATTATAAATAGAGGCGATCACCCGTGTGAGTGGGTCAATCTCTCATCTGTCTGACATACTTTCTATAATACACAAAGTATTTTCATAACATACGAAGCGTTATCAATACACAAAGTGTTAATTTTTTAAAAAAATCGTACTAATCACATAATATCAACAATGAAGACAAGCTAAAATCTTTATTCAATGTGAACAATTGAGAAATACATATCTAGCACTTCAACATCTACGTAGCCCTAGAGATTGTACATGACCATTAAAAACATTTCTAACTATCGGTTTTGTCAAAGGATCTGCAATCATTCTTTACATAGATAAGTGTTGTACGTTCACAACCTTTTGTGCTACTATGTCTTTTACAAAATGATATTTGATATCTATGTATTTGGTCTTGCCATGATATTTTGGATCCTTAAAATAGTCAATCGCTACTTTGCTATCACAATAAACCAACAAATGGTTTTTCAGCACTCTTAGCAAAGCTCAAATGATCCATAAAACGCTTTAACCAAACACCTTCTTACACTGCCGCTGATAAAGCTACGTATTCAGCTTCCATTGTGGATAAAGTCATACAAGTTTGTTTCTTAATGCTCCATGATATGGCGCCATTACTCAGTAAGAAAACATATCCAGAGGTAGAACTTCTTCCGTCCAAGTCTCCTCCCCAATCAGCATCACTATAGCCTTCAAGGTGCAGATCTTTTACTTGATAGCATAGTGAATAATCCGTAATACCCTTCATATATCTCACAATTCTTTTGACAGCTATCCAATGTGCCTGACATGGATTGGATTGGTATCTACTCACCATACCAACTGCTTGACTAATGTCAGGTCTTGTACACGTCATAGCGTACATTAAACTTTCGACAGCAGGACGATATGGAACATGACTCATTTGTTCCATTTCTTTAGAAGTCTCAAGACATAATTTTTTGCTCAATTCTATACCTTTAGCAATTGGAGTATCTATGGGCTTACAATCTTGTATGCGGAATCGTTTAAGAACTTTCTTTATATAAGTTTCTTGTGAAATAGATAACAACCTCTTTGAACAATCTCTTGAAATTTTAACTCCAAGAATATACGCAACTTCACCCATATCTTTCATTTCAAATTCGATACTTAACCAAATTTTAACTGTTTTCAAAAACTTCATGTTGCTTCCAGCAAGTAATATATCATCAACATATAATGATATTATTACAAACTGATCATTGGATCTCTTGATATATACACAATGATCTTCATGTATCATTTCAAAATTATATGTTATCACAGCATTGTGAAATTGTATATAGCATTGTCTAGATGACTGCTTAAGGCCATATATCGATCTCATAAATCGACATACTTTTTGTTCTTGGCCTTTCACTATGAAACCAACATGTTGTTTCATATAAATTTCTTCTTTTAATTCTCCATTGAGAAAAGCAGTCTTTACATCCATTTGATGTAATTCTAAATCCATACTTACTACTATAGCTAGTATAAGGCGAATCGAGGTAAACCTCACAACAGAAGAAAAAGTGTTTTCATAATCCACTCCTTCTTGTTGAGTAAATCATTTTGCCACAAGACGGGCTTTATACCTCTCAATTGAGCCATCTGCTTTTCTTTTTATTTTAAGAACCCATTTGTTCTCAACAGCATTACGTCATTTTGGAAGATCAACCAATTTCCACACTTGATTTGATCTCATAGACTCAATTTCTTCTTTCATCGCTTTCATCCATTTTTCCCTATCAGGGCTTTTTAGAGCCTCATTTACATTCTTTGGCTCTTTTTCTGGAGCAACCATAAATGTTTTCCCTTCAATAGGAAAACGTTTACGAGAAACTTTTTTATCCTTAGTTCGTCTAATTGGAGACTGATCTCTCAATGTTGTGTTGCTTCCACTTGGATCATGTGATAACAATCATTATGAACTATTTCCTTTCTTCTCAAATCACTCCTACTTGGAATAATATCCATATCAATATCCAGTATCTCAAATAGGGACTCATTTCCACCTATTTTGCCCTTTTTAGGGAATTCGTTCTCTAAGAATGTGACGTCCCGTGATTCAACTTCAGTTACACTCCCACTTTCTTGCTCACTTATAAACACATATTCTTTTGAGTACTCCGAGTATCTTATAAAAATGCTCTTTTTACCTCTATGACCTAACTTACCATACCTGTGAGATGACTCGTGAATATAAGCAGCACAACCCTAATGTTTCAGAAAACTTAAGTCGGGTTGTCTTCTTGTCCATAACTTATATGGAGTGATTGTAACCGACTTAGTAGGCACTCAGTTAAGAATATAAGCCGCAATTAATAACGCATCACCCCAAAATGTAATCGACAATTGTGCATGCGCCGTCATTGACCTAACCATTTTAAGTTAGGTTTTATTTCTTCTCTCTACAACACAATCTTGTGGAGGAGTATATGGAATAGACAACTGTCTTTCTATTCCTCTTTGAACTCATTCGATAAATACTCTTTACCTCGATCGGATCTTAAGGCCTTAACCTTATTGTCTAATTGATTCTCAACCAAATTCAAGAATTTTATAAAGCAACTAAAAGCTTCTAATTTAAGAGCAATCAAAAAAACATATTCGTATAGGGTATAATCATCGATAAACGTGATGACATAAATAGTCTCATGTGTTGCTCTTACATTCATTGGACCACAAATGTCTGTATGGATTAACTGCAATGGAATATCAGCTCTAGTTTCTTTTTTTCAAATGGTTTACGTGTTGTTTTACCAATCAGGCAATGTTCACAGATAGACAAATCAACCTTTTCAATTTTGCCTAATAAGCCCACTTTGGCCAGTCTGTTCATTCGCTGTTGGCCTATATGATCATCATAAGATTTTGGAGACGTAAATAGATAACTAACATTCAAACTTTGATGCTCAACATCTAATACAATAAAACCATCCTGGAAAATCCCGGAACCATACTTGTCTTTGTTCAAAAACAAATCAACACCTTTACCATGAAAATTCATTCTAAAATCAAACTTTATTAAAGCTGTTAGTACTGGTTTTGACGATGACAAAACTAT
Organism: Melaleuca quinquenervia; assembly: GCA_030064385.1. NCBI lineage: Eukaryota > Viridiplantae > Streptophyta > Magnoliopsida > Myrtales > Myrtaceae > Melaleuca > Melaleuca quinquenervia. The sequence continues at coordinate 11,984,731 of CM057718.1, forward strand.
ACCAAAGTCTGAGGTGTTCAGACTTTCCCAAAGTCTTTCATGATGGTGAATTTGAGAATGCAGAGTTTGCTAAATTCTGTGATGATTTTGGGATACAGCATATGTTTTATTCTCCATATTCACCACATCAAAATGGTGTTGTAGAAAGAAAGAATAGATCCTTGCAAGAAATGGCCAGAACTCTGATGATTGATAGCAAAGTAAGCTCCATATTTTGGGCAGAAGCTGTTTCTATAGCTTGTTATATTATCAACAGAGTGTTTCTAAGACCTTTGATGGACAAAACGTCCTATGAGATTTATAAAGACAAAAAGCCTAATGTCTCTTACTTTCATGTCTTTGGCTGTAAATGTTTTATTCTTAAGAACTCTGCTGACAAGATTGGGAAATTTGATAGTAGATATGATGAAGGAATCTTTCTTGGATATTCTTCTTCGAGTAAGGCATACAGAGTTTATAACAAAATGACTTATAGTGTGGAAGAATCTATACATGTTAAATTTCATGAAGCAGACACAGATTTAGAGGTCACAAGACAAGCTGGCACTGAAGAAAATAGTGTTCCACTGAGAGTTGTTGAACCTATTGGAGATACTGATTTACAGAATCTTGATAGTGGAAATTCAAACTCAGAAAGTCAAAGGAAGTGGAAACACAAGTCGAGTCATCATTTGGAAAATATTATTGGCAATATTGAGGATGGACGTCAAACCAGATCAAAAGTAAGAATTTTTGTTATTCCTGAAGAACCAGAGGAATCCAGTGCAATTACTTTAATTTCTGAAATTGAGCCAAAGAAAGTAGAAGAAGCCTTAGCGGATGATAGCTGGATAGAAGCAATGCAGGATGAGCTGAGACAGTTTGCTATAAATGATGTTTGGGAGCTAGTTCCAAGGCCCAAAGGAAAATCTATGATTGGAACAAAATGGGTGTTTAGAAACAAATTAGATGAAGAAGGATTGATTACAAGAAACAAAGCTCGACTGGTGGCTAAAGGATACACTCAAGAGGAAGGAATTGATTATGATGAAACTTATGCTCCTGTTGCCAGGTTAGAAGCTATCAGATTATTACTTGCCTTTGCGTGCTTTCATGATTTCAGGTTATATCAGATGGACGTCAAAAGTGCCTTTCTAAATGGAGTTATTCAAGAAAAAGTTTATGTTGAACAACCTCCTGGTTTTGAATATCCTAAAAATCCTCATCATGTTTTTAAATTAAAGAAGGCTCTCTACGGCCTAAAGCAAGCTCCTCGAGCCTGGTATGAACGGTTGAGTTCCTTCCTTATTCATTGTGGATTTGAAAAAGGCAAAGTAGATACAACTCTCTTCATTAAAAAGACCAGTCACAATTTCTTATTGGTACAAATCTATGTTGATGATATTATTTTTGGATCCTCTGATGAAACACTGTGCAAGAATTTTGCAAAGGATATGCAGCAGGAGTTTGAGATGAGTATGATGGGTGAATTAACCTTCTTCCTTAGACTACAAGTGAAACAATCCTCTGAAGGTACCTTTGTTCATCAAGAGAAATATGCAAAGGATCTTGTCAAGAAGTTTGGAATGGAAAATTGCAAAAAGGTTGAAACTCCAATGGCAGTAACCTCAAAACTTGAGAAAGATTCAGAAGGAGAAAAAATTGATCAAAAACTTTACAGGAGCATGATTGGATCCTTATGAAGGCATGAAGGAGTATTTAAGGGAGACATTTCAAGTTGTGTGATACGAACGTTAGAGAGAAATTCCTAAAGTCTGAATCACTAAGAGCTTTATTTGTACTCAAAAGAGTGTGACACACGAACTTCGTGAGAGTGAAGCTGAGAAGCTTAGACATTGAGATTGTAACTCTTTTGATTCATAGTGGACTCCAGCCAATAGGCTGTCACCGTGGGAGAGTGGACGTAGGCTTGATCTAAGCCGAACCACTATACATCTTGTGTTCAATTCTCTTTACTCACTAACTCTATTTATTATCCCGAAGCTTTTTATTTCCACATTAGCTTTTACATTTTTACTTATTGCACTAGCGCTTTCCAAAGCCAATATAGAAACTAAGTTCCGACATATCTTAGGAACATACAAAACATCATGAAAGAACAAAATGTGACCACCACGCATATGGAGTTGACAAGTGCCAATTCATTTTACTTTAGACTTTGAGCTGTTCCCCACATAAATGTATTTAGTTCCCTGTGGAACTGTCAGAACTCCACGAATGCATCTTTATCCTTCGCTATATGGTCTGTGGCTCCCGAATCTACAGTCCACAAAGGATAAGATTCATTTAAGAATACAAAACTTGATACATAAGTGACATATGTATTAAGGGTGTCTACTTTCTTCGGCTCAGCGCTTTCGCGAGCAAAGTGACCCTTTTTACCACAGTTAAAACATTTCACACATAACATGTTCTTCTTCACTAAGGGATGCTTTCCCTTTAACTGTTGGTTTTGTGGGTTCTACTTTGACTTACTAACGGACGAATTCAGCCTCTTCCGCTACCACCTTTGAACCACCCTGACGCTTACGCTTAAAACCAGAAGCTCCTTGTGAGCTTGCTCCAGCAAGATATATATTTGCTTCATGTTTTACTACCAAGAGGCAATCCTCTTCCAGCTCTAAGTGGCGTACAGCATCATTGAAAGTCCTTATACTTTCATTGTGGGTCAAATGGACTTTCATAGGCTCCCAACTCTGAGGAAGAGAATCACTGCTTGCACCTGCTGCTCATCAGTCAACGTATGGCCAGCTTCTGTAAGCTCACTGATCATGTTTGCCATGCACCTTAGATGTTGCCTCATGGACTGACCATGTAACATCTTGCATGCATCAAACTTGATTGTTAACTACCTCAGTTTGGTGACTGTTGTATGCTCAAACCTTGTTTTCAATGCAGTCCACAATTCTCTAGCGCTTTCAAAACTCTTAAACTCACGCATGAAGTCATTCTCCATGCTGCTCAGAAAAGTAATACGCGCTATGGAATTCTTTTTCTTTCACGCATCAAATGCTTCTTTATTCCTTACATGTTGTTCAGTGGTACCATCCTCGGGTTCAATCATGGTGGTGTTAAGAGCTTCTATAACCTCTTGCTCCTCCAGTACATACTGGATTATCAAGCTCCATATATCATAATTTTCATCATTCAATTTCTCACCCTTGTTCAACTCAGCGATAATATTCTTAGAAACTGAAGTCATTTCTCTGAACACAAAAGTTTATATGATATATTTAGCACAATTATTTATGTCTTCATTTTATGCATTTCAATTCACAATAACTAACCATATCATCAATAATTTCATCTTCGGCTTAGAAATCGAAAGGTCACTCAAAGTTTCCAATTATCATTCCAAATCCTAATTTGAAACTATCTCTAACATAATCATCTAGGCGAAATTCAAGTTCTATCTAGTTACTTATAACTAATAGAACATTCCACATTCATCATGCTATCATAATACAAATACAATATTTGATAAAAGGAATGACATTACATTCATTATTCCAAAAGAAATAGCATGATATTCATAATGTCAAAAGAAATAACTTGTTCTGGTCTTTATTACAACTTTCAAAACATTAAAGCAACATTGAAAAAAAAACTCGTTCATCAATAGCGGTCACTTTGACCAGAACAGGAAACGAATTCCTAAAGTTAATAAAAAACACATCCATATGTGAAGGATCAAGTAGCTTTGGGTACATTCCTCGCCGTGTGGACTTCGTATTAAGAAACGCATTCTCATGATTTTTATACTTCACCAGGAATCCATAGACCATCATTTTATATCAGTCTCATTCCAAACATGCTCCTTGATCCTATCAATGATTGGTCTTCGTTTAAGTAGGAGTTTGGAACGTAGCACGGTCGCCATTTTGGTGTCGTCATACATCAATCGATCACTTTTCCATATGACATCTTGAATCAATCCGTTGACTTTTGTTAACCATTCTATCATTGTACCCTTCCTCCAGCGAGCTTTCCTCAACTTTTCTTGGTGCTCTAGCAAAATCTCTTTTTGCCTTGAAGTACGTATAATGTGAGGTGATTGGATGACAAGAGGCATCGTTCCTGCAATATATGCAGAAAAGATTAGGGATCCACAAATTTATATTTCAACAAACCTCATAATCACCTCATAATCAATGTATTACACAAATCCAAATTTTTTTTGGTCAACAGTTAAAAACCGGGTCAACGAGTCGAACCAGGTCAACCCGTGGGTCAGATCTCGAACCGAGTCGCAAATCGGGTGGAATCCCAAACCAAATCGCGAACCAGGTCAAACCCGGTTGGACCGAACCGGGTCGCGGGCGTTCGGGTCGGGCGGCAACCCATGGGTCACGCGGACCGGGCCCTGAGCATGGGGCGCCTACAAGCCAATGCTCGCGGGCTAGGCCCACTGGCTTGGGCTGTCCGTGAGCCAAGGCTCGCGGGCCACGGCTCATTAGCCGTGGGCCCGGCATGGCTCATCTGAAATAGGCCCAAATGGGCCTAGAGTTCATTTTTTTGGACACCCTTCGCCGACCGTACTTTCACTGGCGATTTTCCGATCTCCTCCCGTGGCGTGCGACCACCTAAAACGATCGTCTTTTCGGGTACAATCTAAATATGCAAACAAAATTAATTTTTACTGACCACATTTTTCTAGAAAAGCCAAAAAGCACACTGCCTTATGTAAAACCGAAGTTAGTCCAAAACAAATTCGATCAAATATCAAATAATCGCATAAACATAATCAGGATAACAAGTAATACAGGCTCTGATACCAGTGTTGGATCTCACAGATCTAGATCTTTTCGAACATGTTAAAAGAGAAACGCAACCAAATCTTGCATAACAGCCCTAGGTCGAAACAACCTTGTATCATTGATTAGGTACAATCACACGACATTGTTAATATCAAAATCGTACTTTTCTTTCCATAGATCAAATGTCTCGGTCGAAGAGTAATCCACCTCAGAGGGAGAGCTTCAGAGAGGAGATCGTCGTTCTTCAAGAAAAAAGAACGTATGTTTTTCTCTTTTTCAAAAAGGAATGTAATCTTTTTAGCACACATATATCTCAACAACACATCTCCCTCCTCTCTATTATAATAAACATATCTCATTTAATTTATATTTCCGTTACGAATATTAAAACATATTTAATATTCTCGTAACTGCCATTTCCATTATAAATATTAAAGCATATTTAATATTCTTGTAACGGCCAAATATGGATTTAAAACAAACGCGGGCCCCGGGTTTATATTCAGTCTATCTTGGGCGGACTCGTAAAACCCATCACGCATGCTGTCCATCAAACAGTTGCTGCTCGCCTCCATGCTAGGCCGGGCCAACTCATCCTGCACCACTCTTGTGCCTCCAGTGGCTGCGACCACCACCACCTGTGCTATCTTCAGCATCTCGCCACCGAGCTGCACCACCGGCTTTTGAAACTCCTCCATCGTAAACTGCACCTCATGCAGGTAGCTCCCGCTCAGTGACTATGCTGCCGATCCTGGAAATGGATCACCTAACTCAAAATTAAGTGACTTATTCCATCTCCATCATCCAATTCAAAAAGTTCCTCCTCTCAATGCATGGACAAGACACCCCCTCACCCCTCTATCCTTGGATCTTCTAAGATCACCTAACTTTAAGTTAGGAGATCCAAATCTGCCGACCCCTACTTCTGCGGTTCCCTGAGGCTAGAGCCAAAGACACCGTTGGTCTCAAAGAGACCGAGGGAACGGTTATTCTGCGAAACGATGAGAAAATGTTAGTGAGACATGGAGACGAAACACTTCCAAGTTTGGTTTTGAGGACGTGTGGATTTCGTGAGTGGAAGCAATCGGGTTTAAATAGGTGGTGGTTTAAAATAAGGGCCTTGACTAATTTGCGTTGGTTGTGCATGCATTTTGTTTTTTCCAATGGGTTGGGATGAACGTAAGACTAGATCTTATGGACCCTGCTATGGGGGTTGGTTGACTGTTGGTCTTGGCCGTAGATGGTTGGCGATCGGATGGTTGAGACTGTGGAGCGGGGCGCCCGACCATGTGATTTGTTCCTCGGAGGTACTTCAGAGAGGCAAAGCCTTGCTTGTGTAGGCAAGGTTTAGATATCAGGAACCAATTTTGGTGCAAATGCTTGATGTCAATTACTGACACTCACCGTGTGAGGTGGGAAGGACAAGCAATTTGCAGGAAAGGTTTTTGTTTAACATCGTTGTTTTTTAAGGCCAGCTTGATTCTGTAATGGGACGCTTTCTCTATAGAAAGCAAATTTTCCTGTATCATGCATATCGTGCTAAATAGTTGTTTGACAAATCTGTGATAGATACTAAACTTTAAAAGGAATTTATTTTATATGAGAATTAGTAGTATCATTCATCAAAGTATGATGCAAAAAATTACTCGACTTCTACATCAAATATGCTAAGATAATCATAAGTGGAAAGATCCTAGAACACGAATTGCCCAAAGCAATAAACTAAACCCCTAGGGATGCATTTGTGAAGGGGGACACGGATTATGATAGGACAAGACAACAAAAGGGAAGAACATAAATCCTCCGGATTATGAAAAATTCAAAAAAACGATGAAAGAGCCACAACTTTTTTATGGTACAATGTTTACTTTAGTACCAAAAATTTTCCACTTGAGTGCCCCATTGGTAAAAAAGAGAGAAGAACATTCACTTCAGTGTCTATTTTGGTGATTTTTTAGTTTAACGTAGACAATTTTCAACTAACGTGGCAAAAAAGAGCCTAAAGAACATCATTTGGACCTTTTGTTCCCCTAAATTGACTTGAAAATGAAACTATAATTCTTGAGTCTTCTCTTAGAAGCTTGACCAAAGAAGAAGAAGATTGAGACCCGCTCATGGGTAGCCTAGCTGGTTAGGGCGAATTTAGACTTCGTTAGGGTCTTGGGTTCAATTCTCTAGGAAATCACACTGTGATTTAAGTGGGGGGACCATGACAGTAAATTGTTGTGCTAGTCTCCCCCGAGAAATAGTGGAGATGCACACAAGTTGGCCCGGACATCTCGGTTATCAAAAAAGAAGAAGAAGAAGAAGAAGATTGAGGAAACATGACTCAACCAGCGGAAGAGAAGAGATAGAAATGGAGGATCCGGTATGGGGTTAGGGTTTGAAGAAGACAACTAACTGACTCACCAATTTATCTTCTCTTCTCCTTCATCACCATCGTTTTCGTCTTCTTCGTCCATGTCTTCACCTTTGTCCGAAGAAAACCCATGGCAAGAATTAGTTCGTTCAAGTAACTAGGTTTGTTTGCTCTCTTTCGTAGCTCTTGTCTTATTCTTGACTGGAACGTGCTGATCAGTTTGGCGATGTTCGTCCGGGTCCTGCTCTCCATTGCAAATTTCGACACCTATTTATGCCCTAATTCTCGGTCAAAGAACGCATCAGAATTAGGGTTTTCAAAAAAGAGGAATTTGGCAATTTCTTATCCCATGATATGGCTTGAAGGAACCTTAAAAAGTAGAATTCAATGAAATTTTTGAAATTTTCAGTAGTTTTAGCATAGCTTACAATCCTCAATCGATGTTAATCTAAACCTTGTTCATATTCCTTATTTTGCAAGATAACGACTGAAGTGACTCATTGTCTCCAATTCGACATTTGTTGATGAGTGAATCAACAAAAATGACGTAAAAATATTTTGACGGCTCTCGATTTTTGTATGTGATTTAAGTATGTCTAGTCATTTGATTAAATCAAGTAAAGGCGGCTCTCAGATTTTTGTATTCGCTAATCCATGTACATCAAAATCAAAGTTGAGGTACTTGTTCAATTAAATATTCTCGAAAGCAACTGGCCTTTCTACAGTATTATTGACAAAAAAAAATCTAAAACATATCGGATGATTTTTCTATGTATCCAGGATAAATAGCTTCAAAATCTAATAAATCAAATACTCTTATCCATAATTCCTTATTCGACTACTTTCATTTTAGATCCAGCCAATGCGAAAGATATGTGTACCACCTTGTTTATTTCTTCACTTACTCCACATGAGTAGCATCACCAATTAGCAAGTCCATAATCACATTTAATATTTTGGCATGTTGATTAAACTAAGCTAAACTTGTAAAATTACATGTTAATGATTCTTCTCGTGAACGTAGATATTCCAGACTCTTTAATCATATTATTATGTGAGCTTATGGGTTATGATTGTAAAAATATCTATAATTTGCGTAAAAACCAGTACTACTAAATTGGCAAAATAAACTAAAGGGTGAAACTGCACCAAAAGAAGAATGAGAAAGAATAAAAAGAAAAAGTGGGGAAGGAGAGTCGCTCCGAGAAAAGTAACACAAGTGGAGGAAGAGTTCTTGGAAGGATGACACCGTCCCGGCCAAGAGCTCTCCTTTCATACAAAGGAAAAAGGTACAAATGATTCATCAATTTTGGCCAAATGTGTAATGTCGTTTCCATGTTTTGATTTATTCGATATGATTTATCTAGTAAATGTTCAATATAGTCATTTGGTTTGCCAAATGAAAATGCAAACTTTATTTGATGACATGGTATTAAAATTCTTAATTTGATATTTGAAAATGATGAGTTACATGTTCGTGTTTTTATCTATCTACTTATAAAAAAATACTAGTGCGTTTACATGATCATCATTATCTGATGACGATGATTATTATATATTGATTTGAGATATCTTGCTTGGATAATTCACATAAATTTTTTTTGTCCGCAATTCAAACTTAACAGAATGGAAGCCATAAATTATTTATGCAATTTTTGCTTTGTACAAAGGAATAGACAAATTTCTACACGTAATGTCAAATCAATGCAATAATCTATCTTAGGAACTCTAAGGTAGGACTTTTTAACCAAAGTGAATTAATTGTCAGTTGTTGTTACTAAAAAAATGTCACTTTGTAGTTGGTAGAAGCATAAAGTTACCTTAACAAGACATAGGGGTGCCGAAACTCCATGATTCTAGGAGCACTTTTTCATGAAGAGTTTGTCCTCGAAAAAAGTAGGATAGTGTACTCTTAACACCGGCGAAATCCCAAACCCATATGGAGTACATTGAACAAAACACATAAATTATTTATGCAATTTTTGCTTTGTACAAAGGAATAGACAAATCTCTACACATAATGTCAAATCAATGCAATAATCTATCTTAGGAACTCTAAGGTAGGACTTTTTAACCAAAGTGAATTAATTTTCAGTTGTTGTTACTAAAAAAATGTCACTTTGTAGTTGGTAGAAGCATAAAGTTACCTTAACAAGACATAGGGGTGCCGAAACTCCATGATTCTAGGAGCACTTTTTCATGAAGAGTTTGTCCTCGAAAAAAGTAGGATAGTGTACTCTTAACACCGGCGAAATCCCAAACCCATATGAAGATGCAGAGCTCTTTACTGTTGAAATCTCGTTCATTAGTTTGGCCGGACAATTTCACTCGTGTTTGATTCATCAAAACGTGATTGGTTGGCGACGAGGTGGTCATGAAAATGGTGCCTATAAATTGCATAAACACTACAAGAAAACACCAAATTTGCTACGTTAAATTAGCCACGACACAAAAGTCGTCCCCGATAGGGACGGATTTTGCTACGACAAAGTAATATCGTTGGAAATTATCGATGAGAAAATATTGGTCATCGCTAAACAATGATGACATAAACATCGTCATTATTTGCCACATCATTTGCGACAAACATAATAAACTCGTCACAAAACTAGCTCCGAAAAAAGATTTGTAGGTAATCTGTCGCCAATTAGCCACAATTATAATTATTCGTCGCTAGTTGGCCACGAAGAAGTCAGTTCGTTGCAAAGTAGCCACATTTTTTGCATCAACCAGTTTTTCGTCGATAATTAGCGACTCATTTAAAAAGGAAGTCGCTAATTAGCCATGAAGTTATTATTCAGTGGCTAATTAGCAACGGAAACAGCGTTTCATGGGAAATTGTGTCGCTAAGTAGCGACTACATTTTTGGTCGTGGCTTATTAGCCATGATATTTTGCGATGATTTTTTATACTGTTGCTGAATAGCTAATATAAAAGCTGACCTAGCAGCGCAGTTGCTCTTATTTTCACGTTGAACCCCTGAAAGCCCATTTTCTTCCTCTGGCGGCGCAGAAACCCCTAAGTAAGGTTAATGCATTTCTTCTCTCTCTCTCTCTCTCTCTCTCTCTCATGAAACAGTTTGAGCATATATTTATTAGTGCACTTCATAATAATGTTAGTAAAGTAGTTAAGTGCAAAAGCAGGTTGAACAAATCAGCCATAAAAGTCACGATTAATAACTATGGGCAAAGCCCCACTTACAAGATAATTAGCCATGATCAGTAAATTGTTGTCACAAATTTGTGATGACCATTAATAGTTGTCACAAATTAGCCACGACTCGCAAAAAGTTGTCACAAATTAGCCACCACAAATCAACTGTCGTCACAAATCAGCCACAATAGTAAATAATCATCACAAATCAGCTACTACAAATTAATTATCATCACAAATCAGCCATGACCAGTGAACTGTCGTCACAAATTAGTAACGATCAATAAATAGTCGTCACAAATCAGCCACTACAAATTAAAGGTCGTCACAAATCAGCCACTGCCAATTAACTATCGTCACAAATAAGCCATAGCGTTAAATGGTTGTCACAAATCAGCCACTACCAATTAACTATCGTCACAAATCAGCCACAGTAGTAAATGGTCGTCACAAATCAGCGACTACTAATTCAATGTCATCACAAATTAGCTATTACCAATTAACTATCGTCACAAATTAGCCACAACAGTAAATGGTCGTCACATATTAGTGACTACTAGTTCACTGTCATCACAAATCAGCCACTACCAATTAACTGTCGTCACAGGAACGGATTGAAAGGACCGAACTGGAGCGGCCCAACTTCGGTCATTAACTCATTTTATTTTACTTCTTCAGCAACCAGATGAGACAAAACCCTAATTTGATTTTACGTTTCTATCTCTCCATTCTCTCCAACAAGTAGCCGAGCACCAAGCAATGGCAGTGTACAAAAACGAGCGATCAGCAACTCCTCTCCTCCATCACCAACGACTCCTCCGTCTCTTCATCGTTTCTCACTTTCCCTTCTCTTCATCGCTTGTATCGTCCATCTCTTTCCCCCTTCATCCAAGCTAAAGCTGAGCATCTCCGAACTAGATCAGCAGTGGCAACTCCCTCGGTGTCTTTGCGAGATCAACTATAGTGATTTGCAAGTCCGTTAGTTCGCCAAACCAATTTCCATATCTCTCGGTGAGAACCCTAGTTTTTTGTGTAGACGATATTTCAATTTTATCATTCTAGGGCTCGCCTTGCCTGTGTGCCATTTGGCTAATTTTTGTGTGTGTTTTGTTTGTTTATTGCCGATTGGAGTGCTGGAGGTCGCCACGGGCCGATTGCCGGCGTTTTTTTTTTTGTCATCTTCAGTTGGTCCTCGAAGAGCGATGTATCGATCTATATTTTTGCTATATGTTTTTTTTTCATAGCTATATGTTTTGTTACTTTCGAGTTGGGCAAAGTGACTAAATTTGCATCTCAAAACAGGGGACGGACGGTTCGGAGCATTGCTGGACGAAGCCCGTAGTTGATAGGGTGGTCATCATTGTTGTTGATGTACTCAGGTATGGTGCACGCCATCTGTTTGACAAAGAGGTAATTACACCAATATGTTGTGGAATGATTGGAGATGCAACTTCAAATACAGGCTATTCTATTTGGAGTAGCTATGATCCTCTATATTTATGTTTAATGGGATATCACTACATTCATCAATTTAGTGTCATATTCATAAGTAACATGTTGTATCTTCATGGAGCTATGGTTATGTTGTGATTCTAGGTTGTGGAATAAAAAAAATATAAGCCTAAATTTAGGTTATGTGTTGCTTCTTTAATCCTTTGTTTTTCTTTTTCGTATTTTCTTTTGAGAAGGAACGCGATATCTCTACTGACATTGGCGCATTGAAGTCATGCTGCTTGTAGAGCTAACAACTAAGATCGAGCAGTAGATTCATCTCCTTTAAAGATATTTTAGTTTATGGCTTCCTGGTTTTGTGTTGCCTCTTGTGGTGCATGTCTTTCAAATATATAAGATACATCACTGGATATGCTTATGTGTGCTTATTGGGCAGCTTTAATCGATTGCTTGAGTGGTTTGAGATTCTCGTATATTTAGCTCAAGCAACAAAAATATGCAAATAATTCTGCTCTTTAGGGTTTGCTTTGTTGCTTGTCAACAACATATTTTTCAATTATTATAATTCCGTTGATGAAGAAGGGAAATTGAATTTCTAATTGGAATGTCCGACCAATTTAAATGAAGGATAAAGAATGCTTATTAGTTTATGGGCTGCTGTTGTGAATTATCAAGAAGACTGAGGAACACATTACAGAATTGAACATGGGCATGTTGGAATTCTATTAATGGGGTCGTTTTGTTGTCATAATATTGATATATGTGATTTTGAGGTCCTGTTTATCTGGAAGCATTTGTTATTGCTGGTCTTGATGAGGCTGTCTTTCGTAATAGGTGCATTTGAGTACAAGCTGTCCGTGGGTTCTCTAAACAAATAGGCCCTTGTGAAAAAAGTAGAGGAAGTACATGAATACAATTCTTTTCAGCTTTTAAATGCTTAGATCACATTGACAACCTTTTTTGTTTCTCCCGTTTTCTATGTTGGGTGCTTAATTGCATAAAAGGAATTTGTAGCAATTTAATGAAATGCAGTCTTTCACTTGGAGGATCAGGCATATCCTAGAAGCTTGAATTTGTTCCTATGTGCCTTCTTTCTTTTGTTTCATTAATATTTATCAGTTCATATTGAATATGGGACCGCTGAATTTTTCTTACTTGTGTGATGCCTGCCAGATTTTCTCACTCTATGGTCGAGTTGAGGACGTTTATCTCATGCGCGATGAAATGAAGCAGAGTCATGGTGTGTTTATTATCTTCTTTTAGATTTGAAAGACTATATATAATGGTCGTCGCTAATGCTGTTTAGGTATAAACAATTAAAATTTGACTAAATAGCAACGCCAAATTTAGACCATCGGTAATTTGCTATGACTATTGGGCAGTCGTTGCTATTTTTGCCACCGCATAATATGAGAGTGGCTAAGTAGGTGCTCTAGCAATGACATATTTACATCGTCGATAATTTGCTACGACTATTGGGCTGTCGTCGCTATTTAGCCACTGTATAATATGAGAGTGGCTAAGTAGTGACGCTACTACCCACCGTCGCTATACGTTGTGGTTAAACCCATGCAGAGTACAACCCGTTGTATTATTCCAATGACGGCATTTATCGACAAGCACTAGCATTTTCCGTGGCAAAGGGGCGATGGCATAAGTTTCGTGGCAAATTGCGGACGACATTTGTCATGAACATTTGGTGGTAGCTAATTAGGGACGACCTTATTTTCGTAGCTAATTTGTGACGTACATTATACAGTCGCAAATTAGCAACGAGGACTGAACAGGTCGTTGCTAAATTTTGCGATACTTTATAGGCGACGGTGGGGTGTTCGTTACTAATGTCGTGGCTAATTATATTAGCTATGGTTTTTCGCAGTATTTTTATAGCAAAATCTGTGGCAAATATAGTGTTTCTTGTAGTGAAATCATTTATGCAATTTTTGCTTTGTACAAAGGAATAGACAAATTTCTACACGTAATGTCAAATCAATGCAATAATCTATCTTAGGAACTCTAAGGTAGGACTTTTTAACCAAAGTGAATTAATTGTCAGTTGTTGTTACTAAAAAAATGTCACTTTGTAGTTGGTAGAAGCATAAAGTTACCTTAACAAGACATAGGGGTGCCAAAACTCCATGATTCTAGGAGCACTTTTTCATGAAGAGTTTATCCTCGAAAAAAGTAGGATGGTGTACTCTTAACACCGGTGAAATCCCAAACCCATCTGAAGATGCAGAGCTCTTTACTGTTGAAATCTCGTTCATTAGTTTGACCGGACAATCTCACTCGTGTTTGATTCATCATAACGTGATTGGTTGGCAACGAGGTGGTCATGAAAATGGTGCCTATAAATAATGCCCTTCAAGTATCGAACCTTTGCAACGCAGAGAAAACATATCCTTGGTCTTCCATTTGCGTATCGGTCTGACGTCCGCAAACGGAACACAAAAGAGAAAGAGGAAGTATGTCGCAAGTTATGCCAACTTCTTCTCCAAATAAGGGAACGGGCGACGTGATAGAACGTCGGTCGGCAGGTTATCATCCGAGCGTGTGGGGGATTACTTCCTTAAATACGATTCTCCCTCCAACTCCGTGGTTAGTAATTCTTCTTTTATCTTCTCCCTCTTTCTTTTCATGCCATTGCATTCAGTACTTACTTCGATGTCCTTTGGTTCCACGGTGTCGGTGATATGATTCCAATTGGTCTTGTGTATATACACCTTCCCTTCTCCGCACAAGAAGATAAAGGCGAAAATCATAAACAGATAAAAGAAGGTTGAAAAACAACAAATATATACTTGTTACTTCACCGACCACAGTGCACTTTGTTCTCTGCAACAAGAAACATCTGATTACGACATTACCTCCCTCCTCTCATATGGTCGTCGTTCTCATGGGTCCAATTTCACTTGTCACATGATTAAGTTTTTTGTCCCTGTGTAAAATATGCTTATTTCGTGCTTGCTTTTGTTCGCAATTGAGTGTAATATATTTGCAGAAGTTCGAGTTCCTTGGAAGAGTGGAGGAACAAATTGAGGAACTAAAAGGAGAGGTGAGGAAGATGCTGGCCGGTGCTGTGGATAAGCCTTCACAGATGCTTCACTTGATTGATCAAATCCAACGCTTGGGAATTGAATACCATTTTGAACGTGAACTAGATGAGCACTTAGAACGAATCCATAAAAGTTTCTCTCAACTTACTCATGGATATTTTAAGGAAGACGACCTTCACATGATCTCTCTTCTCTTTCGACTGTTACGACAACAAGGTTACAATATTTCATCAGGTACGTCTTAAATGTAGGAAACCAATCCGTTAAGAAACCTCTAAAAATCTTTCTTCTGCGCAGATGGATTTCGGGAAAATCTAGAACATTAAATGGGCATATCACCTCCTTAATTTCTAATCCATTGCATCTATTTTCCCATATTGGTTGGCCGCACAGAGGTCTTCAACAAATTCAAGGATAGTGAAGGGAACTTTGGTGAATCGCTTGCCACCGATTTGCGTGGCTTGCTGAGCCTCTATGAAGCTTGTCATTTGAGGTGTCATGGAGATATCATCTTGGATGAAGCACTTCCTTTTGCTATATCTCACCTAGAATCTATCGATGAAAGCAAAGCGGGCACTAATCTTGCGAAACAAGTGAACCATGCCCTAAAGCAGCCACTTCGTAGGGGATTGCCAAGGCTCGAGGCGAGGCGTTATATTCCACTCTACGAAGAAGAGCCTTCACATGACAAAGTCTTGCTCACCTTGGCTAAACTAGATTTCAACTTACTACAAGAGCAACACCAGAAGGAACTTGGCAAGATTACTAGGTCCATTAACTTTATGTGATAGCATAATCTAAAATTAGCTTATAGATTAGGTTTTAACATTGCCAAAACTCTAAATCATGTTTTAACAATTCCCAAACTATCGATTTTTCTCCTTGTGTTTTCCAAAAGTTAACCCGTCTAGTTTCAATTTATCCTTCTAAATAGTGCTTTCGAAAGTCCTTTACAAGTGAAAACAAGGAGTTTAAACTATGCAAGTCATTGGGCTAAAGTACTTTCTGTTACACTCATGTTCATTTAATCATAGGTGGTGGAAGGGTCTAGATGTTCCGAGGAAGTTCCCATTCGCTAGAGACAGGATTGTGGAGTTGTTCTTCTGGACCTCGGGAATATATTTCGAGGCGGAGTTCGCCATGGCCAGAGATATACTAACCAAAGTAATCTCCTTGACTTCCATTCTCGACGATATCTATGATGTTTATGGCACATTAGAAGAACTCACACTCCTCAAGGAAGCAATCCAGAAGTACGTAATCCGAATTCTCTTTCTCCAACTTCTAAATTCGTTCAGGTTTGTATAGAGTCAAGTGCCTCATTTTCCAAGACTTGAATTCAGGTGGGATGTTGATGCCATGGATGGATTACCAGAGTACATGCAAGCTTATTACAAGGAGCTTCTCGATCTGTACGAATACATCGGTAATCAAGTAGCTGCAAAAGGAAGATCATACCGCCTCATCTATGCAAAAGAAGTCGTAAGCATCATCGGTACACTTTACATGTGTCGAAGTCAATCGTCAGTTATAAACTCGACATTCTTGTTTAATTTCTCAGATGAAGAAGCTAGCGAGAGCATACTTTCAAGAAGCCAAATGGTTCCATACCAACTACATACCAACACTGGATGAGTACATGCCCCTTCAGCTAATAACGACTGGATATGGAATGTTGGCGACTACATCACTTGTTGGAATGGGCGATGTTGTCACGGAACATGCTATGAAATGGTCGGTCAGCGACTGCAAGATTGTGAAGGCTGCACAAACCGTCTGTAGGCTCATGGACGACGTTTCCTCTCACGAGGTATAAATAGAAACATAATTATCCTCCAACATTCTAATAAAAATTAGATCGACGACCACCGCTCAATCTGATAACACCATTTTCATTTGACATCCAGTTTGAGCAGGAGAGGGGGCACGTCGTGTCTGCGGTGGAGTTGCTCATGAAATACCGCGGCATGTCGGAGCAGGAAGCTGGGGAGGAACTCCTGAAAGGAGTCGTCGATGCATGGAAGGACACCAACGAAGAGTTTCTTCGCCCAACCGCAGTCCCAGTGCCGATTCTGACACGAATGCTCAATTTCTCGCGGGTGATGGATGTGTTGTACAGCGATGGAGATAATTACACCCATTCTGGAACCAAGCTCAAGGATTATGTGACACTGCTCTTCGTTAATCCCTTGCCGATGTGAAGTTTGGACCAGACGTTGTCCCACCAACTCGGTCCTCGTAGATCAATAGTCCATCGATTATGCCTTTGGATTCCTATTTTTCCTTGCATGTATGAGGGAAATTACCATTCCCTGTTTATACTTTCATATTGATGTATGTGATAAAACTCATAAATAAACGATGCATTTGGATATGGTTTTGTTAAGTTTGCAAGTCTAGTGGATCACATCATTGTAAGGTTCCTATTATTCCTACTGCTCAGGAAGATTGTCTAGAAAATCTTCAATCTATTATATGACGGTTGATTCATTTCTAAACTTTTAATTGTGTTAATCTTCTTTTGTTTGTGAATTGGATTAATTTAGTGCTAAACATTTTGACAACTTTCCAATTTAATCCTAAATTTTTAGGCAACACACTAATTTAGTCCAAAACTTTTTGACGATATTTTAATTGAGTCCTTCTAACTAATTTCTTTTAGAAATCACTAATATGGCGGTCTAATCAATACCAATCATCCAACTTGACATGGCCACGACGCGTCGGATAATTGACACTAACATCAACAATTTTTTTTTAATTTTTAAAAAAATTTCTGAAATTTTGCCTTTTTTCCCTTTCCTTTCCTTTCTCTCTTTTTTTTTTTTCTCTTTTTCTTATTTCCCTTCGCCAGTCACAGGCGAGCTCACCTCCTGGTCAGCCCTTGCCCACAGCCAATGTCACACCCCGACTTTCGAGTGTACGACAAACCCTGATTTTTCCTTTCTTATCTTTTTTTTTTTCGATAATCAGAGCCTTACAATGGAAGCGAGATAAAACAAATATTAATTACAATTTTCCCATTTATATAAAAATTTAATGCAATTCATTACAAGTTAAAATTACAAGGTCATCTTCCTCCAAGTTGCGGTCCATAGACGATATCCCATTGTCCTCATCCAATTAATGCCGACTCATCGACTAAATCTTCATCCGTTGTCCCTTATCTCTAATGACTCATCCTTCATGTCCTTAATCCATCTTGAAATGGTTGAGGTGGTGGAGTGAGATACTAGGGGTATCTTAGTGAGCAAACCCCCTAATCCAAAACTAGGTACGCAGATCACCTTAGGGTCCTTGTTTGTGTCCTACCTTTCAATCATACCTATGGCATAAATTAGTCCTCACCCTCTTGCCTATAAAAGCCACCAATCGTTGTCACTCTCCCTCTTCCGTACTCTCTCTGTCTATGAGTCTACTAATCTACCATCTCGACTGACTCTAGATCTACTCATCACATAGATCCGAACACATATCCAGGTTTAACGACTTAAAATGGCTGAATAAATTGATAGATTTAGAGTCAACAATCAATAAATTATCCATTCCGCACAATAAGACCGTTCAAGATTGGTTTGTGACTTAATCAATCTTCTAACTCAACCATTATTAGATCATAGATAATTTACTGACAATTAAATAAATAAATTGCCCCTAAAAGAATTGACAATCAAATAAATTGTCTACTCCACTCAATAAGACCGTTCAAGGTCGGTCATATACTTATTCAATCTTCCTACTCGATCATTATTGGATCCAGTCCCATCAGTTTCCCATTGGACTTCGGTGTCCAATTTGGTACCTCAGACTCCACAATTTTGCATTTATTCCCTTTTTGGCCCAATCGCCTTCCATTCTATTAATTTCTAACTCAATAGCCTAGTATTTAATCTATCTAGGCCCATGATTTATTATTAGTTCTTTCTCAACCTACGGCCTCATATTCGGTCCATCTCATCTTATTCAATTGGTACTCGGTACCCAATTATAACTGTCAATTCCATTATTTTCATTCACTATAATAGTTCTACTAAGGTAATAAACGTACCCTATCAGGGTTTAGAAGGTCCACTCACCTCAACTTCCTAGTGATTTGGTGATCGACGGTGGTGGGTCACCGCGACGCGATTCTTGCACTTCTAATCCCGCCCGAGCTTGATGTGAAGGTCCGATCTCCCATTCGACGCCACAGATGCGTTGTCCAGCTCTAGGGAAATGTCGGGATGGCTCCAGCGACTCTCCGGCTCTAACACTGGTGAGGCTCCGACGAGGTTCCTGAGAGGGCCCAAGGCCATAGGAGGCCAGCCCAGTCCATGGGTGGGGCGATGGAGGCCCCCGGTGGCCAGAGCTGCTCCGGAAAGGCCTAAACAGACCCGAATCAGCCCCGACCAAACAAGTCTGAGGCCGAGCAAGCTATCGAACGACAATCCATGGCTCGGCGGAGGTCGAGCCTGCCCCTGGGTGTCTTTGGCTAGCTGGTGAGCCCCTAGATGGCGGCTGGGTAGCCCTAAAACGGAGGATTGACAACCGGTCAGCCGTGAGCCCAATTTTGGCACAAGTTGAATCAAACTTCAATTCTCCCAATCCATATCAAACCAACTAAATTAAAGGCTCAGTACTTACTCCCCAGACTCCCACGAGTCGATTGATTCCGGTGGTGGAGGCTGGAAGTCACCAGAATGGTGGTAGTGGCCGGACCAAGCTCCCTACCTAAACAGGGAGAAATTCGAGCATTGGGGTCCAATTTTAGGGGATCCCGGTGGCGCTCCAGACTGAAACGACGGCAACGGCTGCTTGGTAGTTGAAGCTAACTCCAAGAGCTTCCCAAAGACACCAAGCTCTAGCCAAACAGAGCTCGGATCTGGGAGAAGTCGAGTTCGAAAGGGGAAGGGTTCTCTTGGGTGCAAAACAGGGAGGAGGGCTAGGTCGATGGGGAGTTTGGCTCGCCGGGAACAGTCGGTGGCCATTCCTTGGCCACGTGTCATCCTGTTAGGCCCTAGGGACAGTTTCCCTCTTTCCCCAGCAGCTAGGTAGCTCGTCGACCACAGATTAGCTCGTCGGCCACGCATCCATCAACTGTTCGACAAAACACGTGAGAGAGAGAGAGAGAGAGAGAGAGAGAGAGAGAGAGAGAGAGAGAGAGAGAGGAAGTCGGCGATCGGTGGTCCAGTTCACGCAATCAGACTGGTTCTTCTCACGGTCGAACCGTCCCTCCTCGCGATTAGACCGGATTTCCCACGGTTGAACTGTATTTCTCATGGTTGCACCGGTTTTCACGAGAGTCGACCGGTCCTCCTCACAAATCGACCGGTTCTTGACCGGTCAACAATTGATGGTTGACCAAAAGTCAACTTTTCACAATTTTTTTCCCAAAATTACCCCTAGGCCCAAGATGACCAAGTCTCGAGGATTTAAAATGACCAAGTCTCGAGGATTTAAAACGTGAATTCTGGAAGTTTGGAATCATTCTAAATTAATTCATATGGTTTCATCTGGGGAACTCCTGGGGCCAACAGGCCACTGACCAAATCCGTAAATTCATCCAATTTGGCCTTAGAGACGGCCCGAAAATAGGGTGTTACAACCAATGGAGGGAAAATGAGATTTTTTTAAATATATTTAAACAACCTTAAAGCACATTTTCGGTGAAGACTTTGAGAGAGAGAGAGAGAGAGAGAGAGAGAGATCTTCCTCCTTTTCCCATTGCAATGGATGACATGTGTGACAGAAGCAGTCCCTGAAGAGGTAGTCTAAAGACGGCTTTCACCAACCATAAAAAGGTATTAGTGTTTTCCTAGGCCTGGCTACACCACAATGGAAGGCTCTCAATTTGTTGAATAAACAAAGCTAATCTTGTAAAATTACATATTAATAATTCTTCTCAGGAAATTAGGTATGCCATACCTTTCAGTCATATTACAGTATATGTGAGCATATGGGTCATGATTGCGAAATTGTCAATAAGTTGTATGAATACCAATATTTCTAAATAGAAAAAAATTAACTAAGGCTATGTTCGTCTCACGGAAAATATAGCATTTCTGAAAAAAAATTTCCATGAAGTTATTTTTCTGAAAAACAACAATATTTTTGGGTAATCGTTTGAAACCTACTAAAAATTATTTTTTTAAATCAATTTTTTATCATTTTTTATTTTACATTGTTCGGTTGTTGGTCATAAATCATACCAAGCCCCAACGAGTTCTCAGATTGCCACCATAAGCCATGAACTCACCACTCCAAAGCTAGTCTTGAGCTCGCCTCTAGAGGTTGCGAGCTCATTGCCACAGGCTACCAGCTTGTTGCTAGAAACTGCCAACTCGCCAGCTCGCTGCTAGTGACTAGCGGCTTGCCGATTTTGAGTGAGGTCGAGGCACATTATCAGAGACCAAAATATTTAAAGATAAACAAAGAAAAAGGAAAATGTTTTCTAATTTCTAAAAAGCAAAAAACATTTTCCTTACTTTTAAAAATGTTTTCTCATTGATGGTAAATATTTTCCTCAACTATTTTATTTTCTGTGAAACGAATGCCGGAAAATCCAAAAAATATTTTCTTGAAAGTCAATTTCTGTGATACAAATAGAGTCTAAAGGGAAAAAAATAGACGAAAGAAAATTAAGAAAGAGTAAGAAAAGGAAAGGAGGGAAGAGAGAGATGTTGAGAGAAAGGGGGTACGAGCGGAGAGCGAGCTTTCGGAAGGATGACACGGTCCCACCTAAGAACTCACATTTCATATAAAAGTACAGATTGATTTCTATAAATAATATCCAAGTTCAGTTTACGAGTTTATGTTAGGAACTCTAAGGCAGGACTTTTTTTTAACTTATGTGTCTTAATAGTCAGTTGTTGTTACCAAGGAAGTGTCACCTTGTAGTTGGAAGAAGCACGAAGTTACTTTAACAAGGCATAGGCATATGGCCATGAATAATGACAAGAGTGATAAATTGTTGAACTCTATACCGGTGATATCTTAACGCATGTGAAGAAGCGGGTCTCTTTACTCAACCTGTTGAGAGGTTGTTAATTAGTTTGGCATGATCATCTTAGTATTATTCATCAAAATTGGGTTGGTTTTACAAGCGCGTTACAAACACTGTTATAATCTATTTATGCATGTCAACATTTATGTTTTTCTGTTTTTCCATTCTTTTGCTTTCCGAAATAGAAAAAGAACAAAAATCTATTTATGCATATCAATTAATTTTTTTATTCCCAAAATAGATCATAAGTCAAAGAATTTATTTGGAACAAAAATAAAAGGTAAAAAAAATCAATTTTTTTTCTCCCAACAACAAAAAGAGAAACAAGGCAATTTTAAAGAAACAAGTTCAGTATAAACTAGAGAACTCAACACAACCTGAAATATATATGACTCAAACTGAAAACTTGATTTGGGTCATTGTGGGTCTGGGTCCTTTTTTTCCTTGTGGGGTGGGGATTCTGACATTCTTGGGGTAATGTTTACACTATTTTTCCTCCTCACAAATGAGAATGACAAAGTTGTTATATCTTTTTTACTTGATAAGTAAAAGAATTGATGTCTACATAATACATGTTACTACCAATAGTGTTTGCTCATGAGTTGACAAAGACATGTTCAACTAAGGTTTAGACACGAAATTTGTCCTACTTTTTACTTTGTTCGGACTCAAATTTTAGTTGCATCAACTTTTTGTTCTAGCTTCTTAAAAATCAACTAAAAAGCAAAGTTTTTAGTGAATAAACCATATATATTCCATTGCCAAATCATTTTTTACACTCTCATGGCTCGAATGATTAGGGACTTTATAGAGATTAGCTTTCTTTCCGCCTCCCACAAAGGACATCCAGGATTTACATGGTTCGAGTCAAGTATCGGTGCCTATATTCAACAGGAGAGTAAGCGGCAAAAAATCATTATAATCGGAGAATTATAATTACAAATATTCACATATTTGAATATCTTTCACACCTAAATTACATTCAAACACAAAGTGCTTTAGAGATAAATTACTCATTTTGGACGTAATAAACTCACAGCACATACTCGAGTAGTCCACTGCTCGGCTTCTTTTCCTTCCCCACGAGCTGCTAGTGTAGGCTTGTCGATTTGTCTGTGTGCAGCTCGTCTCCGAAGGAATACCCTCTTAGAGCAGCTCTTCGCAAACCACGAAGGAACCATGGCGGCTACGGTGCCCACACTACTGGCTAAAAGGATTTTCCACGAGGGCTAAGCCAAAAGCAATACCTTTTTTTTCACGTGGTGGCTCTTATCTTTCGATTATTATGACAACATGGTTATATTATTTCATATGTCTTAAATTTAGATAGTTAATCGAATAAGATACCTGTTAAAATCCTTCTGTTGCTCAGTGGAATTTCAAGAGAAACATGCCCAAGAAAATCTAGAATGTTAATCAGGCATATTACCTTCCTAATTTCTAATTGATTGCATCTTTTTTCCCATGTTGGTTGGTTGCACAGAGGCCTTTAACGAATTCAAGGATAGTGAAGGGAATTTCCAGGAATCACTCGGCACCGATGCACGTGGATTGCTGAGCTTATATGAAGCTTGCCATTTAAGATGTCATGGTGATTCTATCTTAGATGAAGCACTTCCTTTTGCTATAGCTCACCTTGAATCAATCGATGAAAGCAAAGTGAACACTAGTCTTGTGAAATAAGTGAGTCATGCCCTAAAGCACCCACTTCGCAAGGGGTTGCCAAGGCTCGAGACGAGGCGTATATTCCACTCTATGAAGATGAAGAAGCTGTTAGAATATAAAAACCTAATTGAATCGTAAATCACAACCTAATCGGATCGTATGTGCTGAACCTTTAAGAATTATAAATTGATTAGCGAAAGTGTAACAGAATCCATAGCCTTGAATCAATTTGTGGAGTTATGGTTTGGCTTTCCACATCTACACCACAAATTCATAATCTTGAATCGATTTAAAGGGTTCTCACACCCTATCACATATATTAATGCCCAATTATCTTATTAGATCACTTTTATTGACGTAACTTCATATGACAGTCTGCAACACATAATTATTTCACATATAAGCCCAACGTTGAATTAAGGATCCAATAGAAGTGAGCGATAGGGTACTATCAGGAAGCCAAATGGTTCCATACCAGATACAAACAACACTGGAGGAGTACATGCCCCTTCAACTGATAATGACTGGCTATGGAATGATAGCGACAACCTCACTTGTGGGAACGGACGATGTGGTCACAAAACATGTTTTTTAATGGTCGATTGGTGACTGCAAGATTGTGAAGGCTGCACAAACCATCTATAGGCTCATGGATGACATTTCCTCTCACAAGGTATAATATAAACATAATTATCCTCCAATAGCCTAATAAAATTAGATTGACCACCAATTGATCTAATAGATACATGCATGCACTTTCTTAGAAGGTCACTCATCTTAGTAATGCTTTAACCTAAACATGCTTAACTTTAAAGTTCTAAAATAAAGCTTATCATTACGTCAAAATGCGTATTCATAAGCTAATTTCAGTTTGATGACGGCTTTCAAAACGCATTTATAAGACTCTGAGTGGTCTGGCCATACTTGCCGTCCTGCCTTATTTGGCTAGCATCACGCAGCTCACTGCCTCCTCCTTGCCATACTTGCCGGGGAGAGGGGGCATCCTTTTGGTGACCACCGGGCCATCATTGCAACTTCTCACTCTTGGTGATCCTTGGGGCAGTCATGGAGATTTTCTTGGGCTTCGTGTTTTGGTGCTTGCCCAGGGTGCTAATGTAGTTGGTAAGGACATTGAAGTTGTAACGGTTGCCATTGAATTTGGAGGGGGCATAGTGGCTGATCTTGTTGTCGACGCAGGAGCATATAATTTGGTATTTCGGGGCCTCGAAGGTGATTTTGCCAAGATTTAGGTCCATTTTGGGAATTCTAACGACAGTTGATCTGATTGATATATGAATCAAGAAAGTGAAGGAGATAAATAAGATTCTGGGTGCGAATTGGGGATTGATCTCAATTGTTCTGTGAAGGGAGTTTTTGCTTGGAAAAAGGGTTTTGGATTTTTTTTTTTTTGTATTTCCGCCCAAAATTCGGTTGTTACATCAGTTCGAGAGGGGATACCCGAGGCATAGTTTAGTCTTTCCTTGCCGTAGGAAGAGTTTTAAGGCCATGGAGGCCGAAAATGAAGAGAAAGACGATGAGGGATTGAAGGTCAGAGTTAGGCGTGCGAGATTGAAGCGAAAAGTAGGCGGTGTCGATGTCGGTGCTGGGAGGAAGGTGGGAAGACAGGGCCTGAATAGATGGGAGGTAGAAGGAGAAATCCATTAAGTTGGGATTCACAGATTCACACACATGCTCTCTGGATCCGGTGGTCAACCGGTTCTAATGGGCCTGTTCTTGACCATATGGAAGCTACATAATAGTCACAAACCATCAATGTAGAAAGAGGTTATTTTGGACCATCATGAAACTCAGCCCTAAAGTTGTCTCCCCTTCATCCACCAATAATCAAAGAGCTCTTAGAGATCTTTTTGTCCTTTTGGAAGATAGAGGAGTGACTCGTCAAGTTTCCATAGAAATGGGATCCTCACAAGGAAAAGTACCCTCCAGTCATTTGTTATTTGGAGCATCCTGAAAATGTGCCCGTTGAAATATGGCTTATTGCAGGATCAACTTAATGCGGATTTTGGCCAATTATTGCGACTATGCTTCATCTTTGATTGCAAACAAAATACGAATAACACTACATGAACTACCGAAATGGATAGATCCTGTTTTAAATAAACAATACTTCATTTTTTTTAATTAAATTGTGGCCGTTTACTTTTTGCAAATTTTGTAACGCATGCACTTTAACTTCTATTCTTTTGTTTATCTAAATATACAAACTATATAAACATCAGCACATAGATTCACATATAACTTATTCGAAAACTTTTGAATTCAAGTAAAATTTCAAATTTTGCAGGACGGAATAGAAGGATATTTTGTTTTTAGTTAAGTTCAAACAAGCAAGCCACTATATGTAGGTAACTGGGAGCTACCAACATAAGGTTTAAGGCCTATTTGATAAGACTAACCAATTAATAAAATTAGGGAAATGTGATAATTCTAACTAGCGTTGCTTCAAAACTTCATTAGTTAGTGAAATTAAGTGCGTTGGAAACTTAACAGCGATTGACTTAAAAATTCAGTGGTTTATATATAGTCCATCCCGTACTTACAATATTAATTTGTATTTGGAATTTAAGGACATGGCTGCGTATTTTATCCAATCTAATAAAGAGTCCAGGGTAATTATAGTTTCTAATCACACACACACACGCACACGCACACACATATACCCGGTTGTGAACATTTAACCAATCGACAGCTGATTGTTCATCCACCTTCTGCCATAATTTAAAACGATCCCACCATTTTACTTTATATTTGAGAATTTTCGTTAAATGCAATAGCCCATTTCAATATAGGAGCATACCTCAATTACATAAAAGCATGTCTCATTCCTACCAAATATTTTGGAAAAAAAAACCACCCGTTCTCTTAAATCTGCTTTTGGAGATAGGCTCCATATCAAATACAAAATCTATGAAGCAGAAATTTTAGAAGAAAATGTTTCCTACAAGACTCAATTTATTCTTGTATAAAATTTTAAGCAAGATACCATTTTAGGAACTCATTGCATAAATTTAATACAATATATTACAATCACCAATCAGGGAATCCAAACTCAATATTTGAAACAAAAATTCAATTTTGAATTTATTAATAGACTCCAAATTAGAAATCTGGATACTCTTCGTAACCTTTCTATTTCAGAATTGAATTGTTTAATACAAGACAAAGAAAAATATCTCCACTTTCTAGAAGAAGATTTTGAATACAAAAAAGTTGAGCAGCATTTTTCAGATCCTATTGTTCAATAAAAAATTTCAACCTAGAATCTCTAAAAGATTATGTTTTCTCCACTCTTCCAAATGCATTTTGGTTAAGGAAGTGTCATATTGCTGATCTTCCTAATGAACCAGATTTTTTTAAAGAAAGATATTCCAACCAAGGCAAGACTTTCCCAACTAAGTCAAGAAGTCTTACCTACCAATACTTGAGGCATACTTGGTCGTTGTGAATGAGACAATTAAAGTTGGAATTGAAATCATATTCTTTTTATTGACACCAATTCATAAACATGTATGATGCGGGATGGATATATTAAGTGTGACTGAAAATTGTTGCGTTACTGAATTTTTAATAGCATAGGGAAGGTGAGAATAAGTGAGATTTTATGGGAATAACTTAACAAAAAGATACATTCTACTATTAATATCTCATCAAATGAAATACTTTTTATATGCCACTCGAGCTTGATCGAGTATCAAGCTTGAATCTAGGTGCTCAAAACACAACACTAGCTCAATTGAATGTTATGTTCCCTTTCCCTTCTCGAACTTGACTCCATTAGAAAATTGGGATATTCGAGCTTGACACTACTCAATTGGATGACAACCAAAAATAAAGCTTGAGCTCCGACTTTATAACTTTAATATTATGTAATTTTATGTATTTTGTGTCTATATTATTAAAATATTTTGAAATGATAATGAATGCTCAATTAAGCCTAATTAGGCTCACAAGCCTCTCGGACTAAGTAATGAGAAGCTCGAGCTTGACTTGACAAAATATGTGCATAGCTTAAGCTCACAACTTGAACTTAGAATCATTCTCAAGTAGTTATCAAGTAGAGCCCGAGCTATCCGTGGACAATTTGACTGTCTACAATGAGATACATATCCTTAAATGGGAGGTACATTTTGTAGATTAATGAAATAACAGAGTTAAAACCTTTTGTATACATCAATATTGTCTCATCCAGATTAACCATTTTTCAGCAATTTATGACACATACATAAATATGTTAATTAATCATCTAAGTTAATCTAAGTGCATTCAACACATATGTATATACAAGAAGATACAAGCAATAAGTTGTGATATTTTGACGGTTCATGGATGAAATGGCATGTATGTCCATGCTAGGATGTATTTAAGAGGCATTATTTGAGAGGTGAGAGCGATTGTCTTGTGATGACTTCCATTGTCTCTATATACAAACGGAAACAAAAAGATCATGCACATTCTCTTTTCCAGAATAAACATATAAAAGGTTTGCATTTTTTTTTGAGAAGACGATTGGCATTTAAATTGTGAAAAAAAAATTTCTTTCGATTATATTCAAACTATTGTTCAGTTGAAGATTCATCTAGAAAATGTTGGTAATTTGACTAATAATCATGATTAATCCTCTTTCCATTTATGAAGAGGTAAGTCAATTTTTTCTTGAGATTATTTATACATTGGTATCAAAGCAACTTAGTTATTTTCTAGCCATAAACCCAAAATTTTATGATGATTTTTTCTTGTCATGCAATGAGTTTTATGTATAATATACCATTGAAAGAAGTTGTTCAATGGTATATTATACATAAAATTTCGTGATGTGTGGAAAAAGATAGAATGGTTTGAAGTTTAATGGTACTTTTGTAAATAACTCATGTCTGGAGGCAGAAGCCGAGAGAGAGATTGTCGAGTCCCACCAAATTCCAGTGATCCACTGCCCGGCTTTAGACCAGTACTGTCATACACAACGGAAGCCCCAAGTTGATTTGGCGGATTGGTGGTCAATGACGGCTAAATGTGCAGTGGAATTTGAGAGTTAAAAGTTTGTGCGTTCGGTGGAATTTTTGTCTGATCCGGGGATAAGAACACTACATTTGCCGTAAGCTATGTACGGTGCTCATTACTACCAAAATTTTCATTCAGATTATTATTTTTTTCCATTCAAATTACTTGAGTGTCACTTTTTCAAAAGAATGATTAATTTAGTGCCAACTCTTCTTAATTGCCAGAAATTCAATGTGGAAACCCACGTGACTCGTTAGAAGTGCCAAGTTAGTATTTTATATAAAAAAATTAAAAAAGAGGAGGTTTTGGGAAGAGGGCAGCAAGCCCTTGTCGCCACCGTTGCCCCACCCTCGTAGGCAAGGATGGGGATGATCGGTAAGGGTCGTCGGCCTCCGGCCACACCGGCCATGGGTCGGCAACCCTCATTGACGATTGGTGAGGGACCCTGTAGGCCCTTGCCTAGATTTGGGTGAGAGTCATTGGCCCCCATCTCGACGACGTGTCTGTGAGTCCTCCATGTCAGCCTCTCCATTGGTATCATCCTCGCCGTTAGTGAAATTGATGTCCGCTTCATCTTTAGTTTCTCTCTCTCTCCATCTGCTTCCTTTTTGGTCTCTCTCTGCCTCTCTCTCTATAATTTTTCCAAGAGCTAGAAAGGAAAAAGTGCAAGAATGCTGCGAGGGCATGTGACACCGGCCCTTGGCCATAGGCTAACGACCCTCACTTGACTCGTGGAGGGTGTGGCCCTCGCTTAAATCTAGGCATGGGTCATCGGCCCTCAACCCCGCGATGCGTCGAATGCCCACTTCCAGATCTGGGCGTGGGCTTACAGTGGCCCTCATCAACCGTGGCTAGAGGCCAACGACCCTCACCAACCATCCCCATCCTCACCGGCAAGGCTAGGGCAGTGGCTGTGAGGGATTGCCATCCTTCCCTTTTGACATTTTTTTAATTAACTAATTTTGAATTTAATTTTAATAAATTATATAGCCATATCACAAAAAAATTTTAAAAGTCACATGGAATATAATTTTTAATTAAAAGTACCACGTGGAATAATTTTTTAAATTAAATATTGACTTGGCATTTCCAGTGAGTTATGTCATTATTCGTCCGGAGTTGGCACTTAAGTGATTGTTTTTTCTTTGATTTGGCACTTAAATGATCATGAAAGTTTTGATACTAAAAAGAGCGTCGAACACAACTTATGATACTTGTAGTGTCTTTCTCTCCCAATTCCAAGACATGTGGTCGCATCATGTCGTCTACATAAGCCATGACTCAATTTGGTCCATGATGGCCCATCAAAGGAGTTTTACGCGACGGAATGGGCGGCGGAGGTGGCTCTTAGGTGAATTGGGCCAACATGAGAGAGACACATGGGACCCACATGCCCATGGATTTCCATTGGCATGTTAGAGACCATGCATAGCTCAGACCCGCGGCGATATCCACCCTCCTCAGGCATGGTACATGCCAGTGACTTTTTTACACATATCATTTTAACCTTTTCATGTTCGCTGCCTTATTGATTCTACCCTCACTTGGGGAATTGCAATTTTGCTTTTGCCCACATATTAACTTTTTTTATCCTGCCCCTCTTTGATTTAATTTACTGTTTTCCCTCTAGCTACAAAATTTATAATTTTGTCCTTGGCACGTGAATTTATTATGTTGCCCTTGCACACAATTTGGTGATTATTTTATATTAAATGTCTAATGATTCATATATAATTTTTATTTAATCAGTGATCATTGCATGATGTTAATTCATCATTTGTTCTAGTAGGAGTTCATAGGTTGGTAGAAATAAAAGAAATTCTCACTTAAAATTTGAGTTTTACATAAATTGAATAAAGTTAATGACAATAGGACAATCGTTACACAGAATTTGATTGAAAATGTAGTGAACTTTTGTTTCAATGTCTTTGTCAAACTATCATCAATTTAGCTTTGTTTTTGCTACAAAGTAAATATGTGTCTT
Organism: Melaleuca quinquenervia; assembly: GCA_030064385.1. NCBI lineage: Eukaryota > Viridiplantae > Streptophyta > Magnoliopsida > Myrtales > Myrtaceae > Melaleuca > Melaleuca quinquenervia. The sequence goes on from CM057718.1 coordinate 12,015,158, forward strand.
AATGTGAGAAATGCGCTAGTATTCATTATCCGTATATTGTGCTAATGTGTAGTTCTCATTAATAATGGTTTTGGCATGTAAGACTATTTGGCTTACCTCAACAAGGGTGTTCAGTTTACCTGTTAGGTCATAAGCCAATGACCCCCTTAAGGATGTTAAATCATCTCAAATTTATAACAACTCAGCATCCAAACGAATCCTTACTATAAAACTAAAATATGAATAAGTACCAAGTTCAACTAAGGACAGGTTACTTACCTCGAGTTGTAGTACCTGGTACTTGAGAAAGGTGTGGCAACGTAAGTTGAAGCCTACGGTCAATAGTCGCGTCAGCAAGTGGCCCTAATTTTACTTGACCTGTACACATAGGTTCATCGTCTGAATTAAATTCATCCTTTACCATGCCTACTGGGGTCAATCAAGAGTTAATTTATTTAATACCGTCCCTTATACGCCCGTCACAACCCACAGGGCGCTAATTATACAAATTACATTCCAATTCAACCCAAGCCATCACTAACCAACTAAATTGAATCCTAATTTCATCCAATTGACTACTACCTTGGATCAATTAGACGCTAATTAAGTCAATTAAGTGTTAAATTGAGTCAATTAAATTCCAAATTGGACAATTGAGATAACATCTCTTCTAATTCCGGTCTTGCTTGGCTCAATTGGGTCAAAATTGACCCATCCGAAGTCAATCGGTCAAAATTGACCCGCCTACAACCAATCGGGTCAAAATTGGCCCAATCGGATCAAAATTGACCCGCCCGCAGCCAATCGGGTCAAAATTGACCCGCTGGGAGCCAATCGGATCAGAATTGACCTAATCGGGTCAAAATTGACCCGTCCCATTCAATCGGGTCAAAATCGACCCAATCGGGTCGAAATCGACCTGATTTCTGCCAATCGGGTCTGGACGAAGGGCAGCCCACTCCACCTTTCGTTTCCAGCCTCTCTCGGCCGACCCACCACGCTCCTTTGGTCGAACCTGGATGAGGCGTGGCGGCGTATCGACCGGCGACCACGTCGAGGCCGGAGGGTGGCGGGAACGCCAGCGATTCTCCATGAATGGAGGTCTAGGCGAGGCCGGCGCAAGGGAAAAAAGAATAAGAGGAAATTTCGTGCACCCAACATTGTTCCTCCTCAAATCAATCCGATTATTAGCTGCACTAACACTCTAGCAACACCCAGCATTCAACCTAACCGACTACCAAGCGAAGGGAAGGAAGAACTCACAGCTTGAAGCTTCGGAGTTCTCCACCGAGGTAGGGCTGCCGGCTGGTTGCCAAGCCAAGAAACGAGCACCACTGGCACCATGCCGATCAGCGCCGTCGCAGCCCGTCGGTCACCGTTCAAAGCCCACAACTTCCTCAACAATTCCTAGCAATTTCCAGTTCTTTTCTAGCTTCTCTCCGCTCTCTCCTCGCCTCGTCCGTTCCGCCTGTAGTCACAAAGCGAAGCAAAAGAGCGTGGAGTTGGCCGAAGTAGACACGTGGTTCCGGCCACGTGGAGGCCCTAGCCATGTCGTGGTGGCTCAAATCAACTAAGTGGAAGCATTGGGAGTTGGTAATTCATGGTGACCAGCCGTCATTTGGACCAAAGGACACGCGGCCCTCTTCGCCCGCCACGCGTTCGATGGAATTCCAACAAGGAGGGGAGAGTGGGTCTGGCTTCGTGAACCGGCCGGTCTGTCTCCATGATCCGGACCGGTCGGTGTTCAGACCGGCCTTTAGGGATATATATATTTTTTAATAAATATTTAAGCCACCATTAATCTTGGCACTAAGATTCAGTCTGTTACATACTCAGGTCCAAACAAATAGCTATTGGCTCTGCTACAAAACAAGGCACATTTTTGAACTCTTAATTTATGTTTTTCTGCAGGAGATTATGCATTGAATAAAAGTATGACGGAGCTTCTGGAAATCCCAATTCTTAGACCCATTATACTGTTGTTACTTCGAATGCCTTTTCGATAAGTGCTCTTCCGTATCTGTAGAGTTTTGCGATAAAAGTGGCCTCGAATGTTTTCCGAATCCTGGTATCTGACTTCTTCAGGCAATGTTTACTATCATTACCTCACATGAATGCAACCTCGGTTTAACCGGGAAAAATGCCTCTTTCTTTCTTTGCATGCACAGCCTCATCATAAAATTATTTTCACCCCAATGAACCGATTCGTCCCCATCAAAAGACACTTTGCAAAATGTGATTCATAATTTTGACCAGAAGAAAGAAAGGATATCGTAAGTTACTGCGCTAATTTTGAATGCACTTTGGTCCTTCGTGGTTGTAATTTCAAATAATTAAACAATGTAAGTGACTTTGCATGCAATGCATGCGCTTCCACAAGTCCTCGCTTTTCAACCAAAAAAGGGTTGCAGGGCTTCCATGATTCAATACGAGCCAAACCGCAATCTTTGACTTGAAGCATAAGAGAACCTTTCATCATGCAAGGTAAACTTTTCCTTTTAGTAAAGGCAGTCCATTTTTCTTTTTTTGATCCTCTTTTTGCAGATTGCATCTGTGAATCGAAAATAACATTCAAAAAAGAGCCAGTGGCCGGACACTTGCTCCAAGAAAGCCACTTGATAATAACCCCCGTTGTGAGGATTATGCTTTGGAGCATGACCTGCAGTGCATGCACATGCTGAAATTATAAGAGTGCCATGAATTATGATGATGCCTGGTCAGTGCTGGTCATAAGTGGGACGATTGACTGATATTGCCTCAAACTTAAAATGGACAACTTTCATGAACGGGAGTTCAAGTTAGTACTTTCCTTGTTTGGTGGTTTTGCATAGGGTGATCGCAGGACCAATGGGAAAACACATGGTCTGGTCTTCCAACACAGGCCGACTCTCTGTTTAGATCCAAAAATGGGAAAAACAGAGGAAAATTTGAAATAAGAGGCAAAAAACTAAGAATTGGCAAAGTCGTGAAGCGCATTAGAGGATATCCAGTTCGAGGTAACAATGGTCAATGGTCCAGGCATGGTACAGGGCACGAGCTTGCATGGGGCAATAAGGGCCCAAAAAAATTAACATCGGGCCTCAGAGGCCCTAGCCATAATGGGCGTGGCCTTTGAGACCCCAACAGTGACCAACGCATTGACCATTTCACAGTCGGCCACCGGCCAAGTTTTAAGATCAGAAAATTTTCCTATACATTGTTAGTCTTTCCCTCTCATTTTCCCCTTCAATTGTATCTCAAAATTTCTAATAAATTCTGACTTCCTAACAAATCCCCACTGTTTGAACAAGCTCGCAGCACGATATTCACAGTTTCTAATCTCAATTTTACACACTCCGACAATACGACATCTGTTTGATCTAAACAATAATTTACCTAAACTGGATAACCAAGTACAATTAAAATAGGAATTTTGTTTTTCTTATCATTTTAAGTTACTAAGAATTTTGTAGATTAAAGAAAACATGAAAAAGGTAAACCATGCTCGGGCGTAATGTGCCTGGCTTGGCACATAGCCTACAAAGCCGGGGCCCCCACCATGGCTCGGCACATTGATTTATCGAACCTGAGCTAGGCGTATTATGCTAGCCTGGACATGACTCATTGTTCATAATTAGCTTGATAACTAAAAATCACTCGTTTGAATATCGTTGACTGAATACAAATTGTACTAGTTTTGGTCAACTTGCATAGGCAAAAGATTAAACTTAACTTATTCATAAAGTTTGCCTTTTTTTTTATATATAGATTTCCAGATAATTGAGTCTCCACATCTCTACGTCTGAGCTATAGAAAAATAAGAAGCAAAAAATTAGTTAGAAAAGGGATAAGTTCTACACTTTTGTCAATGAATGCGTTGTATTTATGGAAGTATGGTTGTATGATTAGACAACTAAACGATATCAATATGCACACATTGATCTAATATAAATAATCCGCATAAGGAATTGTCTGAAGTCTAGACTTTTCTTAATGTATGTAATTCATGCTTTTGTGTTGAGTGACTAGAACTTTATTTAAATCACTCTAATAATAATCCCGATCTTAAGATTGAATTCCTGCCAATATATCCTTACCATATAGGCTAATTTAGCCTAGTTATGACGTTATTTGTTCTTTGATGGGAAAGTTATGAAGCACGAGCTTTCAGATATTTATGGATATGGCAATTAGCTTTTTTTTATATGTACTTTAAACATATTGTCAATGCACATATTAGACCAGTGCCTCGCCTTCCAATTTAGTAGTCTATCATGACTGATGCGGAGATCACCTCGTGACTCTGCTTGAAAGTTAACCCAAACCAATTCGAGCACACAAAACAACAGCAACAGTTGGAAAACCAGTGATTCGAGGCAATATTTGCCGATTTTTTCTTCGAATCATTCATTTGTTTTTGCAGGATATTGTTGGGCAGGCAGGAAATGGGGAATAATAGACAGTCTGATGAGGGTGGGGAGATCAGGAGCACCAAAAAGTGGGACAAGATCAAGACGAAAGAGAGAAGGGAGAGCATGATGGACACCCCGAAGCCGGAGTCAGACAACTCTATTTTGATTCTGACTCACCAAACAATTGCCTGACCGATGACATGGACCCTCCCTTCTTGTCACCCCTATAAGACCTAGCGCCTCATGGAGGGGGGTGGGAACATTGGGAATACGATATAAAATCATGGAGCCCACTTTGACAATCGGCCCTCTTGATTTTGCCCCCCACTGTTTTTTCCCCGTTATCAGAAAAGGCACGTACTTTAATTTAAAGGTGAATGATTAAGATTTGGTTGATTCAGGAAAAAATGCTTCAAATCTTTTGAAGTTTCAGAGAAATTATCATTGTAAATGGAAATTCTCTGGTTTTAACCCAAAAAAAGGGAGATTAAGTTTTTATTGAATAATAAGCATTATCGGTGTAATTATCATGACAAGAATTAATGTTTGGTCCATTTTAAAAAAGTGGACTTAGATTGTAGTGAAATGCCAAAAAAAAAGTCAATTACCCAAAAGAGGTAAATTTAAAGATTTAAATATAACCTTTCTAAAGCGATATATACAATTTAGATTTTCATAATTCTGAATAGCTTGAGGTTGACACCATGTTTTCTATTTTGCTCTCTTCCGGTGAGAGAGAGAGAGAGAGAGAGAGAGAGAGAGAGAGTGAGAGAGAGTGAGAGAGGTATTGGACCCTCTACAAAACTACTTTGGCCTTACTTTTCAACTGTAATTTTGGTTTAACAATTGAGCGTGATTATGAATTACTACTGAACACCTCAAATTCTTCAAATATATATGGGCTGCATAATTTATGAATGGCCGAACTTTATTGAACAACCCCTGAAATTTAAAAGAGTTCAAAGGTTTGAGGTTGAACTCTGTTGACCAGCCCCTATGGTATAAACTTTTTCTTGTTAGAGGAGTTCCTTTTTAATCAAGAAACTTATTGTTCGATTGATTATAGGAAAACTAAGATTGTAGATTCCATTTTGAAGAAAAGGGACTCTGAAAGTTTAAAAGTTAGCAAATCAAATTCAGTAACAGTTAGATTGTTCGTGGGTTGGGGAATTGCAATTCGTTCTTGTGCCAAAGCTCCTATGCAACTGTTTATCGACATTTTGGCTCATTATATCATCACGATCTGGAACTCAGAATTGTCATCTTACATTGCGTGTCAATTTCTCATTATATTTGAATTTCCATTTTGCCATGTTATTGTCATATCATGACCTTTCTCCTATTGAATGAATTTATTGGCAACATTTTAAAACTTTGTAACAAAATATTACGTGTGCATGATAAATTAAATGATTGAATGATTTAGGACTTTACCAAAATTAGGTTGTCGTACCAGAAGGGCGTCGTGGGACCTCCCATACTAAGACTTCTAGGTTTCCTTGACTAGTTTATTCATAATGGTACTTAGGGAGGAAAATTCCCCATTGCTAGCCAACGCTTTAGGTGTCTACTAGGCCTATCTCGAACCAATTGGTGGTCTCTTTCTGTCAAGTTTTCAATCTTATCGTCTTCTTTGCATTTGGTAGACTACCTAGTAGGATTTGAGAAGTCCTAGAAACCAAGGCGCTACTAGCTGTTTATCCCCGATTTGCAAAATTTAAGGTGCTACAATATGACTGGACTGTCATTTCCTTGGGCTTTTCAAATACTATAAATACCTTATATAGCTAAAGAATAAAATATTTATGCCTACCATTGGGAGATTTGCAGGAAAAAAAATATCATAACGTGTCAAAATTTTCATATGTTTCTTACTTTAGTATCACATCTATCAACTATATTACTTAAATCTCATAAAATTTAAATAATTTCATTAGAGTGGTCTTGGCAGTTTTCCTTGCCAGAAAATCCAATATGATATTAAAATTTACGGTGCTTATGATGATTTAAAAAAAAATCATGACACTAAAATTTAGGGGTGTGGGTGGTTCCGAATAGTTCGATTCCCTCCTGAAATCAAGAATTAGACCGATGGAATCGGTTTTCGGTTTTTAGGACCAGGGACTGGACCAACTAATCCTAGGACTGATCGGTCTGGTCTGATTATTGGGCAGTCCAATAAGACTGGAAAAATTTAAAGAAAAATAAGCATTTCGTCCCAACATGACACACATAATTCAAAATAACTAAACAACTCAGAGAACTAGACAAGGTCTATATAGAAAACATTGAAGATGAAAAAGAAGAACAAACTATGGCCACAAAGTTTAACAGTTAGTGCGCGTTCTCGGATATCCAACCAGAGACCACACTCTCATCCACAGTTTTGGACCCCGGCACGATATTGCAACAAACTCGAAAAGCTTCTCAATCTTAGGAGCATAGCGTATGAAGGATTGATTCCAAAAGTTGTCTCGCGGATTCTGTAAATCATGGATCCAACATTTTAACACAACCAAGTAAATGGCATCTCACTTCCAACAACATTTCCAAAACACAGTTTACCTTGATTAGTTCAAATGGTCTGATCCCGCCCTATTGAGAACTAGGAACCGGACTAGCCGGGAACTGGTTCCATTTTTTAAAAACCGTAGATTAGACTAAAACTCTGAAAAATCGGATCAACCCGGCTAGTCCGATTCCGTCTGAGTATTTCCCATGTTGGGCAATCCATTATACTCACCCCTACTAAAATGATTAAATAAAAAAACTAATATTATTCATTCAAGTAATCCACTGAAAGTTATGATATAAGAATATTCTTTCTATAAAATCTATGACACTTGTGATATTTTCTATTTAGGGAATTCTGTCGTGCATATACTAACGATGTTCTTATCGGTAGCAAGTAGTCGATAGAAAGGATGAGGAGGTGAATATGCACCTACGCCAAGTATTCCAAGCTTTGAGATGGCAAAATTATCTACTGATCCGCAGAATGCTCAGCATGGGACTTCGTCGGGTACGACGTCACATCGTTTCCACTTGACCATTGTAAATTGAAGCTGACCCTGGACCTCCGCGGAGGTCCGCATGAGGGAGGCCAACCGGTCACCAAGGCCCACCAAGTACCAACCAGACAAGCGTCCCGCTCAAATGTCGGTTATTTCAAGAGTTCAATTTCAACGCCAACACAACGTGGGAGGTGGAGTTGGCATTGGCGTTGTTCTTTAGTACAAAACTAGAGATTGTCGAGCTATTTAGTACACAACGATTCATGAGGAGTTTCTAACACTGCGTTTCAAAGCCATTGAAGGCATAATATGCAGATAAAAGAGTTTTCTTCCTTTATGATCGTAAGATCCTTAGACAGGATACTTATTCTATCAGTTCTAAATTTATTGTACGGATATCAGTCAGTCATAAATTAAATTTTTAATACAGTCTTTCTGGCCTATTTTCATCAAAAATCGCTCACATGACTATAAGCCATGTAGGACGGTCGGTGATGACTAAATTGACATATCAGTGATTTCTTAAGAAAAATAATCATAATGGTTATATTGGAAGTTTGCACAAAAAAATTAGGATTAAATTAAAAATATTAAGAAATTTAGGAATGAATTGACATTTGCTAATGAATTTAAAGTTGATCTGAGTAATTTTTCCATTCGAAAACTGGGGAACTCTTAGCATCATCATTGCCTGTCCTTGGTAAGCGAACTTGTCGTTGCCACCTCTCTCTTTCTCCCTATCACGAGCAGTTTAGGGTTGATCCGTACAAAACCATTAGCCGAAATCAATGAGATTGTTCGTGTCTTTTGAGACACGCGTGCACGAACACATGCGCGCAGTGTGTGCGTGAGGCTGGGTCGATTGGTGGCTGCGCAGGCTTGACGTTGGTACTTTCAGAGACGCCGGCGTTGGACGGGGAGGTGGTGCTCCCATGGGCAATAGGCTTGTCTCCTACTCCGAGGTTCTCTAGTTTTCAAGGTAAGGGAATAATCACTAAGTAGATGTACACATAACCAAAAGAAAATCAGGGAAGGTATGTCGCATGATTCAGTAGTGAAGGATCATCCATCTGAAGAACTTTCCACATAATAAGTGTACTTTCTAGCATCGTGGTTGGAACGAGTATTGCTTAAATGCCAGCATTGAATATCTCTTTATAGCATAATTGTTTCGTTGATCATTGACAGGCTTAATTCAGATAGATAGATACATAAATATGTATGGTAGAGTGGTTTCATATGATACTTTCTTTTGACATGTATTCCCTCCAACATAAGAAAAGCTATCAATTAGGCAACATTTACAACCGAGTAAGGTATTCATGTGATGTCGCTATCCAATCAAATGCTCTCACGGGTTTGATTTTCAAACTTACACTTAAGATATTGGCATTTGCTAATTAATCAAACGCGTATCATGTGGCACAAATGCATATACAGAATGCTTTGTTATCCAGCGGGTCTTCGTAAATACTTTAGCGAGCCTCAGGCTCGGCAAACGACATCCTAATCTATAAAGTGTATCCTAGTTTGACATTTGCCAACTGCATTAACCGTCCAGTTCCTGTTTCCGTGGGTTCAGCGGATCCTCCCGATATCCGTCCCTCGTCGCTGCCGGCCTCTAACGTGCAACATATCTTATTCTGTAATTTGACTTATTGCTGCCTCTGCCTATTTATCCTCATGACCTCTGACAAGATAAAAATAAAGTCAAGTTACTAAAACTTGACCAGATCAACGGAGGATATTGATGTTCCGTTTGTTTTATGGAAAATAACTTTCAGAAAAATATTTTTCAGATTTTCCAGCATTCGTTTCACGGAAAATAAGATAGTTAAGGAAAATATTTTCCACGAGATTTTTCACCTTCAAACATTTTCCATTTCTTTCATAAGTGACCTGTGACCGACGACTAGTCAATATAGAACACACACAGAGAGAGAGAGAGAGAGAGAGAGAGAGAGAGAGAAAAGTATTTTAAAAAATCGATTTTTTATATTTTTTCCTGAGTTTCAAATAAACATCCGAAATATTGTCATTTTCCAAGAAAATGACTTCAATGATTTCCTGAAAAATATTTTTCAGAAATGTTATATTTTCTATAAAATGAATAAAGCTCAAGTTAACATAGATGCAAATATGGTTTGTTTGTGTTGCAAAATTTTATTATTGTGAATGAATAGAAAATAGTCTTCACTTTCCGTGACACTGAAAAGACTGAAAATGAAGGCAAAAAAAAAAAACAGTTTTTATGAACAAAATGAGCCCTAGCCTTTCGTTGGCACTAATGTATTGGCGACGGAGTAAATTTGACAACGTAAATACACAAGATCTCAATACTAAGTTGTAAATCAAAGTCGGTCCAAGTAGGGGCATAGATAAGACTAGGGCCTAGACCGGGACTGCTCTGTGAGGTCCCCATAACGCGGTATTACTTAGCCTTCCGTTGGCCGTTGCATGAACGCCGCATGACCGGTTGTTTTAGAACATCTAAAAATAGGCTACTCAAAGAGCAATGAACATCTCCTCCGGATACGCTGAGAAAGCAAGGCAGTCCTTTTCCTTGCCGTCAGGACACTCGACGCGGAAACAAAAGATGGGATCTTTTGGTTGGGCGTAACATTCAAATTTCGATTGCAGTGAGGCGAGAGTGCATGGCGTGGAATTATGTGGTGCATGGGCAACTTTTTGGCCACCGAAAGGGAAAAAGGGGCATGTCCATGGAACGACAATAACAAGTTAAAACACTGCAGACACGATGGACGTGTTACTCACCCTCATCACCGTCGACATGTGCAAACGCGATGGTCAACATTCCTTGAAGTTAGGCTTTTGAATCCCATCAACCTCCCCCCACCTTTCGTGTGTGCATGGTAAGCGACAAGAATACGTGACAACCGAAGATGATACCCAAAAATCTCGTCGGTGTCGGCGTCAAAGCATGAGAAATTTCTTTTCGTCAATCACAGAGTCAGAAAAGAAAGCGGAAGGTTTGTTTTAGGAAAGGTGACTACCATATTTATCAAGTGTATATCTTAAAGTTTCCTCTCTCTATATATTAATCATATACATACATTAACTAAGAAGATGACCACGCGCTCCACGCGTTTACGAATAATTCCATTATATTACTCTAAGCTTTGTTGACAACGTGATTCATCGCAAGAGAAAATGATATGCAGAAAATTATATAAAAATAGATATTTATATAAAATTAAATTTCCGTTAGAGTTCATATGGAGTTTTATTTAATATTAATATATTCCTCATAATGTAGGTTTATTTCCCCAATAAAAGAAAGCGTGACACATGATATTGTGATATTTATTTGAATTAGTAATAAAAGTACAAGAAATATTTCGATCATGGAAAATAATATGAATCAAAAGTATGAATGTAAATTCATCTATCTTGATAGGATTACGTTCCTTGCATTTGTCAAAATATTCACTTTTGTGCCAACGACTTGTGTTGTAAATTGCAAGCGAGCTATTTCCATGTAACTTGTTTAGAATAAAACAGTTCTTTCTCTCTTGTGCAATATCTTCTCTCTATTTATGAAGAGTTAGAAATAGGAGTTAATCGATTTGACAATGGGTGAATTCAAGAGTTGGAATCTAGCACTTACCTTGTTAGAACTGACTTTCATTTGTGGAACTTGGAGCCTACACTGTTTGATATCGATCATGAAACCTATCTTTTTTTGCTAGCAAGAATCCAGTGTATATGTGAGAGCCTGTTTTTTGGTTCCTCTATTTTTTTCACTTTTTACAATAAAATCATATGAGTAATAAAATAAATCAATGGAAAAGATGAATGAGGGCAAATGAGCAAAGGCAAGTCAAGAACAAGCGAGGATTGCAACACTTGAACTAGCAATGGTGAGCCACAAAGAAGTGATGAGGAAGTTGAGTGGGAAGAGAGAGAGAGAGAGAGAGAGAGAGAGAGAGAGAAGTGTCTAAGGCTTTGTTTAGTTTGGTTTTGGAAATGGACTTTGAAAAAATATTGAAAACTAGTAAAACTTGCCTTCAACTTTCAATATTCTCAATACCAGTTTTCCAACTTAAAATTTTTTAAGAATGATGTCAAACACGTCATATTTTTTTCAAGGGGTTTTGGAGGCTCAAAGTCCTTTGATAAAGTAGAGCCAAGTGCACCCTAAGTGAGGTTGGAGAGAATAAGAGAGAAATTGAGAAAGAGATGCCAATAAAAAAAAATATAGGGTCTTTAGGCTTTTATAAAATTAATTCTAGATTCGGTGTGATTCTAAGATGGTTCTTAACTCAAAACTGGGAAAAAAAACCAATTCACACTATTTCCAAACATTTAGAACCTTGAAGTGGGAAATGGATCGATTTTCAAGATAGTTGTGTTCCATTCCTAGATAGAACCGATCCGGTTGAGAGAAATTCTTACATATTATAGGTGATTTGTTCAAAATATATTTTTGATCTTGCATGTTTCAATTTCGTTATGGAAATTCTCCTTTTTCTTTTCTTTTTGCTAATTATTTTATCTTTTTCTTTTTTTTCTTTTTGTTGTTGTTGTTTTTTTTTTTGGGTGAAGGTTGATGGGCATCTATTCATCCATGACAATATGAAATCAATGTATCATATATGAATTATTGGAAGATTATCCACTTTTCAAAAAAACTTTTACCAACATGAGCGCATTGTTCATCTCTCTCTCGTGGAAGACGTTGTAGCTCATGTTCTTGGCGCACATCTACAGCGCTCCGAGCTTCAATTGAAGCTGATTTCTCGGGGAAAGCTTCTTTTCCTTGTTCCCTAGTTCTTCACCATCCGAGTAAGTCTCTTTTTGCTTCTTTCCAGCGTGATGGTTTTCTGGGGGTAGAGTTCTTTGGGTTTTTCTCTAGTATGGTTTGATAGCAAGGGAAGCGTCTACGTCTTGCCTGATTGAAATGCAAGATATGGCTAGCATTGAGCATACCTTAAAAGCTATGAACCATGCTATTCCTCTGGTCATCGGCCAAGGCCCAACAGTTGGGGCACCAAAAAGAGTGGAAGCATGAAATGGAAACTATGGAAGAAGTATGGCGAGGAACACATTGATTATTAGGGAGAAGAATCTTAATATGGATCCAAGTAGTGGTGTCCATTTGGCCACTGAAGTGGCTGGAAAGGGGAAAGCCAAAGCTATCCTTGAACCTGCTTGACGAAATGTCAGTATATCGCACAAACCACCTGCTCGACGATATTCATAGGAGGTAAGCTTCCCACTTATTCAATGCAATGTGAGATCCTTTAGCAGACCACCACCTCGATGGAATGACTAGGCTAAGCTTCAATCATTTGATCAACGGAAGTCGAAGGACTCAACTCAAGATTTCATGCATGCTTGTTCTTGGGCAAGTGTTACCAAATCAACCATTAAAGGCTATAGCTTATCCTTCATATCCTCGGCTGATGAGGTGTTAGAGATATCTGAGAGCGTCTTACAGGCTCATGATCCAAAGTGGCAATAATGCCTTGTAGGTTATTTCATTGGTAAGAAGTTGCCGTTCAAACTCACATAAGCGGCGTTGAAGAATGCTTGGGGTGGCCAGCTTTCAAAAGTCATGGCAAATGAAGATGATTTCTATTTTTTTTTTCATATTCCAAACGCATAATTCAGAAGAAGAATATTGGAGGGAGGCCTTACTACTGTGGCAAAGGTCCCCTTTCTAAAGCAATGGCATTCGACCCTTGTCTTCAAGAAAGGTCAACATGACACTGTCCTGGTCTAGGTTAGATTGAAGAATGTCTTAGATGCTATGTGGTCAACTCTTGGCATAAGTTTGATGGCCAGCAAGATTGGGAGGCCTTTGTTTGTTGACCAACAATCGGAACAAACAAGAATGATCTCTTAAATTTGAGTTTATGTGAAGATTGATGCCCAAAAACCATTGGTTGAAGAGAAATCAATTAGAATGGAAGATGAACTGAACATGGTTTCGGTCTACTATGAATCCAGACTAACCCTATGCAATGTATGTGGAACATTTGGCCATCGGTGGCAAGTACATACAAGGTTGGTCCTTTGACAACTATTGAGCTTATTACCTCCCAAAAATCCCTAGGGGGTGTTCTCCCGAGCTTGGCCTCTATTATGCCTTAGGGAGTGGTGCGTGATGAACCGTAGAGCAATAACCCTTGCAAAAGAGATCAGTCTTTCTTTTTTGGTGACCTCGATCAAGCTAATGAAGGGACTCAACCAGTGACCTCTGAGGGGAGAGGAACGTGGCATACCGTTCGGTCCAAGCAGAAAAAACATACCAAGCATGTTACTAAAAAGACTAATGGTGACTTCAGACCTTTGACGATTCAAACACCAGTGCTTGCCTAGACACACGGACAGGTTTAGGACTAAGGCTAGGCACATGCTTACTCCAAAGTAGGTGAAGTTCTAGGTTTGGTGACACTTGCAGCTCCGCACCAGCTGACTAAAGCCCATGTCTTGGTAACTTCCTCTATCTCTAGTGACTATTATGATGATGGCTTCAATGGTCCTCTAGATGAAAGTCGACAAGGAAACATTGATGAAGAGGAGGAATCTCTCTCAATCAAAGCAACAAGCACTCGGGCGGAGCCATGTCACGGCTAGCCCCGACCCGTGCGTGTCTTAACCCTAAGGCCAAGCTGAGGAGGAAGGGATGCATAGGGAAGAAATGGTAACTGTCACTCCTCTTTTGTTGTATATATGTTTTTTGGTATATGGAACATTAGGAGCTTGGTCAACCCCGTTAAACAAGTAGAGTTGAGGTTTTTAGTTCTTGAGAATACCCTATGTCTTTTAGGTAATTTATAAACTAGGGCCTCTAAGTTGGTTTTTGATAACATTGCCCCTAACTCAATCCCTGGTTGGCAATGGTATGATAACTGTAGCCATTCCACTATAGGAAGGATATGGATAGGTTAGGATCAGACTAGAGTGGACTTTAAAGTGCTGGAGGACTCCCCACAGGCTGCTCACAAATCTTTTACTAGTCTAAAATCAGAGGTCTGCTTTACGCTTTCAATTATCTATGGCCTGCACTCTTTTACTACTAGAAAACCTCTTTAGGAGAAACTTGTTCTAAGAGGCCAGAATGATACCAACACACCTTGGATTATGGCTGGAGACTTTAATGCCATAAGACATGACATGGATAGAATGGGTGGAGCAGATAACTGACTCTCGTCTTATAATGATTTTCCTAATTGTATGAATGAAGCTAAGTTTGATGATCTTAATTGTGTTAGGTGTCGTTTCACCTAGTTATCTTCGTCTAGGCACAGCCAAAAACAAAAGGAAGATTGATAAAGTCTAGTGAATGTGGCTTGGAGTACAGTCTTCTCATACTCGGTAGCATTTTTTCTCACGCTAGGTATATCAGATCATTCTCACATGATTGTATCCGTTATGCCCAACATGCATATTAGAAGGCTTTAAGGTTTTCAACTATTGGCTATCACACCTGGAATTCTCGTTCTTAGTAGCTCAGTTGTGGGACTTAAATGTTGTTGGCTCCCCTTTGTTTGTTCTTTGTACTAAGCTCAAGATCCTTAAGGGTAAACTGAAACAATTTAATAAAGAAGTTTTTTTTTCTGACATTTCAAATTGTATGAGGACTATGAGGACTAATCTTATGGCAGTTCAAAATGCATAACAATTGGACCCTTTCAAAGCACTTTTAGTTCAAGAAAAGAAGTCTATCATGGACTCTTTATCGATTCTAAGATTGCAGGAAGAATCTTTTTACAGGCAGAAGTCACGCATCAAATGGCTTAACGAAGGGGATTCAAACATGAAATTCTTTCATTAGATAATTAAGAACGGACAGTTGAGAAATACAGTTCTTTCCGCTGTGGATAGTTCTGGAGTTTGATGGACAAGTCCAGCTGAAGTCAAGGCAGCCTTTATTTCGCATTATGAAGAGTTATTCTCTTCTTTTGGCCACCGGTCAACCCCAGCCATAGACGATATTCGAGCATACATCCAACACCCTATGTAGAATGGCCAGGTAAGCTCTCTCATTGAGCCTATTACTGAGTCGGAGATTCATCGGACGTTATTCTCTCTTTCTTTTGGCAAGGCCTCGGGTCCATATAGTTTTAATGTTGATTTCTTCCAACACTCTTGGAATATAGCCGGATCATTAGTAGTAAAGGCTGTAATGGATTTCTTCCATTCTAGGAAAATTCTTCGGCAATTGAACACTACCATATTAACTATAGTGCCTAAAGTCTCCAATGCATCTTCACTAGATGATTATAGGCCTATAGCATGTTGTAATACCATTTACAAATGCATCACCAAGATTATGGCTAACCGACTTACTTATGTTCTACCGTCTCTTGTTAGTGCACATCAAAATGCTTTTGTTAAGGGTTGTAGAATCAGTGATAACATTATGCTAGCCCAGGAGCTTTTTAGTGGTTTTTCATCATGCCTCTTACCTTCCCAAGTGTGTGATGAAAGTGGATTTTAGGAAAACCTATGATACTGTGGACTAGGATTTTCTAGAGTCTACTCTATTCACTTTTGGTTTTTTTGGTAAATTTATTGGATGGATTATGGAATGTGTTCGCACTCCGAAGTTCTCTATAGTTATCAATGGGGAGCTTAATGTATTCTTCTCGAGTTCTAGGGGGATACGGTAAGGTAATCTGCTTTCACCATATTTGCTTTATTCATGGAGGTTTTTACCGATATTATTTCTAAGCTTTCCTCTGAACCGGGGTTTAGGTTTTACTGGCGGGGCAAACATACATCCATCACTTACTTATTATTTGCGGATGATGTTTTACTATTTAGTGACGTAAACATGGAGTCCATAGCTCTCATGAAAGCGATGATTATGACTTTCTTTGGTTAGTCAGGGCTTCAACCAAACCTTAACAAAAGTGAAGTCCTTTTTTTTTTAGTGGTGCTCCTGAACTTCAGACATCTATACAAGAGATACTTAGCTTTCAGGTGGGATCTCTTCCTTTTCACTATTTGGGTGTTCCAATGGTCTCATCCAGGCTTGGCAAAGTTCACTGCATATTTTTAGTCAATGCTATTACAAGGAGAATACAATCTTGGACTCAAAGATTCCTTTCTTTTGCGGGTCGCTTGCAGTTGATCAAGTCGGTACTCCATTCTATTCAGGTTTACTAGTCTAGTTCTTTTAATTTTGCCTATATTAGTACTGGACAAAATTGAGCAAGTGCTTAGACAATTCCTATGGAAATGTCCTGATCTTGAGACTGGATGAGTCAAAGTGGCTTGGAGTAATGTGTGTCTCCCTAAGGAAGAGGGAGGATTAGGTATCAGGTGACTGAAATAGAGCAATAAAGTAGCCATGTTGAAACATATATGGATCATGTTCACTGACAAAGAATCCTTATGGTGCAAATGGATGCATTCCATGTTCATAAGCTTCTAGATTCTCCATAAACCTACTTGTTACTCGTGGTCGTGGAAAAAAATTTTGGACTTGCATCAAGAATTCCGAACCCTATTCTGTTGGCATATTGGAAGTGTAGAATCTGTCTCCTTATGGTTCGACCATTGGCATCCCATTGGTCCTTTGAACCTTTATTTCTTTATCTTAGTCATTAAGGTGGGAAAATTTCTTTTGGTGTTGACTCGATCACCATTACTGGATTCTTTGGAATCCCGAGGAGAGCCAATCCCGCCCTTATCTCCTTCCCCAGATATGTTCCGTTGGCTTGGCTACTCTTCTAGATCCTATTTGGCTGCCTCAGCCAGGAGTATTGTAAAGCCAAGAGGACGAATTATGCGATGGCATGAATTTATCTGAAATATAAATATCATCTCTCGTCACCAATTCCATTTGTGGCTAATGACTCGGTATAAATTACCAACTCATGTATTCCTTCTTGCTTGTCATCGTATCATGGACGCAAAATGTATTTTTTGTAATCATAGGCTAGATTCAATGGACCATTTATTTTTTTGGTTGTCAAGACACATCTCAGTTTGCACATTTTTGGGTGGGGAGGTGCAATTTTCCTTCGCGTGGTGACTCTTGGAGTCAATCTCTAGACTGGGCGACTGATTACATACATGGACATTGTTTCCATTATAATATTTCTAAATTCTCTTTGGGTGCACTATGCCATATCATTTTGGAGTGCTAGAATTAATACATTATTTCGAAATCAAGTTGCCTATCTCCCTGCGATGAAGCTAAAGCTTGAGAAGATGGTCATGGACAAAGCTAGAACTTTCCATCATGTGCCTAACTCTACTAGAATTAGGAGGTTATAGCGAGGTTGGGGCATTGATCATGTTATTTTTATGCCTTAGAGTGTTCTGTGTTGTTTACTTTACGTGTATGCCGACTTTGGCTTACATCAAATTTATGCCAACTTGGGCTTTTTCTTGCTTATCATATTGGGACCTTGGCACCCTTTCACTTATAATTATCTCTTTAAGTGAAAGCTCATGTGGTACCAAGACACCTCATCTTATATATTTAGGGTAAAAGTTTATACAATTACTTACCTTACAAAAAAAATATTGGATATCTTGCTAAAAAGGTATGATATAGAATTTTTATATTGAGAGCAATTCGCATATTTTCTTCCCAAGAATACATATCTAGAATTCCCTCAATTTATATTCAATATGATAGTATTATCAAAATTTTTCCTTTTCTTGTGAAGTTTTGACACTATTGATTTTTAATGTATCTCTCATTTATTGTGGTAATTACGAATAATGCAAGTGTGTGAGTGATGCTATGGAAAAATTGTAGAAGATAGTGAACCATAAATACAAACACATGGTAGACTATAGGGTTTCGGCTTTATCCCCTAGCCTATATCCACTCTCTAGATATATCCTTAACGCGAGTTGGATCCACTAGTAATTTGCAATGCAAGTTACAATCAATAAGTGTTAATCTTTTCATATGATACATCATATTATCATGATATGATGGCTACTCTTACAATTGCACACATGATTTATTGCAAATACAAAGCAGTGAAACCCTATTGTAGAAAGTATCAAATTAAGAACAATGATACTTCTTGATTTCAGATAGCCAAGGTAAAGTACATAAATAGTATTCTTGATATTTGTTTCTACCAACCCTTCCAAGCTTGTTGATTTTCTTTAAGTAGAAGTCTTCAATCATCCATTAGAGACTTTGAGGAAGAATAAGAGAGCCATTTGAGAGTAGTTGAATTCTTTGGTTGAACTAAAAATAGAGTTTCCTATGGTTATCATCACTTCACCGATTCGGGGTTTGAGTTAAATAGATGTTAATAACTTATTTTATTATTTTCTAGTTTTTCTGCTATAGATTTTAGGCTTGCAATGGCTAATTTTCTGTACAATCAATGATCATCTTCAAAAGAATACCTCATCATCATTTGCAGCTCGATATCAACACAATTGAAAAATCGTCATCAGCATGTGCGAACTATCGATGAGTTGGTTGACAGTCTTTAGTGATGGTAAAATGAAATGTCAAGCGATTGCAAATCGAATGACTTTATCAATATCAAAGGACCTCCCATAAACATTAGATTGACTTTGGTACATCCAAGTCACTACAAGCTACTTGTTCTCCTAATTGTCAACATCTAGTTCCTCATCTTCGATGATATAAAAGAAAACATTGACACTTACAAAATTGTCACAAGATATGCACTTATCAAAATAGATATTAGTACCGATGATAGTTTTGGAAAATTCCATAGGAATGCTTTTCCAATATCATATTCTGACCACTCTGATAATACTTGATGTTCAATTAAAGGAAGCATGTAATATTGTTTAAGAGTTATGCAACAATTTGAATAAGATAAATATTGAAATATGATGCGAACTACATTTTGATCTTGTTGTTGCTTTAAATGCATGCTTTGTAGAATATGTACTAAAACAGAGAAAAAAATGAAAATATTAAAAAATCACCAAAATGCCAGTTAGTGATTCAAAATATGTTTAGTGTGTCGATAAATTTTATTCAATGTGCTAAAAGGTAGATTGGTATTGTCTTTATCACTTTACAAAGCTAATCAAAATTGCAATATTTTTCCTTCAATGAGTCCAAAGACATACCCATTAATCTTATATATCTTAGAGAAATAATAGCCGTCACAAAAATCATCAACAAGAAATCTTATTCATCATCACCTTATTGTAGTTAGGTCAATTAGATGCTGATTATGATGAAAACAAAACCCAGACACATGTTTTTCCTTTTAAACTGTTTTAAAATCAAAGGTAATATTTCTTTTTTGTTGATTTTTCGTTATTTTTGTCATTTTATTGTATTTATTTGTCTATAAAATATTGCTAACTAAAGTCTTCATTATGAAAATTTCTTCAAGACTTACTGTGATTCATATAATACCGAAACTCCTTCAAAAGCCCATTCAAGTCCTTATCGTAATCTTAATCCAATCTTTCATAATTTTTAATCATATTTGCATTATTTAAAATTCTAAAGTAACAGGTCCTTAATTTTTATTTACGTTCTTGTTGGCTTGTAATTTTAAATATAAGATATTAAAATATTATCTCATTTAGAGTGACCTATAATTTTGCATTTTAACATAAGAGCCACACCTAATTAACGCATATTTATTATTGATGCTTGGGATAATAACATCACAGGAGTCATAATTTTTGTATTGCCCTTACTTGAGTGCTATAACCTTTTTTCATTCACTTGAGTGTCATAATTTTCAATTGATTGCTTGAAAGCCATTACTTTTTGAAAACATCCACTTAAGTGTTGAAAATCTGATGTAACATGATATTTGTGGTCAATGTTTTCAAAATGTTAGTATTTAAAAATCAATTGAAGGGTCATACGATATTTCTCCAAGTGGAAAAAAAAGTTATAATATTTAAGTGAGCCTCCCGCATAGTTTTTTGCACTCAAATGATCGAAAAAAAAAGTTATGGAACCTAATCATGCAAAAGTTATAGCACTAATAGTGTCATTTTCACTATTAGAAGTGTGTTTTCCTCTATAAAAGATATGTGATTTTGGTTTCTACATTTAGTAAAATTTATTTACATTGATTTTTCAGAATTCATTTATCTGTAAGAATAACCCATAATTTTTCAAATAATCCTCTTATCATCTAGTCGTCAAATTGGACTAATAATCTTATAAGCAGAGAAACCATGGAATACTACTTTTTAAGCATTTAATTTTTCTCTTTATAGGAATTTGTTTCCATCAACCTTTTTTTCAGCATCTTAAAAATTCACTACATGTAACTTAGATGCAGGATTTCGTCCTCGTCAACTTGAAGAATTATTAGAATTATTCCACTGACAATTTCAAATGTTGAATAAATGTGACCATCGAGTATAAATTTCTAAACATTAAATTTTTTTAAGACATAGATGCAAGAATCTGTTCAACCAAATTTAAAATTCGGCTTGTACATATTTCAAATTAGAATCGATATGCATAAAAGATTATAACTTAATCACTAAAATATGCATAATAAGAGATTTGCTATTAAAATTTTCTAAAGTGATCATGAAAACAAAACGACTGCGTAAGTGTACTTCCCTCTCTCCCAACCAGGACTATAGAAGTGAAATATAGGATGCAGACATACCTTCATTAGGAAACAAGTTGATTGTAGATAGACTTCATGGACATAAATGATGATTAGAGGGACTGTGAGGTTCCAACCCTTGTGCTATTAGGAGGAGAGAGACGCACCACATTCCCCTAACTCGAATTTTGCCATTCGGAGGAGGAGGGTTATCGCTGAGCCATATGATTTAAATGAGCAATGACTTCAGACAGTTCTTTGGATTTCTGAGGATGTATAAATGAACAAATCACACATGGAAAATGGGGGAGAATATCACCAGGTTATATTTGTGGAGCTAGAAAGGACTCCCAAGAGGCATATTTTATTACAATTATTTGCTTATTATCGGAAATTCAAGTAGCATGCCTAGATGAGAGCAGCATGAGGATAAAGGGCCTTGCAAGCAAATATTACATGTAACCCAAGAGAGAAAAACTATGAAGCTCTGTATGTGATTGCCAAAGCGGACATCTCAAAAGATTTGAGCTTGTATGTTACAATGTGATAGCATTGCTGGACATCCTCTAATATGTACATTATTCAGGACGTCAAAGGTGGTGGCTTTATAATAATGACATGCCAACGAGGGTCGACATGTGCAGAGTCACAGGCTCAAACAAGTTGCAGTTTCTAACAGACTTGAAGGATAGCAAAAGGATTAGAATGAGCTGAATCACATATTTGATATGGGATACGTGCCACTTTCTTATATGTGTAAAATTTAAAACAAATCATATTCAAACCCTAACTCAAACAAACTCATGGGAGAGTTATCGTGAATTTCCTAAAAGTGAACCGCCAAGTGAAAGTTAATGGACTATTATACTAATACAAACGGCACCGGTTGACACCAATTGCAATTTGAGATTTTGGATATATGAACTTGATTGCGCTAAGCTAAATTAATGTCATTTTGGTACATTTTCTCTTTATTATAAATATTTTTTTTATAAATATGTCATTTTGGCATCTTCTCTTTGTATAGCTGGCTTTAAAGATCAATTCAATACTTAACTTACCAAAAAAAAAAAAGCCTTGGTTGATTTTATTTTGTGCTACTAACATGTGTTCATGTGGGTGTACAAATATGAGTGCAACATTCAACAATCGAAAGCAATAAATTGCATGAATGTCAAAAACCTGAACGTCTTAAGCAAGCAAAAGAAACGTCTTGCTATTCGCATCACGACAAGGTTTCTACAGGCTTAGACTTAAGAGATGGGGAGTAAAATGATGCATAATTATGACTATGATGCGAGACTAATTATCATGCAACATAAAGTAATTTTTTTGGTATTTTTCTTATTTATTTACATAGTCGACATACAAATTAGTCCTTTTCTAGAGGGCCAAAATTCAACATGCGTAAACTGTATTAGTAAATCACGTTCATGAATTAGATTACTATATGACATGCATTAAACTAGATGGAACTAAGCATGAATTAATCCTACGTGTATTCTACATGAATTAACTCTACAATTAAATGTGACCTGCATGAAATGGTAATGTAATTTATTTAATATTAGATATTTTCTTTATGAGCTAACATAGGATTCTGCCTAAGATGATTTTAGACAATTAGGAAATAATATATATTAAATCCTATTTAGGTACTACATGACGTTTATGTTTTCCTAAAGTATTAGATGATTCCCGAAAATATGCGATTTTAAATAAGGAAATGTGCATGAATGTGATATAACACTAAATGAAATCTTGAATTAAACTTAAGGCAATCTTTTTTGTACTTTCTATTTGTGCGACGCACCTAAATCTAATGACGTGCATAATCTAAAATTCTACATGATTAATGATTAAATGATATTGTCTAAGCAATATTAACAATTCCTAAAATTAACTTAGATTATTAAATATCACTTTATGATGCATGTAAGAATCTTCAAAGATATAATTAAGCATCAACTCTTTAGTCTCAAAGATTCAATGTCGAAATCAGTCCAACCTGAATGAAGAAAGAAAATATTTAATTGAGAATCCAATCTTCATGCTTAAAGATTAGATTTCCTAATTAAGTATCCCTCGACAATCAAAATCAATCGTAAATAGGAAACTAAGCACCTAATTCGACTTAGTCAAGGTTGAGGCATATAGGAGACCGGTGACCAATGGTGACCCAAAGACAATGTCGGGCAATGAACATCGGTGACATGAGGTGAGCTACTACTGCGGCAACCAGCAAGAATTTGGATTGATGGTGGCTCACCATTGTAGGCGAAATTCTGGAGAAACCGTTGGAAAAGGTGAATTGCAAGGAAAGACCAAAACGACAGCAATAACTTAAAAAGAAGAAGAAGAATGATCAAATTAGCCATAAATCTATTGCAATTATATCAATTCAGTTATATATATATATATATATATTTGCCAAAAAGTGTCCTAAATTTTTTTGCATTTACGACGATTTAGTCGATCTGATAAATTTTAATGGGTTAACACTGAGGGGAATGTTGTTTGGCTACGTCCGTGTCAACAAGACAATTAAGACTTAATTGATAAAAACAATTTAGAATTGAATTGACACAAATGCAATATGTTACAATTGTTTTGGTAATTTTTCGTATATAATCATATGGAAAATATAAAGAACCGAAAGGAAAGATAATTGAAGCAACCACAATAACATCTATAAAAACTGCAGCAAAAGGATAAGTTGATGGACACGCTATCGGAGCACCTTGGTGTTGCTAGAGAACTATAGCGTAAGGGCAGAGGTGAGAACAGAGGTAGCAAGCAAGGTGGTGGTGATTGGCGTCAAGGTAACAGCAACACCCTATTAGAGAAAAATTTGTTCATGTTTTAAAGATGTCAAAACTCAGTAAAGTTTAAAAATAGTCAAACCCAAACGATAAAGGCTGAAGACAGTCAAACTCAAACAGTAAAATTTGAAGAATCGACTAGACTGAAATGGCAAAGTTTGAAGACACGACTAGACTCAAATGGCAAAGTTTGAAGACATGACCAGACTCAAGTGTTAATGTCTAATGATTGTCAAACTGAATCAAATAAGGAAACTGATATGCGAGATTTTGTTTTATTCCTTTTAAGGAATTGATTCTTATGACTCACAGACAGCTTCTTGGTTGGATACAAGATTGACTATCCTTATTGAAAATGATCTGGATAATATCAATCTTTCAAAAGACAAATAGATTTGGAAGGTGTCTACTTATGGAAACCAAGATCTTGATTGTATGGGCGAACATGATTAACGAACTTTCATCATGATCCTTCATCGACTCGAGATCTCCTTAATTGATTATGTCTAATTAGTAGATTGAAAAAATTCATTTGTGATGCATGTAAGAATCTTCAAAGATATAATTAAGCATCAACTCTTTAGTCTCAAAGATTCAATGTCGAAATCAGTCCAACCTGAATGAAGAAAGAAAATATTTAATTGAGAATGCAATCTTCATGCTTAAAGATTAGATTTCCTAATTAAGTATCCCTCGACAATCAAAATCAATCGTAAATAGGAAACTAAGCACCTAATTCGACTTAGTCAAGGTTGAGGCATATAGGAGACCGGTGACCAATGGTGACCCAAAGACGATGTCGGGCAATGAACATCGGCGACATGAGGCCCGACATCGTCGACATGAGGTGAGCTACTACTGCGGCAACCAGCAAGAATTTGGATTGATGGTGGCTCACCATTATAGGCGAAATTCTGGAGAAACCGTTGGAAAAGGTGAACTGCAAGGAAAGACCAAAACCACAGCAATAACTTAAAAAGAAGAAGAAGAATTATCAAATTAGCCATAAATCTATTGCAATTATATCAATTCAGTTATATATATATATATATATATTTGCCAAAAAGTGTCCTAAATTTTTTTGCATTTGCGACGATTCAGTCGATCTGATAAATTTTAATGGGTTGACACTGAGGGGAATGTTGTTTGGCTGCGTCCGTGTCAACAAGACAATTAAGACTTAATTGATAAAAACAATTTAGAATTGAATTGACACAAATGCAATATGTTACAATTGTTTTGGTAATTTTTCGTATAAAATCATATGGAAAATATAAAGAACCGAAAGGAAAGATAATTGAAGCAACCACAATAACATCTATAAAAACTGCAGCAAAAGGATAAGTTGATGGACACGCTATCGGAGCACCTTGGTGTTGCTAGAGAACTATAGCGTAAGGGCAGAGGTGAGAATAGAGGTAGCAAGCAAGGTGGTGGTGATTGGCATCAAGGTAACAACAACACCCTATTAGAGAAAAATTTGTTCATGTTTTAAAGATGTCAAAACTCAGTAAAGTTTAAAAATAGTCAAATCCAAACGATAAAGTCTGAAGACAGTCAAACTCAAGCAGTAAAATTTGAAGAATCGACTAGACTGAAATGACAAAGTTTGAAGACACGACTAGACTCAAATGGCAAAGTTTGAAGACATGACCAGACTCAAGTGTTAATGTCTAATGATTGTCAAACTGAATCAAATAAGGAAACTGAGATGCGAGATTTTGTTTTATTCCTTTTAAGGAATTGATTCTTATGACTCACAGACAGCTTCTTGGTTGGATAAAAGATTGACTATCCTTATTGAAAATGATCTGGATACGATCAATCTTTCAAAAGACAAATAGATTTGGAAGGTGTCTACTTATGGAAACCAAGATCTTGATTGTATGGGCGAACATGATTGACGAACTTTCATCATGATCCTTCATCGACTCGAGATCTCCTTAATTGATTATGTCTAATTGGTAGATTGAAAAAATTCATTTGTGATGGATTACTAAAATCATAAGGCTTCGAACTAATTTGTCGCCTAATGCAATAAAAATAAACTCTAAAATCCCAAAGACAAGAAAAAACATCTTGTATCACTAATCAAAGGTATAATCATGATATCGAAATCACACCTGTAGTCTACCAATAAGATGTCACACTTGCCAAGATTCCGAATGCTCGAGAACATCAAGAACATAATCTTCCACTTCCTTGATTTCTTCTCCATAGTAGTGTTCTCGAAACAACATAAGCAAAAGTGTTGGTTTTGCTTGATATGGCGGTTACCCAAATCTATCCCTTAATAAGATTATAACCACCTAGGAGTTATTCAAATTAATATGGGCCATGGGCTGGGTTCGGCCCATCTTAGGCAACCCATGCAAATAAAACCCAATAATCTTCCACTCGCCCACGATGAGTTAAATGCTTCATTCTCCTCTTGTCAAGTTTTTTATTGACAAATAATTCATGCGATCAGCATACTCTAAAAGCTCATTTGCCATATATCCGTTAGGAGTGTAAAACCACCAAAAATTTTCTCTCTTAGAGTAGACTTAGTATACAGTACCTTAGATCATAACAATCGTATTTACATTTCTCTCTTAGAGTAGACTTAGTATGCAGTACCTTGGATCATAACAATCGCATTTACATTTCTCTCGATCTCTTTTAATGTTATATTGTATTTACAATTATAATTAAACTCATCAATCAAAACTAACCGATCAGTGAACACAATAATATAATGCAATACTAAGTTGATCTTTCTTTGTCTCCAAACCTCTTAATTCTAGTCCAAGTCGCTTTTCTAGAGATGCTCCATTATGTTGAATCACACATAATAATTGGCAGCACTTTAAGATAGCAAATATCATATAGGAATCTCGAGAATGAATCAGAGTCATAAGGAGACTTGATGATGAACTTTTTCCTTTAAAGTCTCACATGACATAAAAAATTGAGATCAAAACTTATGAGTAACATTATTCTTCAGAGTCTCACACTACCTAAAAAATTGAGATCAAAACTTCTGTCATTTCTTATTGGTCGTTCAATGCATACATAATATGAGAGACATATTACGGCATTCTCTTCTTTTCTATGGAGCGTATGTCTTTACTTACAATACCATACGAGTGATATTTTAGACATACATAATATCTAAAATCAAGTTCACTTTATACTCTTTTTAAGACTTCCATTAGAACTCTCATCTGCCATAAAGACAGATAAAGTAAAACATGTAGCCAAATTTCACTTTCGGTCATAATGAAATATATGACATCATCTCAACTCTTTCGTTAAGGCAACATTAAATTTGTTTAAACTTGAACTCTCATTTATCATCTAGATAACAAGCTTAAACCATCTCATCTCCATTCAACGTACTATAAATAGAGGCGATCACCCGTGTGAGTGAGTCGATCTCTTATCTATCAAACATACTATTTATAACACACGAGTTAATAAAACACACAAAGTGCTAATTTGCATAAATATCATATTAATCTCATAAAGATCAGTAATAAAGACAAAAAATTTTGTTCATTGTGAACAATTTGGGAAATACACATATTCAGTACATCAGCCTTTACGCAGCCCTAGAGATTTTATATGACCACTTAAAATATCTCTAATCATTGGCTTTGTCAAATGATCTACTATCATCCTATGTGTAGATATGTATTGTACATTCACAATCTTTTATGCAACTAAATCTTTAACAAAATTATACTTCATATCTATGTGTTTAGTTTTTCCATGATACTTGTGATCATTAATATAGAATATTGCTTCCTAGCTATCACAATTAATTAATAATTATTTTGCAACACTTTTAGTGACTCTGATATGATTCAAGAATCTCTTTAACCAAACATTCTCTTGTATTGTTGCTGATAAAGTCACGAATTCTGCATCCATCGTGGATAATATATGTTTGCTTTTTACTACTTCATTATACAACGTCGTTATTCAGTAATAATGCGTATCCAAAAGTAGACATTCTTGCATCTAAATCTCCTTCCCAATCAGCATCATTATAACCTTCAAAGAGCAGATCTCTTCTTTGATAGCATAGTGAATAATTCGCAATACCCTTCAAATATATGAAAATCCTCTTCACGACAGCTCAATGTGCTTGACCTGGATTAAATTGATATCTACTAACCATTCCAACTGCATGACAAATGTCGGACCTCTTACACATCATTACGTACATCAAACTGCCAGCAACATGTCGATATGGAATGTTTCTCATTTGTTCCATCTCTTCAGAAGTCTCAGGACAAAATGTTTTGCTCAATTCTACATATTTTGCAATAAGAGTATTTATGGGTTTGTACTTTTTCATGCGGAATCGCTCAAGAATTTTGTTTTTATAAGTCTTTTAAGAAAGATACAACAATATCTTCGAATGATCCCTTGAAATTTTAAAACTAAGAATTTACATAACCTCACTCATATCTTTCATTTTAAAATTGGTAATCAACCAATTTTTAACTGTATTTATAAACACCATATTGATTCTGGCAAGTAGTATATGATCAATATACAATAATATAATCACAAATTGATCTTTGATTCTTTTGATATATGCGTAATGATCCTCATGTGTCATTATAGTAGTATGAAAACGTCTATACCACTGTCTTAATGACTACTTAAAGCCATATATCAATGTCAGAAGTCGGCATATTTTTTGTTCTTGCCCTTTTGATATGAAATTATCAAATTATTTCATATAAATTTCTTATTCTAATTCTCTATTGAGAAAACAATATTTACAACTATCTAATATAATTCGAGATCCAAACTTGCCACTATAACTAGTATAAGGCGAATAGTTATATCTCACTACAGAAGAAAATGTCTCTTATTAATCAATTCTATCATATTGAGTAAACTCTTTTGCCACAAGGTAGGCCTTATACCTCTTAATCGAGCCGTCCGTTATACACTTTATTTTGAGAACCTATTTGTTCTCAACAACTTTTTGTCCCTTAGGGACATCAACCAATTCACACATTTAATTTGATCTCATTGACTTCATCTTTTCTTCTATCGCTTCCATCCATTCATCCTTATCAGGGCTTTCTATAGCCTTATACACATTCATCAACTCTTTTTTATCTTGTGAAGCAACCATGAAAGTTTCCCCTCTAACATCAAAACATTGACAAGAAACTTTTTGACAATTCGTTCGTCGTATTGGGGACGATTCCCACAATGTTATTTTGTTCCCACTCGGATCAAATGACAATGACACTGTCTCATCAAGTGATTCTATTTAAGACTGTTTGAGAACTAATTTATTTATACTCATGTCACTATGTTTCAATCATCAATATCCAAAATTTCAAATAGATAATCATTTTCATATATTTTACCCTTTTTAGGAGATTCATTCTCTAGGAATGTGACGTTTCGTAATTCAATTTCAGTTACACTCTCACATTCTAAAGATGCTCTTTTTTCTTCTGGGATCCGATTTGTCATACATATTATATGGCTTGTGAATATAAGCAGCACAACTCTACGGTTTTAGAAAACCTAAGTCGGGTTTTTGTCTTGTCTATAACTCATATGGAGTGGATATAACTGATTTGGAAGGTATTCAGTTAAGTATATAGGCGACAGTCAATAATGCATCACTCCAAAATGTAATAAGCAACTTAATATGCGACATCATAGATCTAACCATTTTTAATAGAATTTTATTTCTCCTTTTTGCAATACCATTTTGTTGCGGAGTATAAGGAATAGACAAATGTCTATTTATTACTTTTTCATTATAAAAATTTCCAAATTCATGAGATAAATAATATCGACCACGATCAAATATTAAGACCATTACCAACTTGTCTAATTAGTTCTCTATCAAATTCAAGGATTTCATTCAATAATTAAAAGTTTCGAATTTATAAATAATTAAGTAAACTTATCCGAATTGAGTAAAATCATCTATAAAGTGATGAAATAAATAGCTTAATGCCTCGCTCTTACACTCATTGGACCACAAATGTCTAAATGAAGTAAATGCAATGGAAGTTCAGGTTTAGTTCCCTTTCTAAATTATTTGTGTGTTGTTTTTCGACTTAGGCAATGGTCACAAATAGGCAAATCGATATTTTCAATATTGTCCAATAAGCCCTCTTTGCTAAACAACATGACCAAACCTAACATGACATACATTCACATCATCATTATAATATTTAGGAGACATGAATAAGAAATAATATACATTCACACTATGATGTTCAACATCTGGTACAATAAAACCATTCAGAAAATATCTAGAACCACATAAATTCGTTTCTAAGAATAAATCCACACCGTAATTATGAAATTTCACACTAAAACCAAGTTTAATTTAAACCAACACTGAAACCAAATTCTGACGAATTTCAAGAACATATAACATATCATGCATGAACAAAGTACATTCATAACGCATTTAGAGCTGATAAGTGCCAATGTCCTTAGCTTCAGCTCTAGAGTTGTTCTACACATATATGTATTTAGCCCCTTGTGGGACTTGTTGGAACTCCACAAATACCCCATGGTCTGTGGCTTTCGAATCTACAGTCCACAAAAAATGAGATTCAGTTAGAAATGCATAACTCGATACACAAGTGACACTTTCACATGTATTAAGGGTTACCTTCTTGGGCTCAGTGCAGTCGTGAGCAAAATGACCCTTCTTGCCACAATTGAAACATTTTACCCTTGAACGTTTTTATTCTTCATCACGGGACACTTCCCTTTTTTATGTTGGTTTTCTTTTGGTTTCTTCTTTGATGGTTTCATTCTTTTCCTTGGCCACCTCTTAAACCCTCCTTGACGCTTGCGCTTGAAACCCAAAGCTCACTGTGAGCTTGAACTAGCAAAGTATATATCTGATTTGGATCTAGCTGCTAAGAGGCGGTCCTCTTCCAACTCTAGATGGCACATATCATTCTCGAAAGTCTTGATACTTTCATTGCGAGTTAAGTGGACCTTCATGTACTCTAAGTTATGAGGAAGAGAACAAATTATTCTCTACACTTACTGCTTATCAGTCAACATGTAGCCAACATTTTTCAACTCGCTAATCATATTTGCTATATGCCTCAAATACTACCTCATGATCTGATCATGTGACATCTTGTATGAATCAAATATTATGGTGTGTTGTCTAAATTTGATGACCGATGTTTGACCAAACCTTAATGCAAATGCACTCCGCACATTCTTGGCTTTTTCAAAGCGCCTAAATTCTTGATTATGTCATTTTCCATGCTACTTAATAGTGTGATGCTAGCTATTGAATTTTTCTTTTTCCATGCAACAAATGCCTCTTTGTCTCTCTTATGTTGTGTAGTATTTCCGTCATCAGTTTCTTCCATGATTAGGTTAAGAGCCTCTAAAACTTATTGATCTTCAACCACATACTGGATTTTTATTTTTCATATTTCATAATTACCACCGTTAATTTTCTCTCCTTTGTTTAGTGCAGCAACGATATTCTTAGATGCTAACGCTATTTTCTGAACACAAAGTCCATTAGACATATAAGCACAAAATTTTTTGTTAATGTTTTCGTTTATGCATCTATTTCATACTAGCTAACTATATTATAAACAATTTCACCTTAGGTTTAGAATTCAAAAGGACACGTCTTATCTACAATTATTATTACAAAATCATAATTTGAAATTATCGCTAATATAATTGTCTAAGTAAGATCCTTAGTTCTTTCGATTTACTAATAACTAATAGAACAATCTACATCTATTATGTCATGACACAACAATAAATCATACTTAAATAACATGATATTCATAAATGAAAGAGGCATTGTCATGTATAAAACCAACATGTAAACAACAAGAAACATGAGAAATCAAGACATTAAAAGAAATTGGAAAACAATGTTATACATAAAATTAATTTTAACCTTAATTCCTAATCACGAGCTTCCGAATTCTAGGCATTGAATTCCTGAGATTAGAAAAATCTTTATTTCCTTTTTAGGCAACCGTGAGAAAACCCCAGGATTTCCCTTTGGGATTTATTTTCTTCAAGGCATGTTCAATCCCTCCAAGTGGTATTCATGCCTAACGTCTTTGTCTTTTGCATTTCAATTTTATAGTACTCCTTTAGGAAAGCTATGACAAGTTTATGATATTGTCTATGATAGGTCGACTTCTAGACATGTTTCTTAACCCTATGAAGGACCCCATTCCACACATATGAAAGAGTTATACGCAGTGCAATCACTTTCATGATGTCCTTCTGCATCATCGTGTCGCCTTTTCAAATGACCTCTTGAATCATTTTGTTAACCGTCATGAAGTGGTCCTCCATGCTGCTTTCTTGCGAGCGATCATTTCTTAGCACTTCTTTACAACAATCTAGCTTTGCTCTTTGTGCATCAGTATGCATAACATGAGGTGTTCAACATATATTTACCATTGTTCTTGCAACATATGCAGAACTTCATGAATTCATAAATCTACATACTAAATATCATAAGGCTATTGATCGACCAAGGATTACATAAATCTAAAGAAATAATTTTTTTTGTCAATGGTCAACGGTCAACAATTCGGGTCAATGAGTCAGCCTGGCCGAATGGGTTGTCGATTAGGTCATGCATGTACTCAAACCGTGGCTAGACCAATTGACCTAGGCCGATTTTGTGGGTTGGACCGCATCGAGCCCTAGGCTTGCGAGTGTGGGCCGCAAATCCACAAGCCCACTTTGGCCTTTCTTTCTTTGGCCCACAGATTTGAGCCCTCAACCCATCACGTGAACGTGACCCTTTTGCAATTAAGAAACCGCACAACGTGGGCAATCGATTCTTGCCAACGTTGTTGCCTTTCCCGCAGCCTTCCCAACCTCCTCTTGTGATGTTCTTGCCAAGTACTATTGAAATATGCAATAAATTCAACTTTCACTAAATCAAGTTTTCTAGAAATGCCCAAAAGTACACTAAGTTCCCTTGAAGAATTCTAATCAATACTTATACAGTATAAACATGCAATTATCACAAATCAGGAAAACAAGTAGACATAGCTCCGATACCAATGATGGATTACTGAAATCCTAAGGTTGCGAACTAATTCATCAACTAATGTAACATAAAATAAATATTAACATCCTAAAGACGAGAAAAAACATTTTATATCACTAATCGAAGATATAATCACAACATCAGAATCACACCTATAGTCCACCAATTAGATGTCACTCTTGCGAGGATTTTTTTTTTTTGGTAAATCACTCTTGCGAGGATTCTGAATGCCTAAGAATGTCAAGAGCATAGTCTTCCTATTCCTTGCTTTCTTCTTGACAGTAGCATTCTCCAAACAATAGAAGCAGCATACGTTATACTTGATATGGCGGTTACCAAATTCTATCCCTTAAGAAGATTTTAACTGACTAAGAGTTATTCAAATTAATGTGGACTGTAGGCCGAGTTCGGCCCATCTTGGGCTGCCCATGTAAATAAAAGCCAACACCTTGGAAAGTGCCAACTGTTATGAAGGCACTGAAGAGTATTTAAATGATGCATATTTAGTTATTAGGGGCATTGGTGATTAAGAGAAAAAAAATTCAAAGTCTGAATATTTACATTTCACTTGTCATATACTGAGCTAAAAATTTGTATACAAAAGAGAGGGATTCTTAGTATAATTTTGTGAGAGTAGGAAAGACTCTACACAGAGAAGATCTGAACTCCATATTGTAATTCTCTTTTAATTCATAATGGAATCCAACTAGTGGACTGGCAGCATGGAAGAGTGGACGTAAGCTTGGACTAAGCTGAACCATTATGAATTCCGTGTTCATTTTCACTTCCTTGAACTCATATATTCGTTTATAGTGTTGTTGCTTATATCTGAACTTGTCATTTCATTGTTCTTCAGACTTAACTTTGAAAGTAAATGATTTTACTTAGTTCCACGAAAAATTATTTTTAAACCTATTCACCCCCTCTATGTGTCAATACTAGCACTCTCACACCCAACTTGTGGCGGCTTACTAGAGATGGGACTTGCCACTAGACCAACGGTCGTCCCTAAACTTTTACTTTGTTAATGTAGTTCCAGAACTTTTATTACCTAATCAATTTAATTCTTAAACTACATATAAACATTCAATATTATCCTTCATTAATTCAAATTAATAGAATTTAATCATTTGGCTTTTCAATCATATAAATTTGAGCGGTGGAATAACAAATCATGTTATATATGAATTATCCACGTAAGATATTCAACTTAAATCATGATAAAATAATTTGTGTCATCCAACAATATTTATCATCATTTTTCCAATATTTAACAAATTAAAAGAATTAGTACATTCCAATTTGAGTTGAATATCTTTCATGGATAATCCAAGTATAGATTTATTTTCTCCACTATTTAAAATGTATCATATAATAAGCCAAATCAACAAATTCCGTTAACTTGAATAAATAGAATAACATCATTGAATATTTTTATATAGTTGGGTGACTAAAATGAACATACATCAAAAGATTATAAACTACATTGAGCAAATTAAGAATTCATGAGTGACATTACATGTTAGTTTAAAGTTCACAGATCATATCAGATGCGCTAAAAGTTCTG
Organism: Melaleuca quinquenervia; assembly: GCA_030064385.1. Lineage (NCBI taxonomy): Eukaryota > Viridiplantae > Streptophyta > Magnoliopsida > Myrtales > Myrtaceae > Melaleuca > Melaleuca quinquenervia. The sequence continues at coordinate 12,049,506 of CM057718.1, forward strand.
GGATGATATTGCATATTAAATCATATTTGATGGACTGTTTGTATCATATTCCCATTTGAGAAAGATTTTGCAAACCAAGATGCTATTTAGCTTGCAACCCTTGGTTTATGAAATTTGAGGTACTAAATACACCTAAAAATGATGTCATGAAGCTTTATAAAGAAAAGGCTAAAGTGAATAATATTTTGAGTGAATTTGGTTGGGTTCACACAACAATTGGGCCATGTGCCTATTATGAATTCTCAAGTAGTTCAATGAGTTAATCAGATAAGCAAACGTTCAAACCTAATCATACAAGAAAGTTTTGGCTAACTTGAAAAGTAGAGAAGAGTGGCAATGAGTGTGGCTAGTCATTTGATAAAACCATGATGATTCCATGCCAATTATGAAATTTGAAGTTTTTGCTACTTCAAAATAGACCAGAGAGGTAAGCAGCGTGACTAGCCTGAGGTTTATATACCTATCATGAATTTGTTAAAATTGTATACTATGAAGGAGGGGATAACTGTTCAAATAATCTTAAATCTATTGCATCAATGTTAATTTAGTTTTAAACACTTTGATGATTTGTTAATGCAGTCTTTCCAATCTCATTTGATTGGAAATTACAGATATGGATATTAGTCGTTCTATGTGACTCGATTGATATAGACACAATTAATTTTTGTACTTTTAATTCTTTTTCTAATTTTTCTATTTGTTACCTTTTTACTCATTTCCATCCATTGGTCTACTACAACATTAATTAGTGGCTAGTGGAGGAGGTTGCCAGCCACAAGCAAGGGCCAAGACACCCTTACCAGCCTTGCAGAATCTAGGCGAGGGCTACAATGCTCAAATCTGGTGAAAAATGCTATCAGATTTGAGGCCTAGATCTAACAAGGGTAGCACCAGATCTAAGCTTAGGGATGTAAGCCGTAACTATGGTCAACAAGGACTATAATGCCCTCATTATGGTTGGCAAGGATGACAGTGAGGTCTCCGGGCATCATAGCCCTTGCTAGTGTGAGCAAGGGTCATTGGCTCATGGTGAAAAAAAAAATGAAAGAAAAATAAAAATAAAAATAAAAACTGTGAAAATTTTGGAAAAATAAAATAATTGCAAAAAAATATTAACATTGATATGGAACATGCTGCATAAGACGATCAATATTCACATTAGTGATTGTATATCCAACTTAGCTAGAATGACTACATTATGAAATTATTTTTAGAATTAAATTGACTAAATTAAAATGTTTAATATTGAATTAGTGTTCGTAAGATATATTTATTATTCTTTTAGATCATAGGTGGGCACAAGTGAACGATTCACTGATTCGAAAAAACAAATTTCATACGTAGCTCCAGCCACACTGATGTCATTTTCCAAAACAACAGCTGGAATTGGGTTCGCCTGTCCAACCATTAGCCATCTTCTTGACAAAATGTCATCGGGATAATCGGACGATCGGTAAAAACCCATTTTTGGGTCGACGGCTGATGAGAATTGTCAGCGAACACCTAAAATAAAATCTTTCCCTTCGAATGACTCACGAAGGTCGCGCCAATAGGATAGACAAGCCCTATAATTGATGCCCGGCGGTCTGAATCTTACAGTTGAAAGGTCCATTAAACAAAAAAATAACGTCCCACTGGCAAAGAGTGCTCTTGTCCCAACTCCATTTATGCTCCATTCGTTTTACAGAAAATAACTTTCAAAAAAATATTTTTTGAATTTTCCAACGTTTGTTTCATGGAAAATAAAATAGTTAAGGAAAATTTATTTCATAAATTGAAAAAATATACTTTTAAAAGTGGGGAAAATATTTTCCCTTTTTTTGAAAGTGAAAAGTATTTTCCGTCTTCTTTGTTTATCTTTAAATATCGCAACCTCCAATACCACGTCTCAACCTCACTTGAGGCCGGAGATCCGGTGGCTTTTGACAAACGAACACCAGAAAATATTATCATTTTCTAAATATATGATTTCCCGAAAAATATTTTTCAGAAATGTTATATTTTCTCTGAAACAAATGGAGCCTTAGTGCACAATGATTATCAGCATTAGGTCTTTACAAACTCAAAACAACAGAGAGAAACGCGGACTGCCCGAGTTTTGTCACAGCAGCCATGAAAATTGTTGTCTTTGTTCTCATAGGAATCCAAAACTTCTAGAATAGGACAGCGGCTCTCTGCCAAAATCTATTTGCTGATCATTTATCTTTTTCTAGAGAAGTATATTTGATTCTCTAATTCGGGAGAAAAGTGACTTATGATGGATTGCCATTATGGATATCGTTCAACCTGTTAATTTAACCAAATAAAGTTTGAGCAATTTTTATATTTATACGCCGTCAATCCAAAACTTGGCTTGGAGAAAGTTTTGTCCTCTTTTGACTTCCTATATCTATTAGTGTGAAATATACAATTTAAAATTTATATGTATCATGGGGTCTTTCTGTGATCATATTTTTATTTGTACCATAACTGTAATTAATCACTCCTATAAATACATATTATGCAACTCTAATTGGGGTCAGCCACCATAAACACTTTGTTGTCATTTTCTCTTTGACTCTAAACATCAACATTGTATCAAAATAGTAGGAAAATGCATCAAATTATTCGACATCTCCACCCAAATCAATACTTCCTCTGCTCCAAGTGCTACCTCAACAATGTCCGGTACATCTCGAAGTTTTTCCTCTCTACCATTGCTTTATCAATCATCTTGTCTTTATATCAATCCCATTTTCGCATCACCTCTCAACAACATTTTGCCTACTTTCACCTCTTCTTCCTTATTTTCTATTGCTATTGTTTAAATTCAGGCTAGGCAATCAACCTTCATCGCCTCTGATTTGTCGAACTCTCTCTCAGCTCTCTCTGTTAGTGAAACTTTTGATGCAACATGGTATCTTTGTTGGAGACTTAGTGTCCCTAGAGATATTAATGAGAAGTTAATGTGGGAGTCCTACAAGAGAGAGACAAAAATAAAGTATATATATGGATTCCTCATAATTGAGGTTGGGCCCCAAGGGGCACCACACTTTTGTGGAGGAGAAAGGACCTACACAAAGCTGGTGACCACCACGTGCACCACTCAGCTCGGGCCGGGCCGAGTCCGGGTATTATAATAATTTTAATTTGTTTGTGTTATTTCATTTCCAGTCTTCGTGACCTTTCCCAATAGGCGCCTCCATGAATCTTTGGCTAGAAACCGAACTTCACATAGTCAATAGGCGTCATCTTCATACCAGTTAAGTTCGTCGGGTCTTCCCTTATAGTACCGTGAGAGAGAGAGAGAGAGAGAGAGAGAGAGAGAGAGAGAGAGAGATGCAGTTTGTTCTATCTATCTTGAGAGACATTTTGCTAGTTGCCTTGGTAGTGGATTAAGGGAGCAAAAAATCATCTTAAGGAGACGACATGAATTTGTTGAGCTCGAACCTAAACAAATCAAGCATCCCGGCAATTATGGGCTCCAATCAACGCAGAAGCATTCCAATCAATCTGCAACTTTCAAGTTTTACTTATCTATACTATTGCTTGGAGCACTGTATATTTGTATTTTCCTTTGTTGTTAAAAGGACGCTGCCCATTGGCTTTGAACAGAATATATTCCATTTGTTTATTGTTCTATAGTCCAATATAGTCTCTTTGTTTACTGCTCCTCAGCATTGCTGTTTTCAACACTTTTGATTGTTGTTCTTTTCAATCTATTTGCTATTCCGAACACTGTACTGCGCAACTTTAGATAACAATCTTGACAGCAGCATGTCGGGCACACATGAATAGTGATATTGGCAAAATCCAAGACAAAAGTCTTGGTTGGTGCTGGTCAATTATTGCCTATTAAGCAAGTCGGTGAAGCCTTTTTACATACTAGTTATCGGTTGTTGCTGTTATTTCCTATCTATCATGTTTCTAATCTTGCTCATAATCTTCTGTTAGTTACTCAACTTTCCCGAATAAACTCTTCTGCATTGATTTTAATGGTTCATCCTTTTCTTTGAAGGACCAACAAACTGGGAAGGTTAGTCTCCAAGACAAGTCTTCTCATAGTCTCTTTCCAATTTCCAACTCATCGGTGACATCTCATTCACATCCTATCATGGCTTCCTCTACTTTGCTCACTCGCCAGTGTGCTCGTCTTGGCCATCTTAATAAATAAGTTTTAAGTTGTGTTTGGAATTCTAATCCGAGGTCTTATCTTGTGGGCAAATCTCATTGATTATATTTTGAGTCTCTTAATCGTGCATCTTTACCTTTAACTTTAATTCAATCTGATGTATGGACAAGCCCCATTTTATATAATACTAGTTTCAAATGCTTCGTAGTGATCATTGATGACGACTTTCGGTTCACTTAGGTCTTTCCTATGAAAAATAAATCTGGAGTGCCTACACATTTTTATCGCTTCCATTGTTTTGTTGGAAATCTATGCAATGCCAAAAAAATCAATTTTCACAAATGGATGAGCGCGGTAAATGAAGTAGTAATTCATTCCAAGCATACTTAGGTGAAAATCATATTGATCAACGCTTTTCTTGTCCAAACATTGCATCTCGGAATAGTCTATAACGTAAAATCAGACACTTATTCAAAATGTCTTAAAATGGTCATGCTTTTTTTAGTCACCATGTTCGGTTTAATGAGATTTTTTTTTTTCGTTTTAACAAAACCCTTCAACATTTAGTCTCATGACCCACTGTTCCAAATCAAATCCGTGGCTTTTTGTTTACTCATATCGATCTATCCTTCCTTCTACCTCCTTTGGCCCTAAAGCTCTTCATTTGCCTCTCTTCTCTATTCCAGCCCAACCTCCTAACCCGCCTCTCTCCTCCTCCTAGCCTAATCAAGTTACTTCCAATTCCTTTTCGCCTCCATGCCCCCTCCGTAGGAACCCATTCACTGTGTCCTAACCAAACTCCCCCTGACCAAATTCCTGCCACCACACTCGCAAATCATCTCTACATCTCTATCCAGCTCCTCCACTTCTGTTTCTTCTCTACTGACTCATCCTACGCAGACTCGTACCAAATCTAGAATTTCTAACTCTAGGAAATTTTTTAATCTCTCATATTATTTTCACGAAAAAGACGCTGCCTTGCCACCACCTGATCCTTTTAAAAATTTAGTTGGTTGTAAATTTTAAAATCAAGGAAAAATACTATGGAAATTGAATGCAACAAATCTTGCCTCATTGCACAAGGATTTAAGCAGCAAGCCGAACTGTACTATGATGACATGGACATTAGCCTAGTTGTTAGATCCACTACAACTCAGGTTTTTCACTCTATTGCGATATTATCAGGATGGGCCATACATCAACCTGACGTTAAGAATTGTTAAGAATGCCCTCTGCCTGGCATCCTTTGTGAGGAAGTTTACATGCGCCAAACTTCCGATTTCTCTCATCCTAAATTCTCAAATCAAATCTGCGGTCTTTGGAAAGACATATATGGTTTAAAAAAAGCTGTGTGTGTGCATGGTGTTGGAAATTGGGATGTGGTGAATGAGAAATTATTCTAAAAAAAAAACTCTTAGCGGGATGTGAGTTCCATTTGGAAAAGCAACTTTGAGTTGGTAGTGGAAAGTGTAGAAGCACTTATCCCACATGAAATAGAAAGAAGGCTTGGAAGTTTATATATGTAATTACACTCTTTCACAAGCACTATGCCTCGCGCACGCATGCAGGTAGTGCAAATTCAGTTCCCGACAACACGAACTTGGGTGCGAGCGTACGATATACGTACACAATTGCAACCCCAAAAAGTGGTCTTCAAGACAAGCCACTTTTTGCCTTCTGGATTAATGTTTTCCAACTCAAAACTGTTATAATATATTAATGATGGAGGTTACAGACTTAATGTTGTAACGGTTGCTTAATTCGTAATTAAAGTCTAACGGCTGATTTAATCAGCTAATTAATCACGTAACGTTTGTAACGACTGAGTTAATTGCCTACAAAATATAGCCTCACGTGTACTAGAGGGGGACAAATCAGTTTTAAGGAAATTGTGTCTAACACATGCCTCAGTTTCCTTATTATATTCTCTTTCAATCCTTTTGATATATCATTCTGTAATACTTATATATATTATTCGTGTGAATTGATGCTCTTTTGAATTGTGTATTTAGTACAATCTCAAAGTAGATTTGTGGAAATCGTCCAGCAATCAGACTGTGCAAAGTCTGGAGATAGCCAGACTCAAGATGTGATTAGATTGTGCAAAATCTGGAGCCACTAGATTCAAAGGACACGATCTGTAGACAACTAGGATTTGTTGACATATTTGTTCTTTTGTCATTTGAATCGATTTTGTAGATACCCCAACAATCATCACTTCAGCACCCTTTTTATTTTTTATCATCTTCGGGTTTTGATGGCGAGCGAGGCCGCTCCTTCGTTGTCCGTCTATACCTCTTCTCAAGGTCATCCGTATCTTCTCTTGTATGTTGATGCTATCCTTATCACTAATGATACTCCTCAATTATTACGGTCTTTGATTATTCGATTCTCATAGGAATTTGCTATAAAGGATACTGGATCTCTTCACTATTTCAGTGGCATTGAGGCCCATCATTGCTTTGTCGGAGTGCTTTTATCTCAAGCCAAGTATGTTGATGGTCTCTTGTGCAATTTTGACCTTGTTAAGGTCAAACCTGTATTTACTTCCCGAGCCTCGAATGCTCTGTTGTCCGCTTACAATGGTGAGCTTCTTGCTTCTATGACATCATTGTTAGATGTATGCCTTAAAGCGATCATGTAATGATTACATGCTAAGATTTTCAGTTGTATTTTCGGTCTTATTATATAATTAATGGTAAAGACGTATTTATTCATTTGTCCAATTATTACTAAATGAATAATTTCATAAGATCAGTTGTGACTAGATCCATTCTTGAGACGTTAAGAATATGTGTAATAGATATATAGTTAAACTGAATCTTTAAATTGTTCATGGTCAATGAATTTCATCATTAAGTATTAGATACTTAAGGGGATGGCAAGTCACAAGTCGTTGGGTATTGGGATGCCCAATTATAACATGGGTGCTTGTATCAAACAAGTAAACTGTACGTGGCACGTGTAGAACGATTGACAACATCGAAACTTTTAGCGAGGTCAATGCTTAATCGTTCATGCTATGATCTTATGTAAACAATCCTTAGACATGAGGTGCATTTTTGACTTGAGTCAAATGACTTTGATTCACGAATATGTATATTCATGGTTCATTGATCCGTCTAGGTACTTGTTGGTCATAGATTATTCACAAAGTTACATGTGTGCAAAATGGAATATGTCTCCTTATTACGTGCAATATATAACAATGATGTCCTATGCGATTTAATCGTAACATTGCATTGAAATTCTTGGCCAGGGTTGTAATGAGAATAAAGTGTTTATGTCTCGTAAAATTGCATGTTGATTAAGTTGGTGCAAATAATCGAATTGGTAACTTGACAAATATTTCAATGGTCTTTGTTCAATCGGGACATTGTATGACAAAGGGATTGAATTACACTATAACCAATTCTAACAAGTTCATTAAAGCATTCACACTATCTGGGTAGCCATGACATATGGCTTGATATTAATCATGGTTTGTAAGACCAAGAGGTTGATCGGGACAATCAATTCTCTTGAAAGTATTAACGTGATGTTGAATGAGAAGGAGAATATTGCAAATGTATTTATATTCACGGCAATCGATTGAATTAAGATTCAATTTAAATTTTTTGTCACATTCGCGTGTACATGTGATATACGCGTGTGGATTAATTGGACACATATTGATGTGCCTGAAATTGTGCACATGTTGGTCGATATATATATATATATACATTTTTTATTATAATAAAATTTAAAAAATGGCCGGCCATTGATTCTGTGTGGGCATCGTGCAATGGTAGTTTGTTGACCACCCGGTCAGCAAACCATCAGCAAACCAACCATTGCAATGGTTTGCTGACCGCGCGGTCAACAAACCATTGCATTAGTTGAAAAGGTGTGTGCACTTTTGTGTTGCCGGCAGTAGTTTCATGTGAATTTTTTTCAACGAGAGAAAAAGAGAAATTTTTATGTGAGAGAAGAATGGTTCTCCTCTCATTGATGATTTTCGTTAATCAAAGTCAAAAAGGCGCAGAGATTATCTATATAAGATTGCTAGTACAATTGAAGTGTTGATTATTTGCGAGAATTCTTTTTCCGTTCAACGTGCGATTGAAGGTATGTCTGAACTAGATGTTCGACGATTATGGAGCTTGAATTGTGAACATTTGAACCAAGCTATTTTAAACACACGGTGAGAGCTAATTCGTTAAAACCCTTTTATTGATATGATTTTTTTGTTAAAATGCACAAACAACGCCTTTGGAGATACTTGTACAGGTTAGTGTTTCCACTGCATTTATATTTATTTGGCCTATACTTGCTACATGAAATCCCAACAGTCATATCATCAAAACATTGGTGTTCTACATTGTGTATCCATGATGAGACCTGATAATAGTTTAGCTGCAAACTTGGTTAGTCAATTCATGCATCAACATAGATTACCACATCTTCAGGCCATCAAACATATATATCAATATTTAGCTGGCACATCCCACCACAGACATCTCCAACTTCGTTGACTGCTTATGCGGATGTAAATCGAGTTGGATGCTCCAATACTCAAAGGTCCACTTGAGGTTTTTGTGTCTTTTGAAGCACCAATCTTATTTCATAGAGTGTCAAGAAGAAACCCATTATATCCCATTTTAGTACAGCAGTTAAGTATCACGTTGTCACTCACTATGTTGCTCGGATTACTAGGATTTGTCATTTACTTCGAAAGCTTGGAGTTCCTCTTTTTAATCCTCACACCACTTATTCTGGCAATAGATATATCGATCTCAATCCCGTATTTCATGCTCGCATTAAATACATTGACTTGGATTGTTACTTTATTCGAGAGCAAATTGCTTCCAGTGATCTATGTGTTGGATCTACCTAAAACGGATGAGCTAGCAAACAACTTTACCAAGGGACTTTCTAGTTCGTGTCACGTGCTATTGAGATCCAATCTATCATTTGTTACACCTACTTCCTATTGGGTATTTCTGTAATTATGTTTCTATCTGTACTCTGACTATAATTAATCACTCATATAATATATATATATATATATATATGGAACATATATAGCCATGATGAGGGTCAAGCCACCATAAATGCTTTCTCGTTATTTACTATCTGACTTATCAACAATATCTTCCGATGCTACTACATCTACCATCGCCCAGCCCAAACATTTTCATATGCTACTATGAATGCATGCCTACCATCTATATATTATGATTTCCATTCCAAGGTCCTTTATCATCTTTTTTCATTCCCTTTTGGCCGCTGTGTTCTAGGATTATTACTTTGGGGACAACATTTGAACTTTGAAGTGGTCTCGGTACTAATGTCAAACGATTATGATTACATTTATCAAGAATAAGTTTCCCTTTCACAAAAAGAATTGGTTGATTATTATAGAAGTTTCCCTTTTCTGATTCTTTCGGTTGTGAAAATGTCCGAATAGTTGCCTTGGTCAAGAGTCAAAATTTGTAGGAACCGTTGGAACTTGATCATGCGGCTAAAGTATAAAGTTAGTGAAGCCGCTTATAAGTTATGAAACACCTTGGCACGACTTTCTTGAAGACCACGCATATGCTCTTCCTTTCAACGTACGCAATGGAATTTCTTTCTTGAGCAAGTCCCTGCTGAGATACATGCAGTTGCTCCCTTACTCATGCTTAAGTATTAGCAGAACAGTCACTAATAAACTTTACCTATTGTTTACCTACCAGCAGTGGAAAAGTCATTTCTATAACCAGCTGAATGCATTGACAAGTTATCAGCGTCTCTTTTCTTTGTATGGAATTAACCTATGTTAATTAAGGAAAAATTAATTGGTGCAAACATTATTTTGTTGTTGACATGGAGAAGCGATCCGATCAGTTTTAGAAAAAGCACTTGTGTGTTTTAATGAATAGGCAAATCTACCTTTTTTATTACTAAGTTTGAGATTCGTATAAACCGTGCAAAATAACAATATGTCAAGAGAAAAGAAGAGTAAAATAAATAGAAAGGAAAATTTTTTAATGATTAATTAATTATGCCCATAAGAATTTTGAAATTTATATCTCCATCTATAATATGATTGAGGAACGAAAGTATCACGTCCGTTCGTGAAAAAGGAGAGAAGTCATAGCAAAAAACAAAAAAGGAGAGAAGTAGTTACCAAAAAGTGAAGACCCCACATTCTATAATTAAGTAGACTTTTTATCTTACAATAGAAAAGAATAAAGCCTTTAGTAATCGAATGATTTGACAAATATATTCAAAAAATGATCCATTGTATCGCTTAAAATCATCAATCAATAAAAAATAATTTTTACTGACTACAACTTATTCCTAAATATTTTCCTAAATTTTCAATACATTTTACATAAATTTATTTTGTTAAGCAATATCAACAATTATTTTTTTAAAATATTTTACAAACGGTTCATTTCTATAGAAACAAAGGCACCATGTGAATGCATTTCTTATATGTATGAGGATGTCAATAATAATTCAAAAATATGAATTTTTTTATAATTTATTGGGGGAGGAAAAGATTTATATGCAAGAAATAAAATGGTTTGTGACGCCAAATTTGTGTTTTTAGTTCATCATAAGTTCAATAATAGTGTACACTACTGGATTACTCTCGGTAGGAAAATAGTAATTATAAGAAATATCTATGCGCTTTTTTGTCAACTTCTTCTACTTTTCAATTATTCTCTAGAAACTTAAAAATGGACAAATGCTTTAAATTTTGAGAAATTATGAAAACACTCCAGATATATCTGAGTATTTTCAAAGACTTCAAGTGCTCTAAATTAAATAAAAGCCAATTGTGAGAGCTGCAAAAAAAATTGGAAAATAAAATTAAAGTTAATATTACACTCCGAAGAAACCCTCAAATATCAACATGTCCGGCAAAGAACACCCGTTCACCGACAATCGGAAGAAAGAAGAACTTACATTTGATTCTCCAAAAACAGAAAGAAGTCTGCATGAATTTCAAGAAAAAGGTTATCGCCATTGTTTTAAAAATAAAATTGAAACCCGATCTTCACGAGAGCACATTCCGTCGTCATACATATCTTTTTCCAGACGAGTCATTTTCAGACACAAGTCAAAAGCCGTGCAAAACTTTGACTTTTAACTCCACAAATGGAACTTTTTCAGTGCCACCATCTTCTTTCTTTCAGTCGCACCGCGTTTAAGAACAAGAAGAGCGCGTGAAAGAGACCACTTTGAAAGTTAAAAAAGAACATTTCGAATCTCATCACCATGCTCAGGTTAACTTTCGAGTTACATGTCCTACCAATCAGTCAATAAGGAACAAAGGTCAGTCAAAAGGCATATGGTCGAGGTAGTTTAGGGACTACGTTAATCGAGGGCTTAATTTTCTGCTTTACATGAGGAGAGACAGAAGGGCCCTTCTCTTGCTATATCTTTCCGAGACCTTGAAGAAGAAAAAGGGATCAAAGGGTCTCCATTTTTATGAGAAGCATTATTGTCTTAACGTGACGCATGTCATTTCTTGTTGGGAGGAGGCAAAGGGCCCCCAGACAGAAACGATTTGCTTCCAACTTCTCAATATTTGGTTCGTCGTTCTTATTTTCTGTAATTATTATTGTTTTGCTCTTTGCACCCTTTCCTTTCCTTCCCTTCCCGATAGTGGGAGCTTGCATAGGTATCATGTGCGTATACCTCAGCTAACGGCAAAAGATACCCTTTTGCCATATTTGTCAAAGGAAAATGAGTAAAAGAAAAAGGGAAGAAGGAAAGTTACCAGCATTCCTACACTATAACAAGAGATAATGGAAAGACTGCCTTTAACATGATGAGGGCACTCAAGGAGTGGGAAGCAAATTTGAAAATTGTAAATGAGTCAAAGTTCCAAAGTGCATCTCGATTCAACTCATTATGAGAAAAACACAGTTGGCCTAAGCTTAGTTAAGGTCATTTCTCATCCTCAGGTTCTTTCCAGAGATGCTAAGATATTGACTTGAGATGATTTTGGATAGAGCTATGGTACAGATATCACAAGCAAGCTAAATTTTCAATTTATATTTTTCTGTTGATATCAAGCGATAGAGCTTGTGTGTAAGCTAGATTATTCAAGAAATGCTGAAATACATAAGTCTTGCGCATGAGTTAAATGAAAGAAAGTTCTCAAGCTCGTATTGTCAGCTGATAAAGGAATAGACAATATTTATGAAAAGCAATTGATTTTTTTTTTATAGAAATACACCTTTAGCTATATTGTCCCCGCTAGCCTGCTATCATGACGCGTGTCACTCACTTATGGAAAATTTAATCACCAACCAAAATCATATCTCTCTCTGACCCCAAAAAAAAAAAGAAAAAAAAAAGCCCCTCCCTCCCTCCCTCTCTCTCTCTCTCTCTCTCTTCGTGTGTCGAAGAGATAAAAGATCGGATGGAAAATGCGATTTTTAGATTAGCCTTATCTCCATGCCTATGCCCCTAAATTATAACAAGAAAAAAACCAATAAGAAGTTGTAAACATATATTAACATTTACTAAGTCTTCCCCACTAAGAGGATGATAGAGTAAACAACAATTCTATTCTATAATTATTATTGTTTTTTGGTCAAATAAAAATTTCATTCATGTCCAAAATCATATATGAGAAGATTCATAATAACTCCTATAAATCATCACAACAAAGCAAGCCCACCAAGCTACAAAGTAAACTAAATTCCAGAACTCAAGGTAGATCATCAAAATATGGTCAATAGGGATTAGCATACATTTATACCTCAAGAACAAATCAGTCCATGTATCAAAGCAAAAGGATCAGTGGTCAATAATCAAATTTTGCATTGTCATCGATGATGAGCACATACTGGAATATCTACAACTGTGCTTTTTAGCAGTATGCACTTAGGTTCAGCATTCCCAACACTATCATTGTACCGAGATAACAAAAACATGTTGAATGAACACAACTCTAATAGTTGAGAGAGTGAGCCCTCTAGCAAGTGCGAGACCAAAACTGGTTCTAATAAAAACAAGTTGAAAAAGTGCTATTCTGCCGGTAGAGCTCCTATAAACACCATTGAATCTAGAGGCAAAATATTTACTCTTCAAAACTTTCAGTTTAAGACTAGATCAAGAGAGTAGAGTTCCCAAATATAGATTTAGACTGGGAGAAAAAAAGAAACTAGAAAAATAGAAGGAAAATCAACAAAAGAGTCAAACTAATCAGATCATATATGAATATTCTTACTAAGAATCAAATAAAATTAATGGCACAAACGGTTTCAAGTAGACATGTTCTTTTTCTTTTATTTTCTTTTCTTTTGAATAGCACATTGACCGGTCCCCTAGATTGCATGTAATATGCTTCACCCTTATGCATCAGTTAAGACTCGTCTCCCGTTCCGTTATTTTGAATGGGAGAAGCTTCAAATTTCCTACGGATGCAAGTCTTTGAAATGTTCCCATTCGGTTCCTTCGTGGATCAGTAATGCCTCCGACAAGTTCTTTGGAAACGCCGTACCATGACAACGGGAAAGAATTTACAAGTACATTGGGAGGACCGGCTTGGGAGTGGATGGCCAGCAGCTCTGGATGTCATGCCAGTTAATATATAACTAATGATAGCTCTGGCCCAATGTATGAGCTCGACATAATCAATTACAGACATTACGCTCAAGCATGGACAGTGAGCATAGGGGAAGAATATTCCTTCTCTCCGAGGCCAGGACATGGGGATTCTACGGTAAGTACGACAACATACATTATGATATTAACGTCGTAATGAAGGAATAGGTCGGGTGTTGGTGGGACTCTAGTGTAGGGCGGTGACAGTGCGCACTTATCTGGTCCCTCTCTCACCAGCTTGTTATCTTGTTTCTTGCATATGGCACCAATCGATGTGCTAATTTGTGTATGTGTATGCATGTGTTAATTTGTGTATGTGTATGCATGTGTGACTTGAGCCGAGCTTCTGGAGAGATGGGTAACTTGTGATGATGAGAACCGACTCAACTGAGCCATGAAGTATACCTTAGCTGTCGGATGGTTGCTTCTGGTTGATGTTCTTAATCGAACAGATGATCAGTTGCCGGACCATGTTAATCAGAATAGCGAATCTCAAAGAGTCTCGAGGGTTCAAAGGAAAGAGATCATAAATTACGTTTTTCTTAAATATGTACTTTGGCTTGATTTTTTATCCATCCTGCAGATTATTATTTCAATATGAAGTACTCCCAAGTCATGGAGAGTGATGATGTCATTAATATTCATGCTTGAATAATAATAACTAATTCATGCTTGAGAAAAAACAGATTATTGGGTGAACATGTTAGAAGAATGCCTCATAAACACAAAAGGATGACAGTAGATTAATAAATAGATTGACTGCTTGTTTCGCCGAAAGACAGGGCTCTTTTAAATTCGTATAACGAATTTACCCTTGTTTTTAAATTGAATGCTTCTTTTTCACTTTAGCAATACTTTTATACTTATGCGTATATCATTTACGTACATATAGTTTCTTTTTTTATTTATATATGTACATGAACTTTTTACATTGCAATATTCAAAGATAATTTAGAAGAAGAAAGTTACACGAATTTGATGTAGGAAAGCATTGTTAATATTTATTTTTTCCCTTCAATTGTGGCTTTCCTTTATATAGCTTAGAAATAGGAAAGCCTTATTTTTGGGAAAAAAAGTTATATTCCATAACCGCAAAAACTTTGGTAATAAATCGTTTAAAGATTTGTCTGTGTATAGTATCTAGATTCTATTATGAAACATCTACATTTTAAATTTTACTGAAAATAAGGCCTTCTTATTTCTAAGCTATATAAAGGAAAGGAAAAATTAAAGAGAAAAGATAAAAATTAACAGTGCTTTCCTACATCAAGGTTATGAAAAGAACAAGAAAAGTAAAGGGATAAATTAATAAATAGTTTCTATATATATCATTGAGCATATATAGTAAACCTTTAACTTTGCTTAGTTAATCCTCATAAAAATAGTATTTATGTATTTATAGATTATAGTCAAGATGTGTGTGTGTGTGTGTGTCTGAAGATTCTAGTTAGCAATAACAACTAGGTATAAATAGATGAACGAAGTCATACTCCATGATTGTGCAGCTTTTTGGCCATAAATGTTTTAAAACAATTGTTTATGTATATTTGGAAATATTTACACAATATACGGTTGAAAGTTACATTCCGTGGTTGAAGATATGTTACAATATGAGCATAGCAAAATTAATAATACAATATTTATTAATAGAAATAGTTTATTGAAGTTAATGCTCTCAAAAGTCTTCTATGGCATTATAGTTCATGTTTCGTTAAGCTGTGATGGTAGATGATCATTGGAAAAGTTATATAACACGATTCCCTCTATTCGATAAATAAAAAATTAGAGTATCAATAATAATAATAATAATAACAACCACAAAGGAATCATAGCGATCTATCATAACAAAAAGTAAAGGATATTTCTAAAGGGTCGTAGTACATGCTTATGCATATATTCATGGATGAATTTGACTAAAAACTTAATTAATGACAACCCCAGTGACAAATGAATATTTTGTGTAGATATTATTAAAAGAGTTTAATGATATTATACAATATAAAAATTATTTTAAACAAACACCAAATTATGTTAAGTCGAGGATCACAAAAAGAGCAATATGTAACATGGTAGCTCATAGTTGATGAATAAATGATATTAGACAATTTTAGAAAATGTACATGCTTTTTTTATAATTAATTCCGACCCAACCGTAGGTAGCTGTGTTTTGTTGAGATTTTCTCCCTCATTACTGAGGTCAAGAGTTCGAGACCTGTAGTTATTAATATTTTAAGTGGATGATCATGGTATTGAGGTTGTGTGCTAGTCTTTCCTAAGATATAGGGGACTGGCCCTTTGATACTGTCTAGGCACCGGCGGCCCGTGATGAAGTCATCAGTCATTAAAAAAAAAGTAAATGAATTTTATTTTACGTGCTTGTCAACGTAGAGCTTTACATAAATATCGAAAGATGATAATATTCTAGATATCTAAAGTAGTTCATTAAATCTTTGACAAAAAAAAAAGTAGTTCATTAAATCAAAACATCCATCATTAGTAAAGCATTTGGTCGTGTCTATTTTATAAAACATGGGAATTGTGTAATATAATAAAACATATCTTTTCCTCTATAAGCATTGATAGAAAAGTGTGGTACAATGTGAGACTGACTAAAGCAGATAACACTTTCGGTAAGTTTAATTTAGAATCTTAGGTAATCGCTATATAGATTAAAGCAAATCTCTACAGTTGGTGTATGATTCTAGGACTAACCATGCAAAAGCTGATCAACACGTAATGACCTGGTTGACAAGGGCAAGGAGTGATCAATTCAGCAAGAGGACCCACACAAGGAGTGGCTCCTAGCAAGCTTCTAGAATGACAAAGGTGCGAGGATGATTCAAATTGTCATCAAATAGGGAGTAATATTTTTGGATTATATATGTGAAATTATAATTAACTCATAAGAGGCACCTTTTGAAATGATGGTAACATTTAGTCTTGAACTTCAATGCATAAGCATGCTAAAGGGAGAGTACCACCAATATGGATATCCCTTTAGAAAGTCCCTACCTGACAAAACCATTAGACTTAGTGTAGGACAGGCCTTATGGACAATAACTTGCGTGAGATAATCTAGGGGTTTTACATGAGATATCCATGAACTCTTATCAGAATAAATTGATAGACATCAAATGGTTGCCAAAAAGATTAAGGAGAAATTCCATTAAGAAGATGAATTGAAGTTACAAGACTAGAAGAAAAACTTGAAAAAATTACCTGTACAGACCATTCTACTCTCAAGAAAAATTTACACAAATAGCTTGCTTGCCTTCTTCACCCCAAAATGATGGCACAAAGGTGAAGATTCCGCTAAATAGAAGCAAGAGAAAAGAACCAACATTCTCACTTTATGGTCTCGTCCTTCTTATTGGTCATATAATTGTACGTGCTCGAAATATTGCTTAAAATTATATTGAAGATTTAGGGTCTATTCGTTTGGCGAAAAATACAGCACTTCCGGAAAATGTTTTTCAGGAAATCATTTTCCTGGAAAATAACATATTTTCCATTGTTCGTTTGAAACTTAACAATTTTCCAAAAAAAAAAATTTCAGAAATTTTTTTTAGAAATTATCTGGCGACTGGCGACGGGCGGCAGTAGCGAGTGGGCGGGCGGCAACGGCGGACAAGGGCGGTAGGTGAGCAGTGGGCGGGTGGGGGGTGGCCGCCAATGGGGGGCGGCGTCAATTGAGGGCGACGAGTAGCGGCTGACGGGGGGCATCGGCCGATGGGGGGTGGGCGGGTCGTGGCCGGGGGTGGGGGGTCAGTGGTGACGAGCAAGTAGCGACGAGGGGTGGTGGCCGACGGGAGCGGTGGTCGGCGGGCAATGGCGGGGGGTGGGCGGTGGCTGACGGGGGCGGTGGTGGCGGGCGGGCGATGGCCGGGGGTGGCGGTCGGTGGGTGGGTGGGGCAGGGGCGGTGGTCGGGGGGGGGGGGGGGGCAGCTGCGGGCGGGCAACAGCCGAGGGGGTGGTCGGGCAGGGGTGGCTGTCGGCGGCGGCGGGCGGGTGACGGCTGGCGGGGGGCGGTCAGGTGGGGGCGACGGTCGGCAGGAGGCGGCGTGTGGCGGGGGGCGGGGGGTGGCGGGCGACGGGGGCGATGGCGGTGGGCAGGCGACGGCCAGGGGTGGCGGTCGGGCAGGGACGATGGTCGGCGGGTGGTGGCGGTGGCGAGCGGGGGGGTGGCGGGCGACGGGGGCGGTGGCGGCGGCGGCGGGCGGGCGACGAGCGGGGGGTGGCGGTCAAGCGGGGGGCGACTGTCGGCGGGTGGCAGCGATGACCGGCAATTAAATTGCTCATAAACTCACGACGAGAAAGAAAGAAAAGAGATTCGGAAAATGTTTTTCGCTTTTCAAAAACGGAAAACATTTTCCTTAATTTTAGAAGGAAATCTTTATTTGATTGGAAAAAATTTTCCTTTCCGCCCCCAAACAGCCCAGTTTCCGGAAAATATTTTCCGCCAAACGAACAGACCCTTAATAAAAGTTGTGAGCTTATATTGTCATTTTTTATAATTGCTTAAAATTTTGTTAATCTTTTGCATTTTTCTTTTCAGGCATTAGTTCAAACCGAACTGGCATGTAGAATAATGGAAGAAAATTTTTGTCCTAGACCCTTGTAGCGAATGGACATTTTGGTAATTTAATACTTTTCTTTGTTCCTCAAATTATGGCTTGATAACTGAATGAGTACATGAAGCTTGCTAAATACGTAGTCATTTTCCGTTCTACATGTAATTTAGCAGTCAAAAGAAAGGAGTAGAAGTACAAAGCAAGCAGTCCAATCAGCAAATAATGACATTTTTGACGTACACGCGCAGTCACAAGCATCCAAGGGAATGCGTTAAACACGCATGCAAGCATGCACGGTGCTAATGCAACTTCTTTATCATTAGTTTCGGTCGACCCAAAGTCTAAAACTCCCCGCAAATCCCATTAATTTAAAGAGCTTCGTAATTATGAGTTTATAATCTCAAAGCTGAAGGAATGGGCGAGAGGTAGACAGAGACCAGAATAAAGCAGAGATTGAAAAGAGGGGGTAAAACGAGACAGAGAGAGAGAGAGAGAGAGAGAGAGCACTTAGAAAGGCCGTCATATGGGGATTGGGGACGTGCAATAATTAATTAATGGAACAACCATTATAGTATAAGCGTAGGGATTATTTTAAGGGCATCTGGTGCAGTTCCTCCTGCAATATGGGCAATGGATTAGGAACATCAAATAAGAATCGAGTAAGAGAATAAACAAAGAAGAAAGACTCCGAAAGCAATGAAGCCCCACGAACCCCAAATAGAAGTTGGACCCATAAAGGGTACTAAACTATAATGCTTGAGTGTACTCATGCAGTTGTCTTAGAGTAATATTACATGGGTTGGGTTCATGGCTAGGTTAAGGGTCAAATGTACTCTTACTCCCTCTTCCAGATTGCCGGAAAATTGATGCGGAGGACCACCATGCTTGCTATATGTACGCTTGCATTCATCTCGACAGCCGGGGTCCATCAAGTGTCACTGTTTACCAGAGTTCACGAGGGTCCTAGCGAGTGGAATGATCCCATAGTAATACTCACTAATTCAAACATTCTTAATCCATCATCATCCCCACTTCTTCGTGTTTCATTGTTCTCATTCATCTTGTAAGATATCTCTCTTTTATTATTTTTGGGCCATCATTTTCTACATCACACGATGTGATTCTTGTTGTATAGCCACAAACAAGAAAAAAAAATTATACTCCGAGCAACAAAAGTTGCATTTGTTATCCTTAATTTGTTGAAGATTCTTGTATCAAATTCGTCAGGATTTTCTTTTGGTTTTTAAGTCAGGATTTTCTTTTGGTTTTTAAGTGTTACAAACAGAACCTACGAAGCCTATAGAACCAACATGATTGGGTCGATTGTAGGATTGCTATTAAGAGTCGCAAGGTAGATTTCAATTTTCAATTCTTGGAACTGGCAAGAAAGGATAAGTTCAAGTTCTAGATTTTGGGGTCATACCCTGCCATGTGCTTGATGTCTTATAAAAAGATCCAAGATAACTTGTATAATATCTTAGATAACTACATATGTACTGAAATATTTGTTACTTTTCATTTTCTTCACAAATTTAGATGTTTGTACAGTGTTTTACTTGTGTATCGTCATATCTTAGGACTATTAACATGTACTTGATACAAATACACTCGCATATTTATGTTGAATGCTAAATATGTCGTTAATTAGAATAGTGACATTTTTTTATGTAGCTAAACATTATAGCATTGGATATTCTGAAACTTGTGAAATTGACGGGTGTCAAACCCCATTAGTAGGTTTAATGTTGCAAAATTTTGGAATGGTTACATAAAGGGTAGATTCTAAGGCAGGAGATATATCCTAAGCGCCCTCAAACCTACGAAACCGTAAGAGAGAGTTATGAGAGTGACGTGACAAATGCAATTAGTAAACGAAGAGAATATGGGGGTGGGGTAGTGTGACAGCAAGTTAGTGAAGGTCATGGGTCGAAGGAAATAAAAATAAGAGTGTCTCCTGTGCATGCAACAAGACTGTCTAGTTGTTGCAGGGGAGGGTGGACGAGGGTACAGAGTGATAAGGCATTAGCCCACATGGGTGCTTTGTCGAATCATACATGCACGACCCTCCACAGCCACACTCACCCAATTTTCATTTAATTTTTCCCTCTATCGATCTGAAGTTTTCTAAACTTACCCATGCTTTTTGGCTCAGTTTTAGACACTAGATTATTGGAGTTACCCCATGGCTGGTGCACTTGACCGCGAGTGTTTATGGGTTCCCATTTTAGGAACTAGAGCCAATCAATTATATGCAAGCTGCTCTAGGTTAATTGCAAGATTATGTACAGGGCAAGCGCCAGAATTTAACTGGTTCATAAAGATTGTATGGTGTTTCATTGGACTCTAAATAATGAAGTCTTCACACTTTACACATTGGTTATTAAAAAAGATTTCTAGTTCTTGCTTACTCAAAATGCAATTCTCACCCAAACCAAAGATGCTCCCATTCCGCATTGTCCAGGTTTTGCCTTTTTCTTACCTTGGCCTGCAAAACAATATTTGTCTTCAGGGTATTAAATTATGATATACAAAGTGAACCATTAAGAAATTGATATAACACGCTTCCCAAACCTATCTAATTGGAAGAAAAAAGTTCTGAAATCATTCTCTTTCAGCTTTGACATTTATACTATTTTTACCTGGAAACCTTCAAATTATATCTTTACCCAGAAAAAAAAAAACCTTCAAATAATATCTTTTATGGTTCTTATTTGAGATGATATTTTGGTGAACCTATTGCTGAATTTGTTAATATCGTGCATAGATGTGCTGTCCTTGCATCTGTTCCACAACCAGTGAAAAGCCTGAAGTGTGTGAGAGCAGGACATGTCTTAAATGGTGCGGCTTATATTTTGTATCTAATACTAAAAAACTTAAAAGACCCGCATAAGATTGATTAAAGTGTAATTATTTTTTAAATCAATGTCTCTAGTAGTAAAGAGAGTGTGTCATTTGCCATACCTTGCTACGCTTGTGCTATGTGATCAATGCATTGAAAATCATACATTTGTTGTTTTGTATGATTGCATTGTATTAGTGATTTGAGACACTTGCTAACAAGACCCGAATAAGAATATCCACATGTGCATACATGAACTCTCGTCTTCTACCTTATCAAAGAAATTAATGTCAAGTATATTTTTTAAACCCATATCACTTCATCTCGACACGATTATGAGGGTTTGTTAGTTTTCTAACAAATAAACTTTCTGCAGAGTACGTACTTCAACATACATTCATGCATTTACTTGCTAGTTTAGATCTTTCGACTATATTCAATATGTTGTGCATTCACTAGAAACATGATTTTTTTTTTTTGCCAACTTTGTGAATGCTAATGCTATCAAAATAGTTTGATGACAAGTCTAACAACAAAACAACTTTGTGAAGAGATTTGGTGGGGGGAGAGAGAGAGAGAGATTTCTCAAGAGTTCCCCGACCCATAAAACAAAAGCATACAATTTCCCACGCAACATATTACCTTTATGTGCGCATATGCTGGTCCATGCTACATAGAAAAAGAAAATTTCAAGTACGGGGAAATTCACAGCAGGAGAGACTTTTTCCCGACAGACACAGACCCTATATTAAGACATACGGACAATTCTTTGCTCCATGCCATACCCTTCCTTTTCCCGTCATTCTTTTCTATTTCTCCCATTTTTTTATAAGAAGCTACGCACATTAGTTTATGTGTATACGTTGCAACTCTTTGTTGAATGAAAATTCAAGAAAAAAAAAAGAGCTAATAAATAAAACGTCCAAGTGGTCCACGCGTGCCACTCCAATTTGTATGCGTGAGTTGGGGCGTGCTTAAGAGACGGGGCACTCTGCACTCACGTTTCACGACTCTTGAGGCCTCCTCTTATATAAACACCCGCGTCAAGACCAACCACGCTGTGGGAGAGAGAGAGAGAGAGAGAGAGAGTCAGTGACTGGCGAGCGAGAGTAAGAGTAACAAAGTAGCAGTAGTTGTAGCGGTCACTGCAACAAGGTTTTTTGAGTGCGTCTACTTGATTCTTGTTTTCTTTCTTGTCTTGTCCCCATTGTGTCCTGTTTCCTTTTATACACATCTCAGGAATCACACACGCACCCAGGAAGATACCAGGTTGAGGGAGATTCTTTTTCATTCCGACTAGCAAACAGTTTCCCATTCATTTCTTCTCTTATTCTAAGCTCCATCCCCACAGACCGACCCAGAACAGAGTCCCTAGCTTTTATACGCAAAGAAGCCTCAAAATGGAGATAGCGAGTGAAATAAAACAGTCCAAGTTCAGAAGGATTTGTGTCTTCTGTGGGAGTAGCCAGGGAAAGAAGAGCAGCTACCAGGATGCTGCCATTGAGCTGGGCAAAGAACTGGTGATTCTTGACTCTTCTTCTTTTTGGGCTTTTAGGATTGTGTTTGCTAGTTTTTCTGCTATATGCATAAACCAGGACTTTGGTAATTTTGCGTAGTTAATGCACCATTCCACATAGAGTTTGTATCCAGTGTGCGGTGCGTGTGTGCCAATTAAATGCATTCGTTCCACTCTCTTCTCTTCATAGGTGTCTTTGTCATGAAAGCGAGCTGCAATGAAGCGAGCAAACCCCATATCAGAAAGATTGTGCCATTCCATCTGTTACTTCCCTTTTGAAGTGCCCCACTGGAATCTTCCTGATTCTGGGGTATCTCTGTTTTTGTGTGTGTGTTTGATTCTTCTTCTTCTTGAACTTTGAACCTCTATGTTTTACTCCATGGGGCCTTAGTATGCAGCGAAATAACCATTTCTTGAAAAAGATAAGAGCAGGGGATAACTTTTATGTTCGGAAAGATTATGGAAGGATGGTGGTACTGCCTTTTGACCATTGACGAATGATGATGTTTTGGGTATTTTCCTTTGAAGGTGTCAAGGAACATTGATCTGGTCTATGGTGGGGGTAGCATAGGCCTTATGGGCTTGGTCTCACAAGCAGTTCATGATGGTGGTCGGCATGTCATTGGGTAATTTCTAAGCTTCTCTTTTTTCGATGTAATTACTTAAAGCAGAGGCCCACTAATTGATTAAGAAACAGAATCAATGACTTTAGGCTTGGTTTTGCACTCTATTATAACTAATTCTTTTGTCATGTTGTTGTCCCCTCTCTCTCTCTCTCTCTCTCTCTCTCTCTCTTCTCTGCAGAGTCATTCCCAAGACGCTCATGCCCCGAGAGGTGTGTTTGCTGTGCCCAGTAAAAGTCTTTAACCTTTTCCTAGTAAAGAAACAGATAATATGGTAACATGTGGTAACACTTTTCCTTTGTTCAAATCTTTTCTTCTTCTGCTCAACAAAAGTTGATTTAAGTTAAGTGAGCTGTTAGTTCTGTCTTCTCACTTTTCCCATCGGCGATTCTGGTTGGTACAAATGTTCCATTAGGGGGATGATGCTTGCAGTCCTTATCCACATTTTTTTTTACCATTTTGGGTTTTGGCACAACACCACTTTATACAACATGAGTGTTTGACTATTGAGGTCTTTACAGTGCTTTCTCTTTCGATCGACATTTCATCTTCTTTTATTTTGAGGACCAACAGAATATTTCCATTTCCTCTTTTTTGCTTTTTCATTTTTCTCTCTTGACTTTATCAAATATTCGAACATTTTTTTCTCATATCTGTCATTATTTTTCGTACTGAAATTTCTGGAAAGGGGACTGCTAAGTTGAAGCTTTTGGCTTGTGCACCCTCTGCTCTGCACACCTCATCATTGCGCACTCCGCAACACTCCAAACCTCTTTCTCTTTCTCTCTCTATCTCTCTCACACACACTCACAAACACACCTATTTCAATTTTTTTTGTTTTTTTGGATGAATTGTATTCATTGGCACTAGTGCCCATTTTTTCTTTGCAGTTAACTGGTGAGACAGTAGGAGAGGTGAAGGCAGTTGCAGATATGCATCAAAGAAAGGCAGAGATGGCTAAGCATTCAGATGCTTTTATTGCCTTGCCTGGTTAGTGCAAAACCCTGCAGAAGTTCTCAGTTGCACTAGCGAGAGAGAGAGAGAGAGAGAGAGAGAGAGAGAGTACTGACATTAAGTTAAAATGACAAAAATTGCGTTGTACCAGGTGCTGCTATTTTGCCTTTTGTCGTATATGTGCTTTGATCAACTATCTCATGCCAATGATTCCTTTGCGGTACCTGATCTTTCCCTTTTTTCTTTCAAATTCATGACAAGACATTGGATGAAAGTACCTGAATTCCTCTGAATCAAATAGACATAGTTGAACTCACCATGTCTTCTCTGCTTTGGAGGAATCGCCATTTGCTTACCAGCAAGGGAAGAACATGCATATTGTTGGTTGAATAAATGCTTTGAAAGTGACTGCATGGAGCCAAAATCCTCACAAATTATTGAGCCTTCCCCTCACAGTCGCCAAGATCCATGGTCAGAGAACGACCATTCAGACCTTAGCCTTTGACCCATCAACACCTTCACTGAAAATTAGAGCCCCTGAGGACCCTTATTTCTCCACCTAATCAGGAATAAAGACGCAGGCAACTAAGCTTTTCTCTCACAGTTCTTGCCTGCCAACTAGCACCATCACCAAAACAAAATAGAGAATCACGGCAACCCCTCCCAAAGGGTTAATTGTTATCAGGAAACTTAAGAGATCTGAGATATGGAAAATCAGTAGGCTCAAGGGGTCAGTTTATTTCTCACTGGGACTTTTGGTTCTGACGCTCTCGATAAATATAAGGCAAATGTCTGCTTTGCCCCAGAATCTATAGAAGTGTAAACAGAGCTAGTGAAGAGCATATTAGAGTTAGAGAGCTAATGTCACATGAGTAGGAGGCTAATCGCTGGAAAATAAAAAAAGTTTCCGAGCTAAAATCGTGCTTTTCAACTGAAAACAGTTGGAAGGTCTGTTACATTCATATGCAGAAGTAATTCCAAAATACGACTTAACTCATCACAACTACAGTAACTAAAACCGAGTGACCACTGCGGTTGGGAAGTAGAATTTCTAGAACAATTTGTGCACGCAAAGTCTCTATGTAGAATGACTAACAAGTTCCATGGTTTCACATAGACACCCACGCTGTTAGCAGAAATAGATTTCCTATTGGCTTGTGTTTGGAGAAGTTTTGGTTTCTTTCAATTTTCGTGTGTTTTCTCCTTATGTATGAAAATTTTCAGTCATTCTACTAGGTTGTCTTCTATCATATGATCTCCTTTTCTCAAAAATGTGCAATCTTCCTGAAGCTTTGTACTGGTTGTGGCTTGATTTTCCCATCTGCATCAAATCAGTGAGACATTAAATATGTCATGCTACTCGGAAATGTTAAGACATTCTCTGGGCAAATGCAGGGGGTTATGGAACTTTAGAAGAGCTGCTTGAAGTGATAACCTGGGCCCAGCTTGGCATTCACGATAAGCCGGTATTTCATGCAGCAAGCTCTAGAGTGCTGTTATTTACTTTATTCCAGCTATCTCCAATTTCATCCAGCAACTCTTTCACTGCTGTCCAAGAACTAACTATAGGAGTGGATGTTCTTCAAAATATGTCCAGGTGGGATTGCTTAATGTGGATGGATACTACAATTCCTTGCTATCGTTCATCGACAAAGCCGTGGAGGAGGGCTTCATCAGCCCGAGCGCACGTCAAATCATCGTATCCGCCCCTACAGCTAAGGAGTTAGTGAAGAAATTGGAGGTAATTAAACAGAGACACGTTCCTCTGATTTCCCCTTTATTCACCTGAGACATCTGACAAATCATTCCAGAGAAATAGCAATTTAACCGGTTCTTCATAGTCTGTTTAACCACTAAAGCTACCATTCTTATGCTCCCCATGTCCAGGAAGATGATCAAATCTAGTTGCTAATTAACTTCCTCAAATAATTGACTTCACTACTGTTTCAGGAGTATGTGCCATGTCATGAAAGAGCAATCTCCAAGTTGAACTGGGAAGTCGAGCAACTTGACTATCCTCAAGATTATGATATTTCTAGGTGACAAGTTTGGGTCTCACAATGCTAGTAGGGAAAGTTGAGAGACGATTTTATAGACAAGAAAAGTAGAAGAAAGGAACTAATTTGGAATATCTTGGAGGATTTCCCGGTTTAGGAATATGCTTCTTGTTTTTGTAAATTCACTTGCATTTTGACTATGATATGTGAAGCTTCATATTCCCTTGAAATGAAGATATCTTAATTTGGTTTCTTATGTACAAGCGCGGTTTACCAACGTGTTTGCTTTGTGCAACTTCCCCGAAGAAGCTTGAAACCTCTCATTTTCTTTACTGTGCATCCCTCCTTTTCACTCAAGTTTTTTTTTTCAATTTAATTTCTCTTAATTTATAAGGAAAACAGATTGATTATTTTTGTATATCTCTTTCTTCCATAATCTATGGATCTAATCTATACAAAATTCGTTTTTCGTTCAACAATGTTTATTGATTGGAGGAATGATCATAAGAATAGATTAGCTACATTCAAAAGTTCATGCAGTGTCGTTTGAATATACAAACAAAAGAGAAGACTTCAATTCACCTCCGGGCCATGTTTCTGAAGTGGTCATATTACTGAATGGTTCTTTTATTAAAACAAGCGGCTAAAGTTAGTATACCCGATTCACACATTTGATTATTAAGACGTCAAGTTCTTTTTATTAAAAAATTTGGCAAAATGACTAAATTGGGTGTGTTACAGGTGAAGACTCGAATTATCGGGTAAAATCCAATGAGGAATCTAGTTTTGGTTGATTTATCCATGCAGAACAATTTGTGTGAAAACTATCCAATTAGATGGGGAAAAGTATCGAGAAAGTCATGAACTTATTGCATTGATATCAATATACTTCTAAACTTTTCTATAAGTCAATTTAATCATAAATAGTTTCACATGTTGCTAATTGAGTCTATTTGATTAATTTTATCTAGAAATCACTGACATAGATGTCGGTGGTCCTATGAAGCATCATTGATACTAACATAAAGGGACATTTGTCATTTATGTCTTAAACATTTTACAACTTTGCCGAATCAGTCATATTTTTTTTTAAATTTAGTTCTAAACATTTTGCAATTTTACCGATTAAATCATTCTAACAACTTTGGCCGGAAAATGCCACGTGGCGACGACATGGCGCGATCTGTCGTCGCCGGCAACGATGTGACAAAATGATGTCGTTTTGGCTCCCAAATTCGGAAATGCCCTCCCTCTTGTCCCCAAACCACCGAAGAACCCTAGCCCAAATTCCTTATTTCCCCAAATTCGTCCAAACCACCGAAGAAAGTATCCAAATTTGTTCTTGCTTATGTTCCCTCCCTCAGGCATTTCAATCGCGTGGCTGGGGGCGGGTCTTTGTCAATCCCGCTACGCCAAAATCCAATCAAACTTGTGGCTCTCTTAGCCGGATCAAAGACCCATCGACAATTCGAGAGAGATCGCCGCACTTCAGGGGAGGAATCCAACTAGGAATGACGGATGAATTGAAGGGGCGAAAATCAAAAGAAAAGACTTCGTTTTGAAAACACCCAACAGGACCCAAAGACCCGGAATTTAGAATTGATGAAGGACGTCAGACTCAGGGAAATAAACACACACGAGAGGGGGGAACAAAAGGGATTTTTTTCACAGGAACCTTAGCGGAGTATCGGACGAAAATCTGAAGAAACTAGGAGGATCGATTCGCTCCGGGAGAGATTCGCCGATTTGGAAATGCATGCGCAAAAACAAATTCGCTCTAGGAGAGAATCACCAATTTGCTGCTAAGGTTCTTCAAGAGGCCGATTTTGGCAACTACGAATTTGGGAGCTAGGGTTCTTCGGTGCTTTCGGGCAAAGAAAAACGAATTTGGGGGGCAAGAAGAACGAATTTGGAGCTGGGGTTCTTCAGTGGCTTGTTGTTTGATTGAAGAACGAGTTTGGGCTATTCTTTGGTAGTTTGGGGACAAGAGGGAGGGGATTTTTGAATTTGGGAGCCAAAACCATATTGTTTTACCACGTTGACGCCAGTGACAACCGGTCACACCACGTAGGCATTTTCAAGCCAAAAATCATCAAAAATACTTAATTTGCAAAGTTACAAAAAATTTAGGACTGATTCGACATAGTAGTAAAAAATTTATGACTTAAATGACAATTGTCCTCTAAAGTAAGTATTTTTTTTTATATAACTTTAATAACATTTTGATTTTTTTAAAATTTTTTGGTCTTTACCTATTTTCCAAGCCATGCTAGTCATAAGCAAGGCCTAGGATGCCCTTGCCGGTCATGGGTGAGGGCTACAACCCCTCACCTAGCTTGATCTAGCAAGGGCATCATGCCCATAGCCAAATATAGGAACAGGGCATGCACCCTAGCTTTTGCCGACGAAGGCATCATAGCCCTCATTGGCCACAATGTGGGTGTTTGTTAAGAGCATTCTCGTCCTCAACCAAAAAAAAAAAAGAGTAAAGAAAAGGAAAGAAAAAGAAAAAGAAAATAAAAATATATAATATCATTCTAATGTATCCATGTCAAAGTCAGGGGTGTCAAGTCGAATAGCTTACATTTACAATCTAATTTATGGCTAAAATTGGTCGAATGGACTCAATTAGCAAAATGTAAAAAGATTTAGAATTAAATCGATACAATTGAAATATTATGATTGAATTGACATTAATGTAATAGGTTTAAAACTTTTTTTGGTATTTTTCCCATTTTAAACCATAATTATGATACCACACGTAGTGATACACAAAAAGTTGATAAAACATACTTATTGTAGCCTCAAAAAATTATTAGATCATGTTTTGTTTTTGGAAGAATAATCTCAATGGTAGTTCTTGTATACTTGCTTGAAATTCAAATCGTCCATAAGAAGGACACTATTCATCCTCGAATTGTTTTGATGACAAATTTGGCAATGTGGACATAAGAACTTGGGGGTGTTTGATTGAGTGAAAGAGTTTTCTACAAATTAGTTTTCTAAACTTTCACATATTTGGTTTGTTGAAAATGATTAATTAATAGAAAACCATTTGCTTTTAAAAAAACTCCATGCTTAAAGTTATAAAAAAATGAATTATCTAACCTAAAAAGGGGAACATTTATCTAGGAAAATGATTTCCTAGATAGTATTTTCCTTCATCGCGAAATTTTCTCTAAATAAATTATTGTGCATTTATTTCACTAAAAATTCATGATAAAGAAAAATATTTTCCATGATCATTTATAAGAAAAATGGTTAATTATTATTTGTTTGATGGTATAAAGAAACTAATTTCTTTCTTGTTAGAAAAAGAAGTCATTTTTCCCCAACTTAAATTTATTACTTTCAACCCATGAAAACCTTTTTTGTATATCGATTACTTTTCCATCATAAAATATTAAAAAATTAGTAAATAATTTCTCAAAAACAAATTTTCCTGAAAATAAACGGACTATAAAGTTTTGTTGGAGTGGACTCTTTTAATTTTCTTTTCAAGCCGGCCTAGATCCCTTCTCTATCGTATATGAGATTTCACAGCGACACCACCAAGTTGTACTGATTGCTTTCCTCAAGTAACCATCACGAAGGCAGTCATGACTATCACAAGGCACAAGCTATAGTGTTAGTCACACATTCACATCGCTAGACCCAGCTCTCAAACCTAAAAGTGTGACCGCCACTTTGCGATGGGTGCCCCTGATCACGTGTCCATAATTAAATCACATATGTGTTCGTTTCTTCAAATACTGAGTCGGCTCCTTGACAATTGAGATGAACAATCCTTCAAGACGAAGAATCCACGAAACAATTTGTCTTAGAGTGACATTTATACATATTCTTCCCCATTTGACGAACGTTTGCCACTATGTCCACTTTGACTGAACCGCAGAGAAAGCACTGCGAACTGGAGAAATCAGATGACCTCTGAAAATGCATGAAAAGCTGCAGAGAGAAACGACAAAAAATAATAAAAAAACAACGATCCCCATAACAAAGGGGCCAAATGTCACCCCATCAAGAACCAATAATAGAGGGCCGCTTTAGTACGGTCTTCGCCTGCTAAATTGGCATATCGAGGGGTGATCGGGTTCAAACAAAATAGGTTTTAGATTGGGATATTGTATCCGACTATATTATAATTGATTCTCCTTTTTGGATAATGTATCATACCCTATTTGTATTAGATCGTGTATCTTACCCCACCATGCTTTTCCGGTCTAGTTTCAGAATTAACCCTGTTTATATTGAACCTATTTTGCAACCACCCATCCTATATTATTTTAAATTTTATATTAATATGCGAGAACATAATATAATTCTTTTAATTTACATTGAAACACTAGGCACTTGTAATTAATAAGTAAGTAAACTTTTTGTCTAAACAAAAAACTAAATATCTACAAGGCAAATTGTTATAAACAAAATCATAAAGCTAAGCAAAAGTCATAATATTACATATACATTAGCAACAAACATAATTAGTCCCATTCCCACAATAATACATAAAACTTTTCATTTGTCTAAAATTTAACAAATCTTTGGCACAAGCATAACTCCTCCAAAAGTGAAACATAACTCATCATCCAAAAGTAAAATCAGACGAGTCAATCCACGTGGTACAAAATTTCTAACAAAAACCTAAAATTCGTATATAAAGAAAAATCAACAAGAAATCATGTTTTAAAGACATATACAAAAGTTATGATTTAATAAGGTCTATTTACTTACAAAACCGAAGTTTTTACTAAATGAAATTTATTTTCCAATGACCAGATTCAGAGTTCAAGATATGTTCCAGACTTGGACCCTATACATGACCCTATTATAATTGATTCCCCTTTTTTTAGACTCTGTACCTAACCCTATTTGCATTGCACCTTGTTCCTGACCCTATTTTCAAAGTGGGCCGATCGGGGAACCGGGTTTACCCGGTCCCGTTGCACGCCCCTAGGCGTACCTACTTGAGGTTGAGTTTGGAAGTGATAGGATGGATACTTAGAGAGTAATATCCTCAATTTGATGCCCCGATTAATAAAACAGGCTTAAGATGTCATGACCTAAATAGCAAAATGGACTAATTAACTTGCTAAATCCTTTAGTGAAGATAATAAGGGATCAGTGAGCATGATCATCTAGAGTACTTAGCCCAGGGTAACTACTCAACCATAAGGATCGAGCAAGATGGTCTTGTACTAATACAAATTGTTACGTGATGACTCAAAGACAAATTCATGGATAATTATTGTCAATACATGGGTGATTTTGTGTGATAATAACTAATCTTGAATCGACCCTAGAAGTATCGATGCAATTTTGTGATTAAGAATGACATCTCACTGATTACATGATAACCAATAAAGTTTGCTAAGGATCAGCGGGCTCAACATGGAATGACCGCGGGACTTGTAAGGTGACACCCTGTTGATTATCATTAAAAATGACTATTTAAGGTCACCGAAAGGAAACACTTACCAGGAGCTTTCATATTAATTATGAGATCAAATTTGGGGAAGATTGGGCTCTAACCTAATAAGGGAATTAGAGATGAGCGAACCTAATTGAATGAGGCATGGCCTAAGGAGGGCCAATGCTGAACAAGGGGAGAGAAAGAGAGTGAGATAGAAACAAGGAGAGATTACCAAAGAGCTCTTTGAATCCAATGTGCCTTTATATTTTTCAACCCAACGTGGCTCTTCGAATCCAATGTGCATTTATATCGATTCTTCAAACCCACGTGGTTCTTTAAATCCAGCATATGTTTATATCGGTTCTTCAAACCACGATGTGACTCTTCAAATTCAATGTGCATTTATATCGGTTCTTTGAACTAATGTGGCTCTTTGAATTTAATGTGCATTTATATCGGTTCTTCAAATCGACGTGGCTCTTTAAATCCAACGTGCATTTATATCGGTTCTTTGAACCTCAATAGTAATGGAGATAAGGGATGACTAAAGGTCTAGGGTCATTAGATGACATTCAATGTCTAGGATGGTATTCAATGCACAAGATTTCTTTGGATTTCCTTCTTGCGAGACACTTTCCTTCTTGCCTATAAATAGCCAATCACTCGCCTGCACCCATTTTGGCCCAACTTGTTGTTTGCCTTTCGTCTGTCACCTTAACACCATTTTTGTCACCAACACCCGCCACCTTCACCATCACTTCAAATAGTCATCCTCACCAAGTTTCAGCCTCAACAGAGCTCTGGTCACTTCTGAATTGAATCTAGAAGTTGCAGACCTTCTTATCGAGAAGACCTGTTTGACCAGTTTTATATTTGGCTTCCGTTCCTTGACCAAACAACCTTTTTTTCGACTGAAATCACCACCATTCTTCTCCTAACATCCAGACCATCCTCCTTACCAAGCGCCGCCTTCGTACAACTAGCCATTGCCACTGAAGAGCTGCCAGAAGTCAGTTGCCTACCGACCATGCTCTATGCCAGTCTTCTGTCACCTACACCGATCGGCTTCTTTCTTCCGTTTCTTTGACTTTTCTTTTGTATTTTTGGTACCCTTGTGTGTAAGTGTTTATTCTAACCCTTGGGTAGGGTGTGGTGTTTCGTGATTGACTGATGAAGTGATTTTCCTAATTTATTCTATGCTTTGGTCTTATCAGTCTTACTTGAAAATGTTTTTGTTTTGTCAATGAATTTCCATCTTGTTTCTTAAGTAAAATTCTCTCTCTTTCGCAAAGAAAAGTCTGGCTACGATCTCAAGAATATTTTGGAAGAAATGATTTTAGGAAACGGTATGTGTGTGAGATGCATGCTAAAAGATTGGAACCGCCATCGACTAAGGTCGTCTTGGCGACAATCACGAACCCGAATGTTTTCGGATGCCTCCACATCGGATGGATTTTGGGGGAGATGCGGCCTGTGGGGTATGGACGATTTTTGAGTCGGAGGGTATCATCTAGATGGGGCTAGGTGATGCTTGAGGTATGACAGGTCACCATGGATCAGCGGCCAGGGATGGCTGAAAGATTATAAAAG
This sequence comes from Melaleuca quinquenervia, assembly GCA_030064385.1. Taxonomy (NCBI): domain Eukaryota; kingdom Viridiplantae; phylum Streptophyta; class Magnoliopsida; order Myrtales; family Myrtaceae; genus Melaleuca; species Melaleuca quinquenervia. The sequence continues at coordinate 12,082,714 of CM057718.1, forward strand.
ATAAATGCGTGTGGTAATGTGTAGAGTGTTTGTTGAATTTTGGGGTTGTGTCGGATGGATGCTTTGCTATGTCGATAGTGTTTATTATCATGGTATGTATGGGTGCCTCCTCTCATGACATGTATGATACGTGAAATATATGGCCATGCTACATGTTGTGTAACTTGCTTATTTGACTATCATGTTGTGTCATGGATTGCTTCATAATGTTAAATTTAATTTGATTAAGTCGACAATTGGATCCCATTTTGATATTGACTATCGAAGCGTGTAACTCCGACGTGGCGAACCCTTGTATTTAATTAAAATAATCAAATACGTTATTTATGTTATGCTCTAAGCTATAGCGACCCCTTTTATAGCATAACATATTTAACATACTTGATTAAATTATAATTAAGCACCAGGAGTTGACACCTAAATTTTACCAGTCTGATAATTTTTTTAGCTTAATTTTAGAGAAAAGTGTCATTAGTTAAAACTAGAGTAATCTTTTTATTTAAAAAAAAGGGAGAGAGGTTAGGCCTGAACAAGCCGGCCTTGGGCCACTTTTGCGCGAGCAAGGCCCAACTCCCTAGGCCCGTCGTCCATTTTTTTCTTTCTTTCTCAGCCCACTCCATCTCCATGAGCCTATCTCTTTCATCAAACCCTAAATGACCTTGCTTATAAGAAAAAGAAGAAGAAAGCCACCAGAGGGGGGAGACCGGATGATAGAAAGAGAGAAAAGAGCCCAAAAATGGAAAAGAGAGGGAAAACGTGAGAGCGGGAGGATCAATCAAAAGAAGAAAAGATGCAGCCAAAAGGAAAAAGAAGGAGGGAAAGATCAGAGGAGGAGAACGCTAGAAAGACAAAAAAAAAAAAGAGAGGAAAAGGACGTGAGTGAGGGAGAGGTAGAAGGGAAGCTCGGTCAAAAAATGTGTGAATAAGTATAAGAGCAAAAAGAAGAAAAGAAGGTAGAGGAGAAGGGAAGTGGAGACATCCCCAAAGGAGCTACTCAGTGTCACTAGGCTAAGCACCGGGTACCGCCCAACTTGGGAACTGCTCAGACCGGACCAAACCAGTCGGGTTGGTCCTGTTCTTTGAAGTTGCGGTTTGGTCCACGGTTCAAAAAAATGGAACCGATTCTCGGGTGGTCCGGTCCACGGTTCCGTGAGGGTGGGACTGGACCGGACCACTAGGATCCTTTCGATTCAAATTTCAAATTTCTCTTGGTCCAAGTAACTTGAGAGCCTAACTCCAGAGTCTAGAGTCCAAAGTCTCTATCCTAGCTCAAGCTTCAAAATTCTAGAGTCCAAAGTCTATGGCCAAAGTCTCATCACGTCTTAGCACCTCGCTCTAGATCTGAGTAGCTTCCGCGCCCGTGATTGCCAAAGCTTTCTTCTCCGGCGGCCTTCATATCTTGACTTTTGCCTCGTGTGTTCATATTTCCTTTTAGATTCTTGAGTAGCTAAATGATTCAGCAATAGTGGGATTTCGACGAGATGAAGTCTAATGGACCTATTGATACTTATTGCTTATGGAAGTAAGGCGACTTCAATATGGCTGAAAAAGTAATGAGTTTTTGTCGGTATAAGTAAACAATTTTCATTTTAGTTTATATTTCTCTTTGATTTATTTTTCGGTTCCATTGGACCGCCCTTGGACCGATCGGTCCGATCCGGTCCCAGAATTAGTCGGTTCGGTTCTCGGTCCAAAAAATCGAGGACCGGTCCCATCGGTCCGGTCCCTGGTTCTACAGTGGAACCGGACTGCCCTGGACCATGCACACCCCATTTTCGAGGTCTCGCCGGGGATGTCCTCCCACTCCAGCGTCAACACCTTTCCATTTGCCAGTAAGTCAACCCCATGTTTAGATTTCCTGAGGATCACGGTTAGGAAAGCTTCTTGGATCAGCAACGGCTTTGGTTCGAGCTTGCTCAAGCGCACTTGTTGATCCCCGGCGTTCCTGTACCAAGTAGGGCGTCCCCCGTCACCACCTTTCTCAAGTTGTTTTGCTTTGTCAATTGCCATGACATTCATGGGTAGAACTAGGACCTGCCCCCTCTTTCATGTCCTCTTTTGCGTTATACTTAGACCTTGTTTATCCTTTGAGAGCCTTGGCCAGAGATCCAGACTCCTTCGACTCATTAACTCACCATATTCCCCTTTGTACGCCTACCATTTGATCAAATACCCAAGTGAGGCCGTGTGTGTTTTGAAGTGGCGCATCTTTTTCTCTTGCTTTCAACCGTTGTGAGTGTTTTTGATTTGAGTTGGAGAGTCACAATGGAGTCGCAAAGAGGTCTGGGTTCAAGGCAAACGCGTGTTGCTGCCCATCCAGCTCTCGGTCGTCGATCATCCAGCGGGCAGGGAGCACGTCATGGAGCTGAGAGACAAGCTGGTCACTGTTTCTGCCCCATGCAATTTGTTTGGGCTTAGGAGTTGGGCCTTGTTGGTCCTTCCAGGCCTTTCGTGAAGTTAGTCAATCCCCATGCAGGCCCAAAGTCCAGTTTAGGCCCAAGTCAATTCTGTATTATGATCCAAGCCCAACATCTATCTTAAATTGGAAGGCCCCTTCCACGGGCCTGTACTCGGTGGACCCGATTTGTGGGTCCGGGTCCATCAAATTCTCTTTTCTCTAGGTTAGGTCCGAACCGACCCGATTCGGGTCTGACCCGGGTCCCTCTTTAATATAATATTTTATTAAAAAATAAAAAAATAAAATTATTTTTAATTAAAAAGTTCCTAAAATTAAAAAAGTTAAAACTTTTGTTATGAAAGTTAGCCTTGCTTTAAAGATTCTATTCTAGCATTAGAATAGGCCTAGTCTAATTAATTAAAATCAATTTTTAGAATAATTAATTAATTAATTAAAGTTGTCATCAATGAACAATTAATGTTATTGATTCTTTAATGTTTCTCAGCTAGATTGCATGTCTATCTAGCTTTTCTTGAATGAATGTTTAGATGTATGATTAGACTCAATGTATGATTTGATTGGGTAACTTATGGGAATGACTATGGTCAGAGAAATTGCATGATTAAATTTTATGTTAATTATGAGAACATTTATTTAATTTGATATGTGCATTGCTGATGAGGTGGCCGAAACAGAGTGGATGTCATTAAGCCGATGTTTATTCGGATTTTAATTTTTGTAAAGACTTATAACGAGGCCATGTACTTTTTTTAATAGCTGACGAGTTGCGGGTTTTGCTTTTATTGTCATTAGATAAATGTTTTCAATTATTTGAGTGTTTATTTACCGTATTGGATTTCAATAACTTGATTATTTATTGTTGGTGCTGGTTTTGATGATGACAAAACTGTATCAAAGTCTGAAGTGTTCAGACTTTCCCAAAGTCTGGGGAAGACAGACTTAAGTTATTATGGTTATAGATCTTATTGATCTTATTCTTTTCCCATGAAGATCTGGTGCAGAAAGTATAGATTGATATATCTTCGACAGCCTATTGATTGATTGGATTTGATTATTGCATTTATGGAAGCAATCAATTATTTGGAGCAAGTATTCACTTAAGGAAACTGAAGATCCTGATTGAATGGGAGATCGGGATTAACGAATTCTCTATTGTTTCTATCTATAGCTTGAGATCTCCTGTTTGATTCTGTCCAACGGGTAGATTGGAAGAATTCCTTTAGAAAGTGTCAACAGTCATGAAGGCATGAAGGAGTATTTAAGGGAGATATTTCAAGTTGTGTGGTACGAACGTAAGAGAGTATTTTTCCTAAAGTTTGAACCTGAAAATAGCTTTACTTGTATTCAAAAGAGTGTGACACGCGAACTTCGTGAGAGTGAAGCTGAGGAGCTTAGACATTGAGATTGTAACTCTTTTGATACATAGTGGACTCCAGCCAATAGGCTGTCACCGTGGGAGAGTGGACGTAGGCTTGATCTAAGCCGAACCACTATACATCTTGTGTTCAATTCTCTTTTCTCTCTAACTCTATTTATTATTCTGAAGCTATATATTTCTGCATTAGTCTTTACGTAATTATTCACTGCACTAGCGCTTTCAAGTGGTATCAGAGCCAGGTTGCTCTCTTTAGAAGTGTTTTACTTCTGAGCTAACAATCTATGGCAAGTGCTAGTGGTTCAGGTGTGGTAGAAGGACAACATTTTCTTAAACCTCCATATTTTGATGGAAAAGATTACTGTGTCTGGAAGAATAAAATGAGAATTTTCTGTTTTTTTTTTGGTAAATTAAAATGAGAATTTTCTTGAAGTCAAAAGATCCCATGGAATGGGAAATAATTGAACAAGGAGTAATTCCTTTTACTAGTTCTAGAGAAACTAGAGTGATACCTCAAGCTGAAATTACCAAGAGACAACACACTGACTCCAGGGCTACTCATTCGCTTTACTGTGCTCTATCTCTTACTGAATATAATAAGATTTCTTCTTGTGAATCAGCCACAGAAATTTGGGACAGACTCAAAATGAGAAAGGATATGTGATTTCAAGCATTCGATCTGATCATGGTGGTGAATTTGAGAATGCAGAGTTTGCTAAATTATGTGATGATTTTGGGATACAGCACATGTTTTCTTCTCCTTATTCACCACAACAAAATGGTGTTGTAGAAAGGAAGAATAGATCATTGCAAGAAATGGCCAGAACTCTGATGATTGACAGCAAAGTCAACTCCAGATTTTGGGCAGAAGCTGTTTCTATAGCTTGTTATATCATCAACAGAGTGCTTCTAAGACCTTTGATAGACAAAACGTCCTATGAGATTTATAAAGACAAAAAGCCTAATGTCTCTTACTTTCATGTCTTTAGCTGTAAATGCTTTATTCTTAAGAACTCTGCTGACAAGATTAAGAAATTTGATAGTAGATCTGATGAAAGCATCTTCCTTGGATATTCTTCTTCAAGTAAGGCATACAGAGTTTATAACAAAATGACTTATAGTGTGGAAGAATCTATACATGTAAAATTTCATGAAGCAGGCACAGATTCAGAGATCACAAGACAAGCTGGTACTGAAGAAAACAGTGTTCCACTGAGAGTTTGTGAACCAATTGGAGATACTGACTCACGGAATCTTGATAGTGGAAATTCAAACTCAGGAAGTCAAAGGAAGTGGAAACACAAGTCGAGTCATCCCTCGGAAAATATTATTGGCAATATTGAGGATGGACATCAAACCAGATCAAAAGTAAGAATTTCTGTTATTCCTGAAGAACCAAAGGAATCCAGTGCAATTGCCTTAATTTCTGAAATTGAGCCAAAGAAAGTAGAAGAAGCCTTAGCGGATGATAGCTGGATAGAAGCAATGCAGGATGAGCTGAGACAGTTTGCTATAAATGATGTTTGAGAGCTAGTTCCAAGGCCCAAAGGAAAATCTATGATTGGAACAAAATGGGTGTTTAGAAACAAATTAGATGAAGAATGATTGATTACAAGAAACAAAGCTCGACTGGTGGCTAAAGGATACACTCAAGAGGAAGGAATTGATTATGATGAAACTTATGTTCATGTTGCCAGGTTAGAAGCTATCAGATTATTACTTGCCTTTGCGTACTTTCATGATTTCAGGTTATATCAGATGGACGTCAAAAGTGCCTTTCTAAATGGAGTAATTCAAGAAGAAGTTTATGTTGAACAACCTCCTGGCTTTGAGGATCCTAAAAATCCTCATCATATTTTTAAATTAAAGAAGGCTCTCTACGGCCTAAAGCAAGCTCCTCGAGCCTGGTATGAACGGTTGAGTTCCTTCCTTATTCATTGTGGATTTGAAAAAGGCAAAGTAGACACAACTCTCTTCATTAAAAAGACCAGTCACAATTTCTTATTGGTACAAATCTACGTTGATGATATTATTTTTGGATCCTCTGATGAAACTTTGTGCAAGAATTTTGCAAAGGATATGCAGCAGGAGTTCGAGATGAGTATGATGGGTGAATTAACCTTCTTCCTTGGACTACAAGTGAAACAATCTTCTGAAAGTACCTTTGTTCATCAAGAGAAATATGCAAAGGATCTCGTCAAGAAGTTTGGAATGGAAAATTGTAAAAAGGTTGAAACTCCAATGGCAGTAACCTCAAAACTTGACAAAGACTCAGAAGGAGAAAAAGTTGATCAAAAACTTTACAGGAGCATGATTGGATCCTTACTATATCTCACTGCTTCTAAAACTGACATTCTGTTTAGTGTATGCTTATGTGCAAGGTTTCAATCAGATCCAAGAGAATCACATCTATCGGCTGTCAAACGAATTATCAAATATATTTCATCTACTACGAAGTTTGGGCTTTGGTATCCCAAGGAAAGCAATTTTATTCTATTAGGATATTCTGATGCTGATATGTGAGGATGTCAAGTGAACAGGAAAAGTACTACAGGAAACTGTCAACTTCTTGGAAATATGTTAGTATCTTGGTTATCAAGGAAGCAGCACACTGTTGCAATGTCAACAGCAGAATCTGAATACGTAGCCCTTGGGAGTTGTTGTTCACAGATTCTATGGATGCGTCAACAACTACAAGATTTTGGTATCAAGAAGTATTGTGTTGAAATTCGATGTGATAGCACAAGTGCCATGGATCTTACTAAGAATCCAATTTTACACTCTAGAGCAAAACATATTGAAATCCGACATCATTTTATTAGAGATCATGTTCAGAAGAAAGATGTAAAGATCACATTTGTTGATTCTCAAAATCAATTAGCTGATATATCTACAAAACCTTTGGATAAACGGTCGTTTGAGTTCATTAGAAGCAAATTAAATATCCTCTCCTCCTGAGAATTAGACTCAGACTCAGACTCTGACTCTGACTAAAACTCAGTCTTAAGGTCAGTTTCGGATTCAGGCTAAATCACATTTGATTTATGGCCAGTTTTCTAAATATCTTGTTTCCTACCAATCGACACTTATGGTAATCTGTCAAAAGGTACGACTTCTGAACCAACGCATCTCTTTGATTATTTGTTTCCTTTTTATTTTACTGATTGATTGATAGCCTTTCGTAAAATTTTCCAAAACTTTTATTTTTATTCACCGAGAAACTCGTTTAAAAGAATAGAATCGTGTCTTTGTAAACCCTAGGCCTCTTCATCTTCCTCAAAACTTTCTTTTCGTTTGACGGGAAAAACTCTCTCTAAGAACGCACAATGTCTGCCTCCCGAAAATCGTCTCGCCTAGCAAGCAAGCATTTTGGCACCAGTTCTGGACCTACTCACCTTGATCTTATTGAGGAATAAGAATTGCATGAAGAGTCGGCAACCGGCTCTATGGAAATAAGGCATGGGATTCAACAGGGGCTCACAGAACCAGTAAGTAGCACTGCCCCCCTCAAAAAACAGAACCCCAAGTTTATTTACAAACTGTTTCAGACATTGGTGAATGGTGGTAGCACTATGACTACTATTGATGAATTTCTGAGAGATAGTGGATACCCAAATCAGCTTGTCTTTTTGCAAGAAATGGAATGACTTTCTATTGCTCCTCCTGGAACAGTGGATGAAGCACGGAGAAACTTTTCGATAGACCCACGGTTCAGTACCTCCTATTCTCACGAACCTAGGGACGAAAATGAAAAAATGTTCTTATACTTTAAGCCAGTGCAGGGGTTTGATGTCAGTCGTTCGGAGACAAATGATCATCTTTTTTGCTCAAAGGAACATCACAATGCTTATAAAGGGTTGCTGAAACGTGGGGTCATGAATCAACGACATGTTGACTTTGAGTATTTAAACTCAATTAAGGTCCATCTTGGGGTCCACCTTGGTCGGCTTGGTATTGACAAGTTCTGTTCCTCCACGGTTCCGAGTTATGCGGAGTTAACCACATATTTTTATTCAAATTTGTCTTTTCCTGATTGGCATACCTTGAGATTTTCTGTGTTCAACAAGGAATATACTCTTAATGTGGATATAATTGCTGATATCCTTGGAGTTTCACGAACTGGCTTTATTCCTATCACTGTAACTGACAGGGAAATCACTGCTGCTCTTTCTACCGATCAATCAAGTGAAGGTACACTCACATACTCTCGGCTATCCCCTCCGAACGCCATTCTGCACAAGATCATAATCAGTTGCCTGAAACCTAAAGCGGCTTCTAAGACGGATATTTATAAATCTGAGGCACGTTTAATGTATGGCATCATCATATCTCCAACTGTTTCTATGCCATATGTTATTATGTATCAGATGTACAGAGTGGTACAGAAGGGTAAAGGTCAGTTACCATACGCCTCCTTGATAACCCAAATTTTCAATCATCTGAACATCCCAATCCCATCAATCCTGTGTGAGACTCCGATCGTTCCTCTGACTATTAGGAAAAATATGATTGTCAAGATGAGATTGAAAAATTTACCCTCAGAAGCTAGTCCCTCAAAGTCAGTCTCATCTGGGGTAAAGAGAAAGGGAAAGGAGACTTTGCAGGAAACTCCTCAGACGTTGAAAAAGAAGAGATGGTCTTTGTTTCTCCAGGATGAAGAAGATATTGAGGAAGACGTGGCAGAAGAAGAGATTCACAAGGAGACAGAATCTGAGAAAACAGAGTTTGAACGAGAGGAAGAAGAAATGGTTCCTAGTCCTCCAAGGGAAACTATGGCTCCTCCAGAAGATACATTTGTTGTCTCTCCTCCTCCACCACAGGTTGTTTCAAAAACTCCTACAGTGACTGGCTTAGAGACAGGGGGAGTTAGTACACGACAACAAGAAAAGGGTGGACCATCCAGACCAACAGAGTCTATACCAACTGCTTCTGCTGATTGTTCTGTAGAAATTATTGCATTACTTACTGGTCTCCAATCACAATATTCCTCTCTGGAACGAAGTATTGAGCAGTTCAAGTAGTTAGTCAATCAACAGATGGATCAAATGCCTACTAATGCTGTTATCAATCAATTGCAGCAAGACATAGTTCGGGTTGAGCAGACTGTGCGTTTTATGGATAATTTTCAACTTGTTCGTGTTCCCCGTTCTACTTAGAGGATTTGATTTTGATCGTTTGGGTTGTTATTTGGTTTGGATTTTGATTGTTGGTTTGAATTTTGATTGTCATTTGAATTAGCCTTGGGCTCTGGTTTTTGGTTTTTGAACTATGTCTTTTGTGGTTTTTGGGCTATTTGATGAATTGATTTGGACTTTGTGATTCTACTTAATATTTGAGTATTTTGATGGTTCTTATTATCTTCATCTCGTTATGCTAACATGTGATATTGAAAGTTGTTTGGGTATAGCATACAATATGTTTGCAGGAAGGTTTTGTCATCATCAAAAAGGGGGAGATTGTTGGTGCTGGTTTTGACGATGACAAAACTGTATCAAAGTCTGAAGTGTTCAGACTTTCCCAAAGTCTGACGTGTTCAGACTTTCCTAAAATCTGAGGTGTTCAGACTTTCCCAAAGTCTGGGGAAGACAGACTTAAGTTATTATGGTTATAGATCTTATTGATCTTATTCTTTTCCCACGAAGATCTGGTGCAGAAAGTATGGATTGATATATCTTCGACAGCCTATTGATTGATTGAATTTGATTATTGCATTTATGGTAGCAATCAATTATTTGGAGCAAGTATTCACTTAAGGAAACTGAAGATCCTGATTGAATGGGAGATCGGGATTAACGAATTCTCTATTATTTCTATCTATAGCTTGAGATCTCCTGTTTGATTATGTCCAACGGGTAGATTGGAAGAATTCCTTTAGAAAGTGCCAACGGTCATGAAGGCATGAAAGAGTATTTAAGAGAGATATTTCAAGTTGTGTGGTACAAACGTAAGAGAGTATTTTTCCTAAAGTTTGAACCTGAAAATAGCTTTACTTGTATTCAAAAGAGTGTGACACGCGAACTTCGTGAGAGTGAAGCTGAGGAGCTTAGACATTGAGATTGTAACTCTTTTGATACATAGTGGACTCCAGCTAATAGGCTGTCACCGTGGGAGAGTGGACGTGGGCTTGATCTAAGCCGAACCACTATACATCTTGTGTTCAATTCTCTTTTCTCTCTAACTCTATTTATTATTCTGAAGCTATATATTTCTGCATTAGTCTTTATGTAATTATTCACTGCACTAGCACTTTCATTTATTACGTGTACTATCTTTCTATAAATTGCATGTTAATTTCTTTTTTTTTTAGATTAAATTAGCCTTATTTTAGAATTGCATGAAAAAGATCATATAGTTACAAATTGCATGTACACTTAGTGATTGGGATGATCTTTAGGATTAACAAGGCGAGCAAGAGTTGTGATTACTTATATTAAACAACAAACTAATTAGGTACCCAAATGGTGCTAATAGAAATGTTTGCATAAACAAGTCTCTGTACTTTAGAATCTCTAGTTTTGTAGGGATCGAGATGACATATTCTTGCATCTCGATCGGTTTCTAGCCGACCTTATTAGGCTAGTGGCGACTCCTAGAAATATTTTTAGGTTGTTAAACAACTTTTAAAATCAAACCGTCTAAACATCATGTAAGGTACGGGCTTGGGCGAGCCTATGCTCGTAAGAATTGAATCAAGTCAGATCACCAATAAGATATCGCTTTTAAGCCATCTATTATGAATGTCGATTCAGATCTCTTTATAAGTGATACCTCTAAATTTACCTTAGGATAGTCTCATTTATTAGGATTTGTTCTGGTAGGTTATGACACCAGGGTTCACCACGTCGGAGTTATCACTAGGGGTGATCGGGTCCAAATAGGGTACGTTTCATACCTTAATCGTGTGTCCGATCCTGCTATAAACGGTTCCCCTTGTTTGGACCCTATATTCTCCCATGTTTGCATTTGACCATGTACCCTATTCACCCTATTTTTCCCATTTGCTTCCAGTGTTAAACCCTGTTTATATTGGAACCTATTTTGCAACATGTTTTATATTAAACACTTGTAATTAACTCATACATTAAGAACCCAAAGGAAGCTCAAGTCCATCGTTCAATAAGGCATTGTAATTAATAAGGACATAAACTTTTTGGCTAAACAAAAAACTAAATATTCACAAGGTAAATTATCATAAACAAAATCATAAAGCAAAGCAAAAGTCATAAGATTACATATACATTCGTAACAAACATGAATATAATATTAGTTTCATTTCCATAATACTACATGAAGCTTTTCATTTGTCTAAAATTTAACAAATTTTTGGCGCAAGCATAACTTCTCCAAAAGTGAAATCAACATAATTCATCTTCCAAAAGTGAAATCATGCGAGCCAATTCATATGGTATAAAGTTTCTAACAAAAATTTAAAATAAAATTCATATATAAAGAAAAGTCAGAGACATATGCAAAAGTTATGATTTAAAAAACTCTTTTTGCTTACAAAATCAAAGTTTTTCACTAAATGATTAGGTTCAGGGTTTATGATAGATTCTAGACCTGGACCCTATATTCAATAATTTATAATCGGTTCCTCTTTTTTGGACATTGTACTCAACATGTTTATGTTGGACCCTATTCACCATGTAAAGCAAGAGAAAGTATCAGATTTATTTGCCAGGAAAAAGACCCAAGTAAAGCAAGAGAAGTCATCAACAATCACTAAACAGCAGTTCTTGCCACCAATGCTCAGAGTACAATTTGGCCCGAATAGCTCCATATAAAGAAGCTGTAGAACATGATTATTAGAAACCTAATTTATAGGCTTGAAAGAACTCTTGATTTGTTTACCAAGAACGCAATGAGTACAATCATCTGTCTTATGAAATGACAATTTATAGAGATCTCGAACAAGCTGTTTTGAAGAAATTTTGGCAATTTGTTTCATGTTGGCATGACCAAAATTGGAGAGGTCACATTGGCAATGTTTAAGTAAATGAAGAAAGGTATTCATAACTTTTACAAGACAAGCAAAAGCAAGTCCAAGGACTCATGAGTCTCCAGGTTGCATGAGTGAGGCATGCTTCCACACCTTACTTGACCCCTAACCAACTTAGAATAGGTTTGTGGCCAATCTAGCTTAAAACCAAATGAATAAAAAATCAAGTTCAATCCATAGAGTTTAAAAGAGCTCATGCAAAACACCAGCTTTGGCTCACAAAAGGGTTATTTGCGCTCACTTAGCAATTAACCGAACTCTCCTCGAGGCCCATCTCAAAAGGGTTGTGACAATATGGAGAAGACAAAAGCTAATTCTGTTGTCAAGCAAAGCAATAGCAAATTCATGTCACTTTTGGTTTTATTGTATATACCATGTTGAAGCGTGCTAATTCAAGTTAGAAATTGTCATCTTATCTACATGAGCATACTTATGGTGCATTTGGCTGGGCATTTGGAAAGCCCTTTGGGGTCCCAAAGCCCATTTGACAAATGTTGGAATGCTTGGCAACCATTTTTTTTTAGCTTTGAAGTGAAAGTTGGTCTTGTGAAAACTACTTTCAGAAGGAAACTTGAAGTAGCTTTGGGATTTTCAATATTTTCGGAATGCTGAGGGGATGGTTAATGAAATTTATTCAATTTCCTTTTTCCCTAAAAAACTTAATAAAAAACCCAACTTTACCCCTTTTAAAAACAAATCCTAGCACTTTACAGCAGCACCGGTCGGGTGCTCTCTCTCTATGACCTTCTCTCTCTTATGCTGGTTGAAGCCCCGAAAACAACAATTTGCTGAGTAAAGGGCCACCTATTGCTACATGTGTCGGTCGTCGAGGGTGACGCCGCTCAGCGAAGCTCCTCCCAAGCCAGAGAAGATGGAGGTCGCGAGTAGCTGGGACATCCTTGAATGGACTAAGATGATGCAAGAGTAGATGGTGAAAAGAGGTGGGGGTGTATTCGAAGAATACAAAGCACAAAGGAGAGCTCAGAGAGAGAGAGAGAGAGAGAGAGAGAGAGAGAGAGAGAGAGAGAGAGAGAGAGAGAGAGAGAGGGAAGGAGGGAGGGAGGGAGGGATTCGGGGGCTCTGGTGCTTAAACCTTGAATCTCGAATCGCATATTGTCTAGGCTACATTCAGTGCATATGTCTCCTTCCCTTCTTCCAATTGTGGGGTTTTTGGCAATCCAGGAGTTCGCCATAAGTTGGGGTTTTATGCTTGTTATGGTTGTTTGGAATCAGTCGAGATCAATTCTAAATGGGGGCTTTGTTTTGTTTCTTAAATGCGATTCCGAATTGCGTATTGCAACAAGAGAATTTTAGCCTCTTCTGGGTAAATGACGAAGGAGCGGGGCTCCTTGTTTCGATTAGATGGAAGGAGCTCCTTGAGATCATAACTGCTGAAGGAGCTGGAACTATGATCGCCAGCTAAAAGACATGAGGATGATGATTATCTTCTGGCTCAAATGAATTGAAGTTGCTTTGTTGCGTTTTATCTTGACTTCTTTGTACTAGTGTGCGATGAACCAATTGGCTGTTTCATGTAATTCTTGGTCTAGCAAGAAACAAGTCAATGTCTTTTGTTGTCTATTTTTATCCTATAACTTATTTTTAGAAATGTATCATTTAGATGTAATTAAACTTACATAGCTATTTGCAGTTGAGAAAACATATTTTTGCCTTTCCTTCCGAGGATCGCCTCAGTTTTTGTAGTTGTAGTTGACTTTTAACAGTAAGAACGTTCGTAGGTGATGTCCAGATATTACTTTGCCGGTCTTTCAAATCTTAGTTTTGGGTTAATCACTCTACTCCTGAGCTTGAAGTAAGATTGATTTTGACATGTTTGGAAGTAGTAGCAATATTTCTTGATCACTTAACTTGTAGCAGATATTATAACTTCATTGATGGAATTTGGTTCATATGCATGACTAGTGTTGCAAACTTCTAGCCAAATCTTCCCATCTACTTAGGGCGAAAGCGTAGGACAATCAACAGATCATACTTCTAGTACTTCATGGGAGAAAGCCTATTGTATTTGCTGTTAATCATTCAAAACTTTTATTACTGAGCAATTGAGTCCAATTGCTTCCTTTATTTTTCTATTGGATCTTTACCGAAAATGGCCCTTTGGATTTAGATCTAGAAAAGTGAGCAGTGGGTGATAGGAAAATTTCAAGAGGATTTATTAACTATTATCTTGTTTCAAATTGCGCACACACTATTGCACAGAGAGCCTTCCCTTCTAGTTTTCATTTAGCCAAAATGAGCAACTTTTGTGGAGATATGATGCACTTACATATATCTTTATGCTTTCGACAAAAAAAAATGTTATATCTTTTTGCTTTAGTGCTTAAAAAAACTAAATTTTATTTTTAAATAAAATTATTTACATTATGTCTTTTAATATTATTACCAAAATCTAAAATTAAGAAAGTTCCAAACATAATTTTTTAATATTTCGACAAATAAAAATTAAAAAGCATAAATTAATTAGAGAAATGAGCTTTTTCAAATGAGTTTTCTACCAAAAAGCATTTCTCTCAAAGTTGTTTTCCAAAACAGAATTTACCAAACGGTATTTGCATTTCCCCCAAAACCTATTTGCAAAAAGTTTTGCATTTCCCCTAAAGCCTATTTGTAAAGTTGAACCAAACGCACTTTTAGATGAACTAACAAACGAGAGACACCTAGCGACAACATCCAATGATTTGCATGCGCGGCATAAATGGCATAACAAATAGTTGAACTTTGAACTTGACCAAATTGGATTATTTAACTCATGTAAATCCATTTTCATACGATATAATATGAGCAAATTATATGTGACCTAGCATGGCTTCAATCCAACTCCACCCCGATGATTTAGGTTTGTGTTGCATTTATCTTTCATTAAGAGATCGCCACTAATTAAGGCAAATTGGGTATCACTAGAAAGATTTCGAAGAGTGCTATGCAATTACACCATATGATCGAGTGTTTGAAGAGGTTTAACCTTGGAAACTTCAGTCAATCCTTAAAAATCTTGGACCAAATACAACCACTATTTGACAACAACTTTTTCTTACCTTTTCAAGAATTAGAAGATAGAAGAGACAAGGTGGATGTATGGGCATCCTACTCCTCTCCCTCTCACTATCCCCGTGGGCAAGCATCGTGAGCATCATCATAATGACAATGAATGGTCAAATGTTTAGGATACGTATAATGACAAAAATCAGAGAGAAGTATAAAAAAATTCTAAATTTATTGAATTAATACCAAAGTAGTCCTAAACTTTTTAATTAAACCCATTTAATTCTAAATCTTCTGCAATTGTGTAAATTAAGCCTCCTGACCAATTTTTATTGAAATTAACTGAGTTGGATGTGGCCAACCAATTGTCCTATGCAACCAATGCTGATGTGGACATTTTTAGTAATATTTTTGAATTTTTATTATAATTTTTAGTGATTTTCTTCTTCTTATTTTTCTTCTCTTTATTTAATTTTTGGGGGGGAGGGAGTGGTTGAGAGCTGCCTAGGGTTGTTGACCGACCATCATTGATGCTAGATGAGCATATCATCGCCCTTGTCAGCTCTAAGGAAGGGCTGCAATGTGATCCGAGGCATTGTAGCCTCGCCCAAACCCAATGAGCACCATGACTTTGTAGTTAGAGGTTGGCAAGGGTCTGGAGGACCCTTAATGGCCATGAGGGCCACCATACCCTTGCTAGCCACAATGATAGCCCATGTGAGCCCTTATACAATGCTAGGAAGGGTTAGCTAATGACCCTTCTTGTCCTCACTCCAAGCAAAAAAAAAAAAGTTAAAAGAAAGAAAGTAAAGAGGAGAAAAGAAAAAAATCATAATATATGATAAAATTTAAACATTATTAAGATGTGAAAAAATTTAAATATATGATGTGACATCATTGTCCCGCATCATTTAGGGAGGCAGTCTTGAGAGGGCTTATGTAGAGAGGTCCACTTTTAGTCATCGACAACGCATTTTCTCGGGTTGTGCGCTCGTGAGTTGTTGTCGAGGGTTGCGAGAATGATAAACCTAAGGAAAAACAAAGACGTGAGGTCGAGGTCATAGTTGGGATGGCGGTGTGTACACGCCAGTACGGTAAGGCCAAATCGGATAATATTATTGGTAGTAGGGCTGAGGATGACGTTACATATGGTGTTAGAACTAACTCCCGACAGTGTGTGGGGACCACAGTGGGCTCTCGTCATTGAGGGGGGAGTTTATGACATCCCTATCTTACATCGTTTAAAAAGGGAGTCTATGAAGGGCTTATGTATATAGGTCTACCCTTATCCATCAACAATGCGTTTTCTTGGGTTGCGCGCTCGTGAGTTGCCACCGAGGGTCACGAGGATGGTGTACCTGAGGAAAAAAAAGCCGTGAAGTCGAGACCATAGCTAAGATGACAATGTGTTTGCGCCAGTGCGGTAGGATCAAAGCGGACAATATTGTTGGTGGTGGACTGAGAATGATGTTATATCAGAGTTGCGCCCTATGGGATATGCCCGGCTTTTGAGTTGGAAAACGCGCTAAACAGGGGTAGGCGTGATGATATACCCGGATGGATTTTCGATGGAATTAGCATCTTCGTCAGATGGACTTCGGGCAAGTAATGCCCTACCAAGTGATAAGTATAAGCCCGGATAGATTTCCGATAGAATTAACTTTCTCGTCGGATGGACTTCGGGGGAGAAGCGCCCTACAGGGTATGCCTGGCCTTTGTGTCAGATGAGCCGTACTAGATGGGGCTAGTACGTTGCTTGGGCTGCAGTCCAAGAAGCAAAAACTTTATGTACCAGTGGCCGAGAATGACCAAAAGATTAGAACAATAAACCCATGTGTTTTTGTGTGGTGCCTTGGTTGGTTGGTAAAAACTCTTGTACTTGGAATGAGGCCACCTCCTACAAGAGGTTTGGGCTTTTCTATTTACTGAGTTTATCTTACTCCGTCTTTATTAACATTCTCCAAGGTCGCATGATGGTTAGTTGCATAATTCAATTTGGCGCTCTGCTCAACATTGATGGTGAAAGTCGAGATAGTGATCGAACATCATCTTTTATTGAGAGGTTAGATTAGAGGAGTTAGAGATAACCAATCCCCGATCTTAAAAGTGCTTCTGTCATGTCTTGTTGTAGCAATCACACTTGTGTTGAAAATTGTGTTGGAGTGATACTTATTGTGTTGATAGTGACTTTCATTATAATGATATGTATGATGTTGTGCTGCATGTCATGTGACTTGCTTATTCAACTATCATGATTCGTCAGGTGTGCTTCCACTTGATTATAAAAGTAAAGTTGAAAAGTCAACAATTGGATTATGGGTTAATATCGTCGCAAGAAAAAGTGGATGTTATGACTTATCACGTGCCCAATGGATCGGGACGTGATAACTCCAACGTAACGAATCCTTGATAATATAAGAAGAAACATTATTAGAGTGGCGCAGCGGAAGTATGGTGGATGTTGCCAAACATGTCGCCAAATGCCTAATTTGCCAACAAGTTAGAACTCTAATGTGTTGAAAGAAGTCGGGGAAAGAGGAAGAACTGGCCCAGAGTTAGTCCAAATGTCGGTAGAGCCTATCTAACTAATTAGAGCCATACTTAAGATTGCCCAAAACCGACATCAAAGTTACACTGGTCGTTAACGCGAGCAACTAGAATTCCAAGTTGGTGACCATTTATTTTTCAAAGTGTCATTGATAAGAGGTATGTCACCATTTGACAAAAAGGGAAAACTTACGCCCATGTTTATTGATTCTTTCAAAATCTTGGATAGAATAGGGAGTCTACCTGATTGACTTGCCCTTCCATCCAATAATGCTTAGGTTCATAGCATTTTTCATATGACCATATTAAAATAGTAGGAGCTAGATCCGATCCACATATACTATGGTTAGGTGATTATGACTGTGTGCCATATGTCAAGAAACTAGTGCGGATCATAGTTAGAAAAGAGCAAGTGATGAGGTAGAAGATTATCCCTTTAGTGGAAGCATTAAGAGAGAAAAATGAAAAAGCTAAGTGCTTAGTGTAACGATCTGAATATGAAGTAAAGCGCGGAATAAACGAAGTAATAAGAGAAAAGTATAGAAGATCAAACACAGAAAATTATAGTGGTTCGGCTTAATCCAAGCCTACGTCCACTTTGTCCAGAGACAGCCAATCGGCTGTTTATCACTAGTATCAAAAGAGATAGTACAATCAGAATACAATCTTTCGTTCACAATCAAATGCTTTGATGATTTCTCTCTCTTATTTTTCTCACAATGGATGTACTATAAATAGTCTTCTCCTTTGGTTACCGTTTAGCCTTCCATAAGTGTCATCCATGATATGTTCGTTGGAAGCTCAATGATTTCTTTCCAAAGATAGATCGTGTGACCAAGAAAGGAAAGGATAAAATCAGATATGATTTGATCCTTTGATCGATAGCTTCGGTTGAGCATTAATACGTAAATGCTATTCATCCTATATCGTATCTCAATCAAAAGATCTCTTAAAATCTCTTTGACTTTCTGCGTATAGATCTGAGAGTCTTGATCTACCGAACTCCATTACCTTCTGGATATAAGTTCTACCAATTATCTTTTCCTTTTGAACATCTCCTCGTTCTGCATATAAGATCTTCTAATAGGATTAACCTTCTGAACTTTTCTCTTTCTTCTGCATATGATATCATCTGGTTTTGTCACTATCAAAATACTTTTCAACAATCTCCCCCTTTTTGATGGTGACAAAACTACCCTGCAGATTCGTTCTATAGCAACATTTGTATGAAGAAACATTTAAGTAGCTATCATAACAAAAGGTCAGAATGTCAATTGAGGCAGAAGGTCAAAACATCCAAAAAAACCAACACTTGCAACTAAAGTATCCAAGTATCCAAAAAATTCAATAAACGAACAATCGGCAGATTTTCTCCCCCTTTTTGTCAGCAATCAAAAAGGATCAAGGCTTGGGAGGAACACGGACGAGGGTAATATCCATAGTGTTAACAGCCTGGATAAGATTTTGGACATCCCCAACAAGGGCATGCACGACTGCATGAAGATCATCAATCTTCTTATGCATCCCAGCAGAAAGATCATCAATCTTTGTATCCAAGGCATGCATACGATCAATGGCCGCAGCCTGCTGCTCCTCAAGATGAATGAAAGCCGCCTGAAGTTCGGCAATAGCTCTAGAAGAAGCAGAAGCAAAGGTAGAAGGACTCTCTCGTGGCGGACTCACCTGAGGTTGCGGAGATGGAGAAACTCCTCCTGTTTGAAGGTGAGAAGGTGATGGAGCATCCAAGGAGGTTTGACCTCGTGCAGAACGTGAGGAAACAGTTGCTGGAATAGCCTGCTGAGAAACAGGTAAGGCAGGATCGACCGGAGGTGCAGGAGGAATGTCAGAAGGAGTAGTTAGTTGTTCACTGAACAGAGGATCTGTAACTGGTAAGGCAGAGCCAATTGCTTGGGGCACTCTGCCACCGTCTGAATGTGAAGCACTGGATTCATCTCTGAGAGCAATAGATCGAGACTTCTTCTGTTTTGAAGATCCAGCAGATTTGACAATCTCTTTACGCTTTTTAGAGCCAGGCATTCCAGAGGGACTGGAGAAGGCAGGAAGCCCTATCAGTTCAGGAATTTTCATCCTCCCGATCAAAATTTTGTCAAACACAGAATGAGGAATAATGGTTGCAGTCATCGAAGTGGGGATGGATATCGTCAGACGATGAAATATCTGTGTGATGAGACTCCCATATGGAAGAAGACCAGAAGGTTTCACCAATGCCCTGTACATCTGCAACAGAATAATGTGTGGAAGACTAATGGGCCAGCGCATATCAAGAGCATACATCAATTTAGCTTCAGACTTGGATATATCTGTTTTGGAAGCAGACTTTGGACGAAGCAGATTGATGACAACTTTGTGAAGCAGAATATGATATGCTGTCATGCGAGAATACAGCAGCTTTCCTTGAGTAGAATTGTTCCAAGTAAAATATCTCAGAATGTTCTCATCAGTAACTTCCTTAGAGACAAACTCAGCACGAGGAACTTTCAGAAGGTCAGCCAAATCATATACAGAAAACCCATGGATGACATTGTTGACCGAGAAGGAAATAGAGTTTCTGGTTGGAAAAGACAAATTCGAGTAAAAATAGGCAGTTAACTCCTTGTAGGCAGGCACCTCCTCGGTGCAAAAGAACTCAAATTTGTGACTTTTCAATAGACTTCTTAACTTTATTTTGATGCGATCCAGAAAGTCAAAATCGATCGTGCGAGGGGGCATCACACCTCTATCAAGCAGTGTATGATAAACCTGATGATGGTTCTCAGACCTAAAAAGATTATCAGCAGTTCCAGAGTCTTTGTCTGCAATACCTTGTCGTGGAACAAAAATCGAGTACAACTTCTCATCATCATCAGGTATATGAGCCAATTTTGAAGAAGGCTCAGGAGAGATAACCAAGGCAGACGACGGAGCAAAGGAGCGAGGTCGAGTAATGCCACAATTTTCGACGATTTTCAGAAACGCATCAAGAGAGGAATATCCCTCTCCCTTCAAATATCGATTAATAGAAGAATGTGGTTCATCGGAACGTACCATCTGAGTATATGTGGCATAGATACCTTTGACAGCTTTGCTCTGAAGAGGGGCCCCTTCGTCAATGTCCTCCATTGGAGAATCTTCGGTGAAATCAAAATGAGTTTGACCAGAAGCAGACCCAAAGTGTTTGTTGGCCAACCGAGACGATTTACGGGTCCCAGACATGGAAAAAATCGAGTGGAACGGACGAGCACAAAGATGCAGACAAGAGGCGATAAAACAGGGCTAGGGTTTGTAGAAAGGGCAAAAGACGATCGAGTGTTTTGAGAAAGAGAGAGACTTTTGCGGAAAAGATGATAAGAAGAAATCCAAGTATTCTAAAAATATAAAACAAAAAGAGGGAATGACGGTTTTATTTTGGAAGAAACCAACTCTAGGTTTTTTGTTTTGAAAAAGGATCCAATTAAATAGGCAATAAATAATAGTCAAGTAACGAGAACATACCTATTAAAAAATAACGGTCGAAAATCTTCAAACACGAAGCCTAGAAAGAGAGAATATTCAGACGATCTCTGATGAATTCAAATGATCGTTTGTCCAAGGCTTTTGGGAAGATATCGGAAAGTTGATTCTTGGAGTCAATAAAAGTGATAACAATATCCTTCTTCTGAACATGATCACGGATGAAATGGTGACGAATCTCAATATGTTTGGCACGAGAATGAAGGATAGGATTCTTGGTTAAATCTATAGCACTTGTGCTATCACACCGAATTTCAACACAGTATTTCGGAATTCCAAAGTCTTGCAATTGTTGTTTCATCCACAGAATTTGAGAACAACAACTGCTTAGAGCCACATATTCAGACTCTGCAGTAGACATAGCAACAGTATGCTGTTTGCGAGAGAGCCAGGAAACTAACATGTTTCCAAGCAGCTGACAATTACCCGTTGTACTTTTGCGATTAAGTCTGCAGCTAGCCATGTCAGCATCAGAATAACCAAGAAGTGTGAAATTCCCTTCCTTGGGATACCAAAGACCAAAGTTTGAAGTTGTCGCAATATACTTGATTATTCGTTTCACAGCCGTGAGATGTGATTCCTTAGGATCAGATTGAAATCTAGCACAAAGACAAACACTGAATAGAATGTTAGGACGAGAAGCAGTGAGATATAGAAGTGATCCTATCATACTCCTGTAAAGCTTCTGATCAACAGGTCGTCCTTCTGTATCTTTATCAAGTTTGGAAGTGGTAGACATAGGAGTATCCACTCTTTTACAATTTTCCATACCAAACTTCTTGATAATATCTTTGGCATACTTCTCCTGAAATATGAAAGTCCCATGATTGGACTGCTTAACTTGAAGACCTAGAAAGAAAGTTAACTCACCCATCATACTCATTTCGAATTCACTTTGCATATCTCTTGCAAAGTTCTAACAAAGAGTTTCATTAGAGGATCCGAATAAAATATCATCTACATATATCTGGACTAACAGAAAATCCAGATGAACCTTTTTTATGAACAGAGTAGTATCAACTTCACCTTTGACAAAACCATTAGAAAGAAGAAAGTTACTCAATCTCTCGTACCAAGCTCGAGGAGCTTGTTTTAATCCATAGAGAGCTTTCTTCAATCGGAGAACATGATTGGGCTTAATAGGATCTTCAAACCCAGGAGGTTGAGCAACAAAAACTTCTTCTTGAATAAAGCCGTGAAGAAATGTACTTTTGACATCCATTTGAAATACCCTGAAATTATTAAAGCAAGCAAAGGCAAGTAATAGACGTATTGCTTCTAACCTTGCAACAGGGGCGTAAGTCTCGTCATAGTCAATTCCTTCTTCTTGAGTGTAGCCTTTAGCTACAAGTCGAGCCTTGTTACGAATCACCAGACCATCTTCATCAACTTTGTTTCTGAAAACCCACTTGGTTCCAATGATGGTTTTTCCTGGAAGCTTAGGAACTAGTTCCCAGACATCATTGATAGCAAATTGCCTCAACTCGTCCTGCATAGCTTCTATCCAGCTATCATCTGTAAGAGCATCATCTACCTTTTTGGGTTCGTGAGTAGATACGAGAGCAATAGCACTTGATTCCATCCTTTCTTCCGGCAATATTAACTTACGAGATCGAGTTTGTATACCTTGATCAAGGTCTCCAATAATAAGATCAATAGGATGACTAGACTTATGCTTCCAGTCCTTTATAACACGAGAAACACTTGAAGAGATCTCCGGTACACAGTCAGAAGAGGAGACAGATGGTTTATCAAACCCAGAATATGAACAAACAGAGTGATCTATAGATGAATCAGTCTGAGTGATAGTTAACAGGTAGAGATCCTTCTGAATTTGAAACAGACTCAAAAGATTCATTGTCTGAAAATTTCACATGAATTGATTCTTCAACTACTAGAGAATTTTTATTGAAAACTCTAAAGGCCTTGCTAGTAGAGGAATAACCCAGGAAAATACCTTCGTCTAATCTGGCGTCAAATTTTCCTATGCGATCACTTGAGTTCTTGAGAAGAAAACATTTACATCTGAAAACATGGAAGTAAGACACATCAGGTTTCTTGCCCTTAAATACCTCATAGGATGTCTTCTGTAGAATTGGCCTGAGGAAAACTCGATTAATGATATAACAGGTAGTGGACACCGCTTCAGCCCAAAAACGAGAAGGTAAATTGCTTTCGATAAACAAAGTTCTGGCCATTTCTTGTAAGGACTTGTTCTTCCTTTCAGCCACCCCGTTTTGCTGAGGTGTGTATGGTGAAGAAAAAGAATGAACAATACCATATTCATCACAAAACGTAGAGAAATCTTGATTATCAAATTCTCCTACGTGATCAGATCGAATAGAAGAAATAAAGTACCCTTTCTCATTCTGAATTTGTCTTGCAAACCGAGAGAAAATAGAGAATGTTTCAGACTTGGTTGCAAGAAAGTAAACCCAGGTGAAACGAGAATAGTCATCAATTATGACTAAGAAAAATTTCTGTCCTCCAATACTTTGAGAGCGAGTTGGTCCAAATAAATCCAGATGAAGAAGTTGAAGACCTCGAACTGTAGATATTTGATTGACAGACTTAAAAGATTTTTTTACCTGCTTTCCCAGAATACAAGAAGTACAAAGATCTGAACTTTTGAAAGGAATAGAAGGGAGACCCCTCACAAGCTTCTTGGAGGAGAGTTTAGCAAGTTGTTTCAAATTAGCATGACCGAGTTTCCTATGCCACAGAATTGCCTCTTCTTGCAAAGTAACTAGACATTGCAAATTTTCTAGATTAATATCCAGAAGGTAAATATTACCATATCTACGTCCAGTAAAGACTT
Source organism: Melaleuca quinquenervia (assembly GCA_030064385.1). Classification (NCBI taxonomy): domain Eukaryota; kingdom Viridiplantae; phylum Streptophyta; class Magnoliopsida; order Myrtales; family Myrtaceae; genus Melaleuca; species Melaleuca quinquenervia. The sequence continues at coordinate 12,106,385 of CM057718.1, forward strand.
GTGAGTTATCCTTGCTGAATCCAGAACAAACTCCTTCTTGAAAGGTAATCTTGTATCCAGAATCACATAATTGGCTGATGCTGAGTAAGTTGTAGTTCAGGCCTTTAACAAGTGAAACCCTGTTGATAACAAGATTTCTGATTTTGACTGTCCCAGTGCCGATGATCTTTCCATTACTATTACCTCCGAAAAATACTTTTCCACCATCAATATTTACTAGATTGATGAAAAAATCTGAATTTCCAGTCATATGTCTCGAGCATCCACTGTCTAGATACCACTTCATTTTATTTTTCAAGGATACCTGCAAATAACAAAATACTCAAACTTTCTTTGGTACCCAGACTTTCTTGGGTCCAGTAACAGTCCTTTTTTGTACCCACATTCTTTTGGGTCCAGTAGAGTTAGTAGAAAAACCAAATAATCCAAACACAGAAGATTTTGATTTAGAATGTTCTCTATCAAGATATTCTGAATTATTCGAGGAACGAAAAAGAGAATCATCTCCAACAGGTTTGACAAAAACCTTTTTAAAATGTTCTTCATAAACCTTTTTGGAAGGTCTTTGCATTAGTCTCTCTTTGACTTTAGGAAAGTCAATCAAAGGAACCGTTGTAGAAGACATTCCTAAACCTTCTTTTTTAAAATACGGCCTTTGAATGGAAAGAATTTTTTTCAGCTTCTCAGATCCATCAGAGAATCTTTTAGAAAGGCAAGAGAAATCAGATTTTAAACAAATGTTTTCTTTTTCAAGAGAATCAACTTTTTGCTCAAGACAAGAAGAATCTTTTTGTAAAATCTCAACTTTTTTGCTCAAAAAGACTTCCTGTCGTTTGAGTCTCTGATTTTCCTTTTTTAAATCAGAAACCTCCTTAAGAGAATCTTCTAGATCAGAACAAAGTTCATCAATGTATCTAGCAATTTTAATAGGAACTCTGAGATTACTTACCTGATTTTCATTGTAATCAGATTCATAGTCGGAATCAGAACCATCAAATGAATCAGAATTTGCCATAAGACAGACATTGAATTGATCATCACTCGATTCACATTCAGTGTCGCTCCAGGTTTCAGCTTTGAGAGCTCTTTTGTATTTCTCATCTCTTCCCTTTTTGAGTAAGGGACAGTCGGGTTTTATATGACCTTTCTTCTTGTAGTTAAAGCAAGTAACATCTGCATATTATCCTTCAGCTTCTATACTTTGTCTCAACGTATTCTGCTGATAGTATCTCGGTCTCCGTCTCTGAAAATTTTGTTGACTGTTGCTAAATCTGTGCTTTTGGAAACTCTGTTGACCATCTTCCATTCCTCTCCTTTGTGAGTTCATTTGATTTGAACTGATTCTGTTGTTCCTGTTGAACTTCTTGAATCTTTTCACTAGGAGTGCTATTTCTTCATCATTGAAATAGTCTTCTGAATCTGCATCATTAAAATCCTCATTAGATTTTAATGCTAAAGTTTTCTTACCTCTAGTGTTCTCAGTCTCAACAAGCTTTTCTTCTTCATAAGCTTGGAGAGTTCCAACAAGCTCATCGAGGGATAAAGGTTGAATCCGTTGAGTTTCTCTGATGGAAGTTTTAATATAAGTCCATTCGGAAGTAAGACCACGAAGAAGTTTGTTGACTTTCATCTGTCCTTCAACTGGATGACCTTGATAAGCTAGGCCATTTGTGATTTCAGTAAACCTACTGAACATGTCAGTAATGCTCTCCCCTTCCTTCATTTTAAAAGACTCATACTGATTGAGAAGAATATTCGTTCTGGTCTCCTTAACTCGATCTGTGCCTTCATGAGTTACACTTAGAATATCCCATATTTCCTTTGCTGAATCACAAGAAGAAATACGATTATATTCAGAAGTAGATAAAGCACAATATAAAGAATGAATAGCTTTAGCATCAGTATCCTGTCTTTTCTTTAATTCAGATTGAGTCAGAGGATTAGAATCTGAAGATGTTTCTTTGCCAGATGGAGAATTCAGAGAAACGCCATTTTGCACCAATTCCCACTCTAGTGGATCTTTTGCTCTAAGGAATGCTTTCATCTTGTTCTTCCATATGCTATAATCCTTTCCATCAAATAGAGGAGGACGAAAGTGACTCTGTCCTTCCATCAGACCTGTAGCACTAGCCATTGATCGTTCTGCTCAGAAGTACAAACACTTCAAAAACGAGCAACCTCGCTCTCATACCAATTGAAAAAGCTAAGTGCTTAGTGTAACGATCTGAATATGAAGTAAAGCGCGGAATAAACGAAGTAATAAGAGAAAAGTATAAAAGATCAAACACAGAAGATTATAGTGGTTCGGCTTAATCCAAGCCTACGTCCACTTTGTCCAGAGACAGCCAATCGGCTGTTTATCACTAGTATCAAAAGAGATAGTACAATCAGAATACAATCTTTCGTTCACAATCAAATGCTTTGATGATTTCTCTCTCTTATTTTTCTCACAATGGATGTACTATAAATAGTCTTCTCCTTTGGTTACCGTTTAGCCTTCCATAAGTGTCATCCATGATATGTCCGTTGGAAGCTCAATGATTTCTTTCCAAAGATAGATCGTGTGACCAAGAAAGGAAAGGATAAAATCAGATATGATTGATCCTTTGATCGATAGCTTCGGTTGAGCATTAATATGTAAATGCTATTCATCCTATATCGTATCTCAATCAAAAGATCTCTTAAAATCTCTTTGACTTTCTGCGTATAGATCTGAGAGTCTTGATCTACCGAACTCCATTACCTTCTGGATATAAGTTCTACCAATTATCTTTTCCTTCTGAACATCTCCTCGTTCTGCATATAAGATCTTCTAATAGGATTAACCTTCTGAACTTTTCTCTTTCTTCTGCATATGATATCATCTGGTTTTGTCACCATCAAAATACTCTTCAACAAAAAATACCCTTATTTATCTAAATGATTAGAATTTTCATAATTTCGAGGATGAAATTCCTTCAAGAGAAGGGGGGAGTTGCGCCCTATTGGGTATGCTTGGCTTTTGAGTTGGAAGACGCACTAGACGGGGCTAGGCATGATGATTTGCCCAGATGGATTTTCGATGAAATTAGCCTCATCATCGGATGGACTTCAAGGAAGAAGTGCCCTACCTTTGTGTCAGATGAGCCGTACTAGCTTGGGCTAGTACGTAGATTAGGCTGCTGTCCAAGGAGCCGGAACTTCATGTACTGATGGCCGGGAATGGCCAAAGATTAGAACATAATAAATCCATGTGTTTTTGTGTGGTGCCTTGGTTGGTTGGTAAAAGCTTTGAAAGCGCTAGCGCAGTGAATAATTACGTAAAGACTAATGCGGAAATATATAGCTTCAAAATAATAAATAGAGTTAGAGAGAAAAGAGAATTGAACACAAGATGTATAGTGGTTCGGCTTAGATCAAGCCTACGTCCGCTCTCCCACGGTGACAGCCTATTGGCTGGAGTTCACTATGAATCAAAAGAGTTACAATCTCAATGTCTAAGCTTCTCAGCTTCACTCTCACGAACTTCGTGTGTCACACTCTTTTGAATACAAATAAGGCTCTTGGTGATTCAGACTTTAGGAAATTTCTCTCTTACGTTCATACCACACAACTTGAAATGTCTCCCTTAAATACACCTTCATGCCTTCATAACCGTTGGCACTTTCCAAATGAATTCTTCCAATCTATCCGTTGGACAGAATCAATCAGGAGATCTTAAGCTATAAATGGAAACAATAGAGAATCCGTCAATCCCGATCTCCCATTCAATCAGGATCTTCAGTTTCCTAAAGTGAACACTTGCTCCAAATAATTGATTGCTTCCATAAATGCAATAATCAAATCCAATCAATTAATAGGATGTCGAAGATATATCAATCCATACTTTCTGCACCTGATCTTCGTGGGAAAATAATAAGATCAATAAGATCTATAACCATAATAACTTAAGTCTGTCTTTCCCAGACTTTGGAAAAGTCTGAACACCTCAGATTCTGGGAAAGTCTGACCACCTCAGACTTTGGTATAGTTTTGTCATCGTCAAAACTAGCACCAACAATCTCCCCCTTTTTGATGATGACAAAACCTTCCTGCAAACATATTATATGCTATACCAAAACAACTTTCAATATCACATGTTAGCATAACGAGATGAAGATAATAAGAACTATCAAAATACTCAAATATTAAGCAGAATCACAAAGTCCAAATCAATTCATCAAATATCCCAAAAACCACAAAAAACATAGTTCACAAACCAAAAACCAAAGCTCAAGGCTAATTCAAATAACAATCAAAGTTCAAACCAACAATTAAAAAGCCAAACCAAATAACAACCAAAACGATCAAAATATCTAAAACCCTCTAATTCTCCCAGGCCACTTTCTCCCCCTTTTTGTCATCAATCAAAAAGCTAAGTAGAATGGGGAACACGAACAATTTGAAAATTATCCATAGAACGCACAGTCTGCTTAACCCGAACTATGTCTTGCTGCAATTGATTGATAACAGCATTAGTAGGCATTTGATCCATCCGTTGATTGACTAACTGCTCAATACTTCGTTCCAGAGAGGAATATTGTGATTGGAGACCAATAAGTAATGCAATAATTTCTGCAGAATGATCAGCAGAAGCAGTTGGTATAGATTCTGTTGGTCTGGATGATCCACCCTCTTCTTGTTGTCCTGCATCAACTCCCCTGTCTCTAAGCCAGTCGCTATAGGAGTTTGAAAAACAACCTGTGGTGGAGGAGAGACAACAAATGTAGCCTCTGGAGGAGCCATTGTTTCCCTTGGAGGATTAGGAACCACTTCTTCTTCCTCTTGTTCAAACTCTATTTTCTCAGTTTCTGTCTCCTTGTGCATCTCTTCTTCTGCCACTTCTTCCTCAACATCTTCTTCTTCATCCTGAAGATTCAAGGACCGTTTCGTCTTTTTCAACATCTGAGGAGTTTTGCTACGAAGTCTCCTTTCCCTTCCTTTTCACCCCAGATGAGACTGACTTTGAGGGACTAGCTTCTGAGGGTAAATTTTTCAATCTCATCTTGGCAATCATATTTTTCCCAATAGTTAGAGGAACGATCAGAGTTTCGCACAGGATTGATGGGATTGGGATATTCAGATGATTGAAAATTTGGGTTATCAAGGAGGCGTATGGTAACTGACCTTTACCCTTCTGTACCACTATGTACATCTGATACATAATAACATATGGCATAGAAACAGTTGGAGATCTAATGATGCCATACATTAAACGTGCCTCAGATTTAGAAATATCTGTCTTAGAAGCCGCTTTAGGCTTCAGACAACTGATTATGATCTTGTGCAGAATGGCGTTTAAAGGGGATAGCCGAGAGTATGTGAGTGTACCTTCACTTGATTGATCGGTGGAGAGGGCAATAATTATTTCCCTGTCAGTTACAGTGATAGGAATAAAGCCAGTCCGTGAAACTCCAAGGATATCAGCAATTATATCCACATTAAGAGTATATTCCTTGTTGAACACGGAAAATCTCAAGGTATGCCGATTAGGAAAAGACAAATTTGAATAAAAATATGCGGTTAACTCCGCATAACTCGGAACCGTGGTGGAACAGAACTTGTCAATACCAAGCTGACCAAGGTGGACCCAAAGATAGACTTTAATAGAGTTTAAATACTCAAAGTCAACATGTCGTGGATTCATGACCCCACATTTCAGCAACCCCTTATAAGCATTGTGATGTTCCTTTGAACAAAAGAGAAGATCATTTGTCTCCGAGCGACTGACATCGAACCCCTGTACTGGCTTAAATTGTAAGAGCATTTTTTCATCTTCGTCCCTAGGTTCGTGAGAGTAGGAGACACCAAACTGTGGGTCGATAGGAAAATTTATCCATGCTTCATCCGCTGTTCCAGGAGGAGCAATAGAAAGTCGTTCCATCTCTTGCAAAAAGGCAGGCTGATTTGGGAATCCACTATCTCTCAGAAATTCATCAATAGTAGTCATAGTGCTACCACCGTTCATCAAGGACTGATACAATTTGTAAATAAACTTGGGGTTCCGTTTTTTGAGAGGGGCAGCGCTACTTATTGGTTTTGTGAGACCATGTTGAACTCCATGCCTTGTTTCCATAGACACGGTTGTCGACTCATCATGCAGTTCTTCTTCCTCAGTAAGATCAAGGTGAGTAGGTCTAGAACTGGTGCCAAAATGCTTGCTTACTAGGCGAGACGATTTTCGGGAGGCAGACATTGTGCATTCTTAGAGAGAGTTTTTCCGTCAAGAGATAAGAAAATTTTGAGGAAGATGAAGAGGCCTAGGGTTTGCGAAAACAAATTCTATTCTTTTAACCGAGGTTCTCAGTGAATAAAAATAGAAGTTTTGAAAATTTCCTAAAAGCTATCAATCAAACAGTAAATAAAAAGGAAACAAATAATCAAGGAGATGCGATGGTTCAGAAGTCGTACCTTTTGATAGATTACCAGAAGTATCGATTGGCGGGAAACATAATATTAGAAAACTGACCATAAATAAATCAAATTTGATTTAGCCAGAGTCTCAAACTGATCCTAAGTCTGAGTTTTAGTCAGAGTCTGAGTTAGAATCTGAGACTTAGTCTGAGTCTGAGTTTGAGTCTGAGTTTGAGTCTAATTATGAGTCTGAGTCTGAGTTTGAGTCTGAGTTTGAGTCTGAGTCTGAGTTTGATTCTTAGGAGGAGAGGATATTTAATTTGCTTCGAATGAACTCAAACGACCGTCTATCCAAAGGTTTTGTAAATATATCAGCTAATTAATTTTGAGAATCAACAAATGTGATCTTTACATCTTTCTTCTGAACATGATCTCTAATAAAATGATGTCGGATTTCAATATGTTTTGTTGTAGAGTGTAAAATCGGATTCTTAGTAAGATCCATGGCACTTGTGCTATCACACCGAATTTCAACACAATACTTCTTGATACCAAAATCTTGTAGCTATTGACGCATCCATAGAATCTGTGAACAGCAACTCCCAAGGGCTACGTATTCAGATTCTGCTGTTGACATTGCAACAGTGTGCTACTTCCTTGATAGCCAAGATACCAACATATTTTCAAGGAGTTGGCAATTTCCTGTAGTACTTTTCATGTTCACTCGACATCCTCCCATGTCAGCATCAGAGTATCCTAATAAAATAAAATTGCTTTCCTTGGGATACCAAAGCCCAAACTTCGTAGTAGATGAAATATATTTGATAATTCGTTTGATAGCCGATAGATGTGATTCTCTTGGATCTGATTGAAATCTTGCACATAAGCATACACTAAACAGAATGTCAGGTCTAGAAGCAGTGAGATATAGTAAGGATCCAATCATGCTCCTGTAAAGTTTTTGATCAACTTTTTCTCCTTCTGAGTCTTTCTCAAGTTTTGAGGTTACTGCCATTGGAGTTTCAACATTTTTGCAATTTTCCATTCCAAACTTCTTGACGAGATCCTTTGCATATTTCTCTTGATGAACAAAAGTAACTTCAGAAGATTGTTTCACTTGTAGTCCATGGAAAAAGGTTAATTCACCCATCATACTTATCTCGAACTCTGGCTGCATATCCTTTGCAAAATTCTTGCACAGAGTTTCATCAGAGGATCCAAAAATAATATCATCAACGTAGATTTGTACCAATAAGAAATTGTGACTGGTCTTTTTAATGAAGAGGGTTGTGTCTACTTTGCCTTTTTCAAATCCACAATCAATAAGGAAGGAACTCAACTGTTCATACCAGGCTCAAGGAGCTTGCTTTAGGCCGTAGAGAGCCTTCTTTAATTTAAAAACATGATGAGGATTTTTAGGATCCTCAAAGCCAAGAGGTTGTTCAACATAAACTTCTTCTTGAATTACTCCATATAGAAAGGCACTTTTGACGTCCATCTGATATAACCTGAAATCATGAAAGCACGCAAAGGCAAGTAATAATCTGATAGCTTCTAACCTGGCAATAGAAGCATAAGTTTCATCATAATCAATTCCTTCCTCTTGAGTGTATCCTTTAGCCACCAGTCGAGCTTTGTTTCTTGTAATCAATCATTCTTCTTCTAATTTGTTTCTAAACACCCATTTTGTTCCAATAACAGATTTTCCTTTGGGCCTTGGAACTAGCTCCCAAACATCATTTATAGCAAATTGTCTCAGCTCATCCTGCATTGCTTCTATCCAGCTATCATCCGCTAAGGCTTCTTCTACTTTCTTTGACTCAGTTTCAGAAATTAAGGCAATTGCACTGGATTCCTCTGGTTCTTCAGGAATAACAGAAATTCTTACTTTTGATCTGGTTTGACGTCCATCCTCAATATTGCCAATAATATTTTCCAAGGGATGACTCGACTTGTGTTTCCATTTCCTTTGACTTCCTGAGTTTGAATTTCCACTATCAAGATTCTGTGAGTCAGTATCTCCAATTGGTTCATAAACTCTCAGTGGAACACTGTTTTCTTCAGTACCAGCTTGTCTTGTGATCTCTGAATCTGTGTCTGCTTCATGAAATTTAACATGTATAGATTCTTCCACACTATAAGTCCTTTTGTTATAAACTCTGTATGCCTTACTTGAAGAAGAATATCCAAGGAAGATGCCTTCATCAGATCTACTATCAAATTTCCCAATCTTGTCAGCAGAGTTCTTAAGAATAAAGCATTTACAGCCAAAGACATTAAAGTAAGAGACATTAGGCTTTTTGTCTTTATAAATCTCATAGGACGTTTTGTCCATCAAAGGTCTTAGAAACACTCTGTTGATAACATAACAAACTGTAGAAACAGCTTCTGCCCAAAATCTGGAGCTGACTTTGCTGTCAATCATCAGAGTTCTGGCCATTTCTTGCAAAAATCTATTCTTCCTTTCTACAACACCATTTTGTTGTGGTGAATAAGGAGAAGAAAACATATGTTGTATCCCAAAATCATCACAGAATTTAGCAAACTCTGCATTCTCAAATTCACCACCATGATCAGATCGAATGCTTGAAATCACATGTCCTTTCTCATTTTGGACTTTCTTAGCAAACTTGGCAAAAGCATCAGACTTATTTGCTAAAAAAAAATACCCAAGTATATCTAGAAAAATCATCAACTATTACCAGACAATAACTCTTACCACCAATGCTTTTTGTTCGATTTGGTCCAAATAAATCCATATGAAGAAGCTGAAGCACCCTTGTAGTAGCAACATAATTTATAGACTTGAAGGAATCCTTTAACTGTTTTCCTAGAGTACAAGATGTACAATCTTCATCTCTACGAAATTTCAGGAATGGCAAACCTCGAACAAGTTGCTTTGAAGAGATCTTGGAAATTTGTTTCATATGAGCATGACCAAGTTTTTTATGCCATAATTCTACTTCTTTCTATAAAGATATAAGACACTTAGGAGTTTCAACATGCATATCCAATAAATATATATTACCATGTCTCCTTCCACTGAAAGTCTGTGAATTGTCTTTACTTGAGGCAAGACAGATTCCTTCTTGAAATTGGATTTTATAACCAGTATCACAGGGTTGACTGATGCTGAGTATATTATACTTCAGTCCTTTGACCAAAGAGACATTGTTAATGTTGGGAATATAGTGTATGGGAGAAATGGAATCGACTTTGAGGCGTGTGATCACTGTCTTTTAGGATCAATTTGCCCCACTACGTTGCTATTGGTTTCTGGCAAATTCCCTTCAGGATACAACAAAGTCTCGAGATCAGTGGATAGCAATTCCATAGAATCTCCTAAAACTCTCTTCGAAGACCAATAGAAAACGAGGCTGTAAATTTCCCTTAAATTCTAGAGACTGCCACAAACAGGCATATCCTTTCATGTCGAAAACTTACCATTTGGACACACCTTTTCGTGTACAAGACTTGTCATTTCGGTTTCTTCCCGAACAGTCACAAGTCAACAGTTACGTCCGAACGGTCACAAGTTTAACAACTAAAATAAATAAATAAAAATTAATTTCGAAATTAAAAATAATGAGTTGATTAAGATTAATATGGACCGCGGCGCGCAAGCGTGCAAAGTGCTAAGTGCGTCAATTAAACGCGTCAAAAACGCGCATAATCGCGCACCCGCACGCGGGTACAGTGAGGACTAGCCCACTAGACTATTTCTAATAAAATAGTGAACCCAACTCATATATAAAGTGACAAAACTTTCCTTTCTTTCCCATGTGGGATAAGGAAAGTGTCTCAATTTTGTTTTACAAACAAACAATTCCAACAATCCCCCACTTTGTTTGTAAAACAAAATTTTTTAAGATAAAATACAGCCTAATTTCCATGAGACCAGTATACATACATGAAGGTGTCTTTCGAGTTAAACCTACATTTAGTGCAAGTATCTCAAAGCTCTATCAAAGTCACAAGTAGCTGCTGGCATTAAACTTGGTACTCTTAGTAATAAAGCCGGACATACCACACATATATTGACCTCTTGTTTCAACGAGAAGTTTATAATTTACTTAGCACTATTATGGCCTTGTGCTTGTACCTTTTCATGAGCTCTCTAGAAAGCAACCCTAACTTTCGTAAGAAGCGGCACCACTTCTAAGCTCATATAGGTGAAGTATTCTAACGTGTTTCTGTTACTAATAAACACGTTACATTAAAGTATTATACCTCATTAAGAATAAAATTCAACCTCTAAAACGTAACAGACGACACTGACTCCTCACGTCGGGGCTAACGTCAGTATCAAACAATCACTTTCAGCAACTTGTTATTACCCATTAAACCATATAACTAGTGATGTTCTAGTATCAGGTCGGGTTACTATCACCGGTGATTTTAATCGAAGGGTTTAAGCCCCATTTCTTTTGAGCTCTTTTTTACTACCTCTCTTGGTAGTGCCTTTGTAAAAGGGTCGGCCAAATTCTTGCTTGACCTTACGTAGACAATTGTTATGGTACCATCTTGAATCAATTGTCTCACGTACTCATGTCTTAGACTAATATGCCTAGACTTACCATTATAAGTGCTACTATATGCTCTTGACAAAGTAGCTTGACTATCACAATGTATAGAAATGGGAGGCATAGGACTAGGCCATAATTTGATGTCCAACAACAAATTCCTAATCCATTCAGCCTCTTTCCCAGTTGCTGCTAAAGCAATAAATTCCGATTCCATCGTTGAGTGAGATATACAAGTTTGTTTCTTGCTCGCCCAAGAAATTGCACATCCTCCTAATGTGAAAATCCAACCAGAAGTGGAAAGTCTATCTCCTACACTTGTAATCCAACTAGCATCATTATATCCTTCTAGTACAGACGGATAATTATTATAGAACAAACCCAAATTTTTGGTTCCCTTAAGATAGCCAAAAATTCTTGTTATAGCCTTCCAATGTTCTCTACTCGGATTACTAGTGTATCTACTCATTTTACACACGGAATATGCAATATCAGGTCTTGTACAATGCATCGCATACATTAAAGACCCTATAGCACTTGCATATTCAAGTTGTGCCACTGCTCTACCAGAATTATAACTCAATTTCACACTAGCATCAAATGGAGTACTCACCTCTTTAAAGCCAAGATGCTGAAATTTATTCAGCATTTTTTCAATGTATCCTATTTGGCTTAATGAATAACCCCCACTATGTTTTTTAACTTTGATGCCTAAGATAGTATCTACTTCGCCCAAATCTTTCATTTTAAAATTTGATAGTAAATACTTCTTTGTCTCATTTATTCCAGTCATATTAGTTCCAAAAATAAGCATGTCATCGACGTATAAACAAACTAAGACGCCATAGTCTTTAGTAAACTTTGAGTAAATACATCTATCAGCACTATTATGTTTGAAACCATTCGATATTATGACTGAATCAAATTTCTCATGCCACTGCTTTGGAGCTTGCTTAAGCCCATAAAGAGATTTAATTAATTTACACACTTTCCTCTCATTTCCGGGAAGAACAAAGCCCTCCGGTTGTTCCATGTAAATTTCCTCATTTAAATCTCCATTTAAGAAAACAGTTTTAACATCCATTTGATGAACATAAAGATCATAAATAGATGCTAAGGAAAATAAAATTCGAATAGATGTTATACGTGCCACAGGAGCGTACGTATCGAAATAATCTATTCCTTCTTTTTGTTTAAATCCTTTGGCCACTAGCCTAGCTTTAAAAGCTTGAATAGAACCATTAGAATTAAACTTTTTCCTAAAAACCCATTTGCATCCAATAGGTTTTGACCCTTTTGGTAAATCAGCTAAAACCCACGTGTTATTGGACATTATTGAGTCCATTTCATCATTTATAGCTTCTTTCCAAAAAGAGACATCTCTAGAAGACATTGCTTCATCAAAGGTTTTAGGGTCGTCTTCTAAATTTAATGACAAATGGTATTTATTTACCACATTATTATCATTGTCTCCTTCTACAAGGAAAGTACGAGTAACAAAGTCAGGACCAAAGTCTTTTACTTTTCTAACTCGAGTACTTCTTCTTGGTTTGGTCACATCTTGAGAATTATTTGTTTTCTTCTCATTAGACTGTTCTTGTACTTCCATGGGTCTAGAATTATTATCTTCAATAATTCCAAAGTCTTTAGAACATTTATCTTCAAAGAACTCAACGTCTCTTGATTCCACTATGACATTTGACTCTAAGTCAAGAAGCCTATAAGCTTTGCTATTTTCAGCATAACCAAGGAAAATGCTTTTAATAGCTCTAGGACCTAATTTTGTTCTTTTAGGGTCCGGTACTCGGTAATAAGCCAAACACCCCCACACTTTAAGATATGATAAATTTGGCTTTCTACCCTTCCATAATTCATATGGGCTCACATTATTCTTTTTAGATGGTATTCGATTATGAATATGACATGCAGTAAGTAATGCTTCTCCCCATAAATTAATTGGTAGCTTTGAATTCGAAAGCATACAATTAATCATTTCTCCTAAAGATCTATTTTTTCTTTCAGCTAAACCATTTTGTTGTGGAGTGTATGGTGCTGAAGTTTGATGAATAATACCATGTTCTTCACAAAATGATGAAAATTCGTTTAAAAAATATTCACCACCTCTATCCGAACGTAGAACTTTAATCTTTCTTTCCAATTGATTTTCTACTTCGGCTTTATATTTTTTAAACATGGTAAATGCTTCATCTTTTGATCTTAGGAGATAAACATATAAGTACCTACTGCAATCGTCCACAAAGGTAATAAAATACCTTTTACCACCGCGAGTTAACATTCCATTGAATTCACATATATCACTATGTACTAAGTCTAATAAATTTGAATTTCTGTTTGTACTTGGAAATGGTCTCTTCGTTAATTTCGACTTAGCGCAAACTTCACACTTATCTAAATCACCATTAAAATTGATCAAGTCCAATTTTTTCATATTCTTTAGATAGCGAAAATTTAAATGCGCTAATCTACTATGCCATAAATAAGAAGAGTCAACAATATAAACAGAAGATTCAGCCTTATTATTAATACTTAGTTGATACATGCCTTCATTGGCATAACCCTTTCCCACAAACATACCACCCTTCGACAAGATAACCATGTCGGACTCAAACAACACTCGAAATCCACTCTTACAAAGCAAACTAACAGAAACTAAATTCTTCTTAATCTCGGGTACATACAAAACATTAAGGAGTTTCACTTTCTTTCCCGAAGTAAAATCCACCAACACGGAGCCTTTTCCATGGACCTTTGCAAGGTTGTCATTCGCCATTTGGACCTCTCGCAGATGGGGCTCCAAATTCGCATCCAAATGTATGAATTCTGGCTTATTTGAACATATGTGAACCGTCGCTCCAGAATCTAACCACCAACCCGATTGAACCGAAGCACTATTGGTTTCAGTAATTGTGGCTGCAACACCTTTAGCTTTCTCAGAAATATCCAATTTTGAGAACAAGTTTGTGACCGTGGCCACAATAGTTTCTTCAACAGCATTGGCATCTGCTTTCACAATTGGTGTTGGTGTTTTCCTCTCATTGAACGCTTTGTTCTTTCGATGCCTACAGTCCCTTGCAAAATGTCCTTCTTTTCCACAAACAAAACAAGTTCCCTTCTTCTTCTGCTTCTTTTGCATCTTGTTAAAATTCTGCCCCCTCTTGCGTTTCAAGTTCGAGTGATCTTTTGATGGAAAACCACTACCCGAGAGGACGTTTATTCTAGAATCATGCATATCAGAATTTTCACGCAAGCGTGACTCTTCTTCAATGCGAAGATGTTTCTGAAGTTGATCTAGACTTATGTCCTCTGTCTTGTGCAATAGCCTTTTCCCATAATCCTTCCAACTCGAAGGCAATTTGGCAATGATTGCACCAACTTGAAATGCTTCCGGTATGTCGATTTTGAGAGCACGAATTTTGTTCACCAGAACTTGTAGTTCATGTACTTGCTCCAAAAGAGGTTTAGTATCAAAAAATTTGAAATCGAAATACTTCGCGATCAAATATTTGTTTGTACCTTGTTCCTCTGCTTTGTATTTGAATTCCAGTGCATTCCAAATTTCTCGGGCGGACTTCATCTCCGTGAATAGATCATACAATCGATCGGACAAAGTATTCAGAATATGTCCACGACATAATAGTTCGTCCTCTTCACGTTTCTTCCTTGCCTTATTCACCCTTTCAATCTCTCTTAGACTTGGTTCTCCTCCATCATCGGTCGGAACAGGATCTTCAATAGGCGCCAAATCAGGATCCAGAATGTAAGAGATTTTCAGGGCCGTAAGAAGGAACATCATCTTGTCTCTCCATCGTGAAAAATTGTTGCCATCGAACCGATCCAACTTCACCATATCCTGGTTCATCACCTTGATTGATTGCGACTCCATTGTTGATAAAAATTGATCCTAAAAATTGTTGGGAATATAGTGTATGGGAGAAATGGAATCGACTTTGAGGCGTGTGATCACTGTCTTTTAGGATCAATTTGCCCCACTACGTTGCTATTGGTTTCTGGCAAATTCCCTTCAGGATACAACAAAGTCTCGAGATCAGTGGATAGCAATTCCAGAGAATCTCCTAAAACTCTCTTCGAAGACCAATAGAAAACGAGGCTGTAAATTTCCCTTAAATTCTAGAGACTGCCACAAACAGACATATCCTTTCATGTCGAAAACTTACCATTTGGACACACCTTTTCGTGTACAAGACTTGTCATTTCGGTTTCTTCCCGAACAGTCACAAGTCAACAGTTACGTCCGAACGGTCACAAGTTTAACAACTAAAATAAATAAATAAAAATTAATTTCGAAATTAAAAATAATGAGTTGATTAAGATTAATATGGACCGCGGCGCGCAAGCGTGCAAAGTGCTAAGTGCGTCAATTAAACGCGTCAAAAACGCGCATAATCGCGCACCCGCACGCGGGTACAGTGAGGACTAGCCCACTAGACTATTTCTAATAAAATAGTGAACCCAACTCATATATAAAGTGACAAAACTTTCCTTTCTTTCCCATGTGGGATAAGGAAAGTGTCTCAATTTTGTTTTACAAACAAACAATTCCAACAGTTAATAGAAAGCTTTCCAATCTTTACAGTTCCTCGGCCAATAATTTTCCCTGTGCTGTCTCCTCCAAATGCTACTTTTCCTCCATCAAAACTTTCCAATTTAATGAAACAGCTTGAATCTCCTGTCATATGTCTCGAAGATCCACTGTCCAAGTACCACTTTGATTGAATTTCCTGAAAAAGAACTTATTTCTTTTTAGGTACCCAGATCATCTTGGGTCCTTTTTGGTCAAAATAAAACAGGGGCACTTTCCATCTCTTGCTTATAGAATTCATTTCCCTTGAACATTCTCCTTCAATATGACTAGAATCTCTTCCAACAGGTTTAATAAACGTTCTTCTAAAATGATTTTCATAAACTCTTTTCGAAGGCATTTTTTCTAGTCTTTCTTTGACTTTTGGAAAATCAATCAAATGAACTTTTTCCAAAGACATTCCCAATTTTTCCTTTTTGAAATAAGGTCTTTGTACTGAAAGAATTTTTTCTAATTTATCAGATCCAAGAGAAAACTTTTTTGTAATAGAAGAGATTTCAGATTTTAAACATATATTTTCTTTTTCAAGAAAGCTATATTTATCCTTTGAAATCAAAACCTCATTATCAAACTTTTCTTTTAAAGAAATCTTCTGTTGTTTGAGAATCAAATTTTCTCTCTTTAGCTCAGCAATCTCTTTAAAAGAAGAATCTAATTTGGAACAAAGATCATTTATATAATTAGCTATTTTAATAGGAACTCTATAATTATTTACCTGGTTATCAAAATCCTCTGAGTCAGAGTCTGAATCAGAATGAGCCATTAAGCAAATGTTAGCGAATTCCTCATCATTTTCTTCACATTCTATGTCACTCCAGGTTTCAACCTTTAGAGCATTTTTGCTCTTCTCGTACCTTCCATTCTTTTGTTTGCAAAGAGGACATTCCGGTTTAATGTGTTCTTTCTTTTGACAATTATAACAAGTAATCTCAGCATAAATATTTCTTTCATCAGATTGTCCTCTTTGAGCATTTGAGTTCCTCCAAGAATTGGATCCTTTCCAATTTGATCTATTTATGTTGAACTTTTTGAACTTCTTAATGAAAAGAGACATTTCCTCTTCATCAAGATAGTCATCTGATCCTGCATCATCAGAAATAATATTAGATTTTAAAGCAATAGATTTCTTACCTTTGAACTCTTCATCTTGATTGAGATTTTCCACTTCATAAGATTGAAGTGTTCCGACTAATTCATCCACTGACAATGGCTGAATTCTTTGAGTTTCTCTAATAGATGTTCTGATATGATTCCATTCTTGTGATAATCCTCGCAATAGCTTGTTAACTTTCATTGGTCCAGTGATTGGTTGTCCTTGATTTGCAAGTCCATTGACAATCTCTGTGAACCTGTTGAACATATCTGCAATTGATTCACCATTCTTCATTTTGAAGGCTTCATATTGTCCAAGCAAGATATTCAATCTTGTTTCCTTGACACGATCAGTTCCTTCATAGGTGACATTGAGTCTATCCCCAATTTCATTGGCCGATTCACAAGAAGAAATCCTGTTATATTCAGTAAGAGATAGAGCACAGTAAAGCGAATGAGTAACCCTGGAATCAATGTGTTGTCTCTTGGTAATTTCAGCTTGAGGTATCACTCTAGTTTCTCCAGAACTAGTAGAGGGAATTACTCCTTGTTCAATTATTTCCCATTCCATGGGATCTTTTGACTTCAAGAAAATTCTCATTTTATTCTTCCAGACACAGTAATCTTTTCCATCAAAATAGGGAGGTCTAAGAAAATGTTGTCCTTCTACCACACCTGAACCACTAGCACTTGCCATAGATCGTTAGCTCAGAAGTAAAACACTTCTAAAGAGAGCAACCTGGCTCTGATACCACTTGAAAGCACTAGCATAGTGAATAATTACGTAAAGACTAATGCGGAAATATATAGCTTCAGAATAATAAATAGAGTTAGAGAGAAAAGAGAATTGAACACAAGATGTATAGTGATTCGGCTTAGATCAAGCCTACGTCCACTCTCCCACGGTAACAACCTATTGGCTGGAGTTTACTATGAATCAAAAGAGTTACAATCTCAATGTCTAAGCTTCTCAGCTTCACTCTCACGAACTTCGTGTGTCACACTCTTTTGAATACAAATAAGGCTCTTAATGATTCAGACTTTAGGAAATTTCTCTCTTACGTTCATACCACACAACTTGAAATGTCTCCCTTAAATACACCTTCATGCCTTCATAACCGTTGGCACTTTCCAAAGGAATTTTTCCAATCTATCCGTTGGACAGAATCAATCAGGAGATCTCAAGCTATAAATAGAAACACTAGAGAATCCGTCAATCCCGATCTCCCATTCAATCAGGATCTTCAGTTTCCTAAAGTGAACACTTGCTCCAAATAATTGATTGCTTCCATAAATGCAATAATCAAATCCAATCAATTAATAGGCTGTCGAAGATATATCAATCCATACTTTCTGCACCTGATCTTCGTGGGAAAATAATAAGATCAATAAGATCTATAACCATAATAACTTAAGTCTGTCTTTCCCAGACTTTGGAAAAGTCTGAACACCTCAGATTCTGGGAAAGTCTGACCACCTCAGACTTTGGAAAAGTCTGAACACCTTAGATTCTAGGAAAGTCTGACCACCTCAGACTTTGGAAAAATCTGAACACCTCAGATTTTGGTACAGTTTTATCATCGTCAAAACCAGCACCAACAAACTTTACGTACTTGGTACGAGACCGCCTCCTATGCGAGGTTTGGGCTTTCTACTTACTGAGTTTATCTTACTCCGTTTTTATTAATATTCTCCAGGATCGCATAATGGTTAGTTGCATAATTCAAGTTGGTGCTCTGCTTGACATTGATGGTGAAAGTCGAGACGGTGATCAAACCTCATCTTTTGTTGAAAGGTTAAATTAGAGGAATTAGGGATAACCAACTCTCAATCTTAAAAGTGCTTCTAGCACGTCTTGTGTTGAAATTCTGTTGGAGTGATACTTATTGTGTTGATAATGATTTCCGTTATAATGATATGTATGATGTTGTACTGCATGTCATGTGACTTGCTTATTCAACTACCATAATTTGTCATAAGTGCTTTCGCTTGATTATAGAGTAAAGTTGAAAAGTCGACAATTGGATCCTGGGTTAATATTGTCGCAAGAAAATGTGGATGTTGGGACTTATCACGTGCCCAACAGACCGAGACGTGATAATTCCGATGTAACGAACCCTTGTACTTAATTAAGAAAATAAATAAGTATATTATTTATGTGGTATATGGAAAGGGGTCGTTACACGATGGCTATAGCACGTAGGATGCCTAGCGTCTACGTTAGTAGCTATATGAACTTAATTAGCATAAATATGCAATGTTTGAGATTAAATTGATCAAGTTGAAAAGACTAAGACATTTTGATATTTTCCTCCAAAAAAATCACAACTCCGATGCTCGGCTTTAGACATGTCTATTTTTAGTTCAAAATTGCATTTTAATTTGTAAATTACAAAAGAGGGATAACTTTCATGTTTGAATGTAATAATCTCTTCAAGATATAGTATGTTAAATGCTAGAATTATATACAATAACAAATAATCAACTAAAAGTTACCAATTCGATCTCTCAAATGTTCAAATTTACAGTTCAAAGACATAAGCTAGAATGACAATTCAATTTCAAAGTTAACCGTCATCCACGCTAAAAATATTGTTGCACCGTCTACTGTTGTAAAAACAAATCTTCTGGCTAACCTAAAGAATAGCCAAATTGTTTAATCTTAGGGAAAAAGAGGAAAAGAAGGAGAAGAAGAATCTACCACTACCACTGTGCCACGTGTGATTTTCTAGTACCTAGCCGCTCGCGTCGCTCCGCTCCTGACGATTTGTCGATTGAGAAGGAAATATATTAAGATAAAATGCTCACTCCTCTACTAAGTTTGAAAAAGAAAGGAACCGTCCATAGATTTCCAGTTGTAAAAAGTTAAGTGTGAGGTCAATGAGATGAGGCGACTGATGGTAAGGCCAAACCTAGCTTTAAGCATATCTTATCCACAACTTTTTCCCTCGGCATGATTTCCACTCCCAAAATCAAAAAGTAGCATGACTTTGTTTATACAGGCCGCGTCATTCGAGTTAACATGATACACATGAATAAAGTCAACTCAACTATTCTTTACCATTATCTTATTAGAATACTTATCTTTTAAATCAAACTCTTGTCTAATAGTTTAAATTTTTAGAGTAATTGACAACGATTCCACAGAGTTTTACATAATATCAAAACGAGTTGCCTTACGCTGAGCTCTATTTTATATATGAGTGTATGTAAACGGCTTAACCTTTCGAAACAATTGATTACGATTCCATGAAATTATATTATCAATATACCTATCAGAATTTCATTATACTGAGAAAGTTCTAAAGAATTAGTCGAAATAACTGAGACTTGCTATTATCATCACAACTTCTTTTAACATTTCAGATTCGATTTCAAAATATGATGAGATACTCTAGGGTATTGCCAACAACAAGCCAACTCGTTGTGAAATGCCGTATCCAAAGTTCAATGTTCGATATGCCTTGATTTGGACTCGTGTACAACTTAAATGAGATATGTAACTTATATCATACTGAATTGTCAGAATCCAGAGAAGCTACTCTACTCTGCAAGCTAATCTCTACAAGTTGAGAACACAATGCGAAGCAACATAATATACAGTCTACCTTTACCCAATCTTTTCTCGTCTATAGAAAACCTATCTATTAGCATACATCTTATGATGCTATTACAAAGGAATGATAAGCCGCTTTTCTTTCTTGTTCAAAGGGTTACTCCAACGATTGCGTGCCAAGTTTCAATCTGCGCAAGCTTATCTTCTTCAACCCACTTGGTGGCAGGTGTGGGGGCCTCCCTTGAATCACGATGCGGGCAAAAGTTTCACGTTGGGCAAACGTAAAGAGATATTCTGAAACTTATAACAGCCTGAATTCTCTCTTCTAAAAGTCAAACTTTTGGAACAGGTTCTTCCACTGCTAGTAAGACATCAACATGGTATCAAAGT
Source organism: Melaleuca quinquenervia (assembly GCA_030064385.1). Classification (NCBI taxonomy): domain Eukaryota; kingdom Viridiplantae; phylum Streptophyta; class Magnoliopsida; order Myrtales; family Myrtaceae; genus Melaleuca; species Melaleuca quinquenervia. The sequence goes on from CM057718.1 coordinate 12,126,939, forward strand.
CCCTCCCTAGACGCTCACCTTCTGGCACATTATCCTTGGAGCTGCAGTCCCTCGATGGTGGCCCGAAGTTGCGTCCTCGGGGCCATTCTGCGAGGTTGTAGAATCCTAAAGCGGGGGAGGGGAAGGATGATATGGGCAAGTTTCCCACCTACTAAAGAGATATTGTAAGACTTACAATGGATAGGACTCGTTTGCCGTCATCAGAAGAGAAATACTGTGACTTGACTTTTTCCTCTCACCTCGTCGTTATGGGGCACCATGCATATACATTGGCCATCGGACGTCCCTTTTTTTCAAAAGACGTCACTTCACTTTCGGTCATTCTCGTTTTAAATCTTCAGCACCTAACATATGGAGAGCGACGCGAACCTTAGCATGTGTCCCACGGTGGCTGATTTTTTATCATGTTTTACACTCAAGTAGATTTTGATGCACAAGGTGCTGGAGACAAATGGAAACAATTAGCCGCTAATTGACAAATCAGGCAGCGCCCCTTGTTTATTTGTCAGTGATAATTAGGGATGGGCAAGGAGCGGGGTGAGATCGGGGATCACAACCTTGGTCCCCACCTCGCTACAAAGGAATTTCCCCCTTCATCACTCCCGACCCCCCCACGAGGAATGGGGCGATAATGCCTTGCGGGTTGTGTCCCGCCTAGATGAAAAACTTATAACCAGATTTTTTTTAAAGAAATTGATGAATATGTCATGTTTTGAGGTGTGATTATGTGACTTTCATCAATCCACCATGATAACAACAATTTATTTTGGATCACAAAAATAAATAACAAATGAGTATAATTCGCTATGTGTAATCCACAATATGCTGTTAATTTTACAGTTACCCAAAGATAATTATGCAAGCAAGACTCTTTTAGCAATCAATCGCAAAAAAAAAAAAAAAGGACTTGCAAACTTCTAATTATAACATCAAACACTCACCAAAATGAAAGTAACAAAAAATTGTTTCGTCTTTTCTTTCAGTAAGCAGAAACATAGGTACACATAAGTATAATAGCTAACATATAATTTTTATCATGGGTCAGTGCATATTATTGTGATCTATGAATTAATGCAAACTTAACAGTTATTTATTCAAGCAATAAAATTACGCACACATAAATTATGGAAAATTGTAAGTTTGACAGAATCATATTTTTTTTCCTCAACAAAGATGAGCAACTGAAGGCATTTTGTTCAATCCTTGAAGTTGCGATAAATATTGCTTTCACTTCTTCTAGCTCAAATAAGTGGCATAGCCGATTTATCCGAATTAAAATAAAAAGATGCGCCATGATACCGTTCCTCGTGAATTTCTGAATTAACCCTTTCACATATTAAATCATCCATCCGTGTTAATATTAAGGCAAAACTGGAGGGATTTTTTTTTTTATAACCAAGAAATCTGCCACAATCCCCCATGCTCGGATGGCACCAAAAGGTCGAGCCCCTATATTTTATGAGAAACTAGCACATGACCTCAAAATTATGGTCACCCACTTAAAATGCTAGCAATGGCTGATTTCAAATATTTGACCTTGGCGATGAGAAAAGCTCTCACCAATACCGTTATCAATAATTTGGTGCAAAACTGGATGGTTCAATCTCTCTTTTAAACAATATTTTTACTCATGGTAATAATGCAGGTCGCCCTTTCTCTATTTACCTCTGCATGAAGAACATCAACTGGAGTAGTTGGTGTTTGGTAACAAGGTTTTGATGAGTCTTTCTTTTAGTAGCTAGTTTTCGACATATAAACCGGGGACAAATAAAAAGAGGAGAGAAGAGTAACCTAACACGGTCAAATTATGGTGGTGGCCATGATTAGATTAAAGTACTCCAGATAACTTCAAGTGATGGGGATTGATTCGCGTCATCATCGCCCCAGATTAATTAAGGATTATGACTTAAAAGCTAGGTTTAGTATTTGTAGCCCAGGTACATGAACATAATAAATTATTAGCAAGTCCGATTATCCAATCGTGTCAATGGAGTTTATAAATGCAAATATTGTGCCGTCGCGCCTTTGCGAATGACACGAGATAGGGAAATCATGTCAATGATCCAATCGTGTGATGTACGTGCTTCTTAGCGCTCAATTATTGACAATGTCAATTAGCAATCCCTCTGCATCGTAGGCCCTTGTGACAAAACGGACAACACTGTTAGATTCGGCCTTCCTAAGAAACCTATTGGTGCCACACGATTATTTTTTAGATGCTCTCTTAAAAATCTATCGACATATATATATGTATATATATATATATATATCATGTCTACCTCTAGAGACCCGTTTTGTTATATATTGAACACAACTGCATGTCTACATCATATGAATACTCTAGGTGCATATAATAAATTTTTGAAGGTCAATTGTTGGAAAAATCATAAACTTATATCTGATTTCAATAATTTTATCAATTATCTAAAAAATCCTCAATGAGAACCCTCGAGTACCAAAATAATTTTTGCGCCATAAGTCATTCTGTTTATAACGAAAAAGAAAAACAAGTTCACACGAGAAGCTGTCCTAATGTTCGGGTTCTCTCTCTCTTTCTTTTTTTTTTGGAGGGATGCCCAACTCAATTAATGAAACGATAGATCCCGGGTAGCTATTCTCACCTACCGACAATTCCCATGGGTCGTCACCACTTTTGTCGTTTTCCAGAAACCCTCTCGACTTCCCTGCTCATCCTCCGTCCTCCTCGTTTCTCATTCTGCAACTATCGATCCATCCTCATTTCATCTCTCTCTTTTCCAGAGATTGACATTTGGCAAGGAGTTAAAACCCTAAAACAACAGAGGGCAGGATCGAAAGTAATACGTCGTCAAGGGAAAAAGAGGACCAAAGGCCACAACCCCCACGATCAAAAAAGAGCGAGAGATGAGTTACATGAGGAGAGGAGAGTCGTCTTCCCTTCAAAAAGTAACAAGAACAGAAAACACAACACCCCAACACCAGATCGATCCATAAAAGAAAGAAAGAACTGATGGGGGAAAATGAAGCTTGAGCCGGCGAGAGAGAGATTTCCTGTTTGTCGGTCTCCAACACGGCCTAGCTGTCTCAAAAAATTTCCCCCAATGACGGTATACGTTGCCGAGCATGTGGTATAGCTAGTGAATGATGACATATCAGCGGGAATAATCGATGGCAAAAACGACTCTTTCCCTATCTCTCTAGTCTTCGAAGCCAACTTTCTTCCAAATGGCATTCCGGACGCGACGGAGATCTCTCCCCTTCAGCGTCCTCCCAAAGCCTTCGTGGACGGAGAGCGACGCGCCTCTCCTCCTCGCCAATAACTCGTGCGGCGGGACTCTATCCCCGTCGTCCTCTTCGTCGCCGTCGCTGCCGCCGCCCTTGGCGTCCTCAATCCCCAGATGGTGCCCCCTGTAGTCCCCCTGCAGAATCTTCGACCAGTCCGGTATGTTCACCGGCAACGACGACGCCGCCGCCACCACCGTAGGAGAGGTCTCCGTCGCGGACGGCCGCCACTGCAGCTTCTTCAGGGATCGAGTCTGAGGCTTTCTCGGGTCGGAGGACGCATCGTCGTTGGAGGACCAGAGGAGGTCGGATTCGTCGAACTCGAAGACGGCGTCTTCGGGAACACTGGGATGGAAGTGGTGGTGATGATGGGCGCTGGGAGTATTCTTGTGGGTGGGCGTCGCTCGGGAGATCATTCTCGAGGCGGCCATTGTCGGAGGGCTCGAAGTGTAAATGAGAAAGAAGAATGGAGGAGGTGGACTGGGGGATCTTTCTCTGCCGAGAGATGGTGCCATTTTTATAGTTGCGTCCGGTGGAGTGGTTTCACTTTTCTCTCTCTCTCTCTCTCTCTCTCATTCTGCCTCTGGTATGGACCCACGAAGAAGTCTCTGAAACCTAATAAATAATGACTTGGAGAAGACGACCTCATGGTCTTCCTCGGGAGCTACCACATGGGATTGGCACGACCCTAACTCTGCGCCCGTTGCCCTTCCATTTCTTTTTATCAGATGGATCCATGCAAGCAAAGTTGCCAATAATGACATTCTTAATCGCTTCATTATTCCGTTTCTCCTTAAATCCGAAAAAAGGAAATTGCGCAACAGCAAAAAAAAAAAGAAGGCTTTTTTTATCACGAGAAAGTTTGAAATTGTGCAAATTTAACGATGTGATCGGCTAATGGTTTTTATCGGAATTTCATCCGTCACAAAACAAATCAATTATATTCATGTGTCATGTGAAGTGCCTTGTCAACTAGGAAATCGTCCATCTTTTATTTAGTTGGATTGGTATCTTCCCGTTGCTCAATTGGCTTCTACTTATGCCAAGGCATCGCATGCTTGGCTAGATACTTAGGTATACAAAATTTCAGGTCCTATTATTACCGGCCATAAAGCACCTCAACAAGAGCAGGAGGTTCGCAAATTACATCTCGAACATGATGCCGTAATAAGTCGAGTTGCGTATTCAAACTTAACCAGCTCCTATGTGCAATCAATAGATACCAATACCATTTTGTCAAGAATCTAATTAGCATTATAGATACATAGATATATTCTATCGGGGCTTAGGCGGGGGAGGCCACCGGAGGCTAAAGACGAAATGAATCTTGGGGAAAATTCGTTGAAGCCTCCCTTTGATCCCCGAAGAGCGATTTGACCGGGCCGCGTTGAAGAAAACCTGTGTCTGGTAAATTGCCCACGAGGTGACACGTAGGAGGGGGCCCCACGGAACAAATTCGATCTATCTCGTCTCACCCTCCGATGAGAAAAAGAAAAAAGGTGCGGCGGAAAATTGGGTAATGGACCGGGAGGGATCGGATAGGCGACGGCGACTTTATCCGTCCCGCCCGGGAAGTCTACGTGACACGTGGACCAATGGGATCGCCCGGCCGATTCGCTGCGCATTTCGCGCTGGGCCTTGGGCGGTAATAAATTCCATCCGGTTTCGCTGAAGCTTCGCGTTAACGGGGTCCGGTCGTCGGGGGCTCGCGCTTACGTCACGGCCAGTCTGGATGGAGATGTCCACGTGTCGACACGTCATCGAAAGCGACCTTCTGCATTTTTTTTCCCCTCTCTCTCCCTCTCTCTCTCTGTGCCCTTGCTTTTGTCGCGACGCGGGACATTAATCCGAGGGTTGTAAATGGTTCTTTGGCAAGGCCGATGGCCGTGTAACTCCGTAATAATTTGACAGCTAAGGAGTTTAAATGACCGCGGTAAAGTTTTTAACGCTGGTTCGGGGCTCACCTTTATTGCTCCTCTCTCTTCACTTTTTAACTCGCTGCTTCTTTTATCAGCAATTCTAGCCCCTACTGCTTTGCGGATTGTTATGAGTGTCTGATTTTGCTGGAGCAAAAGTCAAGAAAACAGGTTTTATTATCCCTAGCAGAGCAAAATTTGAACATTTATTTCGATTCGGATTTCAATTTGTTCTATATTATCCATTTATGAATTTTGTCATTGTAATCCCTAAATTGTATGTCTTTTTTTTTTGATGATGATGATGGAAATGAAGATGTTGATGCTGACTGTCGTATTGCCAAAATGTCATCGCTAACTAAAGAACTAAAGGAGATGGCACTTTTAGTCTAATCGTGTATCGTACAAAATTCGATGTCCAGATTCCTTTAAAGTTTATGTTTTAGGTGAGAAGAAACAAAGAAAAACAGAGGGAAATTTTCAAATTTAATATAAATAGACCATTACACCCTTTATGAAATGATGCCATCCGTCACGAAAGCGGGGTAAGAAAATTATTTGTATTGTCATTTTCTTTTTTCAAAAGTTATCCTCCGCTACAGTCTACAGGCATGATGACTTTTCTCTCCCAGTGCTTTTCTCAGGTCATCCCCTCGAAATCAATCCTTCCCTTTTCTTCTTCGTGCGAATAAGGGAAGTTAATTTTCTTTCTAATTTTCCTCCTGACACTTCTCGTTCCCCATGACCTAATATCCTAAAAACCTTCGACATTAACTTGTGACCCACTTTTACCTTTTATCCTATAAAAAAATATTCGACTTTAGGTCATGTCTCAATTCTACCCCAAACTGTTTTTTTTTTCCAATAAAAAACTTCCAACTTTAGGTCCAATCTTTATTATACCACAAATTTTTTTGTCTCATAAAAAACTCTTAACTTTAGGTCTAAATCAATTCCGCCCCTAATATATTCTTAATATATGATAAAAAAACCTCGGCTTTAATAACAGTTTCAATATTATTCTAGTCTTTCTGTCTCATAAGATATCACCGACTTTTCCATGAGTCTCAAATCTGCTCTCCATTAATACTTTGTACACTTGGTCTTTTATCCTATCTTTCACAGTCAAAGAGATCATACCTAAGATACTTATACGAACTTGTGTTTTATGAGGTTTTCATGTCTCGGTTGTCAACAATAAATTTTGGATGGATGATTAATTTGGGTAGATTTATAACTCTAGTAAAAGTTTATGATTATTTTACGAGATCACAAAACTTTTAGGTTAAAAATGGGATTAGACGGAAAAATTGGGACAATGATTTAAACTTGGGAGCTTATTTTTTAAGACAACAAGTTTAGAATAAACTTGGGACATAACCTAAAGTTAAATTGGGACAATGATTTACAATGATTTAAGGGTTTTTTTTTTAGATTAAAGAAAAAACCTTATGATAAAATTGGGACCGAACTTAAAACGAAAAGTTTTCTTTTTTACAAGACAAAACACAAATTTTGGCAAAAGTTGAAATTGGTGATTTTGTAGGATACTAGGCCCTTTCCCCTTGCAATTACCCTCTGCCAAATAAAGATTTAAATGCGTGTAAAATGTTTTCCGCATCTTCCTCGCTTTGACGATAACTTCTAACGAAGTTTTGACCCCCAAGGAAGCTATATTGTTCTCTTCCCGAGGCACAACATCTAAATCCGACACGTCTGTTGTGCCCCCGGAAACTACGTAAGAGCACACGAATCCTTGCGCTCTAAATTCCCAACTCAGACCCGTTTTGCCTCCAAGATGGAATCAAACACAGATAAGAACGGTCTATAGGAAGGAGGTCGGCGTAAACAAATCGTGTGGAGATGGAAAAGGATATGCAGGCACGTAAGCGCGTCTTTTAAGAACGTAGAAAACAAGGGTTTTTGTGATAACGATGAAGTGGTAATTAATTTATGTATTCAAAGCTTGGCTGTGTAAGTTCATCAAGACACGCGATTGGCGGTGGATACAGCAGTTTAAGAGCAGAGATAGACATCGTTATGAAAAGAGCTTGGGCACATAAAACATGGGATTTGCACATGGGAATTGATTAATCGTTTGGAAGAGGAGCATTATTAGGCCAATATCAAAGATAAATTAATGCACGAGATTCGACTGTGCATTTCTTTCTCTCTGTCCATCTTTCTTTCTTTCTTTTTTATTCCCCCGAGGATAAGCACGTGAACACCTTCTTTTTTTTTACTGTCGTTTCCTGCTTTTGACCACGTGTTTATCGGTAATTATTTAGGCCTTTATCCCTTTACAGTTTCCAGTTTCTTCCCTCCTCTTCTTGTCCTTATTTATTTCTCCCTGAAGAGTAGCTTGGATTGGTTCATCTTGTGTTGCTAATGAAAGTTTTTGAGGTTGGCAAGTAAAAATATGTTTGCTCAAGTTGAATTTGTCAAATTCAAAGTTGGCATGTCCTACGTAAATGCTGTTCTGCTGACTGAAACAAGAGGATTGAAACATGGCAAGAGTGTTTAGGGCCGCGTAACATAAAAGGAAATAGCAGTTTCCGTCAACTATTCACAGCGATGACCGAGCTAGAATTTTCATCCAAGGCAATGAAAGGAGGATCATATAGCTGGTGCATCACCAACCAATTAAACATAGAGTTCTTAATGCGAGGCACTAATTAATGAGGCAGCACGTGCAAAGACGCATTCCACGATAAGGTGTGCTCGGCTTAATTAGAATTGAATTTTGAGCTTTTGAGCTGGTTCATGCAAACACGAAAGAATTGTATAGTACTTATCTGTTCCCCTTTTTGGCTTATATACTGCTTAACCGGATGTTATTTGCACTTTTCATTATCATTGTTAGTTGCTGCTAATTGCTATTAGGATTATTACCAATCAATCAATGAACACCGGTTGTTAAATTTATGTTCTTGCTATCTTTACATTCATTGGCTAGTTGCGGTTGTCCCTAATTTTCATTCTCTTAAGTTTCTGGTCATCTTAGAACAAGTAGAGGACCCCTTAGATCCCTTGTCGATTGGTTCATTGGTCAATATTTTGAAGGGTGCTTTGTCGATAGCTTTCAGCGAAATTGTGATGGGCTGACTTCCAAAACTAGAAGTAGAGGTCGAGGGAGCAGAAATGACCGTGTAAATGGAAAAATTAAACTCGATATTAGTCAAACATGAGCAATTTAAGACAAAATCGGTAAAGAGCAATATTAGCCCCAAATGATCATATCACTAAAGAGACATACCAAATAACCCGTGGACTCAACAAATGACTCGTAATACGTCCTTTACATAGGAAATTGAAATGGAAATGATGAAAACACCTTAACATGGCCAGCCACACCCTTCATTTTCTTTGCACATACAACTCCTCATATCAACATTTTGGCACGCCCAAGGCCACGAGACACCCACATACACGCCGGGACACATATCTACAACCTCCACACGTCTAGACAAGCATCACAACGCCACTTAGCCACCTGAAAGCACCCCCATCAATTGGACCGACCACCTCGCCTTAGACCATCGCCATACTGCCTGGACCAAGCTGTAGCAAACCTTGCTTCCGCCTGTCCAGCATCACCTCCACTTCAAACTGCCACGTGGACACCATCGTTTGGACCACCGACCAACCGACTCAGCACGATCGCTTCGCCGCCGCACACCACTGTCTAGTGTCGCTTCATCCCCCATCGCCAAGTAGCCACCATGGCATGGCTAGGCCTATATATACGCCACTCTCTTTCAGATTTCATTTTTTCTCCTTTGGCCAAGTTACACATTTCAAATCGTCATATCATCCAAGCTACCGACGTCACCTTACTTTCATTTCAAGTTTGTGATGCTTATCTCAAGCAGGTAATGTTAGTCTGGCCTCATGCTCACTAACTCATGGTCCTTTAGAGATAATAAGTTATAACTAGGAAAAAGCAATGTTAGTATGATCTAGGACTTGGTAAGTCCAAACATGGTAGATTTCAATAAGATTTTAACTGTCAAAAAGAGCCATACATGACACATTAACTAGAAGTCAAGCTTGATTGGGTGATTTAGCATGATAAAGTCCAATGTGTGCATTGCATGAGAAATGTGTTTTGAAAACATTTAATATATTTTTGGTTGCATGAGTTGTCATTGTCAGGACCCTATCTTGCCCTGCCCTTGTGCACGAAATAGTCCCCAATTACCTTCTCTTCTGGCCACATAATTGCGACATCCTAAATAGGTCACTGACCTTTAGCCCAACTAGAAGCGCGTCTCTTCATCTTTCTAGTTCGATTCATCATTTGGTTCCATGCTTTATACCTGCAAGAGGGTCTGTGGTGGTGTGAGATATTTAGATATCTCCATGAGTATAACCCTAAACCAAGATTATGAAAGCTATCGCCTTAGGGTCCCTAGTCCTTAAGTCAAACTCTCACAGACAACATTCAACTCTCTCGGGTCTACTATCAACACTTCACTAGGTCATCAACCACAAAGAAGATAGTGGCAACTACTCTGGGTATCATGGGTTCTTAACACGGCCTCTCAGGCTACACTAGCTTATAGTCTAGTTTACAAGGCTTTTTGGAACAACTGGCGTATCGCTCAGTCCTCAAGATTTTCCAACCTGACCACTATGCCTTGCCCCACTCTCACACATACACCATTTTACCCACGAATAATTGGTCTATGATCGAGTCCAGACCATTGCGATATTTATCATGTGATCCTACTTGTTTCCACTGGTCAATATCTTAGATCACTTGACTTTCCCAATATCCATAGCTCTTCAAAATATTCACTCCTTTCATCATACAGCCCATTTACGGTCTCTTTCTACGCTAATCAAGTCTATCCATGAGTCGATCGGTCCACGACCGAGACTTGGCACTAAGTCAGGGTTGTCCACCAATCCTGAGTTAGCTATAATAACCCCATTCATGAAATGTAATTAAAATAAATAAATTATTATAATTGGAGATTAAATAATTAAATACATAAATAAATAAATAAATTGCTATCGAATATAAAATAATTAAATATTAATTGCGCAATTAACTAAATAAATACCATCTAATCCCACATAAATAATTAACTAAATAATAACCATCATCCATACATTGCATAATTAATTAAATAAAAGCCAACATCCACATGTTATTAAGTAAATCCATAACTAAATAAATACGACTATCCGAAATCAGTCTAAGACTTAAATAAGGCCTCTCGATACTTGATTTATTTCATTCAACGATTAACGCCCATTGGCCACCTAATCGAACCATCCCAGTATGCATTCAATTGCCATTAGCTAAAACCCTAATTGGTTTCACAACAAACCAGGACCCTCATGTCACTATTTATGTGTGGTCTCATACCGATGACCATATCGGTCTTTCCAACGATTACCATGTGATCCTTGCATTTCTCATCATCGCCCTCACTGGGTGGACCATAGAATCACCAAAACATACACACCAACCAATTCGACTATCCATAATCAATTTGAGACCCTAACTAATCATTCATGTACATGGCCATATTCACAAGTATCCTAGCATCGATAGTCGTGCTGGTCCTACAAACACTACTCTAGCAATTCAATCGACTCCTCATGGGGCTCGGTCGAATTTCTTAAACAATCAAGGCCTATCAGCCACTTACTCAGTCTAATCTATCAACTCTTAGACCATGCTATGTACTTAGACCTATCCACTTATTTACTCAGTCATCCTAGCTAATCTACCATAACCATTCTACTAAAGCGGTAAACTAGTTTAGGCCAAGGATATAATGTCCACTCACATGTTAGTTTGTGTATCCTAAGCGGTAGCTAGCGGCGACGCGCTTTTCATACTTCCAATCATGCTCAAGCTTGGTACGGCTTTTCAATCTTCAATCTGGCACCTCAGATGGGACGGGCCACCTCCAGGACAGCCTCAGGACGACTCTGGTGAGGCTTCGGCGAGTGGCCCTCGGCCGTGGGAGGTCGACTGAGCTCACGGGTGGTGGTTGCTGGTGACGGAACGGCTCAATTTAGGCCAAAAATTGGCGAGCAAACCTAGTTTTCCTAATCGGGTCTGAAATCTAGTCGAGCGATGGGCAATCACATCAAAGCTTGATCTTCCCTCCTCTAGGAAAATTGGTGGTTGAGATCGGCCAAATCTAGAAGCTGGCTCCTTGAAGAGTTGAACGGTGGTAGCGGCAAGCGTTGAGGTGGCTGGAGCTAGGATGTTTGACAGCATGAAGGCGGCAATCGCGATTTGGGTTTCCAGGAGGGGCTAAGTTTCGGGGGCCGTTTCTCCCAAATGGCATTGTGTTGGCAGACGAGGCCGGTATTATTGAGCTTAAGAGACACCTAGCTTTTCCATTTCTAGTGGTGGCGGCGGCTGGGTCTCGTCGGAACGCCGACGATGGCCGTGAATAGCAACTCGACGGAAAAACAAGGCATATTGTGGGTCAGGGAGGAAATCACTGGCGTCAAGGCATGTCGACAGCAACAGCAACTGTGGGGAGGCTGAGGGGACGCCTGGGGACGTGCTAGGGGTGGTGGCTTGGCCTGGGTGTCGTCGATGAGCCCACTATAGTCTTTGGAAGACTAGTGACTCAATGTGTGGGCAAGGGCGACCAGTTTTGTGGTGGCCACTTCAAGTAGCTCCCAACGACGACAGTGATGGTGACGGAGGCAGTTGCTAGCTGGATCTAGAAGAGGGTGTGTTGAAAAAATTGAGGGAGGCAGCTTTGCCTTTTTGGCTGGTCTGAGCAGTAATAACCAAGGAGGAGAAGAAGGCTTCTCGGCCATGGGGGAGAGAGAGAGGGATGGGACAGGAGTAGGTGGGAGTAGATGGCCAGGCCGATTGGCTCGCAATTGGGTTGGTCCACGCGAGTGGTTGACTGTTAACCAAAAGTCAGCATTGACTAAAATTTTTCAAAATTGTCCATAAGTTCAAAATTCACTTATTTTGGGGTCAAAATGCAATTATACAAAAGTCGGGGGGATTAAATCGTGATTTTCGAAAAGTCTGGAATCGCCTGAAAACAAAAACTCTTGGTTTAGTTCAATACTCCCGAGGCCAATGGGCCACTAACTAAACTCGAGAATTTGCCCAATTAGGCCTCGAAGAAGGGGTCAGAAGTAAGATGTTACAGTCATGCCTCTAGATTGGTAGAAGCCTCCAGTATAGAAGATGTCCTTAGAGAAGTGCTTCGATGATCTAAGGATGGTCTAAGGATTGGGCAATATAAATCATAAGGCCTTGAGGACGGGATCCTACACAAGTGAGTTGCAATTCCTCCAATGGTGAAGATGCCTAGGCATAGCACCCTAGAAATTCTCATGACAGGTTAGGATGCACCTCAATATCATATGTCACACCAGAAATTTCTTGTTTGATTTTGGAGAAATCCCACCATGGTTTGGGAATGATTATTGCTATACAAAAAATAAAATCAAATGGTGCATAAAATGCGTGCCAGTGTTCATTGAAACTATTGGCATGGATTGTGATGTCCTTTGCCTGGACCAATCACATTCTAGCTTAGAAGAGCCATATGATGCATGGATCGGTAAGCTAATTGCATGGCATGTAGTTAGGGTGCACTGCTTGTTAAGCTTTATGCTTATTATTCTTAGTGTCATTATTTTCATATAGTTAGTATAGTGAGCTTTCCCTTGGATCTTACTACTCCATAATATGAGGTTACAAAAGATTATAGTTTTGAATTAGAGGAATTTATTACCCCAAGCCATCTCATTAATGAATGTAGGCTTGTTCAACGGCTAAGTTAACCATAAGTTTTAGGCTATATACGCTAAGTATCGTGACCATTGGATATGACCACTTCTAGCTTTAGAGGATCTTCATGGCTGTAATTTTGACAAGGACTAATACTATCCTTTTGAAGAGTCAGTTTGGAAAGCATTGGGATTGTTAAAATATATCTCGAGTTTGAGCTTGTTACATAGAACCCAACCCAAGTTGATATGTGTATTAGCTTAGTAGTTCAAAGTTCAAGACTACATCTTGCGATCAGGAAAATAATTCTTTCATTTTACAATTTGAACTTTGATCGTGAAACAGACAAAAGAAAAAAGAAGAAAAAGGAAAGTCTACTGTTGTTCACAGTTTGTTGTCAAGTGGGAAGAAGAAATAAGATAAAACAAAAAAGGAAAGGAAAGCATGGTTGGATTTTATTTCTAGTAAAGGTGGACTTCTTTTGACCAGTCTAAGTTGGGACTTCCTTTGGTGGTGTCATATGTCAATATATTCGAGGGTTTCTCTTGAGTGTGATTTTGTTGGCATGATATATTACAATCAGTGACGTCGTTGATGATTGGAACATTGAAACACTGTGTTCTTTATGTTTTTGGCAAGGGCTCGTCTCCTTGGGCTTCTTTGTGATATTACTCAAGTATTTAGGTGTTAAAACCAATTAAATATTGTGTAAGATTTGTTTAATCCTTTCGTGAGGTTGAAATATTACTTCGCGAAAATTGTGAGTGCTAAACACTTGTGGGTTGTTTGTTGTAATTGAGGTTGGAAAACAGTAGGAGTGTTTAAGTGACTCTAGTATGGTTATGTACTCTATTGCATCGCTTGATCTATGATGAAATTTGTTGATTTTGTTGGGAAAAATCGTGTATGGGAAGAAATAGAATAGAAATGCAGTTGGACTTTAAGGCATGTAATCACTCTATTTTAATATCAATTTGCCCCACCAAGTTGCTATATGTTTCTAGCAAATTCCCTTTAGGATACAACAAAGTCTCGTGAGATTATGGATAGCAATTTCATATAATCTCCTTAAACTCTCTACAAAACAATTGAAGACAACGCTGTATTTTTTTCTTGAAGAAAACCAAAATGGAAGTTCTCTTAAAAACTGAACATAAATGTCCAATGTATATATAACAAATTGAACATATCTTTTAGTGTATAAACTGCCAAAATCAGACACACATTTTCAAGTTCAAGACTTGCAATTTAGACACACCTTTTCGTGTATTAAAACAATATGTTTTTTTCTGAACATGCACAAGTCAAATTACATTCGGATAGTCACAAGTTGATGAGATTCAAGATTTAATTATGGTGAGGATATATATATATATATGTATTTTGTGAATCTATATCTACAACTTTAGTGGGTGAAAGTTGGAACACTACTATTACTACTACCAATAATTCCTCCAGGTCAACAAGTTTGACATTTGATGGGATTCGGGATTTAATTATGAGTAAGGATATCCGTAAAAGAGAATATAGTGAATTTGTGTCTACTATTTTAGTAGGTAAAAGTAGGGGGAGAATTGGTACACATGTTTGTAGGAGTTATATAAATCTTAATAGATATAGTCATACTAGAACTACTCAAGCTATGGCCAAAAAGGGCATCTTAGTAGAGATTATTTTAAGTTAAAAATGATAAGAGTAAGAAAAGTAGAGTTGAATCTATATATGATATTGCATCTATAGCTTATGATAATTTCAATAGTGTCCATTGTGTCTTGTCTATCACTAATGATTCACTATTTGGTGGATGGATTATGGATTATCGTCGTTCATTTCACTCTACACAAATAGAAACTATTCAACTACTTATCAGTGCATGGACGATAATGGAGTATAGTTAGAGAACAATTCTAAGCGTGATGTTGTTATAGTTGTTAGTGATGTCATAATTAGAATGCATGATAATATTGTATAAATATTAATTATCGTGAGGCATGTTCCAGAGTAGAAAAAGAACATAATTTCCTTCAGTTCCTTGGATTCAATTGGGTGTCGATATTATTTAAAATATGGAATTTTGAAGATTATTCGAGATGTTTTAGTGATAATGACTGGAATCAAACTAGGGTTTATAGATTTATGGTTTCATTATTAATTGAGTTAGGGTTTTGAATTTGTTTTTGCTGTGATTTAAATTTGATTTAGGGCTTTCGGTCCTAGTTATTTTTTTCTTTTAATGTAATCGTATGACATGTAGTTAATGTGCATTGCTTGTTGAGCTTTATGCTTATTATTCTTAGCGTCATAATTTTCATATAGTTAGTATAATGAGCTTCCCTTGGATCCTACTATTCCATAATATGATGTTATATATGATTTTAGTTTTGAATTAGAGGAGTTTGTTACCCCAAACTTTCCTGAAGATGTTTTTCTCAAAGGGTCTAGAGCCATCTCACCAATGAATGTAGGCTTATTCAAGGACTAAGTTAACCATAAGTTTTAGGCTATATACATTAAGTACCGTGACCATTGGATAGGACCACTTTTAGCTTCAGAGGATCTTCATGACAGCGATTTTGATAGGGACTAATACTATCATTTAGAAGAGTCTTTTTTTTTTATTGAAATAGCATCATATCATAAATTTCCCTCAAACTAAGTTTTAGAATACATAAGGTGACACTCAATAACAAGTAACTCTAACAGACTAGTGGGGAGGTATAAAATCCATGAGTTCGGTAGCATTTTCTATTGTTAGGACGATACAGCCCAGTCTCCAATTTTGTTGTTCTCCCATAAACAATGGGCTATTTGGAGTTTAGAGAAGGCACTTACAAGTTCCTAGGTCTCGACAATAATTGCACCCACTTCCCAGCAGAATTGATTTGCACTTACACATATCATTTCAATTGGATATGCATAGTCAGTCTCCAAAATAAAACTCCGTTCGTGACGATCAAAGAAGTGCTTTAGGGTTTCTAGCATTGATTTCACTTATGCTTAGATCGGTGAAGAAGCCCTCGGCAAGCAAGCAAACCCGTCGATAATTATTCCCCTATGCTTGCGACAGAAACATGCCATGTTAGCTTCATTCATTTTTGGGTCGTAGGAGTTGTCCGCGTTGAAGGTATAGATTTTTGGGCTTTCTTCTTAATCTTTGTCTTTTGCGGCCATCTCATATAGTTTACCTCTTTTGCTTTGGCTAAGGAGATTATCTATTGGGGATCTAGTTTTGCGGCTCGAAAGACTGCTTGATTCCTAGCTTTCCAAATATTCTAGAGTAGTAAAGTAAGAAAATCGAAATCAATGAAGATATGTGAGATATTTACCAGCCAATACTCCATTTGATTCACATTACACATATACACGTTGAGCTTGATAGTTTATGCTTCTCAGATCTGTTGTGCCTAGGGACAAGTGAGAAGGAGATGTTCAATGGTCTCCGAGGCCCATTGGCATAAAGGATAAGTATTATCCTCTACCATTCCTCTTCGAAGCAGATATTCTTTAGTGGCTATTGCATTGTTGCTAATTTGTCATAAGAAAAAATAGATTTTTGGGGAGACATTGGTGGACCAAATGCATAACTATTGTTCCTTTGGGGTTTGATAGGAAGTGGATGCTTGATTGCTTGACTTAATTTACTGGCTTGCCCTAATTTGGTTGTATGCATTTTTCACCTTATACTTCCTTGTTTTAGTACCTTCATAGATCAATCTATCATCATTGTTTTGGCAGTTGAGATGAATTGCTAATATTTCATTTGATGTGTTGTCGTCAAAAAACTGCTGCACTTTTTTTTGTCCCATATAAGAGTCTCTCCCACCATAAGATCTGACACACAGGTTGGCTCATCCTTGTTTGTAAGGCCACCAATCACATCTTTTGGGAGCCATTTGTCTTCTTGGATACGTATCTTTTTGCCATTGCCCACTAACCGTTGGGAAGAATGGCGAATTACCTGCATGCCATAATGTAAGCTCTACTAACCCCATGATGTTATGTGTTCTTTCTTTGCATGTAGGAAATCAAATTCAGGGAAGTATAATCCCTTAAATAATTTGCCCCAAAGAGAATTAGTATTATTTAGTAGTCTCCACGCCTATTCCTTTAGCATGACTTGATTGAAATCGATGAGGTCTCTGAAACCCAAGCCTCCTGTATCCTTTCTCTTCTTTAGCAAATTCCAGTTTTTCCAATGCATTCCCCTCCGAGACCATTACTCTTCCACTAGAAATCAACAACTTTTCTTTCAATAGAACAACATATAGATATAGGAACTTTGAAAATGGACATGGCATATTGGGGGTAGAGCTTGTACTACTGTCTTTAGTAAAATTTATTTACTCGCTTTAGAAAGTAAGTTTTCCTTCCACCCATTAACTTCCTATTAACTCTATTTATGATCCATGAGAATATTTTCTTTTTTGATTCTCCATAATCAGATGGGCTCTCTAGATACTTCCTCGTTTTCTTTATCTCTGGGATACTCATTTCATATGTAATATTTTTACGCAATATCTGAGGACAGTCTTTGTTGAATAAAATACTTGATTTGTTTAAGTTGATTGTCTGACCAGATCCCATAAATATTGATTCAGGACCCTAGCAACATTTTGACATTCCATGATCTTCCCATTAAGGAAAGAATAAAGTTATCAGCAAAGAGAAAGTGCCATAAAACTAGACACTTTGGGCTGAATTGAATCCCTTTAATGCTTCCCCTCACCACTTCTTGTTAATTTGTGCTTATAAATTACATCACGTTAATCACGTTGCTAAACTAAAAATGTTTATTCAAAATAAAAAATCTAAAATTAGTTCAAGACTCATAGAATTAATACTATATGAAATAAATTGTGGTCAAACACCTAGACATTTTTTTAACAAAAATGTAATTTTGAATTTTTTGGAATTTTTTTTCTGGTATTATTATTGTTATTATTATTTAGTATTTTTTTCATTCAAAAAAAATTCATACCAGGTTAGGGAAACTGAGTCTGACTCTCTGACTCGGACCCAACAAAGGAATTGGAGTAATTTGTGGGTGAATGACAAAGAAAGAAAAAAAATGTGGGTTTTTATGTTTCGGATAAAAGAAATCCTATCCAACCTTATCCCACCCTCCCCCTTGGATTTTTTTAATCTGGTCTACATCCATTCTATATCTGATATTATCCTATCCTAGACAGCTACCAAACACGAGATAGGATAAAACATATCATATCCTGATTTTTATCCGGTTGACTAAACACGGCCTAAGTGTTTGGCAAGGGCTCCTCTCTGTGGGATTATTTGTGATATTACTCAAGTATTTAGGTGTCAAAACCAATTGAATATTGTGTAAACTTTGTTTAATTCTTTCTTGAGATTGACATATTACTTCATGAAAATTGTGAGTGCTAAACACTTGTGGATTGTTTGCTATAATTGGGATTGGAAAACATTAAGATTGTTAAGTGACTCTAATATGGTTATGCTCTCTATTGTATCGCTTGATCTATAATGAAATTTGTTGCTTCTCTCCCTGTAAACATAATTCATTATGACCAAATAAATCTAGTATCTGATTTATTTTCTTATTTTGTTGATTTCTTTATCCGATTGCTTGGCTTTTGCAATAATGGGATTGGAGCTAGGCTTGACTGATTTGAAATGGCAACAAAGGGAGGATAAGTAGGAACCAATATATTTGATGGGAAAGATTTTAGTTTCTACAAAACACAGATTGAGGATTACTTGTACCAAAAGAATTTGCACTTGCCTTATCTAGGGATATGCCAAAGTTGATGAAGCAAGTTGAGCAGGAATTACTGGATAAACAAGCACTGGGTGTTATTCGACTAATACTGGCGCGTAATGTTGTGTTTAACATCGTGAAAGAGAAAATCATTATGTGTTTGATGAAAGCCCTGTCGAACATATACAAGAAGTCCTCTACAATCAATAAGGTCGAATTGATATGATGTCTATTTAACATGAAGATGTACAAAAGTGCATCAGTTGCAAATCATATCAATGAATTCAATGTAATTATTGGTCAATTAAGTTTAGTTAAGATTAACTTTGAAAATGATGTAAGTGCTAATTATATTATCCTCGTTACCTGATAATTGGAACATAGCTATTACTACAGTTAGTAATTCATCCAGATCAATAAGTTTGACATTTAGTGGGATTCAAGATTTAATTATGAGTGAGGATATCTATAGAAGAGAATTTTGTAAATCTATATCTACTACTTCAGTGGATGAAAGTTGGAACACTACTGTTACTACCGTTAGTAATTCCGACAGATCAACAAGTTTAACATATGATAGGATTCGAGATTTAATTATGAGTGAGGATATTCATAAAAGAGAATCTGCTGAATCTATATCTACTATTTTAGTAGGTGAAAGTAGAGAGAGAACTAGTATGCGTGTTAGTAGGAGTAGTATAAATCTTAATAGATGTAGCCATACTAGAACATACTCGAGCTGAGGCAAGAGAAGGCATCTTAGAAGAGATTATCTTAAGTTAAAAAATGATAAGGGTAAGGGAATTAGAGTTGAATCTATTCATGCTAGAACTACTCAAGCTTTGGCAAGAGAGGGCATCTTAAAAGAGCTTATTAAGTTAAAAAAAAATGATACAGGCAGGGGAATCTGAGTTGAGTCTATATATGATATTGAATTTATAGCTTACAATAATTTCAATAGTGTCGATTGTGTCTTGTTTATCACTAATGATTCACTATTTAGTGGATGGATTATGGATTCTGGTTGTTCATTTTACACTACACAAGTAGAAACTATCCTACTACTTATCAATGCGTGGGTAATAATGAAGTGTAGTTGGAGAACAATCCTAAGTGTGATGTTATAGGTGTTAGTGTTGTCATAATTAGAATGCATGATAAAATTGTATAGATATCAATTGTTGTGAGGCATGTTCCAAAGTAGAAAAAGAATATAATTTCCTTGAGTGCCCTAGATTTAGTTCGGTGTCGAATAAATATTATTCAGAATATGGAATTTTGAAGATTGTTCGAGGTGCTTTAGTGATAATATAGCAACCATTTTTATGAACTTCAAAGTGATATAGTGATAGAATTTGTTGCGAGAGTCAAATGCGTTTGTTTGAGAGTCTAAATCATGACATATGCATTTGCACACATTAGCAAGAGAAGCCTAAATACTCTAAGTGAAAGAAATTTGTTATGTGGTTATGTTTCTAGTAAGTTGAATGTATGTAGGCATTGTAATTAAATCAATGGTGAAAATTGCAATTCAGTATGGCTGTAAAACAAACCATGGAGATTGTAGGATTAATTCACTTAGATGTTCGCAGGTTGTCGTGGTTTCCCTTGAGGAAAAATATCAAATTTATGGTAATAGTTGTGGGTGACTACTTAAGAAAGACGTGAGTGTTTTTGCTTAGACTCAAGTTTGATATTGTTCTTAGAATTAGTCAGTTGAGAACTTTGATCGAAAGGGAGATTGGTAAAATGGTCAAGCATATGCAGACCGACAATAGTATGGAGTTTTGCTTGAAACTGTTAAACGAATTTCGCACAAAAGAAGGTATAGTGAAGAACTGCACTAATATTAGTGAACTACAACAAGAATTAATGAGTTGGACATTATTAAAGACGACACATAAAATGCTCTCTAGTGGAGGAATAGCTAGGAGATTCTTGGCTGATGCGCTTAGTACGACAAGCTACCATAGGAATAGATCTCCATCGATTGATGTTGACATTGAAATTTTAGTTAGTCATATAGAATTAATTACATACATGATTAGGGATTACTATTTAACCCCTAACAACTAAAATTAGACTGCATATAGATATTTTGAACATTTGTATAGGCCCACATAAGTTGTATTTTATTTGGACTTGTGTTAGTTAGACTTAAGCGGAGAGGCTTTAGATTAAATTATTCGGATTGAGCTACCGATGACCAAAATCGTCTCTGTCAAGTTGAAAAAAAAATAGTCACCAAGAAAAGTGAGCAATAATCTTTGAGGAATTTTGTCTGTGCTTTTTAAGGAAGTAAATATGAAGATGGAGAATAAAATGATTAGTTAAGGATGGAATTCAATGTCATAGTAGTCACAAGGCATGTTAGTTTTTGATTAGGTAACTCTTTATCTTATATGGGAGAAGAACACTATTAAAATGTTGGATAAATGGTGTGTAAGGCCCTTGGTGATACGTAGTGGCATCGAGAACAATTCATCTAATTAAGAGTAATAGGCTTCACATTAAGTGGTATTAATAGGAATGGGGCCTCCCAAAAACAACTACTCATCTTTCTTTCTTTTTGTCCTTTTTTGGCTTAAATGGAATTTGATGTAAGCAAGTGATACTCATTCCTAACTAGATTTTCGTCCCAAAAATAAAATCTTGAGGGAATTATCTCTAATTGAAATCAATTAGAGACTTTTTTCTTCTAATGTGCACGGCATCCACTGGAGAAGTGGAGAGTGATATTTTCAAAACCCTCACTGCGTATTGTATGAGCTCTTCTCTTGTGTAAATAACGTTGGCAAAAAAATGACTGAAAAAATTTAGGATATTACACTAGCAAGTGTTGGCAAGAATTATGGATATAACAGCATAGATATAGCCGCATTTGTACAATGATGGTAAAACTTTATGGTACAACGGCATTTAGCCCTATATTTACCGATGTTCTGTTGTAGCACTGAGATAGTTAAAACCCTAAACATAATCTTCGGGATCTTCATGTTCCCAATACGGGAACTCTTGTCTTCAAAGCACTTTAATGCCTTTTGAGAGGGAAAATTGCCAAAAAAATTATAAACCTTTACCACTTATGTCGATTTAGTTATCAACCTTTTTTAAGCCAATTCAATCATAAATCTTTTCCACCTTTGTTATTTAAGTACTTCCGATGGATTTTGGCCAGAAAATGCCTACATGGACCTCGTCGGCGACGACGTGATGATGATGGGACGACATGTGGCAATAAATTTCTTTCTTCTTTTTTTTTTCTTCTCCGGCTGCTCCAAACGGCAGCGAAGCCCTCGCCAGCAACGGACGAGGGTGGCGGGGGCTAGGGAGGCCGTTGCTGATGGCGAGGGTTGGACAAGGCCGTCCTCACCCAGATAAAGGGGGGCTGCCCCCACCTAACCTAGATCTAAGCAAGGGCGGGGGCGAGGCCGCCCCTGCGCAGATCCGGGCAGGGGCGAATAGGGCAACCTAGATCCGAGCAGGGGCGGGGCTGCCCCGCCCAAATTTGGGTGAGAGCGGCCTTACCTAGCCCTTGCCGCCCTTTGAAGTAGCCGGAGAAGGAAAAAAAGAAAGAAATTTGTCGCCACGTGTCGCTCCGTCATCACCACGTCGTCGCCGGCAAGATTCGATCGTCACTGGCAAGATTCGATCGTCACCGGCAAGGTCTACATATGCACTATTTCGGCCAAAATCTGCAAGAATGACTTAAATGGCAAAAGTGGATGAGCTTTAAAATTGAATCGGTTTAAAAAAAGTTGATGACTAAATCGGCATAAGTAATAAAGATTTAGGACTTTTTTGGCAATTTTCCTGCTTTTGAGAAGGAACATTTCTCATAAAGCTTCCCTTATTTTCCGCCCACATAGTGACTTAAACATCGAAGGAGATCCAAGACAAATCAAATGGATGGAGTGATTTAGGGAAAAAGAAATCATGTCCTAACTACAAATGGACATGCCAAATCGGGCACCATTAAAAGAGGGCGGCGGTAGCAGCCAGATGTGCATTGGTAACGACGGGTTGTAGAGAATCAGATGATGCGAGGTGACTCCTTAAGGAATAAGAAGAAAGGCAAAAGCATATAAGAGAAGGACAATTGAAAGGAAAATGAGGTGCAAAGATGGATGTTAATCACCAAGTTCGATAAGATGAGCTTATAATCAAGTGCGATATTAATGTGGCGCAATGTTGCGGATGATTGTAGATAGGGTAGATGGACCAAGGCCCTGAGATTTGTACTGAATCTACGTGCCCCTCCCTTTTCTTAATCTGGGATTGGACCCGCAAGAAAGGGTGAACGTCGGTTACTGACAAACTGCATTGCGGGCTTTACTTGGGAAGCAGTTGGTCTTGATAACTTAGGCTTAGTTTTATTTTACTAAAAATGAAGGCTTTAAAATATAGTTTTTATAAAAATAAAACCTCCTTCAAATAATTAGTTAATGAAAAACGCAACCTTATTAACAACATTTCATGTCTATAGATTTTCATAAAAGATAAAATGAAATTCCATTCATTCATTTTTTTAAGCGATACAAACGATTATTTGAAAAGTATATTTTTTCAACATGTGCACCCTTACTATAAACTAAGAGCCTATTTGGTTCAATCTGCACTTTCCATAAGCCGTTGGGGAAATCTGTCGTAGCCGTAGTATCTCTACGTTTTCAGTTGCTAGCACTCTTAGAAGCGTCCTCATCGAGTTTTGAGGTGTTGTAGTTTAAAGAAAAGCGTACATTATTAAATAAAGTTACAACATTTCATCCAGCGCAGCACAAATATGGCCATAGGATAGAAAAAAGAGTACTTAAAAGGCACTAATGGCCTTTCTAGAGCACTAGTGACAAAAGGGGAATTGCTACGTATTGACATGGTTGTCTTTGATTAATTGCTGTTCTCTCAAAATTAGTTCCCCTCGCTCATTAGGATATTCACAAAATCATATCGTACAGTCTTACGAAAATGGAAATGTCCCTAAAAATATATGAGAATGAGCAACTCCCCAGATTTTCACTATGTCACCATCTATATAAGGGGTGTGGAAATAAGGGGAGGAACCTCCTCCTTATTATATAGAGAAGAGGATTTTTTTTTTTCCATCGTACTTCAGCGGGTGGATATAAGAATTTCCATGAATTATTTCGGATTTAGAAAAATTACAGCTCAAATTTCACTTAGTTAAATGGAAATTTAAGTTATATAGTTGACTGATTGTCGGATGATAAGCTAACAAATTAACATTTTTCTCGATGTTTCATTGTAGAAATATCTCAATTTCAAATAAAGTGGGTTGTAGAAGAAAATTCTCTTTATTTTCATTTATTACGAAGGACACTTGCTAAACATAATAAAAGCCGTATTTAATATAAGTAGAATGCAAAATAAGTGCATTTTATAAGAAGGAAATTTAAAAAAAAAAGTGAAATGTGATTCAAGTAAGTTGCAATTTCTGTACTTTGGTGATAACGTTTAAATTAAGTGGATATTAAGTGAAATTTATTAATGGAAATAAAAGAAGCCATCATTCAAGTTAATTTGATTAATCTTGAATTGAATGGATAAATACTGTATTCATTCATGTATTAAAGTGCATACATATTTAAATCACGAGTGTTATATATCTAAATCTCTATGTTGACTTAAAAGGCAGTGGATTTTGAGTGCGTCTCAGTTAAGCTTAGCTTAGCTCCACATGCCCGCCATGTGGGCTTGCAGGCTCATTGGGTTGCATGGCCCACGAGAGAAGACAGCTACAAGGCTCGAGTTGGTGCGAGTTGACTCGTGATTTCAGCGAGTTCAGCGAGTCCCGCTCGCGATATTAGTCCGAAATGACTGCGAGCATGTAGCTTTCTTTGCCGATCTGACGAGGCTTCTTTGTTTTTGATCCATTAAGATCGAGTCAAAACGCGGATTGGACTGACATTCGAATCAATGATAATGCTCAACAATTGCTTTGGCCACACCTTTCTAGAAACCCTTGTAAAATAGCATCACAAGATCATTCAAGCGAGAATCTATAAAACGACAAAGGAGAAAAAGAACCTGATTTGAAATTCATTTTTATTGAACCCTTATGGAAACCCTTGTGAGCCTCAAAAATGATACTTCAAGATCATTGCAACAAGAATCTATAACGCAACAATAGAAAAAAAATGTTATTTGCATGTTTGATTTCAAATCCATCGTTTTGAAACTCTTTTGAAAACCCTTATAAACAGGGATCTCAAGATTACCATAACAAGAGTCTATAACACAACAATAGAGGATATGTGATATGCACATCTAATTTGGAATCCATCATTCTTGAACCCTTTTTGGAAATCTTTGTTAAGTCATGAAACAGCGCCACAAAATCATCATAACCAGAAAATATAAGATAACAATGAAGAAAAAGAGATTTGTGCACATGGTTTTGAATTCGTCATCTTTAATGCAGAAATAGTGATAATTCAAAGTTTAAGTATTTCTCCACCATGGCCCTCTATATCATTGGCTTAATTTGTGTATCGGGTTTAGAATTGAATACTATTTATAAAGTTTTAGCCACATACCCTCCCGTCACAATTTAAGCTTTACTCAACCCATACAAGCTAGTCTGATATTATACTAATTAAGAAAATATATATACAATTCTATTACATCAATCGTGAAAAACGCTAAATTATAGTCTCAATTCATTTGGCTCTCATAAGAAAAACTCTTGCAAAGCTAAAGCCACTTCACCAGGGAGGAAGTTTCATATTAGAATCGAATAGCTCTAATATGACAAAGAAAAATGTTTTTTTGTTCAAGCTTAAATCACCCTAAAATGGGAGGTGGGAGTGCTTACCAAAGAAGGCCACGACCTATTAGTGCACTTTTCGGATCTTCAGCTAGTCCATTATTCTAGAGAGTCCAACAAGATATCGAATTGGATTGTTAAAGCCAAAAAAAAAAAAAGTCACGAAATCAGATTATTAATCCCCCTCAAGCCTTTTATATGGTTTACTTTGTTTAGAAGTCGTGTATTCTCCATCTCTATATGAATGAATGAGAAACTATCTTTTCAGACAAAAGGAAAAAGAACGATCGACTCAGGTCAGATCAATCCACGGCGACACATTCAACTTGATCGGTTACTAGATTATTTGAGTTCAAATGGAACTCAATAAGATATAGTAGGATGCTAACTCCAGTTTCCATCTATTAACCTCTAATATTGGAAGCACATCAAGAAAGTTTTCGCCCAAGAATGTTTGGGACGAACAGTGAGTCCACTAAAATACATAACTTATGTACTGTGGTCTGCTATATTTTCCATATCACGAGTCTAAAATCTTTGCATGCCCATGAGATGAGTGGAAAAATTCAAACAATTTGTTGACCCGAAATAAATTTTCAAGACGTGGAAATATGACTCGTTCTGGAATCGGATCCCCAAAAGAATCAGAATTCGTAATTCTAGAATTTTCAAGCCTTTCAAAGTTGAATTCAAAAGTAAAGTTTGAATAAAATCAGTAAATTACTAGGTATTGTCATTTTGATAATTCGAGCAAATGGAATGTCAAAATCAATCATATAGGATTGCTGAATAGGCTTGATAGCTTGCTAGCATAACCCTTTTACACTTTCTCTGAAGCAGTGAAAAAGACTGAAGGATCCAACGTGGTTTGCAATTGCAAAGCAGCATAAGAACGGGTAGGTTACGGTGCAAAAACAGTGGGTTAAAGATCGAACAGAGGCGTCTTTCTTTAGCTGATGATTAGTTGAAGTCGTGTTTTGGGCCAGAATAGATTGGATCATCGATGTTACAACATTCTTTTGTCGTGCTTCGGTATTCTCTGTCTCACTTCCACTTGCTGAAGGAGAAAAAGCTCTATGGTTATACGTTTGGTGCCCATCATATAGGAGATAGAACACCGGATCCTCACCCATTTTATCAACTTTAATCTTTAATATTATAGCACATCGAATTTTGCAAGTCACCAGCTAGTAGCATCTCTCGTTTGCTAGAATTTTCTTAAATCGTAGATTTTGGTTATCAAATATTCACGGAAACTTGTAATAAGACTAGAATTCTCACCCATCAATTTAGGAACATCTAGGTCGTCTAGACATCTAAAGACCTAAATGGCGATGAGGAGGTTTACTCCAAGGTCCCTTAGCCTTACAGAAGGGATAGCATCGCCTGACAAAAGCCCTATAAGTGGAATGTAATAAAAAGGATGTAAGAGGAAGAGCAAATGAGTCTAGTAGACATGAATGCCATGTAGCATGTGAGGAATGCCGAGTTGTTTAAAGTAGTTAAAAATCAAGAGAAGTCGACAAAAATTAATCATGGAAAATTCTCAATGATTCAACCATCAAATTACCTAAGTTCGAATATACATAGGTCGAGGAGCCCAAAATTAATAGAGATTCATCATCCAAAAGTCCCCAAATGAATGAACTATGATTGGTGTACATGTAGTAAAAGAGCCATGATTTTTAACAGCTAGGAGGACATGGGGCAATTGGGTTTCCACGAGTCAAAAGAATACGAGCTAACACTAAGGGCCCGTTTGGTTTAGCATTGCCAAGCCACTTTGCGCTTGTAAAGGCCTTTGGCGAAATCTGACCAGTTTGGTTCAGCATTTGAGCCAACTTTCTGAAGATACAATTGCATCTTGAATGCCTCCCAAAGGCTTTTAGGCCAACGCAGCTCTAGAGCTACTTTGGAAAACTATATTCTTGACATGCAACTCCAGGTTTTAATGAAAATATGTCACTCTCCCATTTTACCATCTTTTATTTAATACAATTCCATCTTTTGTCCATGCCAGGAAACCATAAAATTATTCCTCTGTCTTGCTCATCCCCTCGCTCCTCCTCTCCCATTCTCGTCATCTCTTCTCCTCTCCCACTTCCTTCGCTCTTTGCTGGCTTTTCTCCATCACAATCCCTCATCCCGTCGCTCTTCTCCTCTCCAGTTGCTCTTCTCCCTTCCCACTCTCGTCGCTCTTCCCTCCCATCAATCTTCCCTCCTCTGCCATCGCTTTTCTTCTGGTATGATGATTTTCACGATTTACATATCAGAATTTGTCGCATTGTCTAATTGTTGTTCCCTCACTATGTTAAGTTAGTAAATTCTGATTTGGTGGTGTGTTCCCTCGCTCTTCCATTATTAGGTAGCGGTTTTTTTTGTGGAACCCATCTATATTCGTGGTTTTTCTAGATCTTTGCACTTGATTATTGTTTCTTGCCCCCAATTGTATCATGGGTGCTCAAGAAATCACTACATCCCTCAAGTTTCTTACTCTATTGTCTCATGTAAAGCATGTCAAAACGCTGACGTAAGTCCATAGATCAAAATCACTACACCCTCAAGTTTTGCGCATCTAGAGGCGGAAGAGTTGTCATGGCTATGGTTTGTTGGTAGGGAATAGGCAATAGACTAGAGGCCAGGGTGCAAATTCTGAAGAAAGGAAGGAAGATAACATGCGAAGGGGTTGACGGGAAATAGAGGGCTTAAGAGTTAAGTTTGGTTTGTGATTCATGTTGGGTTTCGCTGCATCTTCATGCTAAAAAATGCCCAAAATTGTCCAAAACTTGACTATGACCCTTCATTAAGGGCATCGCCTTGTTGTAGAGAACCTTCTTATTGTAGTTCTTTGTAAGGTATATTTTGACCTGCATATGAATTTTATGACAGGGTCTAGCTTTATTCTTTCGTTGCTGCACTTAGTGGATGTGTTTGCTCTGTTTGCTGAGAAGTAGTAAGATCTATTAGCTATGCAAGATCCTTTAATAGGCAACAAATTCTCGAGGTTGTTTCCATAGATGATGTCATGTTTAAGAGGCCACAAGTAACCTCATATGGCTATGTAACAGATTTGTCTAACCTATTTTCTTGCCTGATTCTTGGATTTTCTATCCAATTTTCAGAAATTTAGTGGAACTTGAATTTACGTACTCTTGTGTTATGAGTTTACTTGTGGTAGTACTTGAACATGTAAAACACAAGGGCTTTGGACTGTTTCCTGATTTAAATTTACTTAAAAGCATTGTTTTCAATGAATTTTCAAGAACTTCTGAGGACTTGAGCAAAGATGTTAAGTGAAAAAACACTTGGAGACATAATGTAATCAATCAATTATGTATCCTCTTCTTGAGCTGTTGATGTAACTTGCAGGGTATGATTCTTATACCTTGTGCTTGTTGTCTTCCGGTTTTTTGCAAGACAATAATTTCATTGGTCAAGTTTCAAGTAGTCTCCTTAATAAGCTTAGATTGAATCTCAAGTAAGTGTCGTTCTATGTGAATGTTTGTTGTCCTATATAATATAATGTCCTATAAGATCTAATGTGTTGTTTCCTTTTAGGGTTATGGCAACAGTTGGTTGTTTGCACCACCCTCATGATAATGAGCGGTAGTAGCTGAATACCTAAAAGTGGAAACAAGATGGTCAGTGTCATTGGAGAAATCGATCCTATTATTCATGTGATGTTTACTATAAGTTTTGCCAGTTCAGCTACGGTCATCAAATGGAAAAGTTGTATCATTTAGGTTGTGCTCTTCTAGCAATTGAAGTGTGACTTCTTTGTAAAGTGAATTATAATTGGTTTTATACTCTGTATTTTTTTATTCACTTGGTCTTGTTGTAATTGTATGAGGCTCTCATACTATCCGTTATGTATAGGCAACTTTTTTGAAAATGAAATGTTCTTTCGTTTTTCATTGATGTGTCCGTTTTATGAGCATTAATGTCTACTATGAACCTTTATGCAATAATCTTGATCTTGCCGGATAACATGATTGCAGTTCAGCTAGTTAGTTTGATGAAATTCTCCATCTGCAGAGCAGCAACAATGTGTCTTATTGTTTTTCACTAAATGATGCTTTGGTAGTTATTTATCCAATCAATTGAAATTTTGTCTTTAGTATGAACTTGACATCCTAGAAGCGGAACTTGCATGATTTGCATAAAGTCATTTTCATCTATATCATGATTTGCATAAGTCATTGACAAGAACTTTAGAAGATGATGTTGTTTCCACTTAGATTGCAGTTTGTAATATTTAAGGATAATGTATTCATCTCCTTGAAATAAATACGACTCATGTTCATTATAATAAAATGACCATCTTCTTTAATTTTAAGATGTCATTTAATGTGAATTTTTATTAATAAATTTGTTAATATGCCTTTTTATATTACTCTAAACGTGAAAATAAAAAAATTAATGTCATTATTTTTTTCAATTTCAAACAAATTAAAGTAAAAAAAAACTTAAAAGTGGTTACACCAAAGAACTTTTCAAATATATGTTTACTAAATAACATTTCCTCAAAATTGCATCTCAAGATACTTTTCAGTTACAATTTACTAAACAACATTTGCATTTAATCAAATCTCTTTAAGTTAAAGGCGTTTGCATTTTCTCAATGGCTTTCCCCAAATGCTAAACCAAACTCACCCTAAGTCCACCACAAAGAGTTAGGGAATAGTAGAGCTGATCCTCGATGAGCACCGCTCCAAGTTCATTAAGTCAAAACTCTGTAAGAATCTCAGGCATATAGGATAACCTAGGATCTTGCCATGTATCCTAATTTATTTTTGCATAAGATGATGCTTTGCGAAGCAAAACCTGCAATAAGAGAGCACACTTGTTAGTAAATTCAAGCAATTGAAACAACTGCCTCATGTTTTTATCTTAAGATATTTTCGGATGAAAACAATGAAATCTATAATTTGACAATTTTCCTTTTTAAAGAAAATTTTTGCAAGAATTTCCATTATGTATAGACCATAGAGAGTCTTAGCAAGGTACCTGCTCAATGCACACATGACAGGACCAAGAGAAACTCTTTTCTTCGATCTGAAGAACCGAAAGAGTTAAAAGATCTTGCTTTTTATTAAATCAAGAAATCGGAGAGATTTCAAGATAGAAACGAAAAGCCAGTGGCAGAGAGACGATCAATGGAATATCAAGCAAAAATCGGCATCAGATAAGGCAATCAAAACAAAGAGAGGACATCGTTGAGAAGTGAAGCACGCGAGAGAGTGAACCCCTTCAATCATAAGCACACGAAGAGCAACAACACAGGAAGTTGTTCGGGGCAGCTGTCTTGGGTAGTGGTGGCGGCCTTGGTTCCATGGCTTGGGGCTCTGATAGAAGACGAAAGGTTCTTTGTATTTCATTGGAGATCCAAACTCAAGAAATGGCCAATCCTTTTCAAAACCTAAGCGATATGGAAAGATTTGCATTCTGTCCGAACCAACATCATCCCACGTAGACACATAGAGCTCCCCGAGGCGTTTGGCCCAAAGGCACAAACAGAGGAAACCCAACAAGGCCGAGGGTAGATACGTCATTTCACCAACATCTCGCTTCTGCATCCGCGAAACCCTACTCATATAAACCGAAGAAAGCTCGCACCTCCGGCTCCCCGCCGTTCGGCTGTAGTCACCCTCTGATTCTCGTTCGCCAACCTCCGCAATGCCGCCGAAGTTCGACCCCTCGCAGGTAGTCGACGTCTACGTCCGCGTGACCGGCGGCGAGGTCGGCGCCGCCAGCTCCCTCGCCCCCAAGATCGGCCCCCTCGGCCTCTCGCCCAAGAAGATCGGTGAGGACATCGCCAAGGAGACCGCCAAAGACTGGAAGGGCCTCCGGGTCACCGTCAAGCTCACCGTCCAGAATCGGCAGGCCAAGGTCTCGGTGGTCCCGTCGGCGGCCGCCCTCGTGATCAAGGCCCTTAAGGAGCCGGAGCGCGACCGGAAGAAGACGAAAAACATCAAGCACAACGGCAACATCTCGCTCGACGACGTCATCGAGATCGCCAGGGTGATGAGGCCGAGGTCCATGGCCAAGGAACTGAGCGGGACGGTGAAGGAGATTCTCGGCACGTGCGTATCCGTGGGTTGTACGGTCGACGGGAAGGACCCGAAGGATCTGCAGGAGGAAATTTCCGACGGGGACGTCGAGATTCCTCAGGATTGATGGGAAAAAATCGGTCGCTCCTTTTTTTGTTTCGATATCTTTCCGTCTTTTCTTTATTTTATTTTTTATTTTTGGTTTAAGTTCGGTTTTGGAGGATTTTACTAGTTGTGTTGCTGGGGTCATGATTCAGAAAGATTAATAGATTTTCATGATTTTCGGATTTTATGTTGTGATGATATAATTCTAGTGTTTCTTTAGTTCTAAGGGATGTTGGGACGTAATCTAGATAATTAGATGGCGTTGCATTTTCATGGTTCTTGCTTAGTTTTTTTCCTGCTCGTCTCATTGTTTGTTAATTCTGTGCGTACTGCTTACTGTCGCAATGTGGTATGTGTGTGAGCGGCTTGTTCCTTCGAATTTTGTTTTTGTGAATGTGTATAATCTATGAATTGGGAACTCGGCTGTGGATCCTGAGGCTACAGTTTTTTTTTTTTTTCTATTTTTAGTTTCTATAGGTTTTGATTTTGGTGTCCTCTTTGTGATATGATCAATGCTAGTAGCCTCAATTTATCATTGGCAGTGTTTGAGTGGGTGCTCGCTGAAGATGGCATGTTTGGTTTAACTAGTTCTGATTTTTGGCTAATTGCATCCCCAATGGCCGAAAGGCCCATGATTTCGTTGTCTGCAGAATGTTATGTTATAAGTTGGATCTATTTGATTGCTCTGTGGCCTGCACTGTTTCAATTGTCTGCTGTTTTGAGTCATTAGTCTTGCCTGTGTTAGTGTTTCTCATGTGTAGGATTGGTTCCGCTTATATAATTAGGTTAGTCAAGTGGTAAATTTTGATAATTTCAGTTTTGGAGGTGATTTCTTGTGAATTAAAGGCGGGGCAGGGTAAATGGGCTCTATGAGGGTTATTCTTCCTCCAAATGGTTGCATTGCACATTCGATCATTCAGATGCTGTAAGCCTCAAGTTTTAAGGAATCTAATGAGGGCATTGCTGGGTCTGTGCAAACTCTGCAATGTTCCAAAGGAAGGAAAAAGATAGTGTACTTACTAGGTTGTTCACCAAAGCGTGTGCGCAGAGAGACATCTTCCTATATATTTATCATGACTATGCAAGCATTAAGCGATCTTTTGCAAGTGATCATGCTTTTCTATTACTTTGGTCAAATGCAATCGTTCTGTTTAGTATTTGTTGATGGGGTGTGAACAGCTGATGATTATTAGAAAGGAAAGAAATAATCACTAGCCTGATGCTTGTACCTTGTAGGCTTTATATGTCATTGACCAGTCGAAAGCGATTGCTCCTGTCTAGGTTTCAAGGAGGTTATACTCTTCTTTACTGTATGTGCAGCCGCTAGTCGACTTAATCGAGTAGAATGTGATGTTCCTTTCGATTGTTTGTGTATTTTGAGCCAGATTCATTTTCTAAGGCTTCATATCCAATTTAATGGCGATACCTAGGATCTTGTTTTTGTCCTATAACTCATGAATTTTCCTTACTCTAGATTATGAAAGATGACACCAGAATTCTTGTTTTTCTTGTGTTGAGATTTGTTGATGTGCAAGGGTTATCTTAATGATGCAAGTGTATGGCCTTGCTGTGGACTTCGGCTGCATACCTGGTCTGCTCAATACCTTTTCCTAGAAAGGTCTTTTTCCTTTTTGCCTTACTCGTGCATGGGCAATCTCTTAGATTTATTTTTGTTTGGAACGACTGTGATCTTTTGCTCTTTCAATGGTCAATCCGGTTAATTAAAATCACTACCGAGGAAACCATGGCTCAATTGCATAAACTGTGTCGCTGTTGGTTGGACTTTGGGCTCATAGGAGTTTGAGGGTGTTGTTACTTAGATTGAAAGATTGACTAGGAACGTCACACGTCGTGCAATCTCTGATGATTTCCTTGTCTTCACAGTAGCTTCTGCAAGTATCAAATTAAACTTAGTCAATGTGCAAGCCATTCTGGAGCGTACGCTCTTATGCTGGGATCAGTGGGGCTGTTCAAGGTTTACAGAAGATTGTGACGCTAGTCATCAGGCCATCGTAAAAAGCTTAAGCTCTGCATGATCGCGATCTGCATGTTATTATTCATTTCTTACTATGCAATTTTGTTCTCCTCACGCGAAATTGAGCTTTCTGTGAGGTCGCCATGGGGTCTTTACTTGCCTTCAGGTGGTCTCATCAGGAGTCCACAGACCCCGAGTTCCCGATGTGTGTCCGTCACACATATCAAGCCTATGCAATGTCTCTGCTCCAGAAGAGCAAGCCAGTTTACAATTGAACTAGAGGCTTGAGCTTTGAGCAAGATCAAATGTTTTGGCTACTTGTTTACCCTTCAAAATTTCAATCTCTACTCTAGCTTGCTGAGTCAGCTTTCTAAGGTAAATTCATAATTGTATTCGCGTGATGGATTTAAACATCAATTCCTTAACAATCCATCAAAAGGCCGCTATTGACCTACTTCTTTTAATAATGACAATTATCAAGGTAAAATATATAGAAGAAAATGAATTTTTCTTTTTCACTTACGAGATTTGTAAATGAAGATAATTTTGGAAAGGAATTTTGGTATATCGCAGGTATCTACTAGAAACAAGGCCACGGATGCAACGGGGTCATCTTGAATTGACTTGGTTCCATGGGATAATGTGGCATTAGGATGATACATAAGCTTAATGAGTGAGTCCTAATGGTAGCGGGGCATCGTATTATGGATATTTATTTACTCATTCCAAAGTTTAATTTTGGCCAAGTCAAAGTTCATGAGTGTGAGGAATTTAGATTATCGATTCGTATTGCACCTATCAAATTAGAAAACTACCGATGGTGGACTAGTACAGTAAGGGGTCACACCGTCTTTCATGAGATCGTGAATTCAAGTCATGTCATGAATAAAGAAATTATGACTAAAATAAATCTATCAAATTAGTAAGCTTGACATATGGCTCAACCTCCAATTTTATCCCTCGAAGGGAATGATAAAGTCAAAAAAAAGCATGTCCACTCACGCCTTTTCACTTTTATTATATTAACGTTTATTCAAAATTATAAAAATTGTAATATTTTACCAATTATAAAAGTATGCGTTAAATTTAGAGGTTCGAATATCACCATAGTTCACAACAAACCATAATCGGTATAGAAATAAAGTGTATATTTCAAGAAACCGAGATATCAGGACAAAAGATTTGAGTATGAATTTTGCAAACAAGCAATAGTTGAAGGGATATTGGTAAGTGATGCGGGTAAGCATGTGATCCATTCGTCGCTTCAAAGTGGTGATCTATCTATGCGTCCGGAATTCGAGTCCGACTAGGAAAACACACAACCCATTAGGAAAACAAACAAGAACATCAAGAAGAAGGAGAAGCACCTTTTCCTTATAAATTGAATAACACGGAGCAAAGCGGGTGCAGAAGATAAACAACTTCGTTTCCAGAGCAGGAAAATTATCAAGGGCAGTAATAGTTTTCGCTCGTTGCGGTCGGATGGATGGTTTCGAGAGTAGGAAGGGAACTCTCCCGCTCTCCACGGCCGACGTCCTCTTCTCTGAAGCCTGCAACATTGCCAAGTTCGTTCAGATGCTGAACTGGGTGATTAGCTTCATGATAATGATGATGATTAGGGCAGAGAACATGAGGCCATACCAATGGATCTTCAAGAACTTGCTTCTGTCCACATCGATCACCTACATGCTTTCGATCGTTTCTGTCTTGTTGGCCTACTGGGAGATGAAGCCGGTTTCGGAGAAGATCTGCAGGAACTTGTCAATGGTGTTGACGGCTGCGAACGTGGTGGTTGTAGTAGTAGTCGGACGAATCTATGTATTCTCCACTCCACTCTGAAATTGATTTCTTTAGAAGGGTTATGACTTTAAATTTGGATTGATGATGCGAGGATGTAACACAGAGAAGGAATGACTATTGCAGAGGTTGTATAGGATTCGTTCTTATTCATTCGACATAAGAGATGATTGAAGTCTTCTTTTCTCTTTTCCATTATTTGTTTTCCCTTTGGTTCCTTCGCTGTACTTTCTTCGGTTTTGGCTACTTTCTTGGTGACATCGTTGACTTCATCTTCATCCTCCTCCGATCGAAGAGAGTTGAGGCGAGCACAAGATCGAAGTTGGATTCCGGACCCGCTTTGCAAGGAACAAACCCAAACTGCAGGAGGAGGATTTCCCCTATCTTGGAAATACAAAGTGAACTTACGATGAGAGAAATAAAAAACTTAGGTTCAAATTTGGGAAGTTCTAGACATTTCAGGAAATCAGACTCCAGCCATCTTGTCCACTTCGAAATTACGATTTTGTTTCTGTTTACAGTAATAGAATTACAAGCAATGCCGGCTTTATTGAAATTTTGTACAAGTGTGAACACCACGAAAAAATTAGTCCTTAGAAACCAAAAGGCTAGCGACCAAATGCAATTTGGATGCTAGAAATAGTTCTAGCGATCAAATTTTACTGGGTAATAGAAGTAATCCTATGGTTACCAAACCATGAACTTGGCAATCAAACTCCAGTTTAGTCCCTAACCCTAAGCACTTCAGATCGAACCCCAATGTTTCAACTTTCACCCTATCTATCTCTCTCGACCTGCATTCCACACACCTCGCGCATCCACCGCGCCCTCAGCTTCACCCGCCATCGCCACTGGTCACCCCTCCATTGCCGCCGTCGGCGTATGTCACCATTGTTACCGTTTTTCATTTATATTAATATGTAAACTGTGATACGGCTTTAGATATGAACATCTGAATGCTATTATGACGTAAACTACAAATATAAATATGATTAACCTAGTCAATTTATAGCTAATTTATGAAAATCTGCAACCAAAATTTTTTGTTCAGATGTTGATCGCTAAACAAATTATGACATTTATGTATTTTTTTTCATTTCAGATTTCATGTTGAACTTTCGTGAATTTCAGATTCGATGGTGAAAACGGTGTTGAAGTGATGGAGGATGACAATCGTACTAAAAGTGTTATCCTGTTAGTTTTTATATTCAGGATGAATTCTATTGTCATATTTGATAATATCCAATTAGAACATTTAGTTTCCTTATTTTACTAGGACTCTTGCTTTAGGATCTTATAAATAAGAAGCTGATGCTTCGTAATTTTTAACTTTCGATTACGAATTGATATTGAGATGATTGAATTCTTGGCAAGGTTTGGCGTCCCCATTCCTCTATCCTTTATCTGA
Source organism: Melaleuca quinquenervia (assembly GCA_030064385.1). Lineage (NCBI taxonomy): Eukaryota > Viridiplantae > Streptophyta > Magnoliopsida > Myrtales > Myrtaceae > Melaleuca > Melaleuca quinquenervia. The sequence continues at coordinate 12,163,707 of CM057718.1, forward strand.
TTTCTTTCCCGTTCTTGTTATCTCATGTTTCGCTCCTTTCTACATTGAAAACCTCTCTCGATACAACTTCTTCAATCCGGCCTCCGTCCAGTATCAACCTGCTATCACAGCTAAAATCGAGCTGAATTTGTCAACTTTCTATTATTGCACGCTAAAGAAACAAATCAAAGCCTTGGCCCTTCAACAATCGGTCTAGTCCTAACCCACGCCTCATGTGGCGTCAGGCCCTACTTGTCTCCACTAGCCAACTTCTTAGACTGTTTGGTCCTTACGTGAAACTTAATTGTCTCCAATATTCCTAGTGTGACCACCTACCCTGATGATCTCACTTAACTTCTTGACTAATCTCACACTTACTCTCGAATTCTAAGCCACTTTCTTTGAAAATTCTAGTCCAAATAAGAATAGAACGTTTTGTGCGTGCAAAGTTTAATAGCAGTTCGGACTTTTAGTACTTGAATTCTTTCTAAGACAGAAGATAGAAACAGAGTAAAGGGAAAGGAAATCAAACACAAGGTTTTATAGTGGTTCGGTTTAGATCAAATTTACGTCCACTCTCTCATCCTTTAGGAGCAAAGCGTCCTCACTGTGGTCTCACACACGGTCGGGAGTCTTCTGCTCTCTCTAAACTAATATGAATATCTCTCTTTTGTATACAATGTAAGCGCTCGATGAACGACGAGTGAAATAATTAGCTCAGACATTAGAATTGATCGCTTCTTCACTCTCCTTTAGACGATTAGATGCATCTTCCTAATATACTCCTTCATGCATTCTTTACCGTTGGCATTTTTTAAAAGAATTCTTCCAATTTACACATTGGATAGAATCAATCAGGAGATCTTGAGCCAATTTTTAAGAAATGTGATAAGAGTCTATCAATTTTGGTCGCCCATACAATTAGGATCTTGGTTTCCATAAGTGAATACTTGCTCAAATTACTCACCTTCCGGTTAATCGATTGTTTCCATATAATAAAGATAATCAATCATATTTATCCAATCAACAAGCTATCATAGATCCACATAAATCAAGTCCATGATAATATTATCTCACTCAATTTATCTTCTTTGGATCTATGTGGGATAATCTGTAAGATATCCGAAACACATTAGACTCTGTAATCAACCCAGACTATCTATGGTCTTATAACTTCTAGACTATCTTCAATCTGACTCATGTTGACAATCTGAAACAAGTTTTGTTATCTTCAAAATTACACGGATATGTATATTTTTCAACATCATCAATCAACCACATTCATGAACTAAACCTATCAGTCAACCGATTAGTGATCGGGACTTGGCCCCAAGCCATTCAACTTGTCACATTGTGACCACATTTAACGTACATTTAAATATGAGTCAATCGGTCCATGACTGAGACATGACTGAGACTTGATACTAAGCCATTGCACCTGTCAAGTCTAGTTAATCACCATAATCATACACCATTAATTGAATAATAAACAATTAAGTAAAGAAATTGCATAACAATTAAATACTTAAAGCTATCCACAACCAGCTTAAGACATTAACTATCTGCCGAGCACACCAACCCTTCATAGGTGGTTTGATACTAACAACTGCATCAATCATTAAAACAATTACTCAGTGATCCAAGTAGTCCAATTGACACCCCCTAGGGCTCAATCGACATTTACCGAATTCCTGGGTCCTGTATCAATGACCATGCCGGTCTTTCTAGCGATCATTATGTGATCCAAATGTTTGTTGTCGTCAACCCCATTGGGCTTTATCATTTGTCTCAACTAATCAGGGCCTATAGGCCACCTGATCGAACCAATTAATCACTTCCTAATTCATAACATGTACACAACCCTAATTGGCCATATCCACCTATTCACCCAACAATTAGCCAATCTACCCTAGCCATTTTACTCTCTAGCCATTTTACTAAAGCAGTAAACCGGCCTAGGCCAGGGACATGATGTCCACTCACATGTTGGTCTGTGCATCCCAAGTGGCGATTCGCGACGACGTGCTTTTTTCGCACTTCTGATCACACTCGGGCTTGGTGTGGCTTTCGAATCTTTCGCCTAACACCATAGATGAGATGGCCTAGTTTCAGGATGGCTCCGACGAACTCCGGTGAATTGGCGAGGCTCCAGCAAGCCTCCTGGGGTAGCCCTTGGCTGTGAGAGAGTGATCGAGGCTCGTAGGTGAGACGGTGAGGCGGTGAGGCGAGAGGAGGGCCCAGACAATTCCGGCGAAGCCCAAACAGCCTGCCTAAAGCACATATAGTGCTGGTCGGGTCTGTTTTCTAGCCATCGAACAGTGGCTCGAGCCTTGACAGTGGCCGGGGACGTTCCTTGGTGGTCTTGGAAGGTTGAGGGACTCATGGGTGGTTGTGGGTGGCAGCAGAATGGCTCTAAAACACTTCAAAGTTGCGCAACCAGCATACCCAGAAATTGGGTCCAGCGAGCGCTAGTCAGATCGGGGCCAAATTCGAGCAATGGTGCAAAATTGGAGATAGAGACCTATTGGGCTTTAAAGATGGAACTTATACGAGTCTATTGGTAGTGGTGGTGTTGCCTGGGGTGGCCGAAGTGGTAAGTAATTTCTCCTTGAAGTTGCTGGCTGGAATTAGGGTTCCAGGGGGAGGTAGCAGCGCTTTGAGGTCGATTTCTCCCAAACAGTGCAACTTTAGGGGCCGAGACCTCTGTCGTTGTAATGGGCTCCAAGCTATCGATTGATGCCAACGGCAAAGCTAGGTGTCGCTGGAGAGAGCATAGCAGACATGGGCATTAGCTCCGATGAAAATAGAGGTACATTATGGTTCGGGGGCAAAATCAGCGATTCTCGACCAAATCAATCATGACCAAAGCCTACATTAGGGTAAAGGGATACCTAGGAATCCATTAGAAGCAACGGCAAGAGCTCTAGATCGAAGGTTTTGGGAGATCTCGCGACTTGAAGCTTGGGCAGCAAATATGGAAAACAGAGGCGAACAACATCGTTGAGGCTTTTTTTGGGGCCTCCAAGTGGTGACAAAGGTGGCAGATGGTGGGGGCTTGAAGCTAGTGTATCAAGGAACCCAACGCCACCAACGGCATGCCAAATGATGGCTGGAGCAAAAAGAAAGAAGAAGAGGAAGGAGGCCACTTGGCCATCAGGGGAGAGAGAGAGAGAGAGGGATGTGATGGGGGCAAGTATACCCATCCTTGCACGCCGGTTCGCGTGGGTTGGGCCAGTTAGACTAGCTCACACCCCGGTCGGACCATTCCAGTGGCATTTGACTTGGTCCATTGACCCAGTCAACGGTCAACGTTGACCCAGTCAAAAATCTTGGCATTTGACTTGGCATTTGACTTGGTCCATTGACCCAGTCAAAAGTCAAAATTTTCTAAATCCTTCAAAAAATGCCCCTAGGCCCAAAGTTTACTTCTTTTGGGATCAAAATGCAAATATCTAAAAGTCGGAGGGTCAAAATGTGATTTCCGGAAATCCAGAATCGCCCAAAATGAAATTTCGCGGTTTAATCCGAGACACTCCCAGGGCCAACGAGCCACTAACTAAACTCGAAAATTCGCCCAATTTGACCTCAAAGGAGGGGTCGGAAGCGGGCCGTCACAACAATTTCCAACTAAAATTTGAAAGCGCTAGTGCTCACAATTAATGTAGGAATATAAACAATAAAACTTTAGGATAATAAATAGAGTTAGAGAGTAAAGAGAATTGAACACAAGATGTATAGTGGTTCGGCTTAGATCAAGCCTACGTCCACTCTCCCACGGTGACAGCCTATTGGCTGGAGTTCACTATGAATTAAAAGAGTTACAATCTTAAGATCTCTGCTTCTCAGTACAACACTCACAAAGTTTGTGTGTCAACTCTTTTGAGTACAATTAAAGCTCTTCACAGATTCAGACTTTAGGAAAATTGCTCTCTAACGTTCATACCACACAACTTGAAATAGCTCCCTTAAATACTCCTTCATGCCTTCATAACCGTTGGCACTTTCCAAAGGAATTCTTCCAATCTACCCGTTGGAAAGAATCAATCAGGAGATCTCAAGCTATAAATAGAAACAATAGAGAATCCATTAATCTCGATCTCCCATTCAATCAGGATCTTTAGTTTCCTTAAGTGAATACTTGCTCCAAATAATTGATTGCTTCCATAAATGTCATAATCAGATCCAATCAATCAATAAGCTGTTGAAGATATATCAATCCATACTTTCTGCACAAGATCTTCGTAGGAAAAGAATAAGATCAATAAGATCTATAACCATAATAACTTAAGTATGTCTTCCCCAGACTTTGGAACAGTCTGACCACCTCAGACTTTGGTAAAGTCTGAACACCGCAGACTTTGGGAAAGTCTGAACACCGCAGACTTTGAGAAAGTCTGAACACCTCAGACTTCGATTACAGTTTTTGTCATCGTCAAAACAAGCATCAACAATCTCCCCCTTTTTGATGATGACAAAACCTTCCTGCAAATTCATTATGTGCTGTACCAAAAAACTTATTAACAGCACAAACTATATTACATGTTAGTAGCATAATAAAATGAACTCAAATATTAATCAGAACCCAAATCAATTCATCAACAGTACACATACCAAAAAGTCATGATCCAAAAACCAATCCAAAACCAATCCAGAAAACAATCCAAAAACCACAAAACAATTACAATTAAAAACAGTCACAATCACAATCCTTCAAAAACAATCCAAATAATCCAAATCCAGGCCATTCTCCCCCTTTTTGTCATCAATCAAAAAGTTAAGTAGAACGGGGAACACGAATAATTTGAAAATTATCCATAGAACGCATAGTCTGCTCCACTCGAACTATGTCTTGTTGCAATTGATTGATAATAGCATTAGTAGGCATTTGATCTAATCGTTGATTGAATGATTGCTTGGGCTGCTCAACACTATGTTCCAAAGAAGAATATTGTGATTAGAGACCAGTGAGTAATGCAATAATTTCCTCAGAACGATCAGCAGAAGCAATCGGTGCTGACTCTGTTGTTCTGGACGGACCACCTTCTTTTTGTTGTCCTGCACCAACTCCCCCTGTCTCCAAGCCAGTCGCTAGAGGGGTTTGAGGCACGGCCTGTGTTTGAGGAGTAGATGCAACAAATGCATCCTCTGGAGTAGCAACAGTGTCCCCTGGAGGGCTAGGAACTTCTTCTTCTTCTTCTTACTCAGACTCTGTCTTCTCAGATTCTGTCTCCTTGTGAATCTCTTCTTCTGCCACTTCTTTCTCAACATCTTCTTCATCATCCTAAAGAATCAAAGACCGTTTCTTCTTTTTCAACATCTGAGGAGATTCTTGTGAAGACTCCTTTCCCTTTCTCTTCACCCCAGAAGAGATCAACTTTGAGGGACTAGCTTTAGAAGGTAAATTTTTCAATCTCATCTTGGCAATCATATTTTTCCCAATAGTTAGAGAGATGACCAGTGTCTTGCACAAAGGAGATGGAATCGGGATATTCAGATGATTGAAGATTTGGGTTATCAATGAGGCATACGGCAACTGACCTTTGTCTTTTTGCACCACCCTGTATATCTGATACAGAATAACATATGGCACAGAGAGAATTAGGGATCTAATAATTCCATACATTAGACGTGCCTTAGATTTAGATATATCAGTTTTAGAAGCTATTTTAGGCTTCAAACAACTGATTATGATCTTGTGCAGAATGGCATTTAGAGGAGATAACCGAGAATATGTGAGAGTACCTTCACTTGACTGGTCAGTGGAAAGGGCAGCGGTTATTTCTTTGTCAGTTACTGTAATAGGGACAAAGCCAGTCCGTGAAACTCCAAGAATATCAGCGAGTACATCCACATTGAGAGAATATTCCTTGTTGAACACAAAAAATCTCAAGGTATGTCGATCAAGAAAAGACATGTTTGAATAAAAATATGCGGTTAACTCCGCATAACTCGGAAAAGTGGAGGAACAGAACTTGTCAAGACCAAGCCAACCAAGGTGGACCCCAAGATTGACATTAATGGAGTTTAAATATTCAAAGTCAACATAGCGCGGATTCATGACCCCTCGTTTCAGCAACCCTTTATAAGCCTTGTGATGTTCCTTTGAACAAAAGAGAGGATAATTTGTCTCTGAGCGACTAACATCAAACCCCTATACCGGCTTAAACTGTAAGAATAGTTTTTCATCTTCGTCCCTAGGTTCATGAGTATAAGAGACACCAAAACAAGGGTCAATCGGAAAATTTCTCCTTGCTTCATCTGTTGTTCCAAGGGGAGAAATAGAGAGGCGTTCCATCTCTTTCAGAAAGACAGGCTGATTTGCGAAGCCACTGTCTCTCAGAAACTCATCAATAGTAGTCATAGCGCTATCACTTTTCACCAATGTCTGATACAGTTTATAAATAAACTTAGGGTTTCGTTTTTTGAGAGGAGCAGCACTACTTATTGGTTATGTGGAATCCTGTTGTACTCCATGCCTTGTTTCCATAGAGACGATAGTCGACTCATCAAGCAGTCCTTCACATTCTGTAAGATCAAGGTGAGTAGATCCAGAACTGGTGCCGAAATGCTTGCTTGCTAGGCGAGAAGATTTCTGTGAGGCAGACATTGTGCGTCCTTGGAGAAATTTTTTCTTTTCATCAAAAGTTGAGAACTTTTTGAAGAAGATGAAGAGACCTAGGGTTTATGAAGAAACGATTATATTCCTTTAAGTGAGGTTCTCGGTAAATAAAAATAGAAGTTTTGAAAGTTTCTTAAAAACTCTCAATCAAACAGTAAATAAAAAGGAAACAAATAATCGAGGAGATGCAATGGTTCAAAGATCGTACATTTTGACAGATTATCATAAGTGTCGATTGGCGGGAAACAAGATATTAGAAAAACTTACCAAAAACAAATCAAATTTGATTTATTTTCGCCTGAGTCTGAGTCTGAGTCTGAGCCTCAAGAGGAGAGGATATTCAATTTGCTTCTAATAAACTCGAAGGAACGTTTATCCAGTGGTTTTGTAAATATATCTGCCAGTTGATTTTGAGAATCAACAAACGTGATCTTGACATCTTTCTTTTGAACATGATCTCTAATAAAGTGATGTCGAATTTCAATATGTTTTGCTCTAGAGTGTAAAATCGGATTCTTAGTAAGATCCATGGCACTTGTGCTATCACACCGAATTTCAACACAATACTTCCTAATTCCAAAGTCCTGTAGTTGTTGATGCATCCATAGAATTTGTGAGCAACAACTCCCGAGGGCTACGTATTCAGATTCTGCTGTTGTCATCGCAACGGTGTGCTGCTTCCTTGATAACCATGATACTAACATATTTCCAAGAAGTTGACAGTTTCCTGTAGTACTTTTCCTGTTCACCCGACATCCTCCCATGTCAGCATCAGAATATCCTAAGAATAAAATTGCTTTCCTTGGGATACTAAAGTCCAAACTTCGTGGTTGTTGAAATATATTTGATAATTCGTTTGACAGCCGATAGATGCGATTCTCTTGGATTCGATTGAAACCTTGCACATAAGCATACACTAAACAAGATATCTGGTCTAGAAGCAGTAATATATAGTAAGGATCCAATCATGCTTCTGTATAATTTTTGATCGACTTTTTCTCCTTCTGAGTCTTTCTCAAGTTCTGAGGTTACTGCCATTGGAGTTCAACCTTTTTGCAATTCTCCATTCCAAACTTCTTGACGAGATCCTTAGCATATTTTTCTTAATGAACAAAGGTACCTTCAAAAGATTATTTCACTTGCAATCCTAGAAAGAAGGTTAGTTCACCCATCATACTCATCTCGAACTCCCGCTGCATGTCCTTTGCAAAATTCTTACACATAATTTCATTAGGAGATCCAAAAATAATATCATCAACGTATATTTGTACCAATAAGAAATTGTGGCTGGTTTTTTTTAATGAAAAGAGTTATGCCTACTTTTCCCTTTTCAAAGCCACAATGAATAAGAAATGAACTCAATCGTTCATACCAGGCTTGAGGAGCTTGCTTTAGGCCATAGAGAGCCTTTTTTTAGCTTGAAAACATGATGATGATTCTTAGGATCTTCAAAGTCAGGAGGTTGTTCAACATAAACTTCTTCTTGAATTACTCCATTTAGAAAGACACTTTTGACGTCCATCTGATATAACCTGAAATCATGAAAGCACGTAAAGGCAAGTAATAATCTGATAGTTTCTAACCTGGCAACAAGAGCATATGTCTCATCATAGTCAATTCCTTTCTCTTGAGTATATCCTTTAGCAACCAGTCGAGCTTTGTTCCTTGTAATCAATCCTTTTTCATCTAATTTATTTCTAAACACCCATTTTGTTCCAACCACAGATTTTTCTTTGGGCCGTGGAACTAGCTCCCAAACATCATTTATAGCGAACTGTCTCAACTCATCCTGCATTGTTTCTATCCAGCTATCGTCCGCTAAGGCTTCCTCAACTTTCTTTGGCTTCCTCAGCTATCGTCCGCTAAGGTTTCCAATTTCTTTGACTTCTTAAATTTGAGTTTTCACCATCCAGATTCTGTGAATCAGTATCTACAACAGATTCAACAACTCTCAAAGGAACATTGTTCTCTTCAGTACCAACTTGTCTTGTGACCATCTAAATCTGCTTCATGAAACTTAACATGTATAGATTCTTCCACACTTTGAGTCCTTTTATTATAAACTCTATAGGCCTTGCTTGTTGAAGAATAGCCAAGGAACATCAGATCTACTATCAAATTTCCCAATATTGTCAGCAGAATTCTTGAGAATGAAACATTTACAGCCAAAAGACATGAAAGTAAGAGACATCAAGCTTTTTGTCTTTATAAATCTCATAAGACGTTTTGTCCATTAAAGGTCTTAATAATACCCTGTTAATAATATAACAAACAGTAGAAACAGCTTCAGCCCAAAATCTGGAGATAACTTTGCTATCAATCATTAGAATTCTGGCCATTTCTTGCAGAGATCTATTCTTCCTTTCTACAACACCATTCTGCTGTGGTGAATATGGAGAAGAAAACATATGTTGTATCCCAAAATCATCACAGAATTTAGCAAAATCTGCATTCTTAAATTTACCACCATGATCAGATCGAATACTTGAGATCACATACCCTTTCTCATTTTGGACTTTCTTAGCAAACTTGGCAAAATATGCAAAGGCATCAGACTTGTTTACTAAGAAAAATACCCAGGTATATATTAAAAAATCATCAACTATTACCAGACAATAACTCTTACCACCAATACTTTTTGTTCGATTTGGTCCAAACAAATCCATATGAAGAAGCTGAAGAACCTTCACAGTAGCAACATGATTTATAGACTTGAAGGAATCCTTGATTTGTTTTCCTAGTGTACACGATGTACAATCTTCATCTTTACGAAATTTCAGGAACGGTAATCCTCGAACAAGCTGCTTCGAAGAGATCTTAGAAATTTGCTTCAAATGTGCATGACCAAGTCTCTTATGCCATAAGTCTGCTTCTTTCTGTACAGATATAAGACATTTAGGAACTTCATCATACATATCCAATAAGTAAATATTACCATGTCTTCTTCCACTGAAGGTCTGAGAATTGTCTTTACTTGAGGCAAGACAAACCCCTTCCTGAAATTGAATTTTATAACCAGTATCACAAAGTTGACTGATGCTGAGTAGATTATACTTCAATCCTTTAACTAGAGAAACATTGTTAATGGAAAACTTTCTAATCTTTACAATTCCTTGGCCAATAATTTTGCCTTTGCTGTCTCCTTCAAATGCCACTTTTCCTCTATCAAAACTCTCCAATTTAACGAAACAACTTGAATCTCCAGTCATATGCCTTGAACATCCACTGTCCAAATACCACTTTGATTTCGTTCCCTGCAAAACAAGATTCTTATTTCTTTTTAGGTACCAAAATCATCTTGGGTTCTTTTTTGTTAGAACAAAACAAGGATGTTTCCCATCTCTTGTTAATAGATTTCCTTTTCTTTGGACACTCTCTTTCAAGATGACTGGAGCAATTACAAACAGAACATTTAATAGAATCTCTTCCAACAGGTTTAATAAACATTCTTCTAAAGTGATTTTCGTAAGTTCTGTTTGAAGGCATTTTTTCTAGTCTTTCTTTAACTTTTGGAAAATCAATCAAAGGTACTATCTCCAACGACATTCCCAAACCTTCCTTTTTAAAATAGGGTCTTTGAACTGAGAGAATTTTCTCTAATTTTTCAGATCCAAGAGAAAACTTTTCTGTAATACAAGAAATTTCAAATTATAAACAGATATTTTCTTTTTCAAGAGAACTGCATTTATCCTTTGAAATCAAAACTTTATTATCAAATTTTTCTTTCAAGGAAATCTCCTATTGTTTGAGCATCAGATTTTCTTTCTTTAGCTCAGCAATCTCTTTGAAAGAGGAGTCCAATTTGGAACAAAGATCATTTATATAATTAGCTATTTTAATAGGAACTCTATAATTATTTACCTAATTGTCAAAGTCCTCTGAGTCAGAGTCTGAATCAGAATGTGCCATTAAGCAAATATTTGCGAACTCCTCATCACTATCTTCACATTCTGTATCACTCCAGGTTTCAGCCTTTAGAGCCTTTTTGTTCTTCTCATACCTTACACGACACCTGAACCACTTGCACTAGCCATAGATCGTTAGCTTAGAAATAAAAACACTTATAAAATGAGCAACCTAGCTTTGATACCACTTGAAAGCGCTAATGCTCATAATTAATGCAGAAATATAAACAATAAAACTTTAGGATAATAAATAGAGTTAGAGAGTAAAGAGAATTGAACACAAGATGATAGTGGTTTGGCTTAGATCAAGCCTACATCCACTCTCCCATGGTGACAGCCTATTGGCTGGAATTCACTATGAATCAAAAGAGTTACAATCTTAAGATCTCCGCTTCTCAGTACAACACTCACAAAGTTCGTGTGTCAACTCTTTTGAGTACAATTAAAGTTCTTCACAGATTCAGACTTTAGGAAAATTGCTCTCTAACGTTCGTACCACACAACTTGAAATATCTCCCTTAAATACTCCTTTATGCCTTCATGACCGTTGACACTTTCCAAAGGAATTCTTCCAATCTACCCGTTGGACAGAATCAATCAGGAGATCTCAAGCTATAAATAGAAACAATAGAGAATCCGTTAATCCCGATCTCCCATTCAATCAGGATCTTCAGTTTCCTTAAGTGAATACTTACTCCAAATAATTGATTGCTTCGATAAATGCCATAATCAGATCCATTCAATCAATAAGCTATCGAAGATATATCAATCCATACTTTCTGCACAAGATCTTCGTGGGAAAAGAATAAGATCAATAAGATCTATAACCATAATAACTTAAGTCTGTCTTCCCCAGACTTTGGAACAGTCTGATCACCTCAGAGTTTGGTAAAGTCTGAACACCGCAGACTTTGGGAAAGTCTGAACACCTTAGACTTTGGGAAAGTCTGAACACCTCAGACTTTGATCACAGTTTTTGTCATCGTCAAAACAAACATCAACAAAATTATCTAGTAGGATCATATTGACAAACCTTTAAATTGTTTCGAATTAAATTGGCAAATTGCAAAAAGGCTTAGGACTAAATTGGCACAATTAAAAAGTTTAAAATTAAACTATTCATTGTACAATAGATTTATGATTAAATTGACATAGTTAAAATGTTTGGACTAAGTTGGCCGCTGTAAAATAAGTTTAGGACTCTTTAAACAATTATCTCGTTTTATAAGAGTTAGACAATTTGAAGATCGACAATCAAATTCTTGACCTCACTTGACCAGTAGTACCCTACGATCAAGAATACATAGCAATAGCATACCCTTCATATAGCTTATCGGAGTCAAAATTTCTTCATGCAACCAAGGCACCGTTTTTTCGTCGAATCTCTCAGGTCATCCGGAAGCTATAAAAGATTCGACAAAATCATCCAAAAAGACAGCATATGAAACTCGTTGGAGCCAAGTTTATCTTGGTGGAGGAGAGTATAATGTAGGATGGAGACTCGGTTAGGTTGTTGTCCGATTAGATTTTAAATTTTGGAAGTATTGTCATCGTTCATAGGATCCAATCAGAAAATATACAGTTACCTCAGTCGACGAGGACTGTTGCTTTGGTATCTTGTAAATAAGAAGCTGACACTTCATCGACTATAGCTGTTGATAATGAACTGATGACACGACCATTGAGTTGTTGTCCAAGCATTGGCGTTTCGTCCCCATCGCTTTTGTCCTATGTTTGATTTCCTCTCCCCAATCTGATCCTTCATAGTCTATCGCTATTCCACCATTCCAACGTCTTCTTCTCTCTCTAATCTCTATACTGCTTCCGTCCGACATCGCGGGGCACGCAGCATAGATTAGGAATAAGAGCAAGCAAATCACCACCCGGGCAAAGCCAAGGGACAGCCCGATGCCGTGCAAGACTGGCATCGGTCGCCATTCTTGAGTAAGGAAACAAATGTGTACGCAAGTTTCATGAATATAGAAAGCTTTAGCTACAAATTTGAGGATAAGTTTCTCATAAAGAGTCATGTGACTTGATATTTTTTTCCTGTTACTGAATCGATCTCAATCTGTTAATTTACAAATTAAATCATGATTTTTCTTTTGTTGAAAGAAACATTTCAATTCATTTCTTCAACAAAAAATAATGAGAGGTACATAAAAATATTTTAAAACCTGGCAAATCTCAAAGAACTGCAAAACAAAACAAATTATAGAATGCAAATAATAAAGCACAATATGCAATTAGCATGCTCCTATCTCTCAATAAAAGATACGTGAAAGTAAACTTTTGGCGGTTTATCACTAGTTTTATTGATGAGCACATGTTGAGATCTCTCCCTCTAATTGCAACGGCTTGTAGTGCACATTTCAATCCAATGGCCCCATTACCATCACTGTGCAGAGACACCGACATCGATATTGTTGACACCTAATTTTTTGCACCTTTGCATAAATAAGGATTTTGTTTTCTTTATTTTATTATTTTATGCATATAGTTAATAGTGGACATTTTTTGCATATTAAGAAAATTTTGGACATATATTGGGCATATATTGTGCATATATTGAGTAGGATGTCTTTGACTCAAATTCAAGAAAGAAAAGAGGGAATTGATTTTTATCAAATTCAAAGAGGCAAATGTGAAAAAGATGAATTCGGTCAAATCTCCCTAGATTGGACCGAATATGTGATTTCTTTTAACAGCATGGAGACCTTTGCTCTCTTGGGGGGGTTCCAAAAGTTTAAGAAAGGGAGCATAGGGAATTCTTCTGCAAAACAAAAGTCTAGTCAAAAGTTTTTTTTTTTTCGGGCAGTCTTCATCTAAGGGAGTTCTGGTCTTCAACGAGTGACAAGGGAGAAACACAACGGGGGTTTGGTCCTCACAAAAGGAGTCTTCTTGATAGAGTCAAATCAGTTCTTTCGTGAGTCTCTTATTGGTTAAACTTGGGGGGGGGGGGGGGTTCTTTTGCTGCTTAATTAAATTCGTGAGAGTCAAATTCGCGAGAGTTTCTTTTGTTGGATGGTTTCTTACCAAGTCTTCTCCTGGGAAACACAAAGAGAGAGAATTGATTAGCACAAAAGAGTAAAGGAAGTCTCAGTCGTTGAAAAGTCAAAAAATAAGGGAGGAAAAACATGTCTTTTCTCTTAATGTGTTATTTTGCCTGAAGGTCTTTTACTCTCTGAAGATTGCGTGAAGAATTAAGAGGCCAAATCAACTTCCTTTGGTGACTCTTGTTTACTGCACATGAATTCCCTGCATCGCCAAGGAGAATTTTGCACCGACGTCCAGCAAGCGCCGCCCTGCTCATTAGTCCATCAAAGAATGTTGTGGCCTCATTGACGTGTCCACAATTTGTGAAGCAATGTCCTTGAAGCCGCGATATACATAGCTCGAGTATTGAAGGAGAAGCAACCAGCCGTGCTGGAATATTTTCTTCGCTGACTTGTGTTAGTCTAAATTTAGCAGGTTGTGATGAAATTTTAGTAGCCAACTCCAGGCCAAAGTCAACCTCCTGCCTTTGTTTTCTTTTGTGGAGAATCAGCCACGAAAAAGTCCTTTCACCACCGAAGAAGTCCTTGCATCAAATCCTTGCACGCATCAAGTCCTTGCAAATAAATCGTTGCACTTTGGAGCGAAGCCGATTTTTCCATAAACGATTGTCAATCTACGAATTAGCATATCTTGAGGAGCTCTTCTTCTATGGCGTTGACTTTTTCGGCTAACTTTGTCATCATCCGCCACAACCCGAGAGAACCATTAAAGTTTCGGACACCGCCAATTTCCTCATTGTCGATCGTGCATCCACTCGTGGAGCCTTTAAAGACCCACCGCCGGTCCAACAAAAATCTGGTCAACTATAGCCTTGGTCAAACGGCAAGATTCGGTCTCAGTGAAGAAAATAAAAAAATTCAAAGGGGAGATACATGGCTTGCTCTCTAGTCATCCACTCAACGCCGCGGGACATCAGCAATGTGGCAACCTCCAGTGTTGGTCTTATTTTGCAGGTTTTTCGGTGACCTTGAAGTGCTCATCGATTTAAGCAGTGTTCATATTGTCATCACTGAGTCCGTTCCTTTGCTGAGCAAAAGCTCCCCACCATGAAGCACCGTGAGCCCGTGAAGTCTAGGATTTGAGCTTGGAAGGTTGATTAGGTAAAAATCTTATCCCAAGTTGATTTGAGTGTTTGATTGGTGTTATTTCTTATTTAATTTACTTGTGTTGGTTAATTTAGATGTCATTTGCATGCTAGAATAAATTTGGTATGTTTTCCTTTATTTGCATGCTAGAATAAATTTCATGATTTTATTTGCTTTGCACATTTAGATTAATTGCACGTTTATATTAAGAATTGCATGTTTAGATTAGTTGCACGTTTACGTTATAAATTGCATGTTTAGATTTAAAGTTTCACATTTTGAAAATCACATGCTTAGTAATTTGCACGTTTAGGTAAATTTTCATATTTAGTTTAGATTGCATATTAGATATTTTTGTTAGGATAATTTTGGCTAGATTGCATTCTATGATATTATTCTTGGTTGAGTAGATTTTAGTTTAAATTAGGAATTAATATATATTGTTTCCTAATTTAGATTATATGATATTTGGCTATGGATAATTAGGCTAATTAAATCATAAAAAAATTCCAAAAAAATTTGCATTTTATATATATTTCATTAGATTTGTTGCATTTAATGTTTAGAGTTTAATACATGGCATATTAGATTTTATTAGATTTGATTTGGTTAGATTAGATACTTTATTTGATTTGATCTGATTTTTATGCATGATATATTTTATTAGATCTTTTGATTTATTTTGTTATTTCATTCCTTTCTTGAATTTTTATTAATGTTTGAGTATTCGCGTGGTCACCATTGCATGTTAGGGATAGATTTAAAATTAATCCAACCTGTCTGCCGATTTTTGGAAATAAGTGAAAAGGTACCGAAAGGGTGTTAGATTAGTCTAGCATAACCAAGTCCCCGATCTTATAGATCTCTAGTTCATAGGAGTAAAGCATAGCTCTCGATACTTTACATGGGTTCCTAATCAACCCACCAATCTCTGGTTAGGCCAATTTCATTGTTTTCAAAAATTTGTTTGGTAGCGAGGATTCCAAGTACGTCCCTAACTCATGTGTTGACTATTTTTGCAGGGTTCTTTGAATGCTTTTATTTAAAGTGTTGCTTGATTTAAATTGTTGTGCATGTTCTAATTGCTTTAGCACTACGCTTTAGCACTACACTTTAGCACACACAACTTGCCGCCGAACCTGGACCGCATAGGATCACCTAGGATGGTGTTAAGATAGATGCCACTCCAACCACATGCCCGCGGCCCAAGTCGCCTATCTCAACTCCGAAATTTCTTTCTTGGTGTCAAGAGTATCCACCCCAGTCTACAAGCCTGCGACCCGGGTCGACTCTTCGACTGTGCCGGAGTCATAAGGACCTGACTTAGTACGCGCGCCTGCGGCTAGTCCGATCATCCTTATGGCTCCACTTTACTAAGCCTTTTAGAGTAAAAATCGAGCTGCACTTTTCATGCGCATGTTTATGTGATTACCCCTGATCTACTTGCGAAGTAAGCTTTCTATCCCTATTCTTTGAATTTCATTTACGTTTTTGTGTGCTTTGAGCCGGTCCATGATAAGTTTAGGTCAGTAATGTCTTCATGATGCTTTTTGAGTATAAACAATTTTTTTCATCAAATTAAGAAAAAAAAGTTCAATTGTCTTCTTTTGAAGTGTGTCACATGTCACCATTTTCTCAAGCAAATCTGTCTTTCATTAAAAAAAAAAGGAAAAAAAATTTTAAAAAAAGGTGTTAGTCAAATTGAGTCATGGACCTTCTCCTCCTTTTTTGCGCGTTATGCTTATCTGTCATTTCTTTTCTGTTTAGGTGATGACGGAGCATCCTCGTCCACCTATTCTTACGCAGTTAAGAACTAAAATGTCGGATCAAATTGAACTCCGTAAGCATGTCACTAGCATGGAAGAGATGATGAATCAATTTTTCACTTTGATGCAAGAAATGACGGCTGAACACGAAGCAGCCCGGAAGATGATCCCGTTTTGATAATAACGTTGTCGTCGAATTTGACGAAGAGATGCCTCCTCTGGAAGATGATCTTGTTTCCACTCGTGGGAGAAGAACCAATGCTGATAACATGCTTAAGACATAGCATGAAAAACACCTTGCAAGGTCTCCAAGACTCGTCTCCGATAGACCTCTCAATCTACTCCAGGGTGAAGATGCCAAAAAAGTTTAAGATGCCCAAGTTTGAGAAGTATGATGGCACAACATGTCCAAGGGCTCACCTATAGATATACTTGATGCGGATGACTCCTTATGTTGATAACATTCCTCTAATGATCCAATCATTCTAGGCTAGTTTGACCGGTCTCGCTCTGAGGTGGTACATTACAAAAGGCATAAACCTTTTGGAGACTTAGGATGCGAGGCTTTTCTGAAGCAGTACAAGTACATAATAGACATTACTTCTTCTCGTGACGACCTTGAACGTGCTGAGAAGAAAAGAATTGAGTCGTTTAAGGAATGTGCCATTCGATGGAGGAATCTAAATGCCCAGGT
The DNA here is from genome assembly GCA_030064385.1 of Melaleuca quinquenervia. Taxonomy (NCBI): domain Eukaryota; kingdom Viridiplantae; phylum Streptophyta; class Magnoliopsida; order Myrtales; family Myrtaceae; genus Melaleuca; species Melaleuca quinquenervia. The sequence goes on from CM057718.1 coordinate 12,180,812, forward strand.
TGATCCCGAGCCAGCTGATTTGGAGTTAAGGAAGATATTCATCAAAACTCTCCCGCATGAATATCGCACTCGGATGACAGCCATAACTGCCAATACATTTAATCAGCTCATTCCAGTGGGGGAGCAAATTGAGATTGGGTTAAAGGACGGATGGTTCAATGAATCGTTCAGAAGGTTTAATGTGAGAAATGAAAAAGAGCTTGAAGCTGAAGTTAACATGACTAGTTCACAGCCTGTCGGCATGCAAAAAGGTACAAGTCGTCAACGAAGGGGTAGGAGACAATTCATGTCTCTCCCCACAGTTTTGTCTAAAGTTTTACCGATCCTCCAAAAGAAAGGTTTGCTTTCCCATGAACCAAAGCGACCTAATGCTGAGAAGTTCTCCAACTTTGATCCGTCTAAGAAATGTGATTACCATATGGGAGAAGTTTGTCATTCTACTGATGATTGCTATGCTTATGCAGGATCTCTTGGACACAAAGACACTCTCTTTCAACACTGGTCAACCAAACGTCCAGTGTAATCCCTTACCCGACCATAATGGAAGTGCGAATGAGATCACTAAGTAGAGAATTTCATGTACTCCTCTAAGGAGTCTTTTGTTGCTTGCTAGTATTTCTTGCTTTTTAGAATTTCAATTCTTGTTTGAGTTTTGATTATTAAGGTTTGAGCAGTTGCATTTTCCATTTTAATAATGTAATTCATTTGATTAATGAAATTACAAGTTTGTTTTTATTTTGAGGACATGTTGAAATACACCAAACTAGCCCGATGATGATATCCAACAATTAAAAAAAAATCATCCAATGAGAATTTTGAGGGCTGGGTTTCTTCATGTTTTCTTGTTCAAAAAAATTCAAAACAAAATTCAAAAACAGGTGCATGTTAGATAAACATTTGTTAGTTTTTCTAACCTATTTACTTTATGTGTCAGAGCCTAACTCATCTTGTCCAATTAAGGATTGGCGCTTTCCAAAAAAAATAATTTGCAGAGATTAACATGCAAAACTATGGAACATTTTCCAATATGGCAGAGACATTGTTTTGTTGGGTGATGAAGGTTTCTACAATCTTAGATTTCATTTATTTGAAATCATATTCATGCACGTTCTTTGATGCAGGGGGCAAGAACAAAAATGTGGCATCAAAGATTGAATTTCTGTGGTGATAATTTGTATGTTCACACCCAAGAGCAACCAATGGACTTTCATTTTTTATCACTTTCTCTTGCATATGATATCATGTTCATGCTATGCTTGGATGTTATTTTTGAGAAAGACGAATTGTTTGAAATAAGCTACGTTTCGAGTGCCAATGGCGATGTATTGGTATCTCACCCCGAGTACTTATGGCGATGCATAGGTATCTCACTTTGAATTGCTAATGGCGACGTATTGGTATCTTACCTTGAGTACCGATGGCGATTTATCGGTATCTCATCTCGAGTGCCTATGATGATGTATAGGTATCTCCTTTTCAAGTATCTCATCTCAAGAGCATCACTTTCGAGTATTGATGATGATGTATCGGTATCTCATCCCAGATCCCTGTGGCAATGTACAGGAATTCAAGCTTTAGTCAAAAATCCGAGTCTCCATTTGCCTCTGTTGTGACCGATTGATGTTCGAGCCTCAAGCAAACAAACCAGGTAATCTTACTGTCTTTCTTTTCTAACCAAAGTAGGAGTTCGGGCCTAAGGAAGCGGTTCCAAAATTCATTCAATTCATGCCTTAACCTACCAAGGTAAGTGATTTCAAGTATATTTCTCTTTCGCTTCATTTGCATTCATCATGCTGTAATTACATTTTTTTAAAATGAGAGTCAATCTCAACAAAAATATCATGCATAACATTTGCATTTAATCAATCTGGATGTCCCCTACTTATTTAATGTTGCGTTCTATATGTGAATACTATTTGCTGACTTATTCAATTGAGTTAATTCAGTTAGTCAAATAAGCATTTTATTCTAGAATGATCATATTCTTTGGAGAATTTGTGATGGGATTTGAATGTAAATTGAGCAAATTAAGATCAATCCCACGCCAACAAGTAAGTAACTGTAGGTATGTTTTCCTTTTCTACATCATGTCCATGCATTAACATCCACATAGCATTGCATTTAGAATAAAATTCAAAAAAAAAAAGAGTCAATCATATTGCATTTGCATAGCAAAAATTAGGTTTCAATAGTCTTTGAATGCAACCTCTGCGAGCTCACCTTCAAAGAGGAGCAGCTGTTGATATCTAATTTTTTGCGCCTTATTTTATATAAATAGGGATTTTTTCTTTATTTTATTATTTTATGCATATAGTTAATAGGGGACATTTTTGCATATCAAGAAAATCTTGGACATATATTAGGCATATATTGTGCATATATTGAGTAGGATGTCTTTGACTCAAATTCAAGAAAGAAAAGAGGGAATTGATTTATCAAATTCAAAGAGGAAAATGTGAAAAAAGATGAATTCGGTCAAATCTCCCTAGATTGGACCGAATATGTGATTTCTTTTAAAAGCATGGAGACCTTTGCTCTCTTGGGGTGGGGGGGGGGTCCCAAAAGTTTAAGAGAGGGAGCGTAGGGAATTCTTCTACAAAAAAAAAGTCTAGTCAAAAGTTTTTTTTCGGGTAGTCTTCATCTGAGGGAGTTGTGGTCTTCAACAAGTGACAAGGGAGAAACACAAGGGGGGTTCGGTCCTCACAAAAGGAGTCTTCTTGATAGAGTCAAATCAGTTCTTTCGTGAGTCTCTTATTGGTTAAACTTGGGGGGCGGGGGGTTCTTTGCTGCTTAATTAAATTCGTGAGAGTCAAATTTGTGAGAGTTTCTTTTGTTGGATGGTTTCTTACCAAGTCTTCTCCTGGGAAACACAAAGAGAGAGAATTGATTAGCACAAAAGAGAAAAGGAAGTCTCAGTCGTTGAAAAGTCAAAAAAATGGGAGGAAAAACATGTCTTTTCTCTTAATGCGTTATTTTGCCTGAAGGTGTTTTACTCTCTGAAGATTGCGTGAAGAATTCAGAGGCCAAATCAACTTCCTTTGGCGACTCTCGTTTACTGCACGTGAATTCCCTGCATCACCGAGGAGAATTTTGCACCGACGTCCAGCAAGCGCCGCCCTGCTCATTAGTCCATCAAAGAACGTTGTGGCCTCGTTGACGTGTCCGCGATTTGTGGAGCAACATCCTTGAAGCCACGATCAACATAGCTCGAGTATTGAAGGAGAAGCAACCCGCCGTGTTGGAATATTTTCTTCGCTGACTTATGTTCGTCTAAATTCAGTAGGTTGTGAGGAAATTTTAGTAGCCAACTCCAGGCCAAAGTCAACCTCCTGCCTTTGTTTTCTTTTGTGGAGAATCAGCCACGAAGAAGTCCTTTCACCACCGAAGAAGTCAACCTCCTGCCTTTGTTTTCAAAATTTTGTTTGGCAGTGAGGATTCTAGATACGTCCCTAACTCATGTGTTGAATGTTTTTGCAGGGTTGTTTGAATGCTTTTATTTAAAGTGTTGCTTGATTTAAATTGTTGTGCATGTTCTAATTGCTTTAGCACTACACTTTAGCACACACAACCTGCCGCCGAACCTAGACCGCATAGGATCACCTAGGATGGTGTTGAGATAGATGCCACTCCAACCGCATGCCCACGGCCCGAGTCGCCTATCTCAGCTCCGAAATTTCTTTCTTGGTGTCAAGAGTATCCACCCCAGTTTACAAGTTTGCGACCCAGGTCGACTCTTCAACTGTGCCAGAGTCATAAGGACTTGACTTAGTACACGCGCCTGTGGCTAGTCCGATCATCCTTATGGCTCCACTTTGCTAAGCCTTTTAGAGTAGAAATCGAGCTGCACTTTTCATGCGCATGTTTATGTGATTACCCCTGATCTACTTGTGAAGTAATCTTTCTATCCCTATTCTTTGAATTTCGTTTACGTTTTTTTTTTGGTGCTTTGAGTCGGTCCATGATAAGTTTAGGTCAGTAATGTCTTCATGATAGTTCAAGAGAGCAAAGTCTATAGATTTACAACTAAATATAGATTGGGAGAGGAGAACGGTCTAATTTCGGAAAGGTTGTGGAACCATGTCACGAACATCCTTCTCGATAGCTACTGACTAGATGAGTGATAGAATTGGACTTTATTGTCACTCGCTATCAGGTGCAGATACTTATTCATACACACAAATTCTCACAACAGATTGGGAGAAAAAAGATAAGATAATCAAAGTAGCAAAAAATAAAATTAAAGGCTAAGTAGGCTCCTCGCTTCAGAATTTGAAACTAAGACATATATGAGAGTTTCCAAAGATGATAAGAGTTTTTGGAAGATGAAGGGTTTACACAGAGAGCGAGAGAGAGAGAGAGAGAGAGAGAGAGAGAGAGAGAGAGAGAGAGAGAGTTTTCAACTATGTAACTCATGACCGATTATACATCTAATTTTGTACTTTAAATGTTTGTATGTTGGGACACAAAAGGGTATATTTTCATTTGTTTCCGGTCTAGGAAATGTCTTCCAACAATGACTTTGATTAGTGGCTTACAAAGTGACAGACTCAACCCATACCGGAGATAACTAATATAAATGTGGGTGACATCTATGCTTATAACTGAGTAATCAAAAGAATGATTTGAACATATATCTTTTAAGTAGAGATGGAAAAAAATAAAAACGCAATTTTGCGTGTAAATTTCGTCTCCCCATTGTAAAAGCACTACATCTGGTTTTGTAATTACTCCAATACTTAAAGACATTGTTCAAAGACTACGCTTTGGTTATAATCAAAACTGTCTTAGGGATTCTTCAGCATCCAAACAAAGCAAATTGGGAGTTGCTACTCAATCAACAATAGTTGTCCAAGGACATTTATGGAGAGCACTTGGATGGGATTTTGGATTGGCTTTAGTATCCGCTAAGAAATATTATCCTCACCAAAACAAGAGATACTATATTTTGTGGAAGTACATCACCAAAAAACGACGGTGCGTTTAAAATTTTAATATTTATTTGTATTCAAAGTTTTTAGCATTTATCTATCTATTTATTTTAATATTTATTTGTACGAACAAAAAGATTAAAAATATAATTGAAGACCTATTTATTTCTATTTTGTTTATCACATGCCTTAAAAGTTAAAACTACCCAATGCTCACTCTTCGTTAAAAAAATCATCAAATTCGACATGTTAATAACTACCCATGATTATTCCAAACCATGATTATTCATTCAAATTCGACATGTTAATCAATCATTTTAACTCCTTAACAATGTTAGTAATTTATCTTCATACATAAACCAATCACTTCATAATATATGCCTTAGTAATTGTAAAGCATACTCAAGACTACTCTCCAAAGCTTCATTGAGGTTTAGATTAAATCATGTTGGTACCCGACAGGGATATTTACATAATGTTCAGATGGACAGCGTTCCTAAAAGTTCTCCTCTTACGTGATAGTATATGATATCTACTAATTGAAGTTACAAATTTTTCTGTTCAAGGGAAAAAAATAAAAGAAAAAAGAAAATGCATGTCATTTCCTCATGTGGATACTTCCATTTACCTCTCGCAACTTCGCAGTTTGATTCTTCTTTGAAGGCACACTGCAATATGAAGAAATCAATGTTGGACAGATTGGGTCTTTAGCAATTAATGCAATGGGTTATTCGACTAAAGCCTTATTCTTTCGAAGATCTATCTAAGAACTCACGGTTTTACCCCACACATGCATTTGCTTGTCTCCTCTCTTAAAAGTAGAATATCATCGATAATCCATCGATATATGGCAACTATATTCGTTACAGGATGCATTTTATTAGGTTCACTCACTATGTAAGAAAGAAGTTGCACTTTCGCCTTTAAAATAGTTAACATGCATGGAGATGAAGTCGATCATATGATTATCTCCAAATATACAATTCATCCATCAACCGTCAACATGTCTTAAAATAAAAGCATTATGAGTGGATCTAATAACAACTTGTATTAGATTAGTTAAAGATGCGGGTGTTAGACGAAATTATTCTATAAAACTCAAATATGATATTACATTAATATGAGCAATTTTTCCCAATGCCAAACAATGGGAATTGATGGCCTACAAGGGAATTTCCTACTGGTCCACAGCTAAGCCATCACGTTTTTCCTGCCTAATCATTCAAGGGATAGGCGTGCCAGCAAAGTCCGTCTCACCACCAGAAGACGACAGCCGACCTTTTGTGATGTCACTCGCCGCTCCAGCCGACCCTTGACCGCGAACATCGACACGTGGTGAGCCACTACCGACAATGCCTTTCTCTCTCTCTCTCTCTCTCTAGAGAGATAGAATTGGTTTAGCAACCCTTATTAGGATGCTGATTGGTGGTGGGATCATAACAGTGCAATATGAAGAATCTAATAAGATGATGAGATAGAAAATTGGGCATCACCATAATGGAAATTTCTCATTCTTTAACGATTGCAATTGGTTATTAGATAGAAAAATTAATTATGACAAAGCTGCTTTATAAGACAAATCTTATTAGTCGATATCATACGGTATTTATCAAATATATTTGATCTTAAATGATTCGACTCTCAAAGTATTAATTATCTGCAATGCGGTAATAGTTAGTGCATCGAAAATTACAAAAAAAATTAACACATCATTTCATAAATTCCCTATAACCCTATTTACAAAAAAAATCATTAGATGAATGGAACAAAATATAATCATGAATGAACAAAACGAATCGACCAAATCAGGAGCTCCTAGACCAAACCAAATTGGCCAGTTCGGCCTGCTTTCAGTTTAATCACTCGATTGGTTCTCGATTTCATAAAGAATTGCACCGTCCAAATTAAAAGGAATATATATATATATATATATATATATATTTGTTTGTTCCTTAAATGCAATCCCTAAGCGCAACTAGACAAGCTGGAGCAACCAAGGCACGCAACTCTTTTCGGGCAAAACGCAATGAGTATACAGCCTGACATTGCTGTTCACCTAAACAAGAAGCGGAAAGGTTTTTCCTCTTCGCGAACCATGTGGGGAAAACAAAAAAGAATAGTGAGCTCTACCAGCAAGAGAAGAGAAAGGGAAGTTGTTTCCACGATCTATGTATAAAATGAGGGGGGGAAAAGGAAAAGAAAATCAAGAACGCCAAGAAGGGGACGCAAAACCGAGTCATAATCTGGTGGGGTACAATGACAATGAAATGACAAGAACTAATGGTCACCCACAATAGAAAGAAGCTGAGAACATCCGGCTTTATCCACCCTCAGAGACACAGAGCTTAGTGGAAACACTGAGTTCAGTCAGTGACTCTGGGATCAACAATCTGCTTGCAGAGTGTTTACTTAAAAGCAGAAGGTGATTATGCGAGAGAGAGAGAGAAGAGACAGGGTTGTCAAAGTTCACCTTGGACAGCCAAAATAGGGAATGAAAACATCTCGAATACCTCATTCTTGTATAGGCATAGAGAGAAAGAGAGAGGATTACTTCCTTTCCGGACAAAGCAAGTCATTAAAAGTCAATGATAGTTAGCGGTCATTGAATTCATTAGAATGTCCAGAAATCGGACCGGACCAATCTCATCAGTTGGCTATTCAATGCCATTCTCAATTCATAGATGGGAACCGGCCATCTTAAACTATAATGGCCATTTTTGTTTCTAGTGGGCTTTAATCAATGATCGTGAAGATGAGGAAATCAATTCCGTGATATTCTCTTTGGAAAGTGACGGTCGGGCAGCAGGGCCAGCTAGTTGCCACGTGTAACTATCCGAGTGGATGGGTAGACAAAAAACTTGGAAAATGAGTGAGGCGTGAAAAATTGGGGTGGGTGGTGGTGGCGAGGCGCATGTGTAGAGTGGACGGTGGGACGACACCTTATGCTTCGGACATCTCGCACTCGCTAGAAACTGCGATCGGTGGGTCCCGACCACAGCAGTGGAGGTGACGTGTCAGAATATGAGCCACTCCGCTTCTGCCGTTCGCACGGTGGGGATAAGGATACGAAGCTCCCGAGTAAGTGCAGTGTCACCCAATTATGAGAGATCGGACAAAACACACTCCATCGAATCAAAAGAAGAGGTCGGAAAGTTTCGGGGTGCTTGGAATGGGGCTTTCCTTTCACGTGCTAACGAACGAAGGGGGGGATTTCAAAGGTCCTTGATGCCTTCGTTGGAATTTACTTTTCTTCCAACTTTTTAGGTGCATGACAGCAGAAACTGTTCATTAGCTTAAATTATCCTGAGTTTGGGACTCATTTGACTAGAACGTACTGGACTTTACACAGTGCGTGCTCGGTTATTATTATGATTACTCGAATGTAAACTTTATGATTGTTTTATGGAAAATTATGTTGTTTGAGAATGATAGGTAAGAAATGGACATGTTTTTAGGAGTTTTATTAATCTAGCTCTTGATTTTTGCTGTAATTTTGTGGCCTTCGACTTTACCATTGTTCTCAAAGCATAATGTCCACATATCTCGCATCTATTTTCCAATTTATTCAAGGAGAAAAAAAAAAAAGCAAAGTTGAAAGGTAGAAGTCGGAGGAGGACAACTTTTCCTGCTTTGATATTTCGGGTGGCTTAGTAATAAGGCAGATTAATGTCAAGGCATCAAAAATAAGAGTTAGACCGAAAACTTAGTAGGAAATTATTTCTCCTCTAGAGCTCATAGGCGTCGATAATCTAAAGTAAAATTTATGTGGTCACCTACAACCGATTAAGTTCCATAGATGGGAGCTTTAAATAATTCACATAATTCTTGCATTTCAAAAGTTGGGATAGGACAATTTATTCCCCGACGAAGAATTTGTTGCCAGATCTAGAACCTATCGAACTTGTCAGATTTCACCAGGTCCCCCCCCCCTGCGTCCGTTGCTCTAGAGATTGGGTATGGAGCTATTCGTGACCTCGAGAAGTCAAAGATGGTGAGCCATGACCCTTTCTTTAGTTTAGGGACCCTTTAGAGCTCTACCTAATACCGTGCTACTAGCCGTTTCGTTTTCTCCATATATTCCTGGCTTCTGCTTGTATCCCTCGTGGACCATAGCACGATAGCACCCAACCTTGCCCTAAACCCGTTGGTTTTCATTGGAGCTAAGTTCATGTACGCGTTATTCGTGCCATATAAGGAAGCAATGCACAATTCATCAGCTGATAGAACCAAAGCGGGAGCCGGTTTGGTAACATGGTGCATGGCCCTATTGCATAGATTTCGTGTTGTTAGGTTTTTACAAGAAGCGGTGGATGTTAACTTGGGACCGACGCTCACCAAACGGTAGTGGTAGAACGGAAGAGGCACGGAGGTAGTGTAAATCAAGAGGGTGGGACCGGAAGAAGGCAGGTGTCACCATCAGGGCGGAGGGTCGGCGGGCTCAAGCCATTCTCAAGGGCCACTAACTTGGTCACCCCCGAGCACAGGCCCCAATAAATACGACCCCTTCTTCACTTCTCTTGCACCACACTGCAGTCGTCAAGTCTCTTAGGAGCAAGCAAAGCGAGCCCTCTCTCTCTCTCTCTCTCTCAAGCAATAAGCGGAATGGCCAAGGACATGGAGGTCGGAGGCGGGCACGGCTCGTTCCAGGGGAAGGACTACCAGGACCCGCCGCCGGCGCCGCTGGTGGACGCGGAGGAGCTGGGGAAGTGGTCCTTCTACAGGGCTATCATTGCGGAGTTCATCGCCACGCTCCTGTTCCTCTACATTACCGTCCTCACCGTGATCGGCTACAAGAGCCAGATTAGCGGCGGCGATGGGTGCGGCGGCGTCGGCATCCTTGGCATTGCCTGGGCCTTCGGCGGCATGATCTTTGTCCTCGTTTACTGCACTGCCGGCATTTCAGGTGGCTTCTCCTCTCCTCTCTATTTTCTGGTTTCCTCATCACTTCTTGTCAAAGCTGTTTTTTTTTTTTTTTCTGGCTCGGACTTGCGATTGCTTGATTTCCATTATATAAACAAAGATTGCGTCATTTTCAGTTTTTTTCTTTTTTTTTATTTGGAATGATTCGAGTCAAAATTATATAAAGCGAACCTAACTTTTTTCCCTTTAGAGTATTTTCTTTAGCTGCATGATCTAATTGAATTTTGCTTGTTATTCATATCTGGATAGTGTGACGCATGTATATTTAACTGTTTTTAAATGAAAATATTGAAAACTTTCATGACGTATAAAAAATTATGTGTAAAATAACATATGGTTATCTCATAATTGTTCAGATTTAGACAATAGTTTAAATTACCTAAAAGGCAAAAATCATCCCAACGATTGCATACTCATTGACCTCAGAATGGAGTCTCTATCTCAAATTACATAACGGATCGATGAAGTGCCGCAACATACGTACTCCTTCTGAGGAAAATTGGATCCATGTTGATGTATCGGCTCATTAAATAATGTGGCTGTACGTATCTCTCTGTGGCTTATAGCCAAATTGGGATAGAGTGCTAATTACCTTTTGGGGTATTGTTGTGGTGTCTTTTCACAGGAGGTCACATAAACCCAGCAGTCACCTTCGGGCTGTTCTTGGCGAGGAAGGTGTCGTTAGTCCGAGCCATACTCTACATGGTGGCTCAGTGCTCGGGCGCCATATGCGGGTGCGGTCTGGTGAAGTCGTTCCAGAAGGCGTACTATAACGAGTATGGCGGCGGCGCCAATGAGCTAAATGATGGTTACAGCACCGGCACCGGTTTGGCCGCAGAGATCATCGGAACCTTCGTCCTTGTCTACACCGTCTTCTCGGCCACTGACCCAAAGAGAAACGCCAGAGACTCCCACGTTCCCGTGAGTACCGACGTCACAACCTATATAATTATACAAACTATCGGGACATAGTCGCGTTTAGGCTACTGAAGATAACATTTTTTGAGGATTTTGTCCGACAGATTTGGCTTTCAAGTTGACCTAATCTTGTTTCCAATGAAATAGGTGTTGGCTCCACTGCCCATTGGATTCGCCGTGTTCATGGTTCATCTCGCCACCATCCCAATCACAGGAACCGGCATCAACCCGGCTCGAAGCTTTGGAGCTGCAGTTATGTTCGGCAAGCAAAAGGCATGGGATGACCAAGTATGCCTACTAACACATGGCCTTGAATCTTTTTTCTTTTTCCTATAAATTGAGATTGCTAGTACTAACATCCACCAATTCTTGTTTTTGTTTGTTTTGTTTCGATCAGTGGATCTTCTGGGTCGGACCATTCATCGGCGCAGCAATTGCTGCATTCTATTACCAATTCATCCTGAGAGCTGGAGCTGTCAAGGCCCTCGGGTCCTTCAGAAGCTCATCTGTCGTATAGATTCTCTCCGGGCGATGCTCTGTCCTGGCTTTGTGGAGTCTCCGGGACTTAAGGATGGAAACTTAAGCTGTAAAATTTCGTGTTGTTCTCTGCTTGGCACTTGGTTTTTGGCTGTGCCCCAAGAATTAGCTTCTATCTGCTTTGCTATGTCAGCTGTTTCTTTGGTACTTGTCGGCCCTTTTAGCATGCGGTCAATGAGTTCAGGGTGCTTCTATTTACATGAATTCCATGAATGCATTTCGCTCGCCTTATTCCAATTTGAATAGCCAAGCTCTTTTAGTACGGACAAATCAGTTGGCGGACTATGTCGATCACTAGAATTTGGAACATAATCAAATCTCAATTCATGATTTTTTTTTTCATGAAAATATGGAAACAATAGGAGTTATCTCAAATGCTAACTCTAGCGATGAGTATGGGGCGGGGATATGATCATCCTATCCTTGCCTCATGGTGGGAAAATTTGCCCCACTGCCATACCATGACTCATACAGTGTGGGCGGGCCTAAAGATTGGGGATAGAGTAGCTTGTATGGGGTAGTAAGAACTCGTCTCATCGTATATAATATCAATCATAAACAATTTACAGTAAAAAAATTGTAACTTTCATAGATTACTAATACGGGGTAGGTATATTATTGAGTCCTTAAATATGTATTCTATTGAGATAATTGGAGTTGGATTATTTTCGACCGAACCCAACCAATTCATTTAATGGCCCTAAGTAGACAAGACTAGCTTCTTGGTAAAAACATGAACAAATGTAGACACAAATTGATCTTCTTTTCCTGGCTGTGTCTCTCCATTCTAACCTTATTGCTTTCCTAACATGTCTCGACATCTACATCTTAAGAGGAAACAAGCTAAAGAAGTAACCACTAGATCAAGATTCAGAAAACAATACAGTCTTGAGTGTAGCAGAAGAGGTTTTCATTACCACCGAGATCTTATAAAGTTAGAGTTCAGGGAGTAATTTCAATAATTACAATTCAAAATCCTATTGTCCGTTTGGTCGATATTAAGCACATTTGGTATGAAACACACGCCACGATGTTCCATCGTCTCATTGGAGCACGTGTGAGTATTGTCTATAATACGTGTATAAACACCGCACGAACCTCAACCAGTCACTCATTTTACAAATCCAAAAGCTCAAAGTAAGTCGTTCTCGACTTTTAACTTCTTATATCAAGTGTAGCGAAGATTTCTTATCTGGCCCGCAATACGCTTTCTGGATCGTGGGATATCCACTTCAATCAATGTAAATGTAGCTCGTATCCATCGACCTCAACTTCATGTTACTTCAGGACATCTCATAATTATTATAAACTTAGACGTCTCCCCATGATCTTTTTAAAGCTTAAGAGTCTCGACCATGCGTCCACTCCCTGATGCCAGACGCAATTGCTCGTGGGAGAAAACAATCTCAAGCCTGCCTGACAACCTTATGTTTACGTCGTACATCTACATGTGTGGATATCCGATTTCCAGAGGATTACAGTTCATCTAAAGAAGATCATATACGTTCAAATAAAGACAGTCTCGTGTCTTTCATTTACTTTTACCCGAGTACAGTACAATTCTCAGTACACAATGGAATGACATTAAAAATCCATGCGATCCCTTGTCACTGTTTGTTTCTTTGATATGATGTCTCTCTCAAACGAATGATGTTAATTCCTCTGTTTGGTTTATGGGACTGTTCACACCAAAAGATAGCCAAGTTGTCGACATGGGAAACGTACGACGAAGGCATTAATTACATGTCCCATCGTCGACCACCGTAGAAAGGGTTTATCCATTTTAGTGCATCCGTGATGGTTCAGTAATAGTGACGTAAGATCAAAGATGGTCGATAAGTGTTTGTAACAAAGATTGTCGTGTTGCTAACACGAGGGAAACATAACAGAGGCATGAGGCAACGTGGAAGCATCCGACCAATGGCGAATAGATAGAGCAATCGGTATCGATGTTGACACTTCGATAACAACTCCATCGTCGAAGAAGACAACGTAGGGCAAAAAATGTTCGATAAGAATATTGGTAAATATGATCGACAAGACCCGCAAAAGTAGGCGAAAAATATCAATGCGACATCACGGCCGATTGCATGCCTAAAACCATAAGAGGTTGACTAATACAAGTCGATTTAATAAAATGGGTCAAAAATCTATGTTTTAATTTATATTAGATAATATGGATCATTAGTGAGTTAATTTGAAAACTTAAATGGATTACCTAATAATTTAATGGATCTTGAATAGGTTTTAAATGGATCATAAATAAATTACTTAATTAACTTAAACTATCTTTTAGGCTTTAAAAAATATTATATTGTAATTATTAAAAAAAAGAAAATGAAGTATTTACATTTCCCCCTTTTTTTCTCTTTTTCTTTTCTCTTTTTTCCCTCTTTCTCCATTGATTGCCAGCCATGGTGACAATCAGTAACCAGCCAAGAGGCAAGGAAGGAGCTTGCTAGATTTCGGCAAGCTCAAGAGGTTGAGACCCGCTAGACTCATGTGAGGCCAAGACCTCTCTAGACTAGCGAGCTCGAGCCTTGCCAAGGTCGACGAGCTTGAACTCACTCAAGAGGCCAAGTCGCGAGCCGCCAACTTGACCCTGTTGAATCTCAAGCGTCACCAAGATCTGACAAGTCTAGCTTGACCTAAGGTTGATGAGCTTGAGACTTGCTAGATCCAGTGGGATTGAGCTTGCCTAAGACCACCAAGCTCAAGACTCATTGAATTTCTACAAGCTTGACCTTGCCCTAGCAAATCTCAAGCGTCACCCGAGGAAGACAAGGCTTGAGACTTACTAGTCAGCTTCCCCATTCACTTATGGCCAATCGTCGATGGCAGTAGCAGATAGGTGGCCAGAGAAAAAGCAAAATAAAATTTATAATTAAAAATTATAAAAATTATATCGCCTAAAGTGTTTTAACAATGCCTTTTTCAAAAAAAAAAACTATGAGAAGCAAGTTTTCTTAGATCTAGTTAAATATGAAAGTATTTTAACAATATGAATCGAGTCATATAAGTGCAGTATGAGTCGATAAATTATATTAAATGGAAATGGGTCAAAATTGGTAAATATGAGTCTAACAATTTTCAACCTTACTATTAGCATAAAATTTGTTCTAGTTCGGTAAGTTATTTTTATGTTAATTTTAAAGATATTTATTATTTATTATTTATTATATTTATATTTATATTTATAAAAATATAGTAATTTAAAAGGAGAGAGAGAGAGAGATATAGAAGAAAAAGAAAAGAAAAAAAAGAAAAAATTCAAACAAAGTAGGGGTGAGCAGCCTTGGACTAACCCAACCTAGTCGATTTTGGTTCGATTTTTAAGACAAATGGGTTGGTCATCGATCCTGAAATATCTAATCCGATACTGTATGGGTTAGTCATTGGTCTTGAGATTTTGGATTGATTCAACTCGGACCAACCCGACCTATATAATATATATAAATATTAAACCTGCCATTTTTTCTTAAGCCCATGAGAAAAGTCAGTTTCAACTTTAGCCTTCTTCTTTAGTTCTTCTTGCGGAGCCCAAACCAAGTGTAGAAGGCCAAGCCCACGGCCCAGGAGGTAGGAGCAACCAACATATCTTTTCTTTCCAATCCAAGCGTTCGTCTTCATTGATATCAACACTCAACCAATTTCACTTGCCAGTAAAGCCCTAATTTAAGGACCTCGCTCATCCGGCCACTCCTGCTTGCCGCCTCGCTCACGGCCTTTAGACGGTCTCTGTACATTCTGGAATTTTTGTCTAAATCAAGATCACTTCTTCACAAGTGTTTTGAGAGCAATCCCATCTTATTTTTTTCTTTTTTTGTCCTTCATTTTTTGAGTTTTTTGTGTACGAATAATTAAACTGTCTCAAGTTGATCCTGGGACAAGACTGGACGGGTCAGTCCATGGTCCCAAAAATTGAAGACTGACACTATGTGATTAGTTCTCGAGTTGAGTACGGAATCAACCTAATCCGAAGCATACTCACCCCTGAAACAAAGGATGAAAGACCAGCGGGAAATAAAGAAAGAGAGAAAAAAAATATACAAAGGGGGATTGAAGGGTTGTGAAGTTAGATAGAGGCGAGATTGTCTAGGCAGGTGAAAAGAAGAATGGAGAAGTGGGCTTTGGGCAGAACAAAAAGGGAAAAAAGTTCAAAAAAATGGGGGGCTTGAATCGAGTAGCCACCGAGACATAGTATTTCTAGTCAATTCAGAGGGATTTTAGTTTCCACCAACCACCGCTTGCTTTCTTTATTAGCCTTGTTTGTTGATTATTTCTAACCAGATGTGAGTTCGACCTCCTCGAATGGTCAATATTTACTCTTTCCTCTTCGCCCGTCTTATGCTCGATGAAATGTCCCACTGGCGAATTGGTGAGAAAACCGCACATTTGGGTCTCATACTGTCCGGTGGTAGCGATGTCGTTCGTTTGGTGGCCCGCGTGTCGGTCCACGGCCATTCTTTTTGCTCGCTCGTTGTACAGTGCTTTCTTTTTTGGCGGAGTGACGTTCACTTGGCGAAGGGAGTTGGAGTTGGTTTATGACAAAAGACGACTCCGGCCTATTTGCGGCTGCTCATGGCAACCTTGGCCGTAAGGAAAGACGCTCGACTGGTGGTCTGCTGGTGGCATAGCTAGAGCAAGGCGAGTGGCGAGTGGCGAGTGGCGAGTGGCGAGTGACACTACTTTTGCCTCAACCGGCCCCGTCGGGGCTCTCTGAAGTGCTGAGTGGGGAGGGTAGGCTTCAGGTCGTCCAAGTTGAAGCTGAGTCAGGCCAGATTATAGATATGGTTGGCCCGAGCTTTTCTTACTTGGGCCGGCCCATTAATTTGGTGATTAGTCTTTTCTTTTTGATTGGGTTGACCGATAAATAGGAATTACAAATGGGCTGGCTGAATGGGGGGGGGGAGTTGGACCTTGTAATTTGTTAATTAGAAAAACAGATGGGCGGGCCTCTTTTAAAACAGGCCCAATTTGCTCGCTCGGGCCAGGAGGGCCCATTCCGGAGATTCGAGTTCCTAAGCCTGGACCCCTGTCCGAACCCGATCCAGTTCGAAGTCTAACTCGTTTTAATTAAATATTATAATGCACTATTTTATTAATAAAAACATAATAAAATATTCTTATAGAAAACCGAGAAATAAAAAATTAAAAGTTTGCTTAGAAAATTCTGGGTTAACTTGAAATTAGGTTGTAATATTAGAATTAGCCTAGTTTGAATTATTATTGAATTTTGAAAAAAAAAATCAAGAAATTGCCTCATTTTTCAACTAAGGGTTTTGTGATTCTCAAGACTTTTTAGCTTAATTGCATGTATTGTTCAGCTTTGTATGTGGATGTTTAGATGTATGATTAGGACCGATGCATAATTTGATGATAGCTTACTAAAATCGCTCAGCATGTCTAAATTGCAGGATTAGGTTGAAAGCCAACCTTAAAGCATTCTAATTGAATTGATATAAATGTTGTTGATGCTTTACTTTGAACAAATGCATGTCATGATTTATTGTATGAATGATTGAACATCGGAATCGACACCCGATGGAATTGATGGTGTTAGACCGATATCAATTCCGATTTTAATTTTGTAAAGGTTTAGCTTAAGTTCATTACGATTATGCTAGTTTAACCATATTCGAGTCAATTAGCATATGCTTTGTCTAATAAAATCCATATAGACTTGGCATTATCTCATAGTGAATGATTAATGGAGTCTACTTTAGGTTCCATTGAATTAATTTATTAGTTTCAAGCTCATTCTTATTTTTAATAGCGAACTTTCGAGAGATCATGTCTCGAGACTTATAATGAGGTCATGTATTATTCACTATCCGGCAAGTTGCTAGATTTATGTTCTCATACTTGGATAATCATATTCAATTGCTTGAGTGGTTATTTACTGTATTGTCTTTTCAATACTTTAAATATTTAGTTTTTTGTATTGTCTTTCAATTAATTGTATATTAATTTCTTTTCTTAGAGTAGTCTAGTTTTAGTTTAGACTTGCATGAAAATGATCCCACCAAAATAATTGCATGGACGTTTAGTGATTTTGACTGGCCTCTTAGGTTTTGAATGATTAGCACGAGTGCATGGCCATCTCACATTTAACAATCAACTAGTTAGATATTGAAAGAATGCTAATAGAAATATTAGTGTAAACTAGTCCCTATACTTTAGAATTTCTAATTTTGTATGAATCAAAATGATACTCCCACGTCTCAATTGATTTCTAGTTGGCTCCAACAGGTTTGTGGAAACTCTTAGAGATGTTTATATTGTTAAAGAACTCTAAAATTGGAACTGTCAAATGTCACGCGGAGGTACGTGCTAGTGAGAGTCTATGTTTGTAATTGATGAATTGAATCAAATTAGATTAGATGATGCGTTCAAGCTGTCTTTTAAAGACATCAATTTGGATCTATTTACAAGCAATGTTTCTAAACTTTCCTATATATAACTCCTCCTTGGGTGGTTCAGGTAAGTCATGACACCGACTCAAACTAGACATGACCACCCATTTGACGACCTCAAATGTAAGTGAAGCGACTGGGATGCATATTTCAAGAGAACAATTACTTGGGAGCAGGATCATGAGGCAGTCACCACGGGTAACTATCACTTGGAAATAAGGTCATGGGATAGTTCCTACTTGAAAGCAAGTTTGTGGGGCAGTTGACATACATTTTCAAAGGGACGATCACTTGAAAGCAGGATCATAGCATTACAAGAACGGGAACACAAGATTTTCGGAATGGAAGAACGTGGGAGCACAATCTTTGAAAAAAATGCTAGGTAGCAGTTACCACACGACCATTGTAAGTATCACTAGTTATCTACTGGAGAGGCCTCTCCACGTACAATCGAGCAAATTTACTTTTATCTTTACTTTTTTGTACTTTACTCTACTTTAGATTTATTTAGTTGTAACTTTCATATTTGCCGTATCGATTAAATTCTTGTCTCTTTATCCCATGTGCTACTTCATCGATTAAATTTTCACTGTAGTGTAGTGTCAAGCTGTGTTGTTGATTACATTGCAACATAGCATCTAGTTACTTCATTGAGTACGTAACTTATGAACTTTGTCATCAATTAAATTGAAGCATAGTTAGAAATTGTACAGTTCTATTCAAATCCAAGACGTTTATTCCTTTTGCATGTGATATTTCTTATCTAAAGTTGGCCAAACATCTTGGCTTCCTTAAATAAAAGTCTAAGAATAATTTTGGGTGAAAATTATTTTGTCGCGGAAGAAATTTCAACAACCAGAGATTTTTGGGGTCTTTTATAAAGGCAATGGTCGCCTTATCGTCACAATCCATCACCACAGGATCCTTGGTAAATTCTCGTACCCCAGAACATGTAAGATTTTCTCAACTTCTTGCACTGTGACGCAACTTGCTACGAACTCAAAGTGTGTCGTTGACAAAGGATACATTAACTGTTGGAGGGATTACTCAAATACAATAAGCAGACACAATTCAAATGGACTTCATTATAAAGACGCAATTACAAATTGACTTAATAACAAACAAAATAAGTATAAATCGAGGCCTGTGTTCCACAAAATTTCCTTAAAACATATCCATCCCCTCCAGTACATAAGGAGGCACTTTCTAGTACACGTGAGACAACGTTGACATCTTTCTCAGGATACAACGGTTGATAACAACGAAGAGTAGATCTTCAAGGCTTTTGACGAACTCGAACAACGAACTATACTGAACACTTTCTGAAAACAAAACTATGCAATCCCTTTCGTTTTCGAAGAAGATGTATAAACTATATGCATGAGCTCGGGTAAAACAAATGGAAAACATAAATATTGTGGGGAGACCGTCCGGCATCTAATTTATCGTTTCTGAATTCATTTAGACGTTTGAGAATTAAACACGACTTTAAATCAGCCGTTACAACCTTAATTGCAACATTCTGTTACAAATCAACGAATTAAAACCATCATTTAATCCAAATCTGGTAGTTACAGACTCTACCCGATGAGCCTGTTTATTTTCTAGAACGTTCTATGTCTAGTCGTCGCTAGAACATTATGAGTCTTGTTGTCAATAGAACGTTTCAAGCCGATTAAACATGTATAGAAAGAAGGAGAAAAGTAACTTGTATTTAAGTCCACTTTTCAGACTTTTCCTGGGTTGTATTCGTGTGCGTAGGTCGCATGCTTATGCCCAATTTCAGGTTCATCAGGAACTGAATTTGCACCCCCCTGCTCACGCGCATAAGGCATGGTGCTTGTGATTTTATGTTAACACTCTAAAGATATTAACACTATAAAGGAGTGTAATCACATATAAAGTACTTCAAGTCCTTCTCTTTATTCTATGTGGAACAAGTGATTCTATATTTTTCACTCAAAGTTGCTTTTACATATGTGGGACCCACATCCCACTAAAGGTTTTTCTCTTAAGAATAATTTCTCATTCACCCATTTTCATCCCAATTTCCAACATTAACTTCCTTCTTGCTATTTCTCAATTTAGTACCATTACTAGGGAAGAAAGCATAAGCTGAAATTGACTTTTCGTTCAACTGAATTACCGACTGAGTTGACAATAAATAGCCAACCAAAACACAAATCAGACCATCGTAGCGTAAAGGGTGATTAGTTGTGACTTTCTGAATATCTTCAAAAACTCTTTACAGCTTTTTCAATGTGCTTTCCCGAAATAGATCGGCATTTGTCGACTAATTCCATGGCACAACATAT
Organism: Melaleuca quinquenervia; assembly: GCA_030064385.1. Lineage (NCBI taxonomy): Eukaryota > Viridiplantae > Streptophyta > Magnoliopsida > Myrtales > Myrtaceae > Melaleuca > Melaleuca quinquenervia. The sequence goes on from CM057718.1 coordinate 12,200,846, forward strand.
TCATGAAATGGTAGTTACGAGAATATTAAATATGTTTTAATATTCGTAATGGAAATAATCAATGGGAGATATTATGGAGATATATTCTTACCATAATAGAGAGAAAGTAGTTTTTTTTTTGCCTTTTTCGCAAAAAATGTGGAAAAGCTACATTCTTTTATGAAAGACATAAGAACGCTCTACTCTCTCTAAAGCTCTCTCTCTCTCTCTCTCTAAGGTGGATTTCTCTCCGGCTGACACGACATACAATATGTGAAAAGAAAGGTACAATTCGCGATTCTAACGATGTCATGTGATTGTGCTTAATCAATGATACAAGATTATTTGATTTAGGGCTATCGTATTAGTTTTTTGTTGCGTTTATCTTTGAATGAGTTCAAAGAGTTTCAGATTTGTGAGATGTAACATTAGTATCAAAGTTTTTTGCACTTGTAATCCTAATTATGTTCATGTATATTGTATGTTGATTGTGTTTGGATTAGGCTAAATTCGGATTTAGGTTTAATCATAGAATGACAGTGTGCTTTTTGGCTTTTCTGGAAAAATATGGTCGGTAAAAGTTGAATATATTGACATATTTTGGTAGTACTCGAAGAGACGAGCGTCTCGAGTGGTTGCACATCGCCAATGGAGGCCGTGAAGGCCGTCGGAGAGGCCAACTACCCACTAAACTGCTCACGCGTGGGCTTGGACGTGGGTGGGCTTGGCTTTGGGCCTTGCTTCCGTGGGCCAAAGAGAAAAAAAATGGTGGCCTGCAAGTTTGGGCTTGCGGCAAGCCCAGCTCGCCGGTCCAGCCAGCCTGGCTTGGTCGGTCCGACCTGGTTCAGACTGGGCTACACCCGGACGCCGCTCGACTCGGATTCCGCCCCAACCGACCTGGATTTCGACTCAGTTTGCGATTCGACCCACGGTTTGACCGTTGACTTTGACCTTTGACCCAAATTTTTTTTTAAAATTTTAAATTTTGGATTTGTGTAATCCTTTGGTCAACTGGTGATCATGAGTACTATTGATATGTGGATATGTGAATCCCTAATCTTTTTTTATGTGTTGCAGGAACAATGCCTCTGATGTTTCAGTCACCTCATGTTGTACGCACTCCGAGATAAGGAAAGATCTTGCAAGAGTATCAAGATAAGCTTAAGAAAGCTCGCTGGAGAAATTGTACAATGCTAGATTATATAATCAAAGTCAATGGGTTGATTCAAGGGGTTATCTGGAAGGGTGATCGGTCGATGGCTGATGACGCCAAGAAGGCGACGATGCTGCGTTCTAAACTCCCACCTGTGTAGAGGAAAGTCCTTGATAAGGTCAAAGAGGATGTCTGAGACACGACCGAAGATAAATATGAAATACTGGTCATTATGTTTCTAACTGAGTACCAAAAGCAAGAAGACAAGACTCTTCACTCGAAGTGCACACGGCGCAGACCGCACCCAAAGAGAGTTCCTATGTGTCCGAGTGATAGTTATTCTCGACTTAGGAATCCATTTCATGTTCTCTTAAAGTTTACCCGCTTTTGATGGTCTAGGATATGCGAAGATGTTACTTCGTGTTTGTTTTTGTTAGTTAATTATCAGTTGTTTTCTTTTTTTATGTTTAGAAGTATGTTTGAGAATAATTTCATGTTATTTTGATATTATGAATATCAAGTTATTTCCTTTTGCAATATCATATTTGTGTTATGGCACGAAGAATGTGGGGATGTTCTAATTAGTTATAAATAATTTGATAGAACTAGAATATCACATAAATGATTAAGTTAAAGATAGTTTCAGATTAAGATTTGAAATGATGATTGGAGACTACAAGTGTCCTTTCGATTTCTGAGCCTAAGATGAAATCATCGATAATATAGTTAGCTATAGTGAGTTAAATGCATAAATGAAGACTTAAATAAATGTACTAAATATATCATATGAACTTTCGTGTTCAGAGAAATGGCTTCAGCTTCTAAGAATATTATAGCTGAGTTGAACAAAGGCGAGAAATTGAACGATGAGAATTATGAGATTTGGAGCATGAAAATCCAGTATGTATTGGAGGAGCAGTAAGTTTTAGAAGTTCTAAACACTACCATGACTACACCTGAGGACAGTAGCACTGAACAGCACATTAGAATTAAAGAAGCATTTACTGCGTGGAAGAAAAAGAATTCAACAGCACGTATTACTCTTCTGAGTAGCATGGAGAATAATCTCATGTGTGAGTTCAAGAGTTTTGAAAGTGCTAGAGAATTGTGGACTGCATTGTAAACATGGTTTATACCGACTACGGTCACCAAACTGAGGCAATTGACAATTAAGTTTGATACATACAAGATGTTACATGGTCAGTCCATGGGATAACATCTAAGGCATATGGCAAACATGATCAGTGAGCTTAGAGAAGCTAGCCATAGGTTGACTGATGAGCAGCAAGTGCAAGCAGTGATTTGTTCTCTTCCTCAAAGCTAGGAGCCTATGAAAATCCATTTAACCCACAATAAAAATATAAGGACTTTCAATAATGTTGTACGCCACTTAAAGCTGGAAAATGATTGCCTCTTAGCAGCAAAACCTGAAGCAGATTTATACTTTGTTAGAGCAAGCTCACAAGGAGCTTTTGGTTTTAAGCGTAAGCGTCAGGGTGGGTTCAAGAAGTGGCAGTGGAAGAGGTCGAATTCGTCCGTGAGTAAGCCAAAACAGAACCAACATAACCAACAGCTAAAGGGAAAGCATTCCTTAGTGAAGAAGAATATGTCACGTGAGAAATGTTTTAACTTTGGTAAGAAGGGTCACTTTGCTCACGACTGCGCTGAGCCGAAAAAGGTAGACACCTGTAATACATGTAAACACGTCACTTATGTATCTAGTTCTATATTCTTAAATGAATCTTATCCTTTGTGGACTGTAAATTCGAGAGCCATAGATCATATAGCGAAGGATAGAGATGCCTTCGTGGAGTTCCGACAAGTTTCACAAGGAACTAAATACGTTTATGTGGGGAATAATTCAAAGTCTAAAGTGAAAGGAATTGGCACCTGTCAACTCCATATGCATGGTGGTCGCATTTTGTTTCTTCATGATATTTTGTATGTTCCTGATATACATCGAAATTTAGTTTTTGTGTTGGTTTTAATAAAGTTTGGCTTTAGGATGAATTTTCATGGTAATTGTGTTAATTTGTTTATGAACAAAGACAAATATGATTCAGGATTTTTCCAAAATGATTTTATAGTATTGGATGTTGAACATCAAAGTTTGAATGTTTGTTATTCCCTATTCACGTCTCCAAAATCTTATGATGATGATGTGAATGTATGACATGTTAGACTTGGTCACATAGGCCAATAGCAAATGAACAGACTAGCCAAAGTGGGCAATTGATTTGCCTGTCTATGAGCATTGCCTGATTGGGAAAACAACACGTAAACCCTTTGGAAAGGAAACTAGAGCTGATATTCCATTACAATTAATTCCTACAGACATCTGTGGTTCAATGAATGTAAAAGCAAGGTATGAGGCTGTCTATTTCATCACTTTTATAGATGATTATACCCGATACATATATGTTTTCTTGATTACTCATAAACCAGAAGCTTTTAGTTGCTTGGTAAAATTCTTGAATTAAGTAGAGAATCAATTAGACAAAAAGGTTAAAGCCTTAGGATCCGATCGAGGTGGAGAATATTTGTCTAATAAGTTTAGAAAATTTTGTGAAGAAAAAGGAATAAAAAGACAGTTATCTATTCCTTATACTCCTCAATAAAATGGTGATGCGGAGAGAAGAAACAGAACTCTACTTGAAATGGTTAGGTCTATGATGACGCAAGCTAAATTACCAATTACCTTTTGGGGTGAAGCGTTATTAACTGCGGCCTATATACTTAACCGAGTGCCTTTAAAATCGATTACAACCACTCTAGGAAGACAACTTGATTTGAGTTTTCTGAAACTTTAGGGTTGTGCTGCCTATATTCACGAGCCATCATACATGTATGTCAAGTTAGGTCATAAAGGTAAGAAGAACATCTTTATAAGATACTCGGAGCACTCAAAAGGATATGTGTTTATAGGTGAGCAAGAAAGTGATAGTGTAACTGAAGTCGAATCACGGGACATCATATTCTTAGAGAATGAATTTCCTAAAAAGGGCGAAATAGGTGAAAATAAATCCCTATTTGAAGCATTGGATAGTGATATGGATATTAAATCCAAGTGGGAGTGATTTGAGTAGAAAGGAAATAGCTCCTGATCAATCATTGAAGGAGCCACTTTTTGACAAGGTGTCATTATCATTTGATCCAAGTGGGAATGTTAAGAAATCAGTCTCCAATAAGATGAACAAAGCGTCAAAAAGTTTCTCATCGGCGTTTTGCTATTGAAGGAGAAACTTTTATAGTTACTCCATAAGAAGAGTCAAGGAATGTAATTGAGGCTCTAGAAAGCCTTAATAAAGAAAAATGGATGAAAGCGATGGAAGAAAAAATGAAATCTATGAGATCGAATCAAGTGTGGAAATTGATTGATCTTTCGAAAGGACGTAATGCTGTTGAGAACAAATGGGTTCTTAAGATAAAAAAGTAAAACATATAGGTTAATTGAGAAGTATAAAGCTCGTCTTATAGCAAAAGTACACAAAAGGAAGGAGTGGATTATGAAGACACTTTTTCTCCTGTAATAAGATTTATCTCGATTCGCCTGATACTAGTTATAGTAGCAAGTATGGATCTATAATTATATCAAATGGATGTAAAAACTACTTTTCACAATGGAGAATTAAAAGAAGAAATTTATATGAAATAGCCAATTAGTTTCATATTAAAAGGTCAAGAACAAAAAGTATGTCGACTCATGAGATTGATATATGGCTTTAAGCAGTCATCTAGACAACGGCATATACGATTTCATAAAACTGTGATAGTATATAATTTTGAAATGATACATGAAGATCATTGTGTATATATCAAGCGATCCAATGATCAGTTTGTAATAATATCATTATATGTTGATGATATATTACTTACTAGAAGCAACATGGAGTTTTTAAAAACAATTAAAATTTGGTTGAGTACCGAATTTGAAATGAAAGATATGGGCGAAGCTACGTATATACTTGGAGTTAAGATTTCAAGAGATCGTTCAAAGAGATTATTATCTCTTTCACAAGAAACTTATATAAAGAAAGTTCTTGAACGATTTCACATGCAAGATTATAAGCCTATGGATACTCCTATTGCTAAAGGCGTATAATTGAGCGAAAGATTATGTCCCGATACTTCCAAAGAAATGGAACAAACGAGTCATGTTCCATATCGCCATGCTGTCGGAAGTTTAAAGTACGCTATGACGTGTATAAGGTCTGACATTAGTCATGCAGTTGGTATGGTGTAGATACCAATCTAATCCAAACCAGGCACATTGGATAGCTGTCAAAAGAATTATGAGATATCTGAAGGGTACTGCGAATTACTCACTGTTCTATCAAGGAAAAGATCTGCGTCTTGAAGGCTATAGTGATGCTGATTGGGGAGGAGACTTGAATGGAAGAAATTCTACCTCCGGATATGCTTTCTTATTGAATAATGGCGCCGTATCGTAGAGCAGTAATAAGACTTTATCCGCAATGGAGGCTGAATACATGGCTTTATCAGCAACAGTACAAGAAGGTGTTTGGTTGAAGTGTTTTATGGATCATTTGGGCTTCGCTAAGAGTGCCGATAAACCATTGTTGGTTTATTGTGATAGCAAAGCAGCGATTGACTATCTTAAGGATCCTAAATATCATGGCAAGACCAAACACATAGATATCAAATATCATTTTGTAAAAGACATGATAGCACAAAAACGTTGTGAACGTACATCATTTGTCTACGCAAAAAATGATTGCATATTCTTTGACAAAGCCGACAACTAGAGATGTTTTTAATGGTCATGTACAATCTCTAGAGATGCGTAGATGTTAAGTGCTTGATATGTATTTCCTAATTGTTCACATTAAATAAATATTTTAATTTGTCTTCATTACAGATCTTATGTGATTAGTGCAATATTTATGCAAAATTATATTTATGCAAAATTAACACTTTGTGTGTTTTGTTAATGCTTTCTGTGTTATGAAAATACTTTGTGTATTATAGAAATTATGTCAGACAGATAAGAGATCGACCCACTCACACGAGTGATTGCCTCTATTTATAATACGTTGAATAGAGATGAGACCGTTTGAACTTGTTATTTAGGTGATAAGTGAGAGCCTAAACTTAAACAAGATTGTCGCCTTAACATAGAGTCATATTTTCTAATTATGACCGAGAGTGAAATTGACAACAAGTTTCACTATTCTGTCTTGATGCCGGATGAGAGTTCTAATGGAAAGTATTAACAAGAGTAGAATGTGAACTTGTTTTTAGATACTATGAGTGTCTAAAATATCATATGTACGGTATTTGGAATAAGAGACATATGCTTCATGGGAAATGAGAAAAATACCGTAGTACGTGTTTCATATTACATACGCATTAGTCGACTAATTTGAGATGGCAGAAGTTAAGATCTCAACTTCTCAAGCCGTGTGAGATTCTGAAGGAAATTGTTCCTAATCAAATCTCCTTAGGACTCTTACTTATTCTCGATATTTCTATTCGATGGTTGCTATCTTAGGGTGTTGACAATGGTCATGAGATATTCAACCTAATGGGGCATCTCTAGAAAAGCGAGTTAGATTGAGATTATGAGGTTTGAGGAAAGAGGAAGATCAACTTAGTGTCGTATTGAGACATTGTGTTCACCGACCAGTCAATTATGATTGATGAGTTTAATCATGATTATGAATACAATATATATATATATATATGTAAGAGATCATAAGATATATAAATACGATTGTGTTGATCTAAGGTACTGCATACTATATCTACTCTATGTCCGATGTCTAAACGGTTATATACTCTCAATGGATGTATAGCAGTGAGCTCTCAGAGTATGCTGGTTGCACGGATTCTATGTCAATATGAATTTGCCGAGAGAAAATTGAACAGTTTATGAAACGTTTAGCTCTTTGTGGGCGAGTGGGAGATGATGGTTTTAACGGTCCGCCCAAGATGGGCTAAACACAAATCCTGACACGCAATTGTTTATTTCATGATTTAGCCGTTACGAGAATATTAAATATACTTTAATATTTGTAACGAAAATGGCAGTTACAAGAATATTAAATATGTTTTAATATTCGTAACGGAAATAATCAATGGGAGATATTATAGGGATATATTATTACCATAATAGAGAGAAAGTATATTTTTTTTGCCTTTTTTGCAAAAAGGTGGAAAAGCTATTTTCTTTTATGAAAGACAGAGGAATGCTTTACTCTCTCTAAAACTCTCTCTCTCTGAGGTGGATTTTTCTCCGGCCGACACGACATACAATATGTGAAAAGAAATGTACGATTCGTGATTTTAACGATGTTGTGTGATTGTGCTTGATTAGTGATACAAGATTATTCGATATAGGGCTATCGTATTCATTTTTTTTTTGTTGCGTTTATCTTTGAATGAGTTCAAAGAGTTTCAGATCTGTGAGATCTAACACATTTGAGATCATTCAAGGGTTTTCTTTATCTAAGGCACTTTGAAAAAGGAAATCAACTTTCTTGAACGACCCCTTTGGATTTTAACTCCAGGCATACAATTTGCTTCACCTAAAATTTTTCATGGCAAATTTCCAAGGAAACCATTTGTCGCGACCTCCCCGAAGATGCACCACCTAAGGTCAGGCTAATATATTGCTAAGTATGACTTAGCCTAAGCTCTCTCAAGCTCATACCAATTCACAACTTTTATTTCTGTTCTTAACATGCAAATCATTTCAAAGGAGTCGCCACTAATTTATTTATGGTGGGTCGATTAGAAACTCATGTAAAGTACAAGGAGTTGTACTTTACCACTATGAACCAAAGATTCTAAGTACGGGGACTTGATTATACTAAACTAATCTAACGCCATTTCGGTACCTTTTCATTTATTCTAAAAAAAAATTATTTGGCAAGCAGCTTGGATTGATTTTAATTAACTCCACAACATGTGTAATGACCATGCAAGTGCACAAACATTATGTAAATGCTCCATGAAATAAAACATCAAACAAATGAGACCTAGCAAAACAAGTCAAATGATATTTTTTTGGGATTTTTGATTTTATTAATGGAAATTCGAAATTAAATAAATACATAAATTAAACATGCAAGCTAATCTAATCATGTAACTTAATCTAACATGGCATATGATTAATGTGCTTAATTCTATATGACATGCAATTCTCAATTAAGCGAACCTAATGTGCAAACTATGACATACACATGGAATAAGATGATGACATGACTTATTTTATGGACATGCATATGAAATTTCTTTGTATTTTCAATGAAATTCGGAATATAAAATTATTCAAAATGAGTCCTTTAAAACAAGATTTCAATTCATCTAAATGGGAAAAATATTATATTGAATCCTTATTTAAATGAGGAAAATATCCTAACCTTATAGAAATATCTAAATATGCATTCTATCTAAACTATTCTAGCATGCAATATAAGAAAAACTATCTTGACATGCAACATATTTTTTGAGACTTTTACTTTAGGAAAATAATTAAGAAAAGAAACAAAGCATGACAATTAATCAAGTAAAATCCACACCCACCAAATAGATACTTTGTTTGAAAGTCAGTACAATATATTCAAATTTGATAACTAATAAAATTAATGAATCAGATCTCAAGCATGAGATTGGACTGTCAATTTTCCGTGTGATTGCAAGTCGTATCTCGAGCATGAGATTGGACTGTCAACTATTTGCACGTTGTTAAATTAGGAAATTTTCCTAATTTGATTTCAATCTTGAAGATAAAGCATGTGAGTCCAAAATATTTCAAGATTAGACAATAATATATTCGAATTGATTCCTGATAAAATCATTACCTAATTTGGTAATCACTTCCGAATTTGACTCATATGACGTGGATCATGAACGCGGCTATGGTGCTTGCTGATGATGGTTGTCACAGAAGCAGGACGGCAAGGCTCACGGCGATGCTTGGCAGTGAAGTGGCCAATTATGCAGCTTGGTGAGAAGCTGCAAAAAAAAATGATGAACGATAACAAATCCTGGTTAACTCAGTGAACAAATAGCAAAATTGGGGAAAAATCACAAGTGATTTACAAGTGCTTATCTTCTTCTTGGGACGAAAACTGGCCGCTTGACCAAGGTTGTGGTTGGCCAGATTTTGCTGGGTTGCGGTGGGTCTTCAATGGTGACAATAAGATGCGGGACGCTAATTGATTTGGCACAACGACACCACAACAAGAATCCACCGATTTGACCAAAGCAGCAATAAAATATATTGTGGACAATGAGCGGCAGAAGACGAACTTCAGGCGACAATGATGATGAGCCACAATAAGAAAATTGGACGGCAAAAGACCCCGACCAGAGGAGGTGAAATAAAATTTGCTTTACACCTTTTTTTTTGCGGCTCACTTTCGTTTCTCTCTTTTTATCACTCTTTTAAGCTACCCACAATTGATGGGAATTCCCCCAAGCTAAGCAATGAATTCGTACGATTTAGTCTTCCTACCTCTCTCTCTCTCTCGCAGGGTAGCCGTTCTTCTAAAAAACCCTAATATCCAAAAACCCTAAACCCCCGATCCTTACCCATTTTTCAAATCCATTCCTACTACCCATTCCCTTACATACTTCCATTCATGAATTTCTTCTCCCCCACTACGATTTTAGGCCAAAGTTACCCACCTTAAAAAACCCTACATTCTTCCTATATCGATACACTTAACCCTTTCTCATTCCCCTGTCCCCAAAATCGGAATGGAGAAGTAATTTCTAGAAGGTTTTGCTTCGTTTTCACCTCATTCATGGAGGATACTGAAGAATCTGACATTCGGCTTGCGGCAATCTATAGAAAACTTGGAGGGCTGTGGTCTTCCAAACAAGCGGTGGTAGTTGATGAAGAAATTCTGCAGAGAAAATCGATGAGTGTAAATTATTACTGATTGGGCAACTATACAAGTCTCCGAAGATAAATATACAAGCATTTCAGAACACAATGCGTAGAGTGTGGCGTTTAGACACTGTAGAAATATCTCAAATAGCAAATGGTATTTTCAATTTTAAATTCTGGTCAGACAAAGACAGAGACAGAATTATGGAACAGGGCCATGGTCCTTTGCTAATCATCTTCTAATTTTGAAGTATTGGGAACCTAACACTCCCCCAGCTGGTTATGATTTCGGCAAATATGATTTCTGGGTGCAAATCGTCGGCTTACCAACTGAGTGGTTGACTGATAATGTGGTGACAAAAGTGGCTTCTGAGATTGGCTGTGTGGTTAGTGCAAGATTGAATCAAGAGGATACACAGCTATTAAAAGTGGGGAAAGCAAGGGTTACTATAGATATTTTGACCCCCTTACTGTCAGGGTCTGTCTTTAGTAACAAAAACAAGAAAATTTGGCTGGATTTTAGGTATGAACGCCTACCTCATTATTGCTACTCCTATGGAAGATTGGGCCATTATGCACAGCACTGTGAATTTGTTCCCTACAATGAAAGTAAAGCAGAAAGTATGAAAAACTTTCCCTATGGGTCATGGCTCAAAGCTGAGGCAAATGAACCCAGCCCATACTGGGATATATTCTATGAAAAGAAAATTGAGGAAATTGTTGAAGATGAAATCATACCTAAGACTTTAAGAGAGTCTGGGCAGTTGGTGATCTATGAGGGGCCTTTAGAGGATGGTAGAAATGTAAATGCTGTAGAGAAGAGAAAAGGAATGATGAATGAAGTTATGATGGAATCAGAAAATGTAATGAATCCCCTAGAGCTACCTCTGATGCAAAAAAGAACTACTGAAAGTCGCTTTGCAAAACTTAAACAATGTTCACAGGGGAAAGCATCCAGAAATTTATTGCAAAATAAGAAAAAAAAAAAGGTATGCCCCCTATGAATTACATGATTCAAACATATATGTATTAGATGAGTCTAATCTCCTGGAAACTCAGATTATGTTGAGTGAGGAAATTTCTACACGGCCTTTGATGGATAGCCCTAATAAGCCATCAGATCACAAATGAAGATGATATGTTGGAACTATCAAGGATTGGGCTCATCCTTGACAGTTCAAGCACTTAGAACCCTTGTGGTTCAGGAGAAGCCCTCTGTCTTGTTTTTAATGGAGACTAAGAATAAAGAAGATAAGATAGATAGAATGAAGAAGAGACTGAAATTTAGAGGAAGCTTCATTATTAATCCACAGGGTCTTGCTAGGGGGTTGGCTTTGATGTGGAATGAACAGGTTTCCATCTCTGTTAATTTTAATTCGTCTCATGTGGTTGACATTATATGTGTTCTGGAAGATAGTAACAAAACCATGAGGATTACCTTTGTGCATGCCTCGACAGACTTTCAAGAAAGATTAAGACTATGGAATAGTTTGGGAAATCTATATGAAGGAAATCCAGTTCCTTGGCTATGTATTGGTGACTTTAATGAGATATTATATCACTAGGAGAAGATAGGGAAGAAAATGGCCGAACACTATAGATTGAAAGCTTTTCAAGATTTTCTAGGTGCTAATGGTTTAATGGATTTAGAAAGTAAGGGGTGTGCCTTCACATGGTCCAATAATAGAGAGGGGGAGGAATTGGTCAAAGAAAGACTCGATAGAGCTGTTTGTTCTTTAAATTGGAGACTGGAATTTCATAATGCGAAAGTGGTTGCACTGCCTACCATTGGGTCTGATCATAGCCCAATATTATTGAATTTATTTCCAGAATTCCAGAGGAGGAAAAAATCATTTAAATTTGAGTCATATTGGCTGGAGGACGTAGAGTATAAACAAGTGGTGACTCATGCCTAGCAAAATCTCTAGGGATAGCATATGCTTTTGAGTGCTAAACTTAAAAAAGTGACTGAGAAGTTATTGCTTTGGAGTAAAAATCGTTTTTCAAATGCAACATAGAAAATCTCCTTATTGAAGAATGAGATTCAGATGATTACAAACAACAATAGCTTATAGTCATCAAAAGCAAGAATTGAAGAGCTAAAAGGGGAAATTGAACAATTATGGATGCAGGAGGAAAGTTACTGGGGAATTAGATCTAGAATTCAATGGTTGAAGTAGGGGGATAAAAATACGAAATTCTTTCATGCCACAACAATCCAAAGGAGAAATAGAAACAGAATTACTATGTCGAAAAATGATCAAGATGCATGGTGCAGAAATTCCAGTAATATGAAAGAAATGACTTCTCAGTTTTTTCAAGATCTATTCACCTCTGCAGGAAGCAAAAATTTTCAGCCTATTATTGACCAGATTCCTCGAGTTATGAGTGTAGAAATGAATCTGGCCTTAACTGCAGAAGTGACCATGGAGGAGATTACAAATGCCATTTCCCAGATTGGAAATTTAAAAGCCCTCAGACCTGATGGTCTTAGCAGCAAGTTCTTCCATCACCATTGGCAAGAAATGAAGAATTAGGTGTTCAAAGAAGTTAAAATTTTATTTGACACTGGGATCCTCGACCTAGAGTTGAACAGAACACATGCTTCCTTGATTCCAAAAGTGAAGAATCCAGAAAAGCTGGAACAGTACAGGCCTATCAGCTTGTGCAATGTGGTGTATAAAATCATTTCTAAAGTGTTGGCAAACAGATTGAAAGTATGGCTCCCAGATTTGATAGCTGAGGAACAAAGTGCTTTGTGGGTGGAAGGCAAATACAAGACAACATGTTTATTGTGCAGGAAGTTCTTCACCAATTGAGAATTCGTAAAAGGAAGAAAAAAATTCAATGTTGTGCTGAAAATCAATATGAAGAAGGCTTATGATAAAGTTGAATGGGACTATCTAAAAACTTGTATGCTGAAAATGGGGTTCAATCAAAAATGGGTAGCTTGGATAATGGCTTGTGTATCTACTGTAACCTACAGTGTGAAGTTCAATGGGGAGCCTCTACCTTATTTTCAGCCAACTAGAGGAATCAGACAATGTGACCTTATATCACCCTATCTCTTTATCATTATGGCTAATTCTTTATCTGTTATGCTAAAGAATAGGGTTGAGTTTGGTCTCATCAAAGGCATAAAACTAAATGATACATGACCTACCCTATCCCATCTCTTATTTGCGGATGACCTAGTACTATTTGTATATGGAAGAATTACTGAATGTCAAAATGTGGCTTGACGTGCTAAATCAGTATTGTTTGGCTTCTGGGCAAACAATAAACTTGAATAAGTCAGGCATGTTCTTTAGTAGGAATTGTCCAAGAGATTTGAGAAGAAACATGATGAATGAAATGATAATACCGGAGATAGGAAAAACAGGGAAATATCTCGAAATACCTTCTGATTGGGGGCATCGAAAAAACACATGTTTGCTTGGATTTTGGACAGGGTTAGTCAGAGAATAGAAGGTTGGAAAGAAAATTTTCTCTCAAAAGTAGGGAAAGAAGTCCTTATTAAATCATTAGTTCAACCTATCCCACAGTATGCAATGTCGATATTTTAAATCCCAATGTCACTTTGTCGAGCCATAGAAAAGAAAATAGCTGCGTTTTGGTGGAAAAATAATGAGCACAGCAGAGGATTACACTAGAGGAATTGGGAAACACTGAAAATCAGCAAATGTGAAGGAGGCTTGGGGTTTCGTGATCTAATTGCTACTAATAAGGCTATGCTAGGGAGGTAGGCATGGCGACTTATGCAACAACCTAACTCACTTTGGGGTAGAGTTTTTAAAGGGCTTTATTATCCCAGGACAAATTTGACTCATGCAAGAAAATGAGCAAGATCGTCGTGGGGATGGCAGAGTATACTACTTGGGTGTAATACTATTAAGTCTTATATAAGATGGGTAGTCGGTAATGGTGTGAGAATTAAAATTAGGGAGGATAAATGGCTTCCTAAAGGCATTATAGGGGGGCCTGCTAATAGAGGTGATCCAGTCTAGGTCTCAGATTTGATTGTCAATGGAGAAAATAGATGGAATGGGGAGAAAATTCTAGAATTGTTTGATGAAGCTACAACAAATGATATTATGAGTATCCTTCTAAACCCTATAGCCACAGAAGATAAGTTAATCTGGGAATACACCAAATCTGGCCAGTTCTCAATCAAAAGTGCCTACCAATATGATCGAGCAAGTACAACAAAAGCTCTACAGAACCAGCCTTCTTCATCATTCCAAACACCCAGAACTTTATGGAAGCAAATATGGAATGCAAAAGTTCAACCTAAAGTCAGATTTTCCTTATGGCAAGTTTGCCAAAATGCTTTAGCAACTAAAGATAATCTGTACCGAAGGAAAATTTCCCCAGATGCTATATGCCCTATTTGTCATAAACAAGCTGAGACTACCAAGCACCTGTTTCTACTTTGTCCGTGGACGCGAGAGATATGGCAGGACTCCGCAATCAACATAACTTTTGACACAACCAACATATCAAGAATAGAGGAGTGGGTAGCAAATTTTAAACATAAATCGGTACCTTTTGAACTCCATGCAAGGCTGTTGTGGCATCTATAGAAAGCTCGTAATGACTAGATTTTCAGGGGACAAAAACTGCACCCTCAAAGCATCATTGCCTCGGTAGAAAATCGATATGAGAAAGGTTAAAAAGGGTATGATGAGGTCTCGACAGGAAGAGGAAAACTTTTGTGAAAAGGGCATACCTCAGATCTGGAGACCTCCACCTCCAAGAACGCTGAAGATGAACGTTGATGGGTCTTTTGACTCAAATACAAGTGATGCTGCAGTAGCGTGTGTTTGCCGAGACAGCCGAGGCTCCATCGTGGCTGGATCTGCAAAAAAGTTCAAAGCTTCATCCCCAGTTGAAGTTGAAGCACATGCGGTTATGGAAGCCCTAGATCTCCTCAAAGGAAGACACCACGAAGCCATTGAGTTGGAGACAGACTGCTTTGATTTGTGGAAAGCAATAACCAGAAGCGCAGATCAACAGATCTGGGAAGCACACGCGCTTATTTTGGAAGCCCAAGCCCGTTTGCTTCTATCCGAAAATCTTAAGTTGGCCCACTGCTCCCGTAGTTGCAACAATGTTGCGGATTGGGTCTCAAAAGCCCAACGCAACAATTTTCTACCAAGAAATTGGATAAACCAACCCCCTTCTAGTCTCATGGACTTACTTTGTGCTGACTCTATGTATTGGTCTCATTAAACTTTCACAGAAATGAGAATATGAATACTACTGTTTCAACCAAAAAAAAAAAAAGCTGCCCACACCGCGCTTTTCTCTTCTTTTGTGCCCCTTGGCCAAATGCCTCTCACTCTCTTTGTCCTCAACCGGTTGTTCTCTCGTGATTTTTTTCTGCCGAACCCTTGAAGGAAAAACCTCCCCAATGTGGACGTATCTATCAATTGTGTGGCCTCCCTTTTGATTGTCTCTGAGGTCTCCTTTTATAGTATTCAGAGATCAAATTTTGATCAAGTAAAAGGAATATATTCTTTGATTTCCTCTCGATCAAGCGAGATTGATTTTTATTTCTTCCCCCCCCCCCACTTTTTTATTCTCTTCCTAAAATCAAACATCTTCGCCGATTTCTTATCATTGGATCTTTTCCCGCCAAAATTCACATGTAATCAAATCAAGAATGTCTTATCACATATTTCGTAATCTTGACTGAATCCACGAAATTGATGCACATATATTCCCTCAAAGATTGTTTTTTATTATTTATTAATGTGACCAAAATTTAAGTGTCAACACCATTCTTTCATGATGGGCACAAACCTTAAAATATCCAGCCAAAAGTATGTAACCCACATAGAGTAATATAATTACAAATTTATTGATGATATGCTTAACATACACTCAGTAATCCTCATGGATGATAGTAAAATCACGTGATGATACCACTCCCACAATGATAGTTCAAGGCTATAAGTAGATATGTGGAAGTTGCACATTTTGTGCTCTTGGCCTTCTTGAACAAAAGTAGTAGGTTAATCCTTACAAAACTAGTCATCCAGTTCATAGTTCAAGAAAATGATTTCAACGTCCATTTTATATAATTTTAAATCTAGATATGCTTCTAGGCCTCATATAAGGCAAAGAGAGGTGAATCTCATCACCAGCTAAATGATTTCCTTACAATCAATACTATCTTGACCTCTTGTTCAGCATGACAGTTTGCCACTAATCAAGCCTTGTATTCATCAATCAACCCATCTGACATCTGCCTCTCAATGGATCTATGCTCGGGCAGCAAGTCAAGTAACTCCCACGCTCTCTGGACTCCGTTTATTTTTGGGACAATGATATAAAATGGTTCATAAATTTAGATCCATTGTGTAATGTAATTCATCAACTTTTAATCTGTTCAATATGACCGATGAACTTTAACCCAATATTCAAGTTGGTCTCTAAATTCTCAATCTTTTATATACTTGAACTTTATGTACACGTTCATACTAGTTCATGGAGTATACAAAAGTACTCATTGTGGTTCTTCCATTAACTTAAGAGGTCACATTTAACATTTTCATATAGTTCATGAACTATTTCGAATACAAATAAAAAGTTCATGGACCACATTGCACATCATGCCAAAATTCAGAGACCATTTTTGTTATTTTATCTTTCATCTGTCATTGCCTTTTTTTCACTTTTACTTGCTTTGGTATTCCTGACTATCTTGTGGAGTAACAAAAAAGATTTCTTCTTCATTCTCCAAACTCTGCATTTCCTTCGCAGGGTAAGAGAGACACTCACTTACTGTTTTTGATTCCTCACCATCTTGTTGAAAGATTCGGTTTTTCCAGTTTGGGTCCAATTTTCTCGGAAACTGTTTGACGAAACGGCTCAAATTTTCCCAGCATAGCTCAAGGACATATTAGCCACAACATATGTGAAAAATCGTGCCAAAAGAGGATCATTTCTAAAACATGTCATTCTATATATCGCGAGACATCAAACAGAACATTTAGCGGATATAAAGCATAAGAAACAATCAACTCACTCTCGATAACATCATTAGGATTCGCGGAATTGTTTCCCAAATCCTAAGATCCAATATTACTCGACGTAATACTTGTGCTATCCGCGCCGGTGAAAAGTGTAATAATGCACTTGAGCTAGCACCTGTATGTGCACAATAAATTGTACCCCTCGATCTCACAGAATGCTTGTTTGAAAATCTTCTCTGGAGAGTATGTGTGTTTGTCTCTCTCGGTCTCTCCTACTTGCACACGAGTCCTTTGAAACTTGCATGTGTCAATGCAGTTGCGCCCTCCTTTTCATTGGACGTGTGCATTTGTTTCAAGAGTAGTTTTTCTTCTCATTTAACAGTTCCCTCTCGTGCTTTGAATCCTTCGTGGGCTGGGATGGGTCAGCCCATCAAGAGCGGCCCAACAATTTCTGTGTACGTGCACGTGTTTGGTCTATCTAATCGACCTCTAATTAGGAGTGACCATAGTCCAAGTTGGGCCGGTCCCATCCTCAACCTGAGGATCAATCCGCACAGTGTCGGTCCTCAATTTTTGAGACTGTAGACCGACCTATCGAGCTTAGGACCGAGGATCGGATCGACCCTATCAGTCTGGTACGGTCCCAAGGTCAAACCCGGGACTAAATTATTCGTACATAAAAAGCTCAAAAAGCAAAGGACAAAAAAAAAGAAAAAATAAGACAGGATTGCTCTCAACGACCGAAAATATTGAACTAAATTTCTTGTTAATTAAATTGGTAAAATATAAAAATCTACACTGTCAAATCTCGTATCGTGGGAGTAGCAAGTGCTTAATCTTGGGGAAGTAATCTAGATGAACATGAACAAGGCCAAAGAAAGAGAGGCAAAAAAAATTAGGAAAACCGGCAATCATTAGACAAAGAGGAAAGAATTGACATGAGGGGTGCATGAGATATTAATGGAAAAGAAAAGAAGCAAAATAACAAATCTCCTCTGGAGAGAAGGACATATATTTTTTTTTTCTCTGTACTTTATATCTTTGGAGGCTTTCACATGATTCAGAGAGAGAAGAGTAGAGCTCACTTCTTAGCATCAAAAGACATAAAGTGTTCGCTTGTAGGTGAGCTTCACATTATATATATTTATCTAACCATGATGATGTATAAAATGTGCACTCTAGAGTTTATATAAGGTGGTGAATGCCTTCGAATATTGCATCAGAAAACCATTTATCCATAAGCAAACCAATGGGTCATATATCGAAGAAGATTGGGTCCAAGTATAGGACATGCTATGACAATGCGATTGGAAATCAAAAGTCGATATCCCTCATGATTCAATCGCATGCCAACGAGATCACATTTTATCATAATTATCCTAACAAATGTTTCGCATCTCATGCATTGTCGTGCATCTATTTTTAAATGCAGACACAGGCACACTAATGGAGTCACATAGTTTCATGCATAATGCTTCTGTTTGATTGGGGGCATCGAATAGCAAATTTGGCAATAGTTTATTTTTATAACCCAAAGGTGCATTTCACTAAAAAAAAAAAAAACCAAATGACGAGTGAAAACCAAGGCTTAATTGATAGGATTGTGAAATCGAAAGCTTTATCATGGAGATGATAAACCTTCCCCACACATAACCAAGCCTCCGGACCCTTGAACTCTAGTTTACACATTAGATCGATAGCTTAGCTTAGGTGGTGAACTTGTCGTATTGCTTAGGTAATAGGTTCCCCATGTTGCTAGAATTTATTAGCATAGATTGGTGGTGACATGAAACTTGATTAAAGCCGTGAATAGATGATCCATGTAGACCCCGGGCTAAGGAAGATCCTAGAAACTTAGGGGCTTCGAGGTAGAATCCCTAGGCTTGCAAACCACATCAGCAGTAGGGAAGTTGTACTCTATTTCTTTAATATATTTGAATATCATCTAGATAAAAATCATGGTGTAACTTTTAAATGAAGTACTCGTTAGTATTCCCCTATGGTGTATGATTTTAATTCAATTTACAGTATATTAATATTCATTTAAAAAATATGAATTTTTTAACACTATTTTAAGTTTATTTAACTTTTTATTAGAATTCACGCAATGTTTCATTAATTAATTTTTTTTTGGTAACCGAGGTGTCCGGGCCAGCTTGCGCGCACCTCGACTATTCCTCGGGAGAGACTAGCACAACAACCTACCGCCATGGCCCCCACTTATAATTATTTTTTATTTTTTATTTATTACAAAATTTAAAAAGTTAAATAATAGATAGAAACTGGGCTCGGGCAAAATGCGTCTGGATCTGAGTACAGGAACTTTTCGTGCCAAGCTCAGCCACTTGTCCCGATGTCACCGTCACCTCACTTGGTGTGCAATCAGACCGGATAGACTCGATTCTTAGACCGGCCCACACGAAAAATGGGATTGAGAATAGGGTCTAATATAATCAAGATCGGATATAGAGTCCAAAAAAGAAGAATCGCTTATAACATGGGGCATATGGTTAAGATCTGAAACCTACTCACCCTGCACCCGATCACAACAAAAGCTAATCCTCAAACACGTCATTACCTTTTTCGTCCTCGCAGTTCCTTAAAATTCGACATTTGATCCCCGTAGCTAATTGATTTAATGAAATGGGGGGGTTCTGCACGATTCGTGCTTCGCGTCGAGCGACTACGTACGGTCTTGGTCAATCGAGATTAGCTGGCACTGCCGGAACACGTGGCTCGTGGTCTCATGCGCACATAAAAGACGAAGGGGTTCCGCTCGGTATTCATTAAATGGCAAAACGGTCATGTCATCCGCAGGTAAACGCCGTAACAATCGTACACTGACAGTTTGCAATTTGACCGGGCCGGCAGGGACAGAGAAGATCCAGCTTCCATTTTGTTTTTCTCTTTTTCAGATATCATCTGTTTTCATCCCCGACACGTGCACATGCAACGATGGCCGTGTCCATACTCCAAGTTGTCTCCATCTTCTACCGGAGGGCCTCCCGCATTGTCGCTCGTAATTGATGGGGAAATGGCTTCAATATCAGACTTTGGTTCTGTGGAGGCGGCCGTGGCGTGACCGGACAGGCTGTCGGCATGTCGTTGTCCGCTCCGATCGCGGCTAATTGGGTGGCCACGGTTCGTGCTAGTTTGAGATTTACGTGAATCCATCATCTATTAGTGATAATGATGGGTGCCTATGGTGCTCCACCGCATGAGCTTGGCGGCATTGGTTGCTGATGGTGGGTTGTTGGTGGCAGTGATTGTCGAGGCACAGTCCCACTCACCAAAAGAATAAGATAAATTTTGGGCTTATTTGTTTAGTTCTTTTTGGATCTGGCAATAGTTGTGCTGCCAAGTAGTAGCAATTTTAATGCCAAATTTTGATTAATGGAGTACATTTAAATTGATTCTCTGTGGTTGCTTGACACATATATTGAGGAAAGTACATTTCTTGTCTTTTAGTCATAGGGAATTTTATTTTTTTTCCTCAATAGTGAATAACTGTATTAATTAAGAAATTTTAATTATTAGACTCTTAAGTGTGAGGTTATGATGTTGATGTCTTGTATTAATATCTCTTAAGATATAAAAATTTTATCCAACGGCACAAAACTGTGTTTCTTCACATTTTGTGGGTCCCATTGCATTAAGAATGAAATCTTTTGCAGGCCCCACATTAGCATGGGGGCAAAGGAGGGGGCCCACTTTTCATCACAGGAGGCTGAGCCATGCACGTGGCGACACCAGATGAAATCCCCACTTGAGCCCCCATCGTATCTTGCCAGGTCGGGGGTACCGGATCGCATCCAACGAGGCGAGCTTGAAGGGCCGCCCGTCGACCGGTTGACCGGGGGCCCACGGACACGTGGAGCGACTCCAGGAGCGGGAGCCGGTTTGACCCGCGCCCTCATTTATTGCGACGAAAGCCCAGACAGCTGACCGAGCGGCCACGTGACTCCTCGCCCCCCACCTTCGATTATTTCCTTTGGTGTTTTTCCCGCTCCAGCAAAAGAAATAATATCATCGCTTCGCAAATCGCGTTGCATGGAGACATGTTGCGCTTTCAGCGTAAATTGGGAATAATCATATGACCTGTACCACTGTACTGGTTTCGGGACTAGTGGCGTTAAAAATCGAGTGAGATGGGAGACCCCGATTATTCATTTTCGCATGTGTTAGCCTTTTTCAATCTTTTGCATTTTCGCCTGTCTGATCGGATGGATTAAGATTCACATGACATGATGTAGTGACACGAATGTTGGGTTATTGATGCGCGTAGATCGACTCCACACGAGAATTTGATTTGGTCAGCAATGCGATCGAGGCGGATTGGTAGGGTTGAAAGGAGATATGAGTGTGCATGAGATTAATGCAACTTTGTGAGTTAAAAGGACATATGACATGTTGGCAATGATTTCCACACTAGGTCTTTGGCTTTTTAGAATTTGAGATCTCGCATTTATCTTATTAGTCTTCCATTTCCCAGAAGTCATATGAACAATCATATCAATATGAAATACATGAAATTTTCTCGTAATCTTTTTCAAGAAAAATTACGGCGATTGTTAATTGAAAGTGCAATCGAGTTCATAGTGTTTAACAAAGTCCTATCAAGCAATAGAATTTTTTTTATTCGATGCAATGTTGTCCTTTTGGTGCCAAATATTAAGAAGAAGACCAATTATAAGAAGAAACAAAAAGCCATTTTTTATATAAAATATAAAAAAGCACATTCTTCTTTTTTTCCTTCCTTAAAAAAAAAAAGGACATTGGGGCAATTTTGATGGTGGAAGGAATCACGGCTCTGCCTTTTCTTCGCCTCGGCGAGGGCTAACGACCCTCGCGGCAATTACAGAGACCTTGGCATTGCAAAGGTCCCTCGTCGATGAAGACGAGGTGAGGGGCTGCCTTGCCATTACCAAACCTCTAGCCTTCACTATCACCCCCTTTCTCTCTCTCCTTAAAATAAATGTTATTATTATTTTTATTGTGGATTCTTTCTTCTCCTTCTTCCTTTTTTTTTTGTGTCTTTTATTCTGACTTGGCACCGCATAACCTCGAATAAATAAATAAATCAAACACCAAGTTATCTTTCCAGCTTGTCCCGCTTTGTCACGAAAAAAAAAATTGGGTTCTATAGTAGTAAGGAGGACAACATTGCACCAGATATAATTAAAAAAACAGGCCCGTAATTGTTGTCTGGTGATTACTATATCATAAAAGTAGAGATATGGAGGTGGCAAAAATAAAAATACGTGAATGGCTGTTGAGTAAAATATGAATATACTTGTCGTATATTCAATTATCGTCACTTCCAAGGATGTAAAAGAGATCCGGAAATGAAGGGGAAGGTAGAGTAGGATAATTTTTCCACGTTAAGTGTGGAAGTAAGAGGATCTCGCCTGGATATCCTTTTCCCTCCGCAAGTATGTTCTGAACCAACTCATCAGATTGTCCCCAAAGAGAGAGAATGACCAATTGAATTCGGAAATGGAGTGTGGACACACCGGAATTGGTCAATCTGGAAAGAACCCATCTTTATTTATCGTCCAATAATGCACTGACAGAAGCAAAAGAGGGCATGGTCATGTCCTAATGCAATGTTCCGAGGTTCCATAGAAATCCTAAAGCAGCCCACAGCTCATTTGTACCCCGAATCGGCCGAGATTCATTGGGTGCGCTATCTCCTCTTCAGCAGTACCTTCCATTTGGCCATTTTCGCAGTGTGTGCACCTTTCAGCTGTCGCTGTTGCACCGGCCTCTTGCAGATTGTACTGTAGCTGTCTCCCTGCACATCCCTTAGCTATCGTCCTTTCAAGAAACATAAATTCCCCTTCAATGATTCTCGTCAACGGGTGATTGTAAAGACTTGAATGGTCATATCTGCTTCATCTCCAGATTGGTGAAAAGTAAAAAAAGAAGAGACCATTGCTAAATTTCTTCATCGTAATCATACTTGAGAAGACAGAGTTATAGTGATGCGCTGTGATTTTTTGTCTTTTGCTCTGTTAAGTGATGCGAGTCCCTTATTTTTCTGAATTTCTGTAAGTGCATTCATCTTCAAGCGAGGACAAAACGAAAAAAAAAAATGTATCTAACTATCAATATAGACATCATCTGTTTTATTACCCAGCAGAAGTCAAATGCTATTGTTGGTCTTGCTTCTGCAATTTTTTATAGGCCATAGACCATGCATGTTACTCTCTCTCTGCATTGCAGTAAAGTAACTCCTGGAAAGTGCGTCGGAATCAAGTTCAGTCCAAAGCAAACTGTTAAAAATGGCGACACCCACGTTCCGTCGTCGTCACCTTACTGGATTTCAGGTTCAGCCCCCCAAATATATATTGTCACAGTCTCGTCTAGGCCTCTCTAGAGAGCAAAAACAGCACCACCAGCGGCGTCATCATCTTCCGCATCGAGCATCATCACCGTTCCCACTCTTCTTCTTCCTCTTGTCCATGACACTCCAGATCCGAACCAACACGGCCTATGCAAATGCGCAACCCTTTTGATCTTTGCCGCTCCCTTCCACTTGTCTCTCTTCTCTTACTCCTCCTCGTTGCCGTCGCATCAGGGTTTGGATCAATGGGACCAATCTCGGCCGCATTCGGCGACAACGGCTTCTTCTGTGCCATCGACGCCAGCGGCAAACAGAGTGTGATCTGCTGGAGCAAGAACAGCTCGTCAACGTCATCCTCCTCTTCGGCCTCCCCCTTCAGCAACATTCCCGAGATGGCGGCCCTCTCTGGCGGCGAAGGCTTCCTCTGTGGAATCATGGCGAACACCTCGCAGGCGTACTGCTGGAGCTACAGTGATCCAGGCAAAGACCTCGTCCCTGCCATCTATCAGACCACTGCTTATTCCTACATCGCTGCTGGTAAGGATCATGTCTGTGCCATCAGAGGATCTTACTATTCCGAGCAGGATTCGGGTACCGTTGACTGTTGGCACATTGTGGGACCCTCAAATGGTAGCTTGGGCTCTGTCGAGAGTTCCTCGGTCTATGATAAGTCTATTAGCAACCTTGTCTTCAGGAAGGTCGTCGCGGGGGAAGGATTTAGCTGTGGGGGTGTAAGAGAAGGAGGCGTGGTATGTTGGGGACCCAAGTCAGCAGATTTAGGGGTTTCAGGGGTGTCCGATAGTTTCGCAGTATTAGCTTCAGGGAAAGATTCTCTCTGTGGAATTGTGGAAGATTCTGATGAGGTCAAGTGCTGGGGTAATAATGGTTCATTTGTTGGCCATCCTAATGGAAGCCGGTTCATTTCGTTGGGCGCGGGCTCCGGCCACTTTTGTGGGATTCGTGCGGATAATCACGAAGTTGAATGTTGGGGAAATTATAATGATTCTCTAGTCCCAAAGGCTTCTGGGTTCCTTGCGATCGCTTCGTCGGATTTTACCGTCTGCGGCATTAGGGAAGCTGATCTTGTACTTGATTGCTGGTTCTCTAACACTTCCTTGGTCTTCGATTACGATCCTCCGTTGGAATTGTGTAGCCCCGGTCTCTGTACAGCTGGATCATGCAGTGAAGGGCAGTTCGCTTTCAATGCGAGCATTCTGAACGAGCAGGGATTGACAAGCTTATGTGCTCGAAGAGATCTGAACATCTGTTCGCCTTGTGGGTTAAATTGCTCTGAAGGTTTCTTCTTGTCCAGTCCATGCACTGCTCATGCTGATAGAACATGTGTTCCTTGCTCTCTTTGCCAGAACAGTACATGTTGGAAAGTCTGCGGGCTTCCGTCCTCTAAAGAAACGCAGCTGAAGCATTTCCATCAGCAGCACAAGCTACTGATTATAGTTGCATGTTCTGCTTCTGGACTGCTATTGATATTAATGTGCTTGTTGCTCCTACCTCGTGTGGTTGCCAATCTAAAAAAGGAGGGGCCAAAGAGTCAATTTACTTTTTGCACAAGCAAGAAAGAGAAGGAGATGGAAATGAACGACGATTCGCATCCATCTCTGGTTTCGACTCCGAGTGTTGGACTTGCTCAAGTTTTTCGACTTGTGGAGGTAAAGGATGCCACAAATGGCTTCAAGGAGTTTAATGAGCTGGGGCGAGGAAGCTATGGTTTTGTCTACAAAGCTGTCCTTCCAGACGGGCGGCAGGTTGCAGTGAAGAGGGCAAATGCGGCGACCATCATCCACACTAATACCAGAGAGTTTGAGATGGAATTGGAGATCCTTTGTAAAGTTCGGCATGCTAATATTGTGAACTTGTTGGGTTATTGTTCCGAAATGGGAGAGAGGCTCTTGGTTTATGAGTTTATGCCACATGGGACGCTTCATGATCACCTCCATGGTGGGCTTTCTCCATTGAACTGGATCCTCAGGTTGAGGATTGCTATGCAGGCTGCGAAGGGGCTTGAATATCTTCATAAAGAAGCTGACCCTCCAATAGTCCATCGAGATGTCAAAACTTCAAACATCCTGCTTGATGCCGATTGGGGTGGACGAATTGCAGATTTTGGGCTTCTTACTTCGAGCGAGAGGGATGTAAGTGAAGATGTGAAGAGTGATATATACAACTTCGGCATTGTACTGCTAGAGATTCTCAGTGGAAGAAAAGCATATGACATTGAGTATGCGCCTCCTAATTTAGTGGAGTGGGCGGTTCCTCTGATTAAAAGGGGTAAGGCCGCTGCCACAATCGACAGAAACGTGGCTCTCCCCAGAAATGTTGAGCCTCTGCTCAAACTTGCAGATATGGCAGAGCTGGCTCTGCGTGATAATCCAAATGAGCGTCCCTCAATATCAGAGATTGCATCTTGGTTGGAGCAAATTGTGAAGGATGGATTGATCTTTTGATGCCTCATTCGATTCGATCCCAAGGTTTTTGAGCAAGAATGAACGGGCATAATGTGAATGGGAAGATCATTCAATTGGTACTGCTCTGCGGCAACTGTACATTTGTTTTTTTTAAATGAGATGCTTGTACATTATACTATATGGAATGATCCCCTACTTTGAGTTTTGATGATTTTTTTCTCATTCCTGTCCTTTCGAACCTTCACAAAGTGAAGGGATTGTAATCTTTCATGCAATTTTTCACACGTTTTATTTTCAGAGTTTTTGTCGTATGATTTTGCTCTTGATGTAGAAACTGGACAGTTGAACGCCCATGATTTGAAGGCAATTTTCTGACAGTGGAGTGACTTCTTTTATGTGACAGTTCTGTTAATAACAAATCTGCAGAATGAGATTTTATTATTACATGGAGCGAGACATTTCCACCCAACATTCACTAGTGCATTTCATGGCTGATGTTATCGATTGAGTTTGACATTCTGCTGTGATTGGGTATTTGATGTTAGATCATCAGAACTTCAATAAGAAGATTCCAAGCTAACTATCAAAAAAAAAGGTAGCGCCCATTGCTTCTGAGCGGGTTTAATAGAAAACGGGGATAGAATAGCTGTTAGGTGAGATTAGATTTCACAATCTACTTCATTTCTAGCCACAGGAAATATCACAGGTCAAGCTACTTTTCTTTGCACTCCAGTTTGATTATGAGTTAATGCGACTTTTAAATAGGTTATCCATCTCCAGCTTTTAGTTTTCGTCGTTCACTGTTCTCACCGCCCAGTGACACACCTGTTGGAATTTTCCAGGGATGATGATGCTGTCAAAGGTAGTCCATACTGTTTTATTCAGTTTTCCTTCATAAGTAGATGGATGCCACAGCGTCATGCTTTTGTGGTGTTGTTGATGGTCCCATGGCATTGTTCCTAATTCTTCTTTTCATATGTCATTTTTTATTCTTCTTTTTAAGCATTCTCCCATGACTGGGAGGCGTTGGAGAGTATCCAACCTCTGTGCAGGATGCGATTATGCTTGCGCCAATGATATTGCAAAAGCCTCTCTTTTCACCTCATTTGTTTGCCTTACATCTTACAAGCTAATGCTATGGCCGGTTCCATATGTATATATATGCGCACACTTTGGCCAGCCAGTCATGTACACACTGAAAGTGATGGTTATCGGTCGAATTAGCGGAGCTTTGACTTGAACCTATGGATTCATTGAGTTACCTACTTTCTCCAAACGGACTGATTGGAGTACAAGTTCTCTGTCATCCTGTTAATCACGCACGCCCACGCTCATGACAGAAGTTGTAACCTCTTTCCCTGTGAGAATATAAACTGCACAGAATGTTGCTGGCTAGACTTAGAGACCTCGTGGCTGTGAAAGGATATCGAGCCCATTCAGCCGTTTTCAACAGATTAACATGCTTGGTGAGTGGTGGTCCCTTCAGGATTATCCTCGTTTCTCACAGCATTAGTGGGTCTAAAAGTTCACAAAAAGGTTGTTGGAAAGGTGGTCCTGGACCAATGTCAGCACCTTCAGTTGCGTTCTTTGTCAGGGATGAGAGTATGGAGATGATACAGATGATGAGAGAGGGGGGATATATTGCTGGGTGTCTTTGCTCCTGCTTTTCAAATATAATACGTTTGGTGGAACAAATGAGGACAAGGACATGCAAGGAGAAGCTGAGACTTACTGATGTTGAAGGTGATGTGCAGAGACAAAATCCAACTCATCTAGGCACTCAAATATCGCCTTTTTGGCTCAGCCAAACCCCTGGCCTCAGAGAGGAATCGACTTATGTATGCTTCATGAAGCTCGAAAGAGGAATAAACGAAAAGATCCCAACTCTGTCCCAATTGCTCGCTAGTCAGCAGTCACTACCAACCATAGCTTCTTCAACATTGCTATCTCAGCACTTTCAAGGACCTCCATCATTTGAAATCCGAAAGGAGGAGAAAATAATTTACTTTGGATAGTTTACCTTTCACTTCTTTTAATCTCGGTGTCCTTACACTTTGATTGTTTTAATTCGAAATATTTGAGATTTTCATAATATATAAATATTGACACGTAAATCTACATATAAATTTTACAGAGTTTTTGTCTTTATGTGGTACCCTCATTAACCTTCATTCTGTCCTGCCGACCCTTCATCAAACTTGCTGTTATTTTTAGGGTAAAAAATAATTTCCTTCATGAGATCTCTCTCCAATGGTTGCAATATGTTACGAGTCGAATATAAAAGCATAGAAAACCTACAATAAACTAACAGAAAAAATAAATAATAATAAAAGTCATCTTAATTTATAATTTTATTAACTATTCAAAAACTTAACATCAAATGGCAATATGGGATTTGGCTAGATAATAAATGATAGTTAGGAGAAAGGCATTAAAAGTGTCATAAATGTTCACTCGAGTGTCTAAACTTTTCGAGCGATATATTTGAATATCACATCAAAGAAAAAAATGATTATTTAAGAATAGCGAATCACGAGAAAGAATCCTACTTGGTTTGTTTAATAAAGTATTAATTCATACGTGGCTCTCTTATAGAATGAAAAGGCCAATACGGACGATGAGGTGGCCCCTTCTTCACAAAAAGAGGCCGCTCACTTCAAAAATTAATCTCTCTCCGTCTTCTTTATTTAATTCCAGCGAATTTAGATGCATCCACGGAGCGGAAATGCGAAAACGTTAACAGCGCTATCAGTTTACGAGTCGAAGATCACCAGAATGCCAATATTGAATCCGGATTCCCTAACTTGGAGATCCCTAACTTGGAAGTGACTTGAGAGGAGGGCCATACGATTTCAGATCAGACGGTCCCCATTAAATAGGAAGAGGTTTTTTTGCTTTTTTTTTTTCAAAGGCCAGCCGTTCATTTTAGATCGGACGCCTGGTCAACCCATCAAGTCACTTGCTTATAAGATAGGTGATCCAATTCTGCCAATAGGGACCCCCACGCTCACAAGCCCCGCTGACATGGCCCCAACATGGACATTACATCATTTCTCACATATGAACGTCAGGATTTTTTTCAGTGTTCTTTTAACTTGTCTTTTGTCAAATCTAAACTCTTTGGACAATAATCTAAACATCTAAATAATATTTTTCATTTTCTTTACTTAGTTATTTTCCTTCTCAAGCTTAACAGTTCATGTTATTTTTTCTTGATGTAAACATTTAAGGAGGATTTGCAGAAATTTATGTCTCGATGCACTTAAATATTGAAGCATAGAATCACGAAAATGATGCATATCCGGTTGCTGAAATCGTGGAAAAAGAAGAAGCTTTGGGCCTTTCATGCAAGATGCCCATTGTTCGGCTCGATCACTCGGCTCCCTGTAGAGATGAGCATAGGTCCGAGGTAGATTCGGGAACCAGAGACTCGGATCGGTGGGAACGGTCTGGTTCCAGGTTCTAATAAGAGAAGATCTGATTACCAATTCCATTCCTTTAGGAACCGCCGGTTCTTGTTCCCAAAGACCGAACCGGAACCTAAAAATCCTACTTAGTAATTGTTGTTGAATTGCCGGTTTCCTCCTTTCTCATTTACGTCACCGTCTCCTCCTTTTTTCTGTCACTCCTTCATTCTTGGCTCTGTCAACAGTCAATTTCCTTCGATCTCATGTCCGGGTTTGTAGTGTGGCTCCGCCATCCTTAAGTGGTGTTCGACTTTGCCGGCTGTCATTGTCCTTTGACCTTTTGTCCGAACCTGTTGAGTGTTGCTCATTGGCTCTGTCGCTCTGGCTGCGGCTCTCTCTTTGGTAAACCCTGTGCCCACGACAATTGCGGCCATAATGTAGTCCTTTTCTCATCTGATCAACATAAACTTACTCTCTTTCCTCCATAAAGGAAAGCATTGATCAACAATTTTCTTCATGTCCCCTCTGTGTAACTTCACTTCTGCTTATTCTCAGACCTTGCACTGTGTTAAGATTCGAGAATGGAGTTTGGAGCCCTTTGAAAACGTATCAGAATGCTAGGGCACAAGCGCGAACCAATTTAACCCAAGTTACTCGGTTGATATTGATGCATTCACAACCTTGTCTCGTCTATAAATTGTGCGCCAAACAACTCTAATATATCTATCATTAAAACCTAATGAACTGTAACTTAAGTGCCAAAAAATTTACGAAGAATTATTCATTACCAAAACTTTTTAGAACGGCTTCTTCTAGCATGCAATTTATCATAATGTCACATTAGATTTTCCAACATTATAGTTAGTTAAGTGATCGCTTTTCTAAAGTTGGGGCACATAAATGATTATTTTTAAAGTTCTACTATCATAGTTGATGTCTCACAATAAATTTGGCATTATTGTCCTTATCCCTTCTCAGCGGTGTTTATTTCTGGTTTTTAATTCCAGCACAATGCATAAATGTGTGTTTTTGGTTAGGTTGTCACCATATCTCGATGTACTTCATGTTTAAATCATGATTTAATCTAATAATTTAAGTTTTTAGAATAATCGACAATGTTTCACTGAATTCCACACGGTAACAAACTAAGAGATTCTAAATTCAATTTTTTCCGAATCTTCTTATGTGCCTTCCCAGTTAATATGCTTTTAGGTTTCAGCCAAATGATCAAAATTTTTGATAAGATGTTCTCACAAAAGGTGAGGCATATTTTGCCATGTTAAAACTTTTGTGGTATAATTCCAATTGAATGTACACCCACAAAACGCTCAACAGCCCAACCCACTCTTGTCTCATGTCGATCCCAAAAGGCTGCCATGATAATTAAATCCAATTTCAAATCTTTTTTCTCCTACAATTTGATGGTGGGAAGCATTAATACTTTGTTGAGGTTAAATATTGATTCTGGCCTCTTCTCTCTCTCTCTCTCTCTCTCTCTTCCTAGACACGCCTAGGGCAGTGACTGGATCACGCAAGTGGTGTTGGTGCCCTCGTTGCCCTATTTTCTCCCGCTATTTGTACCCCGATTTGCTACGCCTTCTCTTGCCTGACATATAGATACATTTCCATCTACCATTAACAATTAATCTCGAGTTGCTTTGCTGACGATTAGTCTTCCTTAATTTGGTGTTACATCCTCATATTCTCTTATCTAGCCTTGAGAACCTGCTTTTCAAGAAAAGCACCAGTTGTTAGAAAGTTAAAACCATCATAAAGCAACGCCTTATTGGTACCATTTAAACATGTCAACTCAAGTGCGAGAGAGCTAGCAATGACAAAAATTAAGGGGTGCTAAGGCCACAGATAATTGCATCCCTCAATCCAATGTTGGCAAGAGACAAGAGAAGTACCGTGATGAAAAAGAATAATAGAGTAAGCAGCGTCGGCAGGAGAAATTATTAGTTTCAGGACTTCAATATTAACCAAGAAGATTGACTAAGTAAGCCTGAGGTGTCGAGCAGGACAAAGACATTCTGGAAAGTCTATCAAACGTTGACAAATTTATATAGTTGATGACGGGAAAACATGGATGAGGATTAACTGTTTAACTATTCAAAGTTGTCGAGGAAAGGGCACTGGGGTCAAAATTTGAAAATCAATCGAAACTGAAAACATTTAAAGAAGCCAACAAATTGGACACGGTCATAGGACTATACGATCGAGAATTTAAGATTAAGCTATTTAGGCGGGCAAAGTATCGTTGTCATGAAGGCCATGGCTGGAAGTCAATGGATAGCATGCTAGACCACCGAAAAGTCAAACCACCGAAAAGTAAATTAGACCCGAAAATGTCGGGGCCAAGTTAAACTCTTATCGTACAGAACGATTAGAAAAATCTAATAGATGACGTAGAATTGGAGTTCAAGATAAGAAACGCACGGGAAATCCAAGCCGGACGCGCTGAAACAGAAAGATAAAACCAGAACCTTATTCAATCTCACTCCTGATCAATGGCAGCTTAATTAATACTTTGTCTGTCTATACAGTAGTTCAGTTTCAGTCTTCGCCAATCCATTCCAATTCCAGCATACCTATATAAGCTTGAAAGGAACTGCTATTACTAGTTCCTGATTTTTACTCGTTCAAAGTCCACTTGTACGTTAATCCTTTCTTCTGATTGTTCTAGGTTAGAGCAGTTACAACAGTTACCTTAACAGTCAGAAGTCAGCGATCCTGTGTTTTGGTCCATGGTGATCGCTCTTTGCTATGTTGAATTGGAAAACAAATGCTTAGTCAAAGAAAAAACGCTCGAGTTTTACGCTGATGAGAAAATTGAACTGGTCGGTCTGGTACACGCATCTTTTTCTGTTGTAGAGTTTCCTGTCTATATTTGACAGTAATGCTATTGTTCAACATCTCTTTCTCTCTCTCTCTCTATCTGCAACGCCATCAGTACCATCATCATATGACCCCATGGCCGCCGCTCCATGACCACAACCAACCCCTTCAAGACAATCCTTAAGTCACTTGCAAAGGGACGTATATTATATATTGATGATGGGGAACTTGTTAGATTTGAGTTTTAAGAGGATTTTGCATTTTTTATGTACCATAAGATTAGTTACCCTCTTGGATTTGTTGTTCTTCACGACATAAGATTCTTTCACTTTGGCCATGAATTGCATGACCAACTTAGCAGATCAATTGTGATTGTCAAAAACCGATGTGTTTCAAGAGATCATTTCGATCTCCAGAGAGGAGATGATACTCCAAGGTATTCATTTGGATCCATTTTCTCTCAAAGGCAAATAGAAGGAAGTAGGGGTCTGAGAGGCACATACTTTCGGATTGTTTCATAGTAACTGGACAAAACTTATTTATGGCAAAAGCCACCAAAAATCACAAGCATTTCTCATCATGACAAATTTATTTTAATTTTTTTTGTGATGTAAAAAATCTCAAATATCTATATGATACATTTACCTCCCATCAAGGTTTCGTCAATATGCATCGTTAAAAATCTATCTATATGTACATTATAGATAAAACATTATTGATATATTACCAATGTGACTTAAGTAAAATAAAAACGAAGTTGCGTTAGCTGAAAAATTATCTAATAGAATATTGAGAGGGTAAATATGTCATAAATGTATAAGTTTTTGGTTTTTTTTTATGTTATTAAAAAATTCAAGGTAAATTTAAGATAAATATGCCACCGTGGATATAATTGTGGGATTTTCGTTGCCTTCTCACATTTATATATATTCTTATTGTTTAGTGTAAATGTGTAATAAAGATTTCAGGAGATAATACAAAATCTCTATGCTAAATTGGATACTTACAACAATATTAAACAAAAGAATGTTGAAATTTATCAATAGGTTATTACAATATAAATAAAATATACATTTTAAGAAAATGAATGAACACAAATTGAACAAAAAGCGAAAAAGCTTCACTAGAAAAAGTTATAGAACTTGGTTATATATATTTAAAAGTTTCATCAATGTCAAATTTGATTCATGATAAAAGTATCTAAAACAACTATATGAAGAAATGATGATCTCAACACATTGAATGAACTAATTAAGTGTGTCAGGGCCCTGTCATGCCTTGCTCCCACGCGTGTGGCAGTCCTCGATATCCTTCCTTCGCTTTAGCCATTGAGTGGCGACGTCCTAGGAAATCGTCGCAGGTCTCCAACACAAGCGGACTTGGACCACTCCCAACTTAATTCGTCTCCAAAACAACATTTAACTAGGCACCTGAAAATGGTTAATAACAACATGATGAAATATAAATATCTCGGTAAGTTTATCTCTGTACCAAAATTAAAAACACTATCACCCTAGGATACCTACTCACTTCTCGCCCTTTAACTGTCATTTTCCCCAAGTGCAACTATCATCAGTATTTCACTCGATTAATTATCTATTCTCATGTCGATAAACATATTCTTTCTTTCCTTGAGATCAATTTATTCTATTCCCTCAAATCCATTAACTGCCCTGAAATTCTCTTTCACTCTCCCTAGCTAACCCAACGCTTAGCCTGAAATTCATGCCCACAATCTTATATCAATCACACTAGTGAGCTAGATCTATCAGTCAATTGGTCCACGACTGGGACTCGGCCCAAAGCCGTTCAACTCGTCACATTGTGACCACAACCAGCAATTATCATCAAATCTATTATTAGTTTTAATACCACCAAAGTCACATCCCAGCCCTCAGCTGGTTCAACTTCCATATAAGAACATATCAACTAAATGCTCATAATTCCACCAAGTATTCAATTCCTTCATCACATAGTCCCTCTAAAGTCTATCTTTATGCTAACCAAGTCTACCTATGAGTCAACCGGTCAGTGACCGGGACTTGGCACTAAGTGCAACACCTGTCAAGCTAAAGTCAGCCGCAATAATCACATACATCATTAAATAGATAATAAACAAGTAAATAAATATGCATTGAGATTGTTTATCACCAGCCTAAGACCCTAACTAAACCTTCCCGGCTCACCGTCATTTTTCAAATTCAATCGTTCCCTCACATTGTCTTACCAGCAAATTGGGCTCATCAGCCACACCACCGATCCATTTAGTCGCCAATCCATCGCACCATTCAGTCGCCAAATCCGTGGCACAATATCTCAAATCATGATCAGCCTTAATCGTCCAATCAATGATTAGGTCCACTACCCTATTATCTCGGTTAAAAGCTAAAATCAAAACAAACCGATGTCAACAACCACTTCGGTCGACTTGCGAGATCGAGACGGCTCATCACGAATCTGTCGACACCCAATCGGGTCCTATTGACTTCTAATTTGATTAGAGCACACCGGTCTCCTAATCAGCCGAATAATATATTAAATAATAATTTCCAAATAATCCTTAATAATTTCTCCTCATCGCTTTTACAGCTCAACTGCCACCAATTATAGTCCCATCGATCTCACTTTCGATCCCATCGGCCTCCTATCATTGATTAAGGCTTCCTAGCCACATAATCAATCCCTCTAGTCACATAATCAGGCCTCCCATTGAATCCTATCAACCTCAATAAGTGATTATGGCTCACAAGCCACCTAATCTATTTATCAGCCACGTCATCACCAATATCCTATACTCGGCCATACTTGGCTCCATTAATCCAAACACGCAATCAATCCTATTAGATTATTCTACTAAAATGATATATGCATCTAATCAAAGTATAGAAAGTCCACTCATGGTTGGCTCGTGTATCGCAAGCAGCGGCTCGCGGCGATGCGCTTCTTGTACTTCTGATTGCGCTTGGGCTTGGTGCGGCTTTCCAATTTCCAATTCAACACCACAAATGGGTAGTCCAACTCAAGGGAACTCTATCGGTAGCTCCGACGAAATTTTGGCTAGCAAAGGCACTATTCTAGCGAGCCTTTGTCGAGGTTCCCCAGAGGCAGCCCTTGGTCATGGGAGGTCGGTTGGGGCCGTGGGCAAGACGGTGGGGCCAAATGGCGAGGAACATGCTTTGGCGATGGCTTCAAGCTTGGATCGAGCTCCGTTCAAACTGCCCAGAGCTGGATCTCGTGGTTGGGCGGCGGGATAGGTGTTGTCGATGGCCAAGCCTGTCCCTAGGCGTTGCTGGGTGGCCAATGAGTCCATAGACAATGGTTGGAGGCGACAAAACGACCCCAAAATGACGAACGGTAGATTGGGTGTCTCACAGGTCTGGTTTTTGCCCTAGATAGATTGAGCTCGATTTCTTCAACACCAGACCAAATCTATGAAACCAAAGGGCTAAGGTTTACTCACGAGGAGCTCACAAGTCCAACAATGAGGGGTGGGTGTTGTCGGAACGGCACAGTGGCTAGATTTAGGGCTTCAGTGCCTAAATTGGGGCCAACGACATTCGATCGTGAAATCGCCCAAACTAGACCAAATCGATCGCAATAAGAGTCATAACTAGAGTTTAGGGGTACCTACTAATCAATTGGAAGCAATGGCGTGGCCTCTAAATCGACGGATTGGCCGAACATCACCGGTGAAGCTTGTTGGAAAAACAAGGGGAAAACCGAACCATTAAGGCTTCTTTTGGGGGTTATCGGCAATGATCCACGCGGAGATGACGACAATGGTTGGTTGGATCTTGGAGGCGGCGTTGCAATGAACACAACAACATCGACGATGATTAAAATGGAGCTCAGAGCTGTGAGATAACAGAGTTGAAAAGGGAGCTCGGCGGTCGAGTTCCCCAAATAGGGGCAACTCGAGGTCATGAGAGAAATCTCTCTCTCCGGCAATAGGTGGCTGCCAATCATTGGGCCAGGGTGTGAGCCGACAGGACACCTACGGCTACTGGTAGGTCTAGCTTACGGCTAGTCGGCCATTAGCCATGTGGTGGGCCTCGTGCGCACGTGCATGCCACCGATTCGGCTAAATGCCGCAAAGAGAAAAAAGAGAATGGGGGCTAGGCTTGGATGCGCATGGGCCGGGCTTCCTTGCAGGCCGGGCAAGTTCTCCATGGGTTTGGGCTGGGTCGCTCGGACCCAACTCGATTGTCCGCAGGTCTAACTGGTCCCTCGCCGATCAGGGTTGACCAGTTAACGGTTCGTTGACCAAAAGTCAACTTTTTCCAAATTTTTCAAAACCACCCCTAGGCCCAAAATTCACTTTTTTTGGAGTCAAAATGCAAATATCTAAAAGTCGGGGGACCAAAACGCGATTTTTGAAATTCGGAATTGCCCGAGACGAATTTTCGCGATTTAGTCTGGAATATTTTCGGCGCCAACAGACCATTAACTAAACTCGTAAATTCACACAATTGGACCTTGAAAAAGAGACCGGAAGCATGTTGTTACAAAGTGGAATTGAGGTGATGCTTTTAGTAACTTTTTATTAATCATTCAAATTTTCACATTGATTATTCATTAAAAAATACATGATGAGTACCCAATTAATGTAAGTTTCTCGAGGCCTCTTTTGCTTTTTACTTAATTGTGCTTCTCATTCCTGAAGTGTTCATGTTATATATTTACATTGATATCTTGGTTGATTTGTTTATTTCCATTTCCGTTATTTTTCATTTTTGACAACAATCATTGGTCGAACAAAGATTTTCCGAAGAAAAGAAGAGAGAGATAATAATAGACTTGTTCCTCTTAAAAGCCACAAGGTTAACAGAAAATATAATGGAACTTTAATGATTGAAATAAAATTAAAGTACTTGGGGGTAATGAGGAAGCATTGAAAATTTATGAATAAGTATGTACCACTGAAAATATCCAACAGAATTCTGAGTAATTTTTACTATGATATTGTATATTCTTCGCTAGATATAGGCCGGCCCCCAAAAAATTATCTATATCTCATTCATCTTTGTCTATGACACTCCTACCTTTCTAAATCAACTGGCGTCATGCTTCTAGAAAATCAATGAAGGCTTCTACATAATGAAAGAGATCTATTGGATAAGATCACTCCTTACGTGTCGATGTTCTACAGAGAATGAATAAAGTATGTTATCACTGCTTTCCGACAACTAATCCCGCCTCTCTCCCTCGCTGACCGGACAACTAGCCTCTCTCAAGAAAATCTAAGGATAGATCTTTTCATCTCATACGCTAGGGACAGAAATTTCCATATTTGTAGTAAATAAAAGAGACCAAAACTGCGGATCAATAGTTCACGCCGTTGAAGAATATTTACATGGCGATCCATGAGTATCCACCAAGTATTCTCGTCTGTACAGGAATCACCGGAGAGACCTCTAGAATCAAATGAATCAAATGTCAACCAAAACAAAGGAAGAAAAAAAGTAATAACAACTCAATGATTTGACTTCCTGGAAATATATTTTCTCGTGGGGACATCCAATCACCTCCTATTCACACATCCATGGAAAACCAGTTTCCCTTTCTGCAGCTTTTTTTTTTTTCTTTTCTTCTCTCTACTTCTTGGCTAAATTCCAGATTTCGAATCTTTTTCCTAGAACAAATCCACTTCCCGTCCTCATCCAGACATGGACAGCATGCTATCACAACCTAAATGCTACTCAAAACACCACCGTTTTGGGGGTCGTAGTGGTTCCGGAGGAATCCGAGTCTTTCGAGAAGACGCTTTGCGTTGAGGACTTGGTAGAGCCGATGTGAATGTTCGTGAGGTCTGTGATGTGCCCCGGCTCTCTGATTTTGACGTTGTCGATGTCGACCTCGCCGGCGAGCATCCTAGCCGCCGTTGACATTCTGGGCCGTGTCTTCGCTGCTTCCTGGACGCAGAGTAGACCCACCTTGATGAATCTGACGGCCTCCTGTCCCTGGCAGTCGTTCACACCTAAAACCGGGTCCACTAGTTTCTGTAGCTCATCTTCCAAGTGCGCTTCCCATGCCTGCCCAAATAAAAATAAAAGAAGAAAAAAGAAAGATGAGATCCCCTGTCAGGTTCACTTGTTGGTTTCAGACTTTGCCTGTACGCCGGACATTTTGACTTTTCTAAAGATAAAACGAGAGCGATTTTCGGGGATCAAAGTGGATGAGCTCCTGGGGAAAAAGCAGAAATAATTTTAAATGGCTTTAATATCTTAGAGGCAACTCAATTTGATGGCACTTGAAAAACTGCAAGGCCGGTTTGCTCATCGATTCATCCGGCAAATTTGGGGAATCAAATAACATAGCAATGACTGGTCGTGTATATCTAGCGAAAACGTGGTTTTCACTGTTTATCTAAAACTGTTATTAGCTCTTTAGTGCCTACTGATGATGAATTTTGATGGTGTACCCATGTTCGTTTTGGTCCAAATCCAAGAACCTGATGAAGGCAGAGAAAGAGCAGGCGTAGGATTTCTACCTTTTGAACAAGGTGCTGTTCTCCGAGCTCCAAGTCGAAGGCCACGACTGGTCGACCGCTGATTATTTCCAGCAGCAACACCCCAAAGCTATAGACATCCGATTTCTTTGTCAAGCGGCCACTGATGGCATATTCAGGAGCAAGATAACCTCTGCAATTCACATTCAGTCAGAAATCTCATCAGGAAATAATAGTCGTTTGTGTTAATGTCTGGAAAATTATATATTTAAAGGTGAATTTGACTACTAAAAAGTAGCTAGAAATCTAAGTTCTCCGACTTACAATGTCCCGGCCACACGAGTGCTGATGTGAGTAATATTCCCACTGAGAATCCTAGACAGACCAAAGTCGGAAACTTTTGGAGTGAGATCTCGATCTAGAAGTATGTTGCTCGCCTTGACATCTCTGTGCACAATGCGAGGCTCCACCTCTTCGTGCAGATGTGCAAGCCCGTGCGCTATTCCGAGCATGATCTTCCGCCTTGCCTCCCAATTGAATCTCATCCTCTTCTGATCATCACCTGGAAATGCCCAGAAAACATTTACAACCCGGCCTCAAAGAAATAAGTCATTCAAAGTTCAATCAATAAAAAGAGGGCGATGTCACTCTTGATTTACCAAGTATGGTGTGCGCCACGCTGTTATTTTCCATGTAATCATAGACCAAGAACCGATCGGCTCCTTCAATGCAACAACCTTGAAGGCTAACCAGATTTTCGTGTTTGATGTGAGAAAGAGCCACGATCTCTGAGATGAACTCCCGTTCGCCTCGCATTGACTCGAGCTCGACAGAGAGCACTTTTATCGCCACAGTGGTGCCATCTTGAAGCCGGCCCTGAGCAACAGTCCAATATTGATCAACGTTGCCATGTCACCAACCATAATATCCAATATTGATGCAACTAATTTTGTGCACAACCATCTGGAGTTTTTGACAGGAAAGAGAGAAATTAGTACCTTGAACACAGATCCGAAGCCGCCTTCTCCGATCTTGTTTGAAGGGTGAAATCCCTTAGTGGCAGCCTTCATTTCCTTGTAAGAGAATAATCGGAAACTCGGAGGGGTCAACCCATCTATTTCTGATCAGAAGAAGGAAAAAGGTCAAAAAGCCAGTTCATTATTTCCTAAAGAACACGAAATCAAATCGATTGCTTAGACAACAAGATCTATCAAAGCCAGCATACCGTCCATGCTTCCATCGACAACAGCACTGGACGCTGAAAAGCAGCTCGGAAACAAAACCTGGAGCTTCATAACTGATCAGCTATGAAGTTCTCCGGAAAAGGATGGGAGAAGAGAGACAAGACAGAGGAGGAAGAAGAAACGGTTCTTCTTTAGGTAGGACAAAAACGCAGGTTGGAGCAATAAAAAGCCTCGGGACACGCCAAAGGCCCGCGTCGTTCCTAGGAGTTGACCTTATCAATTTTGGAGCATTTGACGACTTCAATTGCGTTCCTCGACACGGACACAAATCCGCACACGTTGGTCAATGAAACTTTTTTTTCCTGTGCTTGAGGTTGAACCCGTTTGCATGGCGTGGCTTGTATCCTCTTCCGATTGTGGTTTCACCGGTACCGAGGATTTCCCTACCGGTCACACCTCTTGTCACTGTCAAGAATGAGCGAAATTCGTCTCTTCATATTAGTATCGGACATTGATCGCCGAATTAGACTGAATGGCCAAAGATGGATAGTTTTATATCAGGCATTCAAGAAAAAGAAACTGCCAACTGTCACGAAAGAGCCGGCGATCTTTCAGTCAAAGGCTCGGGCAAGCTAAAAAATAACAAATAGTGACAAAAACGTGAGAAATGACTGGCGACTGACACTGTTTAGAGGAATAAACTATGAAAAAGTATTCTTTAAGGAAGCTCCTCAGTTCCTTCCCCATGGAGAGAAGGCTTGTTCGCATCAAGTGTAATGGAGCAGGAGAGCAGTGTGAAACATCAAGCATGGGAAAGCATACAGAACATGTCCCTCTTTTGACTCGGAAAAGAAGGACGCGGGAGCATCCAGGAAGCATCCACTTTGATTCCTCACCATTGGAAAATAATATACAAAGTTGCTACTTTCGATGGGAAGAAGAAATAATAATGTAAATCAACTTTTGCCGTGATGGCTGTTCAGAGTCGTAACAGAACCCTATCCACATCCTTACTAAAGGATAAAAGCTAACTTCCCACAAGGCTACGAAAAGCATTCAGAGTTAGATGGAAAGGAGTCACGATTTCTAGCTTTACTTATTCTTCATATTTATTCTCATGCGTAGCAAGCAGCCGTGCCTCCACTCCTTTCTATTTAAAGTAAAGTTGTCCTCTGCTTTTGAAGCA
Source organism: Melaleuca quinquenervia (assembly GCA_030064385.1). Lineage (NCBI taxonomy): Eukaryota > Viridiplantae > Streptophyta > Magnoliopsida > Myrtales > Myrtaceae > Melaleuca > Melaleuca quinquenervia. The sequence goes on from CM057718.1 coordinate 12,241,650, forward strand.
TGGGAGCCCACATGTTGGATAGTGTGGTCTCATTGGGGACCTACACCAGGTTGGAATGGAATGAGTTCACATGCACCAAGTGCATGAATACCTAATCCTCCTTCAAACCTCATTTAAACTATGGCATAACGGCACTGTGAGTCCAATAGTAACGCTAAGCCCTTGTACTCTCACGTGGCAAATGTGACATTCGGGAATCACTCTGATTGGTCGCATGAATTGGTCTTGAGACCACTTGCATCGGTTGCTTGGATCTGCTGCACAATCATATGGATCAGCTGTGGGATCGATTGGATCGTAGCCTATCAGTCGTGGGATTGCTAGGATGGATCGTGTCAATTGGCCGTAGGATTGATCATTGGGATTGGCCATCGGCTCATTTGGATCGGTCCTTGGAATCTTTAACATCTTAGAAAATGGCTATCGATCCTAAAGATCGGTCATGAGATCACTCGGATTGGCCACATGAATTGGCTATGGGATCGCTCACATTGGTTGTAGGGATTGATCACGGATCGGTGAAGGCTAGTCCAAGGATCGAGGAAGACTGATCCAAGGATTAGTGGGGATCAATCTTGGACTGTGCTATGCATCAGCTCCGAGGGTAGATGGATGGGCATGCATTGATTTGAATTGCGAGGCACAATCCACCGATTCATCCAAGGGTTGGTGGATAGTTATGCGTTGATCCACCATCCATCAACTGACCATGCATCGATCCATTTGACCATAAATTGATCATGGATGACTATGCACTGGCCATGGATCAGACTGATCATGGACTAGCCATGCACTGGACACAAATCATAAATTGGCCATGCCCAGCCTTGCACTCGATCGCTCTTGGCCATGCACCTAGCTACATTTAACTATGTGCTTATGTACATGACCAGAAGCATCCAACTTTACCCGGCCATGCTGGGCTATACCTAACTATACCTGGCTATGCGTTCGGCCATGTTGACAACCACGAACTAGCTGTAAGTTGGCCATGTGTAACAGACCGAAATTTTTGACAAGGACACCTTGAGGATCAAGGTATTAGATGTTGGATCAAGGTAAGAATCAATAAAGATTATCGAATTTTCTTATTAATTGCCGCAAGACACCCCAAGATGTCGCAAAGGATTTGTGACAATTTCATTAGGCGACCCATTGATCAAGAAGGATTAATTGAAAGATAGATTGTGACACGAGATAGGGATTTTTGTCGTTAAGAATGATTTTAACTAGACCCTAGTTTCTTTTCGAAACCAAGATAGAATTACCATTAATTGGAGGCTGAATTCGGCTAGCAATTCAGTTAGTTCAGCTACTTTGCCAAAGTTTAATCAAGCCTCAGAAAATCACACTTGCTAAGTCAGTCAAGGAGAGGCGGTGGGCGTAAGAGAAAGAAGGAGAGCCAACCCAAACTTGAAGAGCAAGCTTCTCTTATTCCCTTAGGCGCCACTAGTATTAGGAAAAGGGACAAGTGGCTTAAGACCTTTGACAAGTGGCATGGTGCATGCAAGAGTAGTGTCCTCTTTTTTATTCACGCCACATGTAGGTTCAAGATGGACAAATGGTGGACATGCAAGGAGGGGAGAAAACTATAAAGGGCCACCGCCCTCTTCCTTTCCCCTTGCGCGAACATCGCCTTCCTCTTCCTCCTTGTGCACTTCGCCAATCCCTTCTCATCATCTCTCCTTCTCTCATTCCTTTCTTTCATTCTTCTTCTTCTTTGCTTCGTCAAGAACAATGGAGGGAGCTAAGCTTAGCCAACAGTTCCGTGAAGCCACAAGACCACCGGCAGTCACCCACTCATCCTTGTCAACCAATTCTGTTCATAGGCAAGTTTCGGGATTACGTGTTATGAGAACATTAAAGTTAGCCACAAGAGTGGTTGGATCGATCACTAGAATTGGCTATGAGATTATTTGGATAGGTCACTACCTTTAGCTGTAGGATCACATGAACTGGTCATGGATCAACTAGGGATTGGTTGTGGATCAGTTGAGGATTGACTATGCATTAGTTAAGGATTGATCGTGGATCTACTGTGGATTGACCATATGTCAGCCATGGATCGACTGTGGGTCATTCAAGAGTTGACCATGCATTAATCAGGGAATAGCCATGAATTGATTAAGGGTTAATAGTGCTCGAACATGCATAGACTCTACATTGACCGTACATCAACCAAGCATTGATCTATTCAACCATACACAGATCATGGACCAGCTCTTTTTGGTAATGAAACGGCTACATCTAGCTATACACCTAGCCATGGATTGTTTATGCTTGGCCATGTACTCGGTTACACTTGGCCATGGATTGACCATGCCTACATCTGGCCATGCATCTAGCCATATCAAGCAACAAATCAGTTCACTTAGCGATGCACTTGGCTACGTATTGGCCATGCTTGGCCATGGACTAGTCATGCTTGGCCATGCACCCATTGGCCATGCTTGACCATACACTTGACTATAACAAACTATGGATAGGCCATGGTCAATCATGCACTTGACCAAGTTTGGAGCATGGCCGGGCCATGTGCTTGGCTATACCTAACCACACAGCCGACTATAGGCCAATTGTAGATTGCCCATGCTAGGACATACACCTCTTTGACTTATTAATATACTCCCTAAGCATCTATGGCTCCAAGATTACACTTGACATCAAACTAGATGACCCTTCAATGAAATTATGTCAAGTGACACTCTAAACATTAAAGGGTATTTGTGACACCCATGAATTATCATGCAGCTCACCAACCTATTCTCTAGGTTATCATTAGCCTAAAATCATAGTTGGCTTCAAGTCAAGCCATTTCTCCTTAGAATCATGCCAAATGTCACATTCCTTCCTTCTTGGCTAAGCAACTCAAAGTCATTGGATGGCTATACCTAACCACACAGCCGGCTATAGGCCAATTGTAGATTGCCCATGCTAGGACATACACCTCTTTGACTCATTAATATACTCCCTAAGCATCTATGGCTCCAAGATTACACTTGACATCAAACTAGATGACCCTTCAATGAAATTATGTCAAGTGACACTCTAAACATTAAAGGGTATTTGTGACACCCATGAATTATCATGCAGCTCACCAACCTATTCTCTAGGTTATCATTAGCCTAAAATCATAGTAAACTTGGTTGATAAATGAATTAGTGATTATTTGATACTTGATTCCACCACGCATGCCACATGAATAATTGTCATGCATTGTGTTACATGAACAAGGCTTGGGAAGGAACTTGCATTTGATTATGACACTTGCATATGTATATGGCATTGTCACGATGTTTGAGTCCATTTATGGTGATTGCATGCGTACAGTATTGTAATTAATGGATGTCCCATATGGGACTGGATACCCTGGGAGAGTTTTGGGATGTTGTCATAAAGTAGGTGATGTGCAAGGACGGAGGACCTTGAGTCAGATGTTTTCAGGATGTCGCGGTGTACAATGTTTTTGTTGTGGGATACATTGATGCCCCAAATGACTCAAGATGCCTCGAAAGAGACTTATAATGATACTGAAATAAATCTTCATGCATTCCATGATCATTTCATAGCATTAGTCATTATAGTTAAGCATTGTTATTAATTTGCTAGCGATTTTTATATTGTCTCACTATTTCTGTCAAGTTGAGCAATGAGTGGATTTCCTACTTTAGAGCTAGAGATTTCGCTTATTGGGATTTGGATGTCAACATCCTACTCATTTTGGTAGCTGATGACCGTGAAATTAACCTTTGAGATGTGTTCAACGTTAAGGATGAGGTAACCTACTATCTTTGTGATACCGCTGTCTAGGTAGAGATGGAATGGGATGATTGGGTCTCCTTTAGCTATTTGGCTTGGTATATGTTTGTGGTTGGTTATTTCATAGTTCACCTTCGGAGTTATGATGGATCACTAGAGTTCCACAGTGGTAGAACCCGTATTGGGGGAGTAGTCAATCCATAGGTGGTCTTAGCTGTAGGGGACCAATTTTGGCAAAAGTACAACAGGATTTTCTACCCCTTCCCCAACATGAATGTATTTTTATTTTATTTTATTGTAATATACTAATGTAAGTGTCGCGTCCTTTTCAAAAGTGTATCATCTAAAGTTTAGCTAATTGATTACTAAGTCTGACTTAACTCAAATTTTCCCAAACTCATACCAATTTGCAACTTAGGTTAAGGTTCTTACCATGCAAAATTAATTTCATTTGGAGTCACCACTAATTAATTTTTGGTGAGTCAATTAGAAACTCAAGTAAAGTACCGAAAAATGTACTTGGACTTGATTACGTTAGATTACTCTAACGCTCTATCGGTATCTTTTCTTTTATTTCAAAAAAAAAAATTGCAGGCATCTTGAATTGATTTTAACTCTATACGCTAACATATAAAGCGTATATGCGAGTGCGCCAAGGGCCCCAAGTTCTAATATAAATTTGAACTATTATTCTAACATGACCAAAAAAAAGCAATTTATAAATGACGTGCAAGATTAAAATGCAATCCTAACTTGAGCATGCAGACAAAGAAACTAGTTTACTCTAAGATGATATTTTTGTGTTTTTATAAAATTCGGATTGAAAAGTGCCCTAAATAAACTATGTATACTAGGAAATTGCTTAATTAAAACTAAAGAAACAAACCTAGTCAAATCCTAATTCAAATTAAGAAATTATTGCAATTTTCTAAATTCTAAAACTAGCTTACTCTATTCAAAGAAAGAAATCACAATCTGCCGAATACATGTGGTGAAATCTACATGAATCCAATCTTTTTTTGTGTATTGTGCATTTTTTAGAGATATTATCAATTGAAATCAAGCAATGATGACAAGAAATAAAATCTACGTCAAACGTGGTATTATATCACATGAGATATTATCCAGATTCAATCAAATTCGGAAATGAATCGGTGAATTGTATCTTAGGCATGAGGATCGGATTGGCCAATTTTTCGTGCGGTTGCGAATCGTATCTCCAGAATGAGATCGAACTATCGACCAATATATGTCGTAGATTAGGATTTCCTATTTTAGGATATATATAGACACCTAAAAAAATATAAGTTAGTTAACCGTTTGTTTAAGATATGCAATACTATATTCAAATTGATTTCGGATAAAATTATTATATAATTTGCGGATTGCTTTCAAATTTGAATCAAGACGTGGATCATGAACGATGAATAACGATGGCAATTCTCTAACGTTTGCGGAACTCGCAGTGTTGGATCGATTCGTTGGAGATTTGCCTGCGCGTTGCGCTTTACTAATGATGACTTGGTGTTGGATCGGTGAGGAGGAGTAGCTCGACGGATTCAGCTTGATGCAAGGGGCTGCGACAGCAGTGCCGTTGGATGGACAAAGCAAGATAGAGGCAGCAGCGTCGGGGATCACAACTGAGGACTTTAAGGCAACAACCGCAGTGCCAAACAACCGATGAGCAATCGGACTAAAGGCCACTTCATGGAGTCGTGGCAAGGGGCTGCTTCCCTCCGGCCGAATGCTCTCTCCCCTTTCGGCGCCCCACCACCCCCCCCCCCCCCTCTCGCGCTCGTCCTTTCTCTGACTTTCACGCTCTCCCACTTATTTCAGCCCCTGCTCTCTTTGATTTATTTGCTCGTCATTTTTTTAGTTGCTCATTCTACTTCTTTGAGGTTTGTAGGTTTAGGTGCAACGGACCATGTAGCGAGAGACTGAATTGGGTTGGGTTCATGGAGTAAAGTCGAATTCCATTTGGAAGAGAAAAACTTTTCATGGGAAACGGAGCCAGTGTTGAAGTGCTAGGAATTGATATTTACCAGCTAGAATTGCAAGGCCGGCATTTCGCTACGGCATTAGCGACGGGAAACAAGCCAAAATTCATAGCTAAAACACTTTGCCATGAAAGTAGAGACGAAAAAAATCCGTAGCTAAAACGGCGTCGCAAAATTTGACTACGAAAAAATTCCAAATTTGTCGCCAAATGCGTGGCCATTTAGCCACGACAAATATGGTCACAAAATCTGTGGCAAAATTTACATGGCTAAATTTGTCACTAAAATACCAACGAACATGATTTGTCAATATATTCGTCGCGGAATATGTAGCCAAATTCGTCAGTAGGCGGTCGTCCCAATAGTGTCGCACACCAAAGACCGTCGCAATTTCGTGGCAAAATTTCGTGACAAAATGTCGTCTAAAAATCCACGGCAAATGTTCGTGGCAGAGTTCATAGCAAAATGTTTGTAGCAAATAATTCGTCTGAAATCATTTGTCACCATTGTTAGTAGCAAATGATTTGTCGCCAAAGTTGTCGCAATTTTTTCGTTGCTAACTTCATCGGAAAATGTGTCGTGGCTAAGGTTGTGGAAACTGTTCGTGGCACAATTCATCGCAAATTGGCGATGTATTTTGGGATGAGCCAATTCATCGCAGATTCCGTGGCTATGGTTTTTCAGTGCAAATTTTGTATCTAAATTTGTTCTTCCAAAAGTAGTTGCATTTTTTTTCGTCGCTAATCTTGTGGTTCTATTTGTGTGAAACTTGTCGATATTTTGCCTCTATTTTCATCTTTTGGACAGCAATTTACATAAAATTTTCTCGCTAAAAAATTTAATTACGAATATTGTTGCGAAATGAATTCTTCGAAATTTTTTTGATTTAATCGAAGAAATCTGTAACGAATATTATTTATGGACATAAACGATATTAAATATAATTAACATGAAAATTTATTTCTCAAAGTAATTATTCAGCACTAAATATATTAGAAAACAATATATTGATATGAAAATGAGAGTCATTCCTCAACAATATCCGCAAGAAACCTATAAAGAATTATCTTACAATGTATCAGCACAGTAGCAATCCCTGAAGCATCACGTTCTTTTGTCATTTATCATAATGCCAATTATAAAAGTAGGCTACCACTTTAAAGCAACATACATCTGCACACGCACTTGTGAGTAGGGTTCAAAGTAATAAATATAGACGCACAAGTAATTGTCGCGAACTAAGTTGTAAAGCTTGTCTTCAGACTCAGGCCAGCAAATGCACTTGTGAGTAGTGTCATTATCATCCAAAGGCCAGCAAACTTGTAAACTTCCATGAGCCTTGACAAGCCTCATTACTGGATGGCATACCAAGAAAAGTTACCTGAACCAAGGTAATAAAAAAGGATCATAATATTACAACAATTTAGCAATTCCACGATCTCACCACTTAGTAATGACAGAAAACATGAAAATAATTTTTCCTTCTCTCTTGGTTTCTATAGAAATTTCTTTACCCAACATTGAAGTGAAAAAATGAATTTAATGACAAGAAATATATCTACAAGCAGCAGCATTCATAGTGCCAAGTTTGAATAGATATGTTATTAGCTAAACAAAAGAAACGCCAGAAGGCCAACATCTTCGACATCCCGAAATGAAAAAAAGAAAAAAAAAGTCCACAGTAACATTGCCTTGCATTCGCAGTTGCGTGTAAAGAAAGAATTGTACAGTTTGGTAAGATTGACAACAAGACTTTCTAAAATTGCAGCTTTTCTTAACATCGCAAGATACCTAAAATCCAAGAGAGGAAAGCATAACAAATTGGGGGGAAAGTCAGGGAACAAAAGTTCTCATGTTGCATTACACTAATTGAATAGTTTCTAATGCGTATCCAGAAGTGCTCAAGTCGTGAACTGAAAAATCGCCTCTCAGACAGCATAGATTATCTACCGAATTCACTTGCAAGGCTTGACAGGGCATGACATAGGACATTTTCTCTCTCCATCATCTTCGCATCATCATGAAGTCCATCATGTTCAAAATCGAACTCTTCAACTAAAACATTTAATTTCATTATAACAACATTTTACAAATCATATGTCGCTGAACACCATAGCCTTTAAATATGGGGAGGCAGTTACGGCTAACTCATACGTCGGGAAAAAGAATCAAGTTAGATTCACATCTATCAAATCCCAGCATACAAGTTTGCAAGGCATAGACTATGAATGGAAGCAACAAGATATGTGGAATGGTGAAGGGTGATAAGCCGAGCACAATGGTTGATTACCTACATCAGAAAGGCAACATGTGCGCATGAATTCCTTCGGTTGCCTTGTCAACAGGAGGAGAAAACATCAAAGACTTGAAAGATGGGGGACTGTACATGCCAAACCAAAGGCAACGAACATGATTTGCACACCATCTAACGCAATTCTCGTCAGTCCCCAGTTAGTCCCCTCATAGGTAGAGGAACATATATAGATTTCGCCGGTCCCGGTGATATGCACTCGGATTGCCCATAAAGAACCAAATGGCAAAGAAATCGTTGATCGGATTACTTAGTGTCGAGCAACTTACCTGGCCGGCGGACCTCAGAAGGGAGGAAAACGAGAACTCGCGATATGGTCGGAGGTTTTAGTCCCCTCACAGGTAGAGAAACATGCATGGATTTCGCCGGTCCTAGTGATATGCACTCTGATTACCCGTAAATAACAAAATGGCAAGGAAATCTTTGATCGGGTTACTTGGTGTCGAGCAACTTGCTTGGCCGGCAGATCTCAGAAGGGAGGAGAATGAGAACCGGCGATATGGTTGGAGATGGAGAAAAGAGGAAAGCAAACGCAACATAATGAGACTAGGGTTTCTTTCTCCCAATTATGCTTTTAGATTAGGCTTTTCGCACTTTAATATCGCGCCTCGCTTTTTAGAAAATGAAACCAAATTTGTGACGGAAATCATTTTCGTCTCTAAATCAGTAGCAAAATAGCAACGGAAAAACAAATTCCGTTGTAAATATGAAATAGAAAAAAATTTGGTTGCAGTTTGCTACGAAAAACATATACGTGGCAAAATTGAGACAGATTTTGTCACAAACTCAATTATTCGTGGCTAATTAACGACGAAATGTACCACGGAAATTTTTTGGTAGCTAATTAACGACGAAATTTGCCACAAATAATTTTTGTCAAGTTCTGTTTTTGCAGCTTTCTCATATTCAATTTAGCAAGCACAATATTAGGAAATCAATAGTGACTTGTCCATCCAAATTAGCATTTTTTGTTTCCTTATTCGAATATAAGGATAAAACAAACAAAAAGGCTCAAAATTTTTCAACTTGGACGCATTTAGTTTGAACTTATTTTTACAAAAAAAAAATCTTAAATTTGTAGTCGAGTAAAGTATTCTCTTAAAAGGACTTCTATGATAGTAAAAAGGACTAACTGATACGCAGATGATTAATGTTTAAAAAATATAATAGCAAAACCTCGTATGAAACTATATGGCACAGAATTTTTAATGTAAATGTCTTTAATATAAGTTTGGAATTTTGTTTTCACAAAAAAGTACATAAATAAATGTATTACATACGTACATACTGAAATCTAAGGTAGCAACTTCTTGTAGAAATTATTATACAATGGAGGATTGTATTGTGATGACTGTTAAAAAAATTACCAATCTAGTCTTAATCCTATGATAGGAATTATGTCAATTCAGTTATATGTTAATTGTCACCTTTGTCACTGTAGTCTTAAACATTAATCCGTTTACTCTAATAAACTCATTTGGGATGATGATGAATTTACGAGAGGAATGTTTCACTATAGTTAGTTATTTCTTGTGGATCAATTAATTTCATCAATTCACTTATATATATATACATATATATTTGATCGTCGCCTTTGTCACTATAGTCTTAAACATTTATTCGTTTATTCCGATAAACTCCTTTGGGATAATTATGAATTTACGGGAGGAATGTTTTACTACAGTTAGATATTTCTTGTTGATCAATTCATTTCCGTCAATTTAGTTATATATATATTTGATCTGTCGCCTTTGTCACTATAGTCTTAAACATTTATCTGTTTATTCTGATAAGCTCCTTTGGGATAATTATGAATTTGCGGGAGGGATGTTTCACTATAGTTTGTTATTTCTTGTCAATCAGTTCATTTCCATCGCCCAATCTGTTGCAAATTGAGATGGATTTTGCCACAAACCAAGTAGTCATGGCTAATTGGAGACGAATTTTACCATGAATTATCAATCGTCGCCATTTTACGACATATTTAGCCACTAATAATTATTCATGGCTAATCAACGACAGATTTTGTCATGAATAATTATTCATGGTAAAATTAACGACGGATTTTACCACGAAAATCTTCTTATGCTTTTGCATTTCTAATATTCAATTTTTTTTTGGTCGGGTAATATTCAATTTGGCAAGGACAATATTAGGAAATCAATGCCACCAATTTTGCAATTTCGGTGGCTAAATTATCTAAATTTCATAATTTAGCCATGAAATAGCAATTTCCATAGCTCTCCGGATGGTTATTATGGACTAAACGGAGACGAGTTTGGCAACAGCCTTTTAGCCATTGCAAAGTTTTGAAAAGATGGGCTCGTCCTTTTCTTTTTTCCATCTTTTCACTCAGCCTTTAAGTTCCTGTCTTTTCACTCGGCCTCAGATATAGCTGAAGAGTCCCCAGTCTTTCGTATTCTCCTAAAACCGTTACTCTTCTCTATTGAAGAACTCTTCATTTTCTCCGGATCGTCGTATTGTTGGCAGCAGCTCGCACGCAGCTCTCTCATCAGTGTGGTACTTCCTCCAAATCACCGCATTATTGTGGTACTTCCTCGGTGTGGTACTTCCTCCATATCTCTATTGAAGAACTCTTTCATTTTCTCCAGATCGCCGCATTGTTGGCAGCAACTCTTGCGCAGCTCTTTCATCGGTTTGGTACTTCCTCCTGAAAGGTATAGGTACTTTCTCATCCTTACATTTGTGCTGGAAATTGTTTTCTCATGTTATGTGCTTTTGTCACTACAAAAAAATTGATTTTTAGCTACGCCATTTGCCATGACAAATCACCAAAAAGTCGTGGCTAAAACTATTTAGCCACTACATTAAAGAATACCAAAAAGTCGTTGTTAATAAGGTGTCGCTAAATTTGGCCACTAGGAGGAGCCAAGTCGTCGCCAAATTGCAACTAAACTAGTGACTAACAACATCGTCGTTAATCAGCGACTACCTACGCCGTCACAAAAGTCGTCGCTATCTCGGGACACAAAAAAGTCATAACCAATATTGTCACAAACCCGCGACGACAAAAGCCATAGCTGCTCTGCGACAATAGAAAATGTAATCGCTAATCAGCGATTACCCATTAACCAAGTGGCACATTAGCGACGACCATATCTCAATCGTCGCTAACTTCGACAGGGTGCGTTAAGGAGCATCCTAATATATTAGCGACGACTTGTTTTCATGTTATGGCTATTTAGCGACTATCACAACTTGTAGTCGCCATTTAGAAACATACTTCTTTTGTCATGTCTGAGTAACCACGACTTTCATCTACTCGTTGACAATGAGCGACTACTTTATAGCGACGACATCGATTGTCTAGTCGCTATTCAGCGACTACATACACTTGTAGTTGTGAAGTAGTGATTCCGTTATGGTAGTCGCTAAATAGGGACTACGTGTGGCAATCTTGTTGCTAAATAGCGACTACAAGTTCTATTGTAGTCACTATATAGCGACTACATTTTCTAGTATAGTCGCTAAATAGCGACTACTTTCGAACTTGTAGTTGCTAAAACCTGCACAGAATGAAAAAAAAACAGCGGCTGTTAAACCCATTTCCATAACCTAAACCTGCTGACATTTCATATAACATGTACAGCCAGTCAAATGGAACAGCCCAAATTTATTGCATAATGAAACCTGTTTACACCAATTGCAGTAAAAAGCGCGCATATAACAAAAGCGCAATGGAAAACAAATAAACTAAACTATGACCCTACATCAAATAATGAAAATTGCAAGCTATCTAATGCCGCCATCACCTATGGGGTCTCCTCCAAGCTCTCATCATCATTATCACCAGCAGCATCCTCATAGTCTTCAGTCAACATGCCGTTATTACCTACGGGAGTAGGTATCGGCACAGGTGCAAGTGCTGCTGGCGGTCGGGTTGCCATCCGTGGTACTGCTGTCGGCCATGGTGCTGCTGCTGCCGATGGTGGTGATGGTGGTGCCCAAGATGCTGCCGCCAGTGGTGGTGGTGGTGGTGCTTCTGGGTATGCGCAGGCCGCCTGTTGCTCTTCCTACATCTCCTTTAATTGTCTCACCACAGCCGCCACTGTATCCCGCAGATCCCTTATTTCCACATCCTTCTGGGCGAGCTCGTCCTTCAACTAAGCAACATATGAGGCCGATGCCTCATCCTCCCTCCCCCACCTCGAACAAGCTCCTCTCGATGATGATGTGGCCACTGTTTTTGCCCATTCCCGAGCCAAATTGCCCAACCAAAACACCTTACCGTGTTTGACCCTCTCGATGCATCCGCCCACAACTTCGCCTGCTCAACTTGCGACCGCTCAGGCGTCAACGACTCCCCTTCTTCACCCCGGCTGCTGCTGGCCATCATCATTTCATCAAATTTTTCCTACAAAGAATTTGAATGTTAGTTAACTAAACATTTGCAACTATTCAATAATTTTCAAAAAACCTTACCAACCTTAATGGCTCGAGCTTTATCACTAACAAAAGACTTGTCCTTCTTCATGAAGGTGCGCTCGAAAGTCTACGAGAATGAGACTTCCTTCCCCGATTCATTCGCCTACAAAATAAAACATACAATGCATTATGTAGTTGCTATTTTAAATAAATAGTAAACATAAGTCAAAATGAACCCACTATTCGTCGTCTGTGCTCCCCGATATTAATGGAGCCGCTCGCATATGTTGCTGTCCCCGATTCTCTTGAACTTGAAGCTCGATTCATCTTATTCCTTTGGCTCACTTTTTGATGCTCCTCCGATGCCTAAACCTTTAATATTTCCTCCCAATTTTCGATTGAAATCCAATACGACCTCTTTTGCCTTTTATGTGCTTTATTCATGATATTGCGCATGTGATCTCCCACCTTCTTGTCGGAAATCTTCTTAATTCGGACTTCATTATTTGCAGCCCAAAAAAACTTCCGCTGCCAATCAATAAACAAAAAACATATGGGTTAGCTTGGACAAACACCAGCCACCCATATAATTATAAACAATGGGAAATTTACATTACATTTACCCTGAAATCATCCCACCAAACAGCTTTCTGACTCTCTGGGGTGCTGCTAAATGTGGTATATAGCACATTCCAAGCCACATTCACGATGTCGTTCAATTGTCGCACCACGTCATTGGCATTAAGAAAGCTGGAACGAGTAAACAAACCATCAGCGAATTAAATATCCCAAACATTGCATAATCAAACCAGTAGAACAGTTTTCTTACGAGTCTCCATCTGGCTCGATCAACCTCCTCCCCTAGTCATCCAGGACCTAGTTCGCAGCAGGTACCTCTGCTGTGCTTTGACCCAATGAACTCCGTTGTCATGTACTTTGGCCTTCCGTACGTCTTTGATACACTCGGCCTCTATGTGGGTCGACGGGAAAATCCTGCGACTCTGGTGGTTGCGTCTTCGACCCGACGGGATTAGCCTTAGTTACATCTCTAGGTGGGGGGCTGCATTGGAGTCCTTGGTGACGGCTCGGTACCCTCATCTATACCCACGGTCGGTGATGGGGAAGAGGCTGCAGTGGGGGGGGGCGACTCAAACAACCTCACCCCGTGTGTTGGCCGACGTCCTCCACGAACACTCTTCCTACCTCCACGTGGATACTATAAACATAAACAACCAATGTCTATTATAAAAAACCTGAAACTAGCACTAACTATGTACCTTGTTTATAACTTACCATGGCATAGCCTAGAACCATATGTCGTTCAAAGAACCGACGAGTTGTATTGGTCAATCAAAGGAGCTGGACATTTAAAATAAAAGTTGGTTAGTCATTATTTCCCTGAAAATCAGCATTTCAAAGTTCAAATCAATATGCACAGTTAATCTTTATAGACAAATACACGTCCCAATCTGGGAACTATCAACTGTAAAACACCTAAACCGAGCAACCTAACCCCTAACCCCTAACCCCTAAACATAGTAACCCCTAAAAAACCGTAACCCCTAAACCCGTAACCCGTAACCCCTAAAACCAGTAAACCCTAACCCTAAACCCCTAACCCCTAAAATACCCTAAAACTCTAACCCCTAAACCCGTAACCCGTAACCCCTAAAACCAGTAAACACTAACCCCATAAACCCCTAACCCTTGAACCCGTAACCCGTAACCCCTAAAACCAGTAAACAGTAACCCCTAACCCCTAAAAAACCGTAAACCCCTAACCCCTAAACCCTAAACCCTGAGAAACCCTAAACCCTAAACTCTGAAAACAGTAAACCCTAAACTCTAACCCATAAACCCATAACCCCTATAAAACCCTAAATCCTAACCCCTAAAAAACCCTAAACCCTAATCCCTAAACCCCTAACTCCTAAAAAACCCTAAACCTTAACTCTTAAACCCCTAAACCCTAACCCCTAAAAAACCCTAAACCCTAACTGCTAAACCCCTAAACCCCTAACCCCTAAAAAACCCTAAACCCTAACCCCTAAAAAATAGCCCCAAGGCGATAATAACCTAATAGAATAGCCACGGCAAAGTACTTAATCGTTGCCAATTGACGACAAAAAAGCAAGTCGTCTCTATACAGCCACGACAATACTGACAATAGTGGCTAAACCACGACTACAAACGAAAAATGTAGTGTCTGAGTACCGACTAAAAAATAAACCTCGTCACTAATTTATACCCCAAACCAAAACCCTGGAGCACGAGTATAACCTAAACCCTATGTGTGAAATAGCTACGACTCAACGTAGTCCCTAAATAGCCACGACAAAGACGTAGTTGCCAAACAACGACGACAAATCAATAACGTAGTGGCTAGTTAGCCACTATAAGTACAAAAACCGTCGCTAATTTATACCCAAAACGAAAACCCTAGAGCACCCTAACCCTAAACCCTATGTAAGAAATAGCTACGACAAAATGTCATCCCTAATTAGCCACGACGACCATGTAGTTGTCATACAGCGACAACACACATATAATGTAGTGGCTGACTAGCCATTATAACTACAAACATCGTCGCTAATTTATACCCTAAACTTATACCCTAAACGAAAACCCTAGAGCACCATAACCTCTAAACCCTATGTGCCAAATAGCTACGACGTGATGTTGTCCCAAAATAGCCACTACACATAGGTAGTTGCCAAACAGCGACGACATCGGAAGAAAGTAGTAGCTCACTAGCCACTACCACTGCAAACATTGTCACTAACTTATACCCTAAAGCATCCTAAACCCTAAACCCTATGTGCGAAATAGCTACGATGCGTTATAGTCCCTAAATAGCCACGATTTATAGTTAGTTGCCAAACAGTGACGACGTCATAAGGTCATAGTGGCTAGTTAGCCACTCCATGTACAAACGGCGTTGCTAAATTATACTATAAACTTATACCCTAAAGCACCCTAAACCTTAAACCCTATGTTTGAAATAGCTATGACGCTTTATAGTCCCTAAGTAGCCATGAGGAGGACGTAGTTGCCAAATAGCGACGACGTCAGAATGCAGTAGTGGCTAACCAACCGCTACATGTACAAACGGCGTCACTAACTTATATCCTAAAGCACCATAAACCCTAAATCCTTTGTGTCAAATAGCTACGACGCTTTATAGTCTCTAAGTAGCCACGAGGACGTAGTTGCCAAATAGCTACGACGTCAGAATGCGGTAGTGGCTAACCAGCCACTGTATGTACAAACGGCGTCGCTAACTTATGCCCTAAAGCACCCTAAACCTTAAACCCTATGTGACAAATACCTACGACGCATTATAGTCCATAAATAGCCACGATTTATAGTTAGTTGCTGAAAGCGCTAGTGCAGCAAATAAATACGTAAAAACCAATGCATAAATAAAAAGCTTCGGGATAACAAATAGAGTTAAAGAGTAAAGAGAATTGAACACAAGATGTATAGTGGTTCGGCTTAGATCAAGCCTACGTCCACTCTCCCACGGTGACAGCCTATTGGCTAGAGTCCACTATGAATCAAAAGAGTTACAATCTCAATGTCTAAGCTTCTCAGCTTAACTCTCACTAAGTTCGTGTGTCACACTCTTTTGAGTACAATTAAAGCTCTTCACAGATTCAGACTTTAGGAAAATTGCTCTCTAACGTTTGTACCACACAACTCAAGATATCTCCCTTAAATACTCCTTCATGCCTTCATGACCGTTGACACTTTCTAAAGGAATTCTTCCAATCTACCCGTTGAACTGAATCAATCAGGAGATCTCAAGCTATAAATAGAAACAAAAGAGAATCTGTCAATCCCGATCTCCCGTTCAATCAGGATCTTCAGTTTCCTAAAGTGAACACTTGCTCCATATAATTGATTGCTTCCATAAATGCAATAATCAGATCCGATCAATCAATAAGCTGTCGAATATATATCAATTCATACTTTTTGCACCAGATCTTCATGAGAAAAGAATAAGATCAATAAGATCTATAACCATAATAACTTAAGTCTGTCTTCCCCAGACTTTGGGAAAAATCTGTCCATCTCAGACTTTGGGAAAATCTGAACACCTCAGACTTTGGAAAAGTCTGAACACCTTAGACTTTGATACAGTTTTGTCATCGTCAAAATCAGCACCAACAATCTCCCCCTTTTTGATGATGACAAAACCTTCCTGCAAACATATTGTATGCTATACCAAAACAACTTTCAATATCACATGTTAGCATAACGAGATGAAGATAATAAGAACCATCAAAATACTCAAATATTAAGCAGAATCACAAAGTCCAAATCAATTCATCAAACAGCTCAAAACCACAAAAGACATAGTTCAAAAACCAAAAACCAGAGCCCAAGGCTAATTCAAATAACAATCAAAATCCAAACCAACAACCAAAACAATCAAAATCAAATCCTCTAATCCTCCCAGTTCTCTAATAGTCCTCTAATCCTCCCAGGCCACTTTCTCTCCCTTTTTGTCATTAATCAAAAAGCTAAGTAGAACGGGGAACACGAACAATTTGAAAATTATCCATAGAACGCACAGTCTGCTCCACCCGAACTATGTCTTGCTGCAATTGATTGATTACAACATTAGTAGGCAATTGATCCATCCATTGATTGACTAACTACTTAAACTACTCAATACTTCGTTCCAGAGAAGAATATTGTGATTGGAGACCAGTAAGTAAAGCAATAATTTCTGCAGAACGATCAGCAGAAGCAGTTGGAATAGACTCTGTTGGTCTGGATGGTCCACCCTCTTCTTGTTGCCCTGCACCAACTCCCCCTGTCTCTAAGCCAGTCGCTATAGGAGTTTGAAAAACAACCTGTGGTGGTGGAGGAGAGACAACAAATGTAGCCTCTGGAGGGGCCATAGTTTCCCTTGAAGGACTAGGAACCACTTCTTCTTCCTCTTGTTCAGACTCTGTTTTATCAGATTCTGTCTCCTTGTGCATCTCTTCTTCTGCCACTTCTTCCTCAACATCTTCTTCTTCATCCTGGAGAATCAAGGACCGTTTCGTCTTTTTCAACATCTGAGGACTTTCCTGCGAAGTCTCCTTTCCCTTCCTTTTCACCCCAGATGAGACTGACTTTGAGGGACTAGCTTCTGAGGGTAAATTTTTCAATCTCATCTTGGCAATCATATTTTTCCCAATAGTCAGAGGAATGATTAGAGTTTCGCACAGGATTGATGGAATTGGGATATTCAGATGATTGAAAATTTGAGTTATTAAGGAGGCGTATGGTAACTGACCTTTACCCTTCTGTACCACTATGTACATCTGATACATAATAACATATGGCATAGAAACTGTTGGAGATCTAATGATGCCATACATTAAACGTGCATCAGATTTAGAAATATCCGTCTTAGAAGCCGCTTTAGGCTTCAGACAACTGATTATGATCTTAAGCAGAATGGCGTTCAGAGGGGATAGTCGAGAGTATGTGAGTGTACCTTCACTTGATTGATTGGTGGAGAGGGCAGCAGTTATTTCCCTGTCAGTTACAGTGATAGGAATAAAGCCAGCCCGTGAAACTCTAAGGATGTCAGCAATTATATCCACATTAAGAGTATATTCCTTGTTGAACACAGAAAATCTCAAGGTATGCCGATCAGGAAAGGACAAGTTTGAATAAAAATATGTGGTTAACTCTGCATAACTTGGAACCATGGAGGAACATAACTTATCAATACCAAGCCGACCAAGGTGGACCCCAAGATGGACCTTTATAGAGTTTAAATACTCAAGGTCAACATGTCGTGGATTCATGACCCCACGTTTCAGTAACCCTTTATAAGCATTTTGATGTTCCTTTAAGCAAAAGAGAGGATCATTTGTCTCCGAGCGACTGACATCGAACCCCTGTACTAGTTTAAAATGTAAGAACATTTTTTCATCTTCGTCCCTAGGTTCGTGAGAGTAGGAAACACCAAACTGTGGGTCGATCGGAAAATTTCTTCGTGCTTCATCCGCTGTTCCAAGAGGAGCAATAGAAAGCCGTTCCATTTCTTGCAAAAAGACAGGCTGATTTGGGAATCCACTATCTCTCAGAAATTCATTAATAGCAGTCATAGCGCTACCACCATTCACCAATGTCTGATACAGTTTGTAAATAAACTTGGGGTTCCGTTTTTTGAGAGGGGCAACGCTACTTACTGGTTCTGTGAGACCCTGTTGAACTCCATGCCTTGTTTCCATAGAAACGGTTGTCGACTCATCATGCAGTTCTTCTTCCTCAGTAAGATCAAGGTGAGTAGGTCCAGAACTGGTGCCAAAATGCTTGCTTGCTAGGCGAGACGATTTTCGGGGGGCAGACATTGTGCGTTCTTAGAGAGAGTTTTTTCGTCAAGAGATAAGAAAATTTTGAGGAAGATGAAGAGGCCTAGGGTTTGCGAAGACAGATTCTATTCTTTTAACCGAGGTTCTCAGTGAATAAAAATAGAAGTTTTGAAAAAATCCTAAAAGCTATCAATCAAACAGTAAATAAAAAGGAAACAAATAATCAAGGAGATGCGATGGTCTAGAAGTTGTACCTTTTGACAGATTACCATAAGTGTCGATTGGCGGGAAACATGATATTAGAAAACTGACCATAAATAAATCAAATTTGATTTAGCCGGAGTCCGAAACTGACCCTCAGTCTGAGTCTGAGTCTGAGTCTGAGTCTGAGTCTGAGTCTGAGTCTAAGTCTCAGGAGGATAGGATATTTAATTTGCTTCTAATGAACTCAAACGACCGTTTATCCAAAGGTTTTGTAAATATATCAGCTAATTGATTTTGAGAATCAACAAATGTGATCTTTACATCTTTCTTCTGAACATGGTCTCTAATAAAATGATGTCGGATTTCAATATGTTTTGCTCTAGAGTGTAAAATCGGATTCTTAGTAAGATCCATGGCACTTGTGCTATCACACCGAATTTCAACACAATACTTCTTGATACCAAAGTCTTGTAGTTGTTGATGCATCCATAGAATCTGTGAACAACAACTCCCAAGGGCTACGTATTTAGATTCTGCTGTTGACATTGCAACAGTGTGCTGCTTCCTTGATAGCCAAGATACCAACATATTTCCAAGGAGTTGACAATTTCCTGTAGTACTTTTCCTGTTCACTCGACATCCTCCCATGTCAGCATCAGAGTAACCTAATAGAATAAAATTGCTTTCCTTGGGATACCAAAGCCCAAACTTCGTAGTAGATGAAATATATTTGATAATTCGTTTGACAGCCGATAGATGCGATTCTCTTGGATCTGATTGAAACCTTGCACACAAGCATACACTAAACAGAATGTCAGGTCTAGAAGCTGTGAGATATAGTAAGGATCCAATCATACTCCTATAAAGTTTTTGATCAACTTTTTCTCCTTCTGAATCTTTCTCAAGTTTTGAGGTTACTGCCATTGGAGTTTCAACCTTTTTGCAATTTTCCATTCCAAACTTCTTGACGAGATCCTTTGCATATTTCTCTTGATGAACAAAGGTACCTTCAGAAGATTGTTTCACTTGTAGTCCAAGGAAGAAGGTTAATTCACCCATCATACTCATCTCAAACTCCTGCTGCATATCCTTTGCAAAATTCTTACACAGAGTTTCATCAGAGGATCCAAAAATAATATCATCAACGTAGATTTGTACCAATAAGAAATTGTGACTGGTCTTTTTAATGAAGATAGTTGTATCTACTTTGCCTTTTTCAAATTCACAATGAATAAGGAAGGAACTCAACCGTTCATACCAGGCTCGAGGAGCTTGCTTTAGGCCATAGAGAGCCTTCTTTAATTTAAAAACATGATGAGGATTTTTAGGATCTTCAAAGCCAGGAGGTTGTTCAACATAAACTTCTTCTTGAATTACTCCATTTAGAAAGGCACTTTTGACGTCCATCTGATATAACCTAAAATCATGAAAGCACGCAAAGGCAAGTAATAATCTGATAACTTCTAACTTGGCAATAGGAGCATAAGTTTCATCATAATCAATTCCTTCCTCTTGAGTGTATCCTTTAGCCACCAGTCGAGCTTTGTTTCTTGTAATCAATCCTTCTTCATCTAATTTGTTTCTAAACACACATTTTGTTCCAATCACTGATTTTCCTTTGGGCCTTGGAACTAGCTCCCAAACATCATTTATAGCAAACTGTCTCAGCTCATCCGACATTGCTTCTATCCAGCTATCATCCGCTAAGGCTTCTTCGACTTTCTTTGGCTCAATTTCAGAAATTAAAGCAATTGCACTGGATTCCTCTGGTTGTTTAGGAATAGCAGAAAATCTTACTTTTGATCTGGTTTGACGTCCATCCTCAATATTGCCAATGATAATTTTCAAGGGATGACTCGACTTGTGTTTCCACTTCCTTTGACTTCCTGAGTTTGAATTTCCATTATCAATATCTTCAATTGGTTTAACAGCTCTCAGTGGAACACTATTTTCTTCAGTATTAGCTTGTCTTATGACCTCTGAATCTGTGTCTACTTCATGGAATTTAACATGTACAGATTCTTCCACACTATATGTCCTTTTGTTATAAACTCTGTATGCCTTACTCGATGAAGAATATCCAAGAAAGATTCCTTCATCAGATCTACTATCAAATTTCCCAATCTTGTTTGCAGAGTTCTTAAGAATAAAACATTTACAACCAAAGACATGAAAGTAAGAGACATTAGGCTTTTTGTTTTTATAAATCTCATAGGACGTTTTGTCCAACAAAGGTCTTAGAAACACCTTGTTGATAATATAACAAGCTGTAGAAACAGCTTCTGCCCAAAATTTGGAGCTTACTTTGCTGTCAATCATCAGAGTTCTGGCCATTTCTTGCAAAGATCTATTCTTCCTTTCTACAACACCATTTTGCTGTGGTGAATATGGAGAAGAAAACATATGCTGTATTCCAAAATCATCACAGAATTTAGCAAACTCTGCATTCTCAAATTCACCACCATGATCAGATCGAATACTTGAAATCACATATCATTTCTCATTTTGGACTTTCTTAGCAAACTTGGCAAAGTATGCAAAAGCATCAGACTTATTTGCTAAGAAAAATATCCAAGTATATCTAGAAAAATCATCAACTATTATCAGACAATAACTCTTACCACCAATACTTTTTGTTCGGTTTGGTCCAAACAAATCCATATGAAAAAGTTGAAGCACCCTTGTAGTAGCAACATGATTTATAGACTTGAAGGAATCCTTTAACTGTTTTCCTAGAGTACAAGATGTACAATCTTCATCTTTACGAAATTTCAGGAATGGCAATCCTCGAACAAGTTGCTTTGAAGAGATCTTGGAAATTTGCTTCATATGAGTATGACCAAGTCTTTTATGCCATAATTCTACTTCTTTCTGTAAATATATAAGACACTTAGGAGTTTCAACATGCATATCCAATAAATATATATTACCATCTCTCCTTCCACTGAAAGTCTGAGAATTGTCTTTGCTTGAGGCAAGACAGATTCCTTCTTGAAATTGGATTTTATAACCAGTATCACAGAGTTGACTGATGCTGAGTAGATTATACTTCAATCATTTGACCAAAGAGACATTGTTAATGAAAAGCTTTCCAATCTTTACAGTTCCTCGGCCAATGATTTTCCTTGTGCTGTCTCCTCCAAATGCTACTTTTCCTCCATCAAAACTTTCCAATTTAATGAAACAGCTTGAATCTCCTGTCATATGTCTCGAACATCCAATGTCCAAGTACCACTTTGATTGAATTTCGTGAAAAAGAACTTATTTCTTTTTAGGTACTCAGATCATCTTGGATCCTTTTTGGTTAGAATAAAACAATGACGCTTTCCATCTCTTGTTTATAGAATTCTTTTCCCTTGAACATTCTCCTTCAAGATGACTAAGGCACTTAATAGAATCTCTTCCAACAGGTTTAATAAACATCCTTCTAAAATGATTTTCGTAAACTCTTTTCGAAGGCATTTTTTCTAGTCTTTCCTTGACTTTTGGAAAATCAATCAAAGGTGCTTTCTCCAAAGACATTCCCAAATCTTCCTTTTTGAAATAAGGTCTTT
This sequence comes from Melaleuca quinquenervia, assembly GCA_030064385.1. Lineage (NCBI taxonomy): Eukaryota > Viridiplantae > Streptophyta > Magnoliopsida > Myrtales > Myrtaceae > Melaleuca > Melaleuca quinquenervia. Next base: position 12,264,181 of record CM057718.1, read on the forward strand.
GTACTGAAAGAATTTTCTCTAATTTTTCAGATCCAAGAGAGAACTTTTTTGTAATACAAGAGATTTCTAATTTTAAACAAATATTTTCTTTTTCAAGAGAGCTATATTTTTCCTTTGAAATCAAAACTTCATTATCAAATTTTTCTTTCAAAAAAGTCTCCTGTTTTTTGATAATCAGATTTTCTTTCTTTAGCTCAGCAATCTCTTTAAAAGAAGAGTCTAATTTGGAACAAAGATCATTTATATAATTAGCTATTTTAATAGGAACTCTATAATTATTTACCTGGTTATCAAAATCCTCTGAGTCAGAGTCTAAATCAGAATGAGCCATTAAGCAAATGTTGGCAAACTCCTCATCACTATCTTCACATTCTGTGTCACTCCAGGTTTCAGCCTTTAGAGCTTTTTTGTTCTTCTTGTACCTTCCATTCTTTTGTTTGAGAAGAGGACATTCTGGCTTCATATGTCCTTTCTTTTGACAATTATAACAGGTGATCTCAGCATAAATGTTTCTTTCATCAGAATGTCCTTTTTGAGCATTCGAGTTCCTCCAAGAATTGGATCCTTTCCAATTTGATCTCCTTCCATTTATGTTAAACTTTTTGAACTTCTTAATGAAAAGAGTCATTTCCTCTTCATCAAGATAGTCATCTGAACCTGCATCATCAGAAATAATATTAGATTTTAAGGCAATTGATTTCTTACCTTTGAACTCTTTATCTTGATTGAGATTTTCCACTTCATAAGATTGAAGTGTTCCGACTAATTCATCCAATGACAAGGGCTGAATTCTTTGAGTTTCTCTAATAGATGTTCTGATATGATTCCATTCTTGTGATAATCCTCGCAAGAGCTTGTTAACTTTCATAGGTCCAGTGATTGGTTGTCCTTGATTTGCAAGTCCATTGACAATCTCTGTGAACCTACTAAACATGTCTGCAATTGATTCACCATTTTTCATTTTGAAGGCTTCATATTGTCCAAGCAAGATATTCAATCTTCTTTCTTTGACACGATCAGTTCCTTCATAAGTGACATTGTGTCTATCCCAAATTTCTTTGGCTGATTCACAAGAAGAAATCCTGTTATATTTAGTAAGAGATAGAGCACAGTAAAGCGAATGAGTAGCCCTGGAATCAGTATGTTGTCTCTCGGTAATTTCAGCTTGAGGTATCACTCTAGTTTCTCCAGAACTAGTAGAAGGAATTACTCCTTGTTCAATTATTTCCCATTCCATGGGATCTTTTGACTTCAAGAAAATTCTCATTTTATTCTTCCAGACACAGTAGTCTTTTCCATCAAAATAGGGAGGTCTAAGAAAATGTTGTCCTTCCACCACACCTGAACCACTAGCACTGGCCATAGATCGTTAGCTCAGAAGTAAAACACTTCTAAAGAGAGCAACCTGGCTCTGATACCACTTGAAAGCGCTAATGCAGTAAATAAATACGTAAAAACCAATGCAGAAATAAAAAGCTTCGGGATAACAAATAGAGTTAGAGAGTAAAGAGAATTGAACACAAGATGTATAGTGGTCCGGCTTAGATCAAGCCTACGTCCACTCTCCCACGGTGACAACCTATTGGCTGGAGTCCACTATGAATCAAAAGAGTTACAATCTCAATGTCTAAGCTTCTCAGCTTAACTCTCACTAAGTTCGTGTGTCACACTCTTTTGAGTACAATTAAAGCTCTTCACAGATTCAGACTTTAGGAAGATTGATCTCTAACGTTCGTACCACACAACTCAAGATATCTCCCTTAAATACTCCTTCATACCTTCATGACCGTTGGCACTTTCTAAAGGAATTCTTCCAATCTACTCGTTGGACTGAATCAATCAGGAGATCTCAAGCTATAAATAGAAACAAAAGAGAATCCGTCAATCCCGATCTCTCATTCAATCAGGATCTTCAGTTTCCTAAAGTGAACACTTGCTCCATATAATTGATTGCTTCCATAAATGCAATAATCAAATCCGATCAATTAATAAGCTGTCGAATATATATCAATTCATACTTTCTGTACTAGATCTTCGTGGGAAAAGAATAAGATCAATAAGATCTATAACCATAATAACTTAAGTCTGTCTTCCCCAGACTTTGGGAAAGTCTGAACACCTCAGACTTTGATACAGTTTTGTCATCGTCAAAATTAGCACCAACAGTTGCCAAATAGTGATGACATCACAAGGTCATAGTGGCTAGTTAGCCACTCCATGTACAAACGGCGTTGCTAAATTATACCATAAACTTATACTCTAAAGCACCCTAAACCCTATGTGCCAAATAGCTACAACGCTTTATAGTCCCTAAGTAGCCATGAGGCGGACGTAGTTGCCAAATAACGACGACGTCAGAATGCAGTAGTGGCTAACCAGCCGCTACATGTACAAACGGCGTCCCTAACATATACCATAAACTTACACCCTAAAGCACCATAAACCTTATGTGCCAAATAACTACGACTCGATGTAGTCTCTAAATAGCCATGACTCAGAGTTAGTTGTCAAACAACGACGACGTCAGAATGTAGTAGTGGCTAGTTAGCCACTATATGTGCAAACGGTATCGCTAATTTATACCCTAAACGAAAACCCTAGAGCTCCATAACCCCTAAACCCTATGTGCCAAATAACTATGATGCGTTGTAGTCCCTAAATAGCCACGACTTGTAGTTAGTTGCCAAACAGCGACGACCTACGAAGGTTGTAGTGGTTGACTAGCCACAACATATACAAACACCGTCGCTAACTTATACCCAAAACAAAAATCCTAGAGCACCCTAACCCCTAAACCCTATGTGCGAAATAGTTACGACGCAATGTATCCCTAAGTAGCCACGATACATATGTAGTTGCCAAACAACGACGACCTTCAACGGAAGTAGTGGCTGACTACTATATTAATTAATCGTCGCTAATTTATACCCTAAACGAAAATCCTACAGCTCCCTAACTCCTAAACCCTAGGTGCCAAATAGCTATGATTTTTGTCGTCCCTAATTAGCCACGACTTATATGTAGTTGCCAAACAACGACTACTATGACCGACTAGTGGTGAATTACCGACGATAGTGCCTCTGGTAGTCGTTAATCTACGACGATAATATTCTTTTTGCGTCGCTAATATCCAAACAAATAACCTGGACATTTGATGATATAAGATGATTTTCAGCATGACACATGAATGTAGATATTAATGTACTACAATGAGGAACATAATGAATAAAATATTACAAAAGTAAATATTAGTCAATCGTACTACATATAAATACAGTCGGCTCAGAGATAATCGTCTTCATCGTCGTATTCGTCTTCGTCTTGCACGCCATACTGGTCTTCGGGTTCCTTACCTTCACTTGCACTGAAGTTGTCATGATACTCGTCCTCTTCCTCGGCCTCATCTTCATCCATTTGAAATTCAGCCTTTTCATCACGGTAATGTAAATTCATATTCCCAAATTCACTTACATCAACATCTAACATTGTCTCATGCAAATCTCGCAAAATTGAAATCTCATATTCTTCAGGATCAACCGTGTTCTGTACAGTCTCTTGCTGGTATGCCACATCAGTCCAGTGCTTCAATTTTGTTGCGTGCTTTTATTTAAACAACAGCCCACCAATCAGTTTTGTCCCGTTTCAAACTAGGATATGATGCATAATATACTTGAATTGCTTGTTGTGCCAAAACAAATGGGTCATATTTTGAGTACTTTTTCTTATGGTTAATTTCAACCAAAGGGAATTTCGAATGCATTCTCATTCCTTTCACAGGGTCGAACCAAGTGCACTTAAATAACACATACCGCAATACTAGTTCATGGTACTTTATCTCTAAGATTTCATCCAACAATCCATAAAAATCATCGTGCAACTTAGAACCAGTCTACACACACACTACCGTTCATGGTGGACTTGCCCATCCCATATGCTTGAGTGTGAAAATTATACCCATTTATGAAATATGCCGACCATGATCTTGATTTTAATTTTGGACCCGGTGACAGATGATATATTAGGCCCTGATCTCTAACGAGATCAGGGATACTTTCCACCTAATAGCAAGGGCGCATCAGGTAACCATATACATTTGTAGAATAGTCATACATAATTGTAAATGAGTAATTAAAGAAAAAAGTAATGACACGTGATTCATCGACTTACATAATATTTCAACCATGGTGCGAAATGTTGATTGCACAAGATATCGAACTTATCGAGCGGTACTCCAAATATCGAATTACAAAACATTCTGTTACAAAAGGACAACAAAATCTTGCACTAGTTAGCAAATAACTTTACAAACGATCGAAGTTTCAGGAATGAACAAACAGTAAGTGTACACTTACTCAAAAATATGGCTCCAACTCTGGACAATTCAATAAAATGTAGGTATGCACGGCATGTTATTCATCGCCTATTAAGTAACGTAACTTACATACACCGTTTGCTCGACCAAGATAATTGAAAATTGAGATTGGAGGGAAATTCTTATCGAGGGGGCTCTTGTCGTTCCGTCCCGGCCTCCGTTTCTTGCACCAGCGTGCGGCTCAAAGTAGTGTGAAACGAATGTATTCACTTCTGCCATAATGTAGGCCTTACAAATTGATGCTTCAACACGTGCCTTATTCTTAACCTTCTTCTTCAAATGAAATAAGAACCTACAAATAGGAAACGGTTGTAGTCAATTGAGGGGCTGCAGCAAATGTCATAATATAATGTATATACGTGCATCAATCAATGCATACCTCTCAAAGGGGTACATCCATCGAAACTGTACAGGACTTGCAACTCTTGCCTCGTAAGGCAAATGAACTAATAGATACTCCATTGAGTCAAAAAATGAAGGGGGAAATATCCGTTCCAAGTTGTAAATGATAATTGAAATATCTCTCTCTAGTTTCTCCATGTGTGATGTACGTAAAATAGTCGAGCAAATATCATGGAGGAAATTACTCAACTCAGTAACGGCGCCCCAGACAAAATGTGAGAGAAATTCTTTAGTTGCTATTGGAAGTAGTCGCTCGATAAATACATGACAATTATGACTCTTCATGCTCGTCAACTTACATGCATTTAAATCGACACATCTACCGATGTTGGAAGCATACCCATCAAGAAAGCGCAAAGTCTTGTACCATTGATACAAAGCAAGTCGTTCAACTTTGGTCAATGTGTAAACGGCTTTTGGTTTTGGTCCAATACTGCCTGGGTCAACGTCTAGTGTTGGCCGATAACAAATGTCTCTTAGATCTTTTCTAGCATTTAGGATGTCTTTTTGTCTTACCGGTATCGTCCATCAACATATTTATGACATTCTCAAAAATATTCTTCTCAATATACATGACGTCAAGATTATGCTGAATAATATGACTCTTCCAATATGGCAATTCCCAGAATATAAAACGTTTAGTCCACTTATGTGTACTACCATACGCATAAGTGCTGCCATGTGGGTTTACAACAACGCTGTAAAAGGGTTTCACTCGATCCCAAAGTTGTTCACCCGTCAAACGCAATGGTGGAGGGGTTTTCTCAATTCTATTCTTAACAAAATCTCTTATATTCTTCCTAAACGGATTATTTTTTGACAAAAATTATCTGTGGCAATCGAAACAACAAGGCTTATTACCATGCTTCAATCTGAAAGAGTTCGATCACTCCATACATACTGGACATCCAAAGATTCCGGCTGTGCTCCACCCGGATAACATTCCATAAGCTAGGAAGTCATTTATAGTCTAAAGAAGGGTAGCTTTAAGAACGAATGTTCTATCAGTGCGAACATCGTACGTTGGAACACCCTCGTTCCATAACTGTTGCAATTCTTCAATCAACAGTTGTATATAAACGTCGATTAACTTTTTCGGATTATTCGGTCTGGGCACAATTAATGTCAAAAACATATATTCTGTCTTCATGCATATATCAGGGGGGAGATTGTACGACGTTAATATGACTAACCAACTTGAATAGTTCTTCCCTACATTACCAAATGGGGCAAATCCATCAGCACACAAACCTAGCCGAATGTTTCGCGGCTCTACACTGAACGCAGTGTATGTTTCGTCAAAATGTTTCCATGCATGTGAATCAGATATGTGGCACATTGTGTCCTCATCTATTTGATGGTTCACATGCCAAGTCATGTATTCTGCAGTGGCTTCAGACATGTACAACCGTTGCAATCTTGGAATTAATGGTAAATAAAACATTTCCTTCACCGGTTTACGTTTCACAGGATGACCCGGCCTCTTTTGATCCATGTACCTAGGTTGGTTGCAGAATTTGCAAGATTCTATGATTTCATCATCTTTTCAGTATAACATACAACCCATGCTACATACATCAATCCGCTTCACTGGAAGACTTAAATTGTGAACAAGTTTTTTTATATCATACAAATCACGTGGCATGATATTATCAAGAGGCAAAGTTTTCCACATTAACTCAACGAAAGAGTTGAAGCACTTCTCTGACACATTATGCTCGGCTTTAATATTTAACAACCTTGCTATGACGGATAACTTTATGTGGTTAGCACAACCTCCCCATAAAGGTTTATCTGCGGCACTCAACACTTCACGAAACTGATTGCAGACATTTTCATCAAATGTTCTGTCACCCATATAATACCCATGTGATGTATTCGTGTGTGCTTTCACTGTTCGGTTCCCAATTTGCAAAATTATGACCAGCTGCATCAATGACCATACGCTGGTATGAATTCAACTGGGACAACTCATGGGCACATTCTGACCCAACAGGAAATGTGTGAGTTTGGTGATATTCCTCGTCAGACATAAATGGTTCACTATGCGAAGTCCAATTATAGTAGTTTGGTGTAAAGCCAAATCTGCATAGGTACTCACCAACTGTATTAACATCTTGAAATCTAGAATTTTTTCACTTCTTACACGGACACCTTATCGAACTTTCGTGGGTTAGCTCAGCGTTTGCAGTTGCAAACTTCATAAACGTGTACAAACCAGCACGAAACTCTTCAGTCAATCCTCTACGTACAGGTAAGTTTTTATTATAAATCCAAGATCTGTCTCTCTCCATTATATATGCCAATGGAATACATGTATAACACACATATACACAATTATCACAACATCACAACCTCAATATATCGTAAATAAATTACATTAATATTCGTGTTAACTAAAATAGTGGGCTTTTTTGTACAATAAAACCAAACATGTATGTATCGATTTAACACGTAGCTGACCCATGTAAGCAGCACTCCACAAATAAGAGCTAAAACATAATACAATTAACTCGTAGAAGTGTCAATGACATTTCGTTTATTTTTTCCCTGTTCCTCGAACTTTCTATTACAATGCAGAAAATAAAACCCCATTATCGGTATACAACTACACAGATCTAGGGCGGGGTGAGCTATTCTATCACTATGACAAAAGCTCCACATGGAGGAGACCGTCAAACAGCCTCGCCGAATCGACCCATACCCGACGCGAACAAACCCAATACCGCACAAATCAACCCATACCCAATCCCCACAACTCTATATATAGATTTTTATATGCATATATGTGCACTTACAATGAGTAAAATAAGAGAATAAGTGATTAACCTGAGTTAGGGTTTTGCTGCAGCTGCCAAAATGGGATAAAGGGCGCCACTCGGGAAGAAGAAAGTGAGAAACTGCGAGATCCAGTTTGTATTTATATCCCGAAATCAGCCACGACATTACAATGTCGTGGCTAAACTAATCACTAATTGCCAATGACATAATTATAGTCGCCATTGGCGACAAAATTATCGACAACATCAACAATTCATCCCTATTCATCTATTACGTAAATGTAGTGGCAAAAACCGTCGCCACTTGGCGACACAATATTCCTATCGTCGACAATTACAAACTACATTAGCCACGACATAAAGTGATTATCGCTATTTTACGACGACTTCAAAAAACTTGTGACTAATTTCCATAACTTTTCCGTCGTTGCCAAACTCGTCGACAACTAGCGACGTATTTATAAGTCGTCGACAATTGGCGACTACTTTGGCGACGAGTATGTACTTTGTGTCACTGATTAGCGACGACAGTCGTTAGTCGTTGTAGAATTCGTCGTCAATAGTTACGCATTTGGCATTGTAAATAATTAGAGACAACATTAGAAATGTCATGGCAAATTGGCTATGACATTTTTATTTCGTTGCAAAACTTGTGGCTGTCGGAGATGACTTATATGTCGTAGCTATTTTGTCGTAGCTAAAAGACAGTTTTTTTGTAGTGTGTTCAGCGCTCTGTTTCTCTTGATATAAGTGCACTCTGTGTTTGTTTTCTTAGTTTCTTGGGGTAAATGTGTTTCTTTCTTTGTTGGCCACAATGTGCTTCAATTTCTTGCATTTTTCTGCAGATCAACTCTGCCTATCTAGCTCCTCATACCTAGTTTGCATGGTGTATGAGGGATTGTAAATAGAACTGACGGTTGAAGAGTTATTTACTCGCCCAGTGAGGGATAGTTGATGTGCCTTCCACCCTAGTCCTTTCAATTAGAAAGAAAAATAAGAAGATGATTAGTCTATCGTTAAAGGTTTGGCTTAACTCTGTTTGCTGAATTTTTTTTTATCATAGACATCAACTATTCATTTGAAAACTAATGGCACATCCTCCTCCTCAATAGGAACTTCACTTCGACGTGCCTCCTGGTCTAGACTGCATTGTCGTACTCTTTTGCTTTTTTGGGATAAAGGATGGTGCTCTAAAAGGCATAGGCATTCGCTTGGTTTTAACACTATGCGAACTATCTAACTCTCTTTTCTTAAATCGATTACTAAATATGGATTTAGGCCCCTGGACTAGTAAGAGACTACGAGCAACTCCTACTATCTGTGCCAACAAAGTGCATGTGTTGTTGGTTAACAAAAACGCGAATTTCGATAGGCTGGAGGACTGATATTGTAAGACAAAGAAAAAAGAGAAATGAAAGGTTAACTCCATTTGTTCTCCCATGACTCGTTAGACTTCAATAAGCCTATGTAATGGTGATTTTATACATTAATATTGTCATTGATTTTTGGTGCATTCCAGATATTGACTCTTCACATCAAGTTGGGCTTTTGATGATGGCGCTCTGTTTCTCTTGATATATGCATTTTGTGTTTCTTTACTTAGTTTTTTTGGGTAAATGTGTTTCAATTTCTTGCATTATTCTGCTGAGTTAACTCTATTTGTTCTCCCATGACTCGTTAGACTTCAATGCTTTGTCTATTGGTGATTTTATACATGAATATCGTCACTAATTTTGGTGCATTCCATATATTGACTCTTCACATAAAGTTGGGCTTTTGACGATGGCGCTCTGTTTCTCCTGATATAGGTGCATTCTTTGTTTCTTTACTTAGTTTTTTTGGGTAAATGTGTTTCAATTCTTGCATTTTTCTACTAAGCTAACTCTATTTGTTCTCCCACATCTCTTGTTACACTTCAATGCTTTGTCTAATGGTGATTTTATACATGAATATTGTCATTGAGATTTGGTGCATTCGAGATATTCACTCTTCATATCAATTTAAGCATGCATTCCGGATATTCACTCGTTAGCCTCCCCACCATATTGTGTTTTCCTTTTCATGATACTCTGATTTTTCCAGCCATGTGCTCATGAATTATGTTGTCTAGCTTGCAATGATATCGTCTTTTTTGAACTCATGTAATTTTTTCAATTGGTGCTAGGCTATTCTTGGGCAAAGATTTTTTTTTCTCAAATACTCTCTACAACAAAATGGTAAGCTTCATTTACAAAAAAAAAAAAACAAAATTGTAAGCTTCAATATAATAGCACATTATTTATCAGTAATACATGTTTGTTTTTTAAGATATTTGTCTAACTATCTCTAATTTTCAGAATTGACGTGGAGGTCGTTTAAGTGGTGGTGCAGGTCATGGTAGTAGTGGAGGTCGTGGTGGTGGAGCCCGAATACCCAATAACCCTTCCACTTCCCCTTCCCCTAACTCATCCCCGTCCCTCACCTCTTCCCCTGCATTGACAATTAACCCTCAACCACCATTACATTATGCTGGAGAACATGCACAGAGTGACACGTCCTCTTCCCATCGAGAAATTGGAGACATAGGTCCATCATTTGACCCTCTACATCGTAGAGGAGCACAATCAAATGAGATGCAAAATGAATCTAATTCGTATCGACATCCTTAAATGAATCGGTCAAATGATGTGTCAACGGAAGCTGATGAAGATAGCCAATTAATCATAAGCCCATATAGAGATTTGTAAGTACCCTGAATTTTTTTAATTATATGTAATTGTAATAGTTAGGGTATATTTTTATAGATGTCAACTAAACACGGCTGAAATATTTGCAGATTCTCGGATGCCAGCATTGTTGTGAGGCAACTAAACAAAATGGTTAATGAATTATGGTGGGGCACTTATACTACATATACCGGCACTCCAAAAGAAGTGAAGGAGCTATGGTGGAGGGAGTTCAAGGTAAGTTTGTCCTTTTATGTTATCACAAACAAAGTTTATTATATCAAAATCTATTGATGTTTTTCTATTGATTGCAGCTTAAGTATAAGTGGGAAGATAGGCACGAGGTTGAAATTAAAAGGATTTTTTACAAAAAGGTAGGGGATCATATGCGTAATGTAATGAACAAAGCAAAGATGAAACAAGTCAAGCCAGATTGGATTACAAATGAAAATTGGACAAAAATGAAGAAAAAGTGGGAAACGGAAAAGCATTTGGAGCTGAGTGCAACGAACAAGCGAAATCGAGCTGCTAATTATAGTTTCGGGTCAGCCACATATCCTGGGGGGTCTATCACCATTGGAGAGCATAGAAAAAGATTGGTAAGTTTGTTTTATTAACAATAAACTCAAGTTTTCATATAATTTAATTTAATTATTTATGTTTAAATTTTGTAGGCGAAGGAATTGGGGAGGGAGCCAACATTTACGGACACATTTCGACGGACATTTCAAAAGAAAGACAAAACATGGGCGAGTGAGCGAGCAAGAGCCATTATGGTTTGTTGGATTCTAATTTGGCCCTTATGCAAACTAAAATGCTGCGGTAGTTACATTTCTTCATTATTTTATATTCGGATTTATATTGTTAATGTAGGAAAAATATGATCAACTGTCCATGATTAATGCTGGAGATGGTGTTGCTAGTGAACAATCAGTTGATAATATGGATTTATGGGTGGAGGCCTCGGGTTGTATTAAATGAGGAAAATTATATGGCCAGGGTTCATTGTCGAGAGAATTTAGTGCGAAGGTTGTTGTATCGTCATCCTCTGTTGTGGCTAGTTCAAGGAGGACACAACATGAAGAGGAAATGGACGTTAAAATGAACCAACTTCAAAATTTGCTGGTGCAGAAAGATGAAGAAATAGTGCTCTCAAACAACAAATGCAACTTGTCTTGAGACACCTCAACATCAGGCAAGAAGAGCCCCAAGTTCCTCCTTTTGTGCCTCCCACTGATCCCCTAGGTTGTGATGAACACAATGATGACTTCTTTGCTGTTGATGATGATAATCTTGTTAATGATGATGGTGATAAGCACCATGGGCATCAATAAAGTGGCATACTACATTTTTTAAGACGATATGACCTTGCAAGAATAATGGGTAAATGTTCTTTTCTCAATGGCTCGATTAATTGGCAAACTATATTTGTGATTAAGTGTTGTGTTGTGTGGTGAAGGATATGGATTTGAAGGTGTGTAGACAATAAGAAAAAAGAGCAAGTTTGCTAGCTTGCTTTCTATAGATTGACAAAGGCAGTTTGTTGTGCATGATAAATGTAGGGGCTTGCATGTGTGCTGGCCATTGTATAAATCAGTAGTTGAAGTACCCTATGTTGCTTCCTAATGACATGACGAAAGATAATATATTTCGTTCCTACGTAAGAACCATTTAGTGAATCCTATTGATATTGGCGTACTGGGAATCATACATTTGGAAGTTGCTTCTTGCTCTGTCCCTTATGATTTGTATTTTTATTTTTTGTCAGCAGATGCACAAATGGATGCTTGAAGATGTTGAAGGACCTGAGCATTTCCGGAGGCGAGTGCATCAGGAACTTCATTTAGATAAGGTCGTCGTCGTGGGGTGGTTAGAGTACATTTTGAATCCACCTTTTTTTTGAACTTAATGTGCATGGTTGTTAGGGCATATTTTGAATCCACTTTCTCTAAATTGAAGGTGATTGTGTATATACGTGTCCGTAGACTTATCATTTAGAGCTTTTGTGATTAGGGATAATATCTACCATTATTCCTAATGCTGATAAGCTTTTGTGATTTTTTGTGATTAGGGATAATATCTGGCAAAGAATGGGGCTCATGGTTTTTTTACATATTTTATTATATATAATATTGTGTGCACATTCAGAAATTGTAAGAGAAAATCATTGCACGTCAAATGTTTCTTGAATTTTTTAAGCAAGACTGGATTTCTAAACAAAACTTCAAACTTTTTATTTTTCAGAATTCTTTTCACTAAATAAATATATTAATTATTTATTATTAGAATAATATATTTTATTAAATGTGTACAAAACGACATCAAATGGTGCCTTGTGAAATGGATTTCTAAAAAATTTAATATATTCTTTTGACACGACGTAACAAAACATTTAACTCTTTTAATTTTCCATGAGGGGACACAAGTCGTCATGTAAAATATTTTAATTATTTATTATAATAATCCCTCAGTGTAGCCCTACACTTCTCCACAGCTCTACGAAGAACCTCGCAGCTATCTTCTTCATCTAGATCTTCCACTGGGAGAAAAAAGTAAACATAAATCAAAAGATGAGAAAATGAAGATTAAATATATTGGACAAATATCTGCCTATCAATATAAAACCATGACATCACGAGGTACAAAGATTCCAGTCGCAAGCCCATCACGAGATGGCAAGGTGTGAGGGCAAAATGAAATTTAATATGTAAAAAAGAATCTTATAGCCTGTCCATATTCACCTTAAAGTTCAACAAGTAGGCAGACTTTCGAATTTATATACTAACAATAGCATCAGTTAATTTTCCAACTAGCCAGAGATAAGAGGATATCATCATCATTATTATCTTGTTGAAAATCTACTACATCCTCCTTCTCATGTAGAAAAGAATCTGTATGAGGTGCCGCCACCACTTCACCATATGCTTTAGACCTCTTGACGGCTTTTACAAGGCTGGATGATTTCGTTTCTCTACTGGAATTATAGAATAATGCAGCCAAAACTTCTTCTTCGAGATTGTTTCTCCGTCTCTACTCTCCATGCAACTTACCGCCATATGTAACTGGAACACTATAAAAAAAATAAATATGATATGCATTGATTTTTTCCTGTTCTCTGCCATAAAACTATTCTATCTATTGAATCAAAAAAGAAGGGTGGAGGAGAACATGAAATAAAGCATACCCTTCTGAATTATCTGCACCTCGCATCTCTTTCTGACTTTGAAGTTCCTCCTGCAAAATTAAGCCAGAGGATATGAAGGACTATATGTAAGCCAACCAATTAGGAATTTACGTTTGACAAAATATTATAGAACCTAATGGTCAAATATCATCTAGTCCCTAATTAAAGCCGGAGAGCTACAGAAATTAAATAGCCACAGCATAGTAATTTCCATGGCTAATTGATAGATGTTGCCTCTCTAAAATATGGAGCCTGTCAAAGTCGTGCTCTCCAAACATTAACAATATCTATAACCATATACGGCTACAATAATAATAATAGTAATAATAACAACAAACTCCAATAATGATAATAATTATGACAACAGTAACAACATAGGCAACAATCTTCATCTTCATCTCCGTCTCCGTCTCGTTCTCCATCTCCGTCTGCGTTTGCATCTCCATCTTCGTCTCCGTCTCCGTCTTCGTTTGCGTCTGCATCTCCATCTTCGTCTTCATCTCCATATTCATCTTCGTCTTCGTCTTCGTCTTCGGTCTCACAATCAAATTCTTCAACATTTTCTAAGTTTAATTGGCAAGTTTCAGTTGGATCCACATCTACCATTGCTCCATATGGATCTAGCAAAGTTGGAATGTTATATTCCTCAGTGTCAACCATGGTACAAACTTTCTCCTGTTGATATGTTGTATCCTTGCAGTGTTCCTCGATTTTTTTTCATGTTTTGATTTTACATGCAGCCCACCAATCAACTTTGTCACATTTCAAACTAGGATATAATGCATAATATACTTAAATCGCTTGTTATGCCAAGACAAATGGTTCATACTTCATATACATTTTCTTGTGATTTATATCAACCAAATTAAACTTCGTATGCACCTTCATTCCTTTGACGGGGTCGAACCACATGCATTTAAATAACACAACCCGCATTAATGATCCAGGATACTCTATCTCTATGATTTCATCTAATAAGCCATAAAAATCATCTTTTGCACTGCCACCATTGGATAACTGAACACACACCACTATTCATTATGGCTTTTTCCATCCAATATTCTTGAGTGTGAAAATTATACCCGTTTATAAAATATGCTGGCATACTTCGTACCCTTGATTTTGAACCAAATGACAGATTATATAACAATCATTGCCTTTCAAATTGGGATTGATTATTGTGAACCTAGGTCACGAGGGATAGCAAAGTCTATATATATTTTAATAGGTAATTGTATAAAATATTTATTACTTGGTCCATAGGCAACTTACATATGCTTTGAACCTAGATGCAAATATTTAATTGCACATATGATCAAACTCATTTGGTAGTAGTCCATATAATGAAGTTTGAAAAATCTTGTTAAAAAATACAATTCCATATTAGAAAAAATATTTGACACACAATACAAAAGATTAAAATATATGTTACTTACTCAAAGTATGGCTCCACTTTTGGACAATTCAGTAAAATATATGTATGCACTACTTGCCATTCTTCACCTGTTAAGTAACGGAATTTACAGGTGCCACTTGATCGACCAAGATAATTGAAAATAGAGAATGATTTGCAATTGTGATCAATGGGGCCCTCATCGTTTCTTCCAACTCTTTGCCTCTTGCACCGCACGTGAGATTTATCTTCATCACGGAGCACATTCGTCTATCGATCTTAGTCTTAGAGAAATTGGTGGTAGCCACTACGTCAAGAGCAAAGATAAGAGATAGATAAAGAGAAGATTGCCCTTTCCTTGATGAGTTGAAGGTTCGTGACTCCTTCGCTTCGACCGTACCTTCTTTCTTTAGTAGCGAGTAGAACTTGAAAGATAGGGGTCAACGCCACAGGCATTAGCCAAAACAATAAAACTTGATAGAGATTGAGTTGAAACAACATTTCTTATCACCATGACCAACCCTGACTTAACTGGTGGGTGAAGGAGATAAACAAAATAGTATGATGCAAATGTACTTTATTCTTCCATAATATATGCCTTACAAATTGAAGCTTCAACCCATGTCTTATTCTTCACTTTTTTCTTCAAATGATATAAGAACCTAGTTGAAATAGAGAAGAAGAAAATTAGAACATAATATATAATAAAGAATGAGTATTAAAAAAATATATTGACCTTTCAAATGGATACATCCATCGATATTGGACGGGACCTACAATTTTAGCCTCATAAGGCAAGTGAACTAAGAGATGCTCTATTGAATCAAAAAACAAAGGAGGAAATATCATTTTTAAGTTGCAAAGAATAATTGGAATATCTCTATCTAGTTTCTCCATGTGTGATACTTTCAACTTTGTTGAGCAAATATCATGAAGGAAATTACTTAATTCTGTGATGACGCTCCATACAAAATTTGGTAGAAATTCCTTGAAAGTTATTGGAAGTAGCCGTTCAATAAATATGTGACAATCATGACTCTTCAATCTTATCAACTTACATTCATTCAAATCAACACATCTCTAGAGGTTCAAAGCATATTCATCAGGAAACTGCACATATTTCAACCATTCACAAATAACACGTCTCTGCTTATTGTCTAATGTATAAATTGATTTTGATTTTGGTCCCATACTGCTTGCATCTACATCTAGTATTGGTCGAGCACAAATATCTCTCATGTATTTTCTTGCATTCAAGTTGTCTTTTGTTTTTCCACTGACATCCATAATCATATTTATGACATTGTCGAAAACATTATTTACTATGTGCATCACATCAAGATTATGATAAATAAGATAGACCTTCTAATATGATAGATCCCAAAATATACTACATTTAGTCCACTTATATGTACTTCCATACGCCCTAGATATGCCATTAGGATTTTCAACAACGGATGGAAAGTAATGCACTCGCTCCCAAATTTGTTGACCGGTCAACCTTAATGGTGGGGGTGTTCTCTCAACCTTGTTATTTATGAACTCTTTTTTATTCCTTTTGAATATATTGTTCATTGGTAAAAATTGTCTGTGACAATCAAAATAACTAGCCTTTTTACCATGCTTTAGTATAAATGCATTTGATCTCTCCATACATATTGTGCATCCTAAGAGACCAGCTGTACTCCATCTAGATAACATTTCATAAGCTAGAAAGTTATTTATTGTCAAAAGAAGTGCAGCCTTCATTACAAATGTTTGATCAGTACAAACATCGTACGTAAGAACACCTTCATCCCAAAGTCTTTGTAACTCTTTCATCAATGGTTGCATGTACACATCTATTAACTTTTTTGGATTTTTCGGCCTAGGCACAATCATTGTCAAAAACATAAAAGCTGTCTTCATGCACATACCGGGTGGAAGATTGAACGGAGTTAAGATAACTAGCCAACATAAATATTTTCTTGCCAAATTCTCAAATGGGGCAAATCCATCAGCACATAAACCTAATCTGATGTTTCGAGGCTCTATTGCAAATTCATGGTATGTTTTGTTGAAATGTTTCCATGCCTCTGCATCTGAAGGATGACACATTAGATTATCTTATGTTTTATGATTTGCATGCCAAGTCATGTGTTCAACAATAGTTTGAGACGCATAAAGTCTTTGCAATCTATGGATTAATGGCAGATAATACATTTGCTTCCATGGTCTACGTTTCCAATTACGACCATGCCTCATGTTAATCTTATACCTAGGTTTGTCGCAGAATTTGCAACAATCTGCATTTTCATCATCTTTCCAATATAACATACAACCTTTACTACATACATCAATTGTGTAGTATGGAAGACCTAAGTCATTCATTTTTTTTTTGGTAAATAGACCTAAGTCTTTCATTAACTTCTTCATATCATAAAAATCATTTGACATGACATTATCATGAGGCATTGATTCCCGCATTACTTCAACAAAAGAATTGAAGCAATTTTCAGACACATTATGCTCTGCCTTAATATTTAACAATCTCGATGTCAATGATAATTTAGTGTGGTTGTCACAACCTGCCCATAACGGTTCATCTGCTGCTCTCAACGCTTCTCGGAACTGATTAGATGGTATGTAATCAGTACACATATTCTCATCTTCTGTTGTTACTCCTATCTCTTTCAAGTGTGTTGCATGACTAGAACCCCCTTGTTCAAATGTAGGAGTAAAACTAATACCTTCATGGTTTGATTCATAAACAAAATTATGACAAGCTGCATCAATGACCATCCTTTGATATGGATTCAATTGGTCATTATAGCTACACTCTTCCCTAACAAAGTCTTGTTCACATCTTCCATATCCTTCATAAGATATAAATGGTTCACTATGACAAGTCCAATTATAGTAATTCGGAGTAAACCCAAATCTACAAAGATGTTTTCTAACTTTATCAAGCACATGAAATTTACAATTACTGCACTTTTTGCACGGACACTTTAACTTATTTCCATCCATAAACTCAAATTTGCTACTAGCAAAGTCCAAAAATAGTTCTAACCCAGTACAAAACTCTTCGGTCAATCCTTGACGTCTAGGTAAGTTTTTATTATACATCCAAGACTTATCTCTATGCATTGTGTCTGTAAAGAAAATATTATAAATATCATAACTACTATTTAATCTTCAACTGAAAATAAAAAATCTCAAAGTCAAAATTTAATTTTCTTCGAAACAAGTACTTTAAAATTGTTATAATGAATAAATGACCATGATAAGAAGACTTACCCAAGTATTTGATTGAAATCTTTGTATTAGGAAGTTGTCAATTTGACAATAATATCCACATTCACTTGGATTGCAAGATGTTCATATGGACACGTACCTAAATAAAGAATATTTGATGCTTTAGAAATTAACAATAGTATGCCCAAATGTAGAGAAACCTAAAAATATTGAGAAAGAAATTCATTATATTGATTTCCAAAGAAACCACACAAATCTAACCAATGGCACGGTCAAGTGGCGGCCAAGGCGAGGCCACACCACCTCCCATAGAGTTTGGTGAGGTGGTCGTGGCTACTTGCCCAGATTTGGAAGAGGTACAACAGCCTCGCCTTGCTGCTGCTAGACGACATCGTCACCCACACGCTTTCACCACCCAACGCCATAGGGAAACGATATCCAGTATAAAAATAACAAAAAAACAACAGAAGAAGATTCATATACCTTCGTAAGGAGTTCTGGTCCCGACAGAGGAAGGAAGGAGAGAAGGGCTTTCGGGAGAGAAGCGAATAAGAGAGAGAAATAGAAAGGGGAGCTTTTAAAGTCCGTGCATTTGCGACTGAACATAATTCGTGGCCAAATCCGTGGCCAATAGAGACGGATTTTCCGATGAATAAAAATCAGTCGCTATTTTACCACGTATTTAGAGATGAAAAACTATCAGTGGCTACTCAGCCACGGATTTTGCCACGAATAACAATCAGTGTCCAAATCTAGCGACGAATAAATGAATCTGTGACCAAGTACCCACGACTTAAGCAACAAAATACTTTCCATCTCTAAAGGTAGAGACGACAACACAAATTGTCGTTAATTAGTGACGCATATTTGATACAATTACAAAAATAGTTGCAAAAATAGTGACCGATTTTACTATAAAAACGGTTACCCGTCGTAAATCTGCTACAACATGTCAATACGTTGCAATTTAGCGATTGGTTTAGTGATGAACAAGTCTTGACATTGCAAATACATCCACGAAGTTAGCGACGAACACATTCTGTCTCTATTTTGTGACTAAGTAACTATTTGTCACAGTTTTCGACGCAAATTAGCATCAAATTGAAGGTTGTCGCAAGTTTGAGACGAAATTAGTAACAAATATTTTTTTAGTCACAAATGGGTGACGAAAAAATACATTTCCGTCGAAAATTGGCGACGGTAAACAACTTGTCACTAATTCAATCGCAATTTGGCGACCATTTTGTTTTCGTGACAAATTGGATACGGATTTAGAGACAAATAATTTTTCGTGGCTAATTTGCTATGGATTTAGTGACAAATTTTTTTTCTCTATTTAGCGACAAATTTTTTTTATCATCGTAAATTTCATCGTACTTAGTGACGGTTTTTTTTCATAGCAAGTTGCGACGGATATTTTTTCCTGTCACCCACTCAGTCGCAATTAGTGACGGAATTTTTTCTGTGGCTAATGTTCTGTAGCTAAATGACCTTTTTTTTTGTAGTGAGGAGGACGTGTTCTGTTTCTTCATAATTTTTTTTTCTCTTGAAATTTGACAAAAATCTATTTTCAGTATAATCATGCTTAGTGTAGGGTTTAAGTTTGTGTTTGAATCTAAAAATGTTCAACTTTATATATCTACTGTTTTTATGGATGTGGTTTCTTTTTCGAATGGTTTTATGATTTTAAATGTGGATTATTCTAGTTGTAGTGACGATATTTTAACGTCATTGACTCCTGGTGAGAATGTTTCTATTAATTCTATTCAATGGCATCCTAGATTAGACCATATAGGGCAAGAAAGGTTGGCAACGTTAGCTTGAGAAGACTTGTTAGGTTTACTTATTGAAGTCGTCTTGCCCATTTGTGAATATTGTCTAATAGGAAAGTCAATTAGAAAACCATTTCAGAAAGCCAAAAAAGCATTCATTCTTTTACAATCGATTCACTCAAACATATGCGGTCCAATAAATGTGAAGGTAGGGCATGGGACTTCTTGTTTTATCACATTCATAGACTACTATATGCACTATAGTCATGTCTATCTAATCTTCCATAAGTCATAAGTGTTAGATTACTTTAAACGATGTATAAAAGAGGTTGAAAATCAACTAGATAAAAATATTAAGGCATCAAGGATAGACCGTGGGTGTGAGTATCTATATGAGCAATTTAGGGCATGTTTGTTAAAAAACACGTTTTCTTTTTCTTTTTTATTTCTCTTGCCTTTGCAGCCTTCGACCACCTTGCAGCCACCACTTGCCGCCGTCAGTCGCCAACCGTCGGCAAGGGCTGGCGGCGGTGGGCCCAAGGCGGTCTGGTGGCAGAGGGTCGGCCGATGGCGATCGATCACCTATGAATAAGAAGAAAATACGAGAAAAAACAAAAAAAAAGTATTAATCGTACCAAACGTATTTATATTTTTTTCTATTTCAAGAACACTTTTACTAAATGCTCCATTTTACTCAAAAATTATTCAATAGAGTAGAAACACAAAAAAAAAAATATTTTTGCTCAAAAAATGTTTCCTAGAACAAAAGTATTGCCAAATGCGCCCTTAAAGTGCAATTTGAAGAAAAATGAATCCTTAGGCAATTGACAATTCTTGATACTTCACAAGAAAGTTGTGTTGTAGAGAGAAGAAATCCTACCTTATTGGACATGATTAGTTCAATGATGGCACAAGCAAACCTTCTTATATCTTACTAGGGAGATTTACTTTGACGGCTGCCTACATTCTTAATCAAGTGCCTCCTAAATCAATTCCTTTCATCCCATATGAATTATGGATAGATGAAAAAACTAACTTAGGTAATATTTTTAGGCCATCAACATGATGAAAGTGCAATTGAAATTAAGTCATGATATGTATATTTTCAAGAAAATGATTTTAAGAAAAAGATTAACTAAATAGAGAAATTGAATTTTATAAATTATAAGAACAAGTTAAAGGCACACCTAACAAGCCTAGTAGCGATAGAGGAAGGAATTCCTCCACCTCCTTGGGATAAGCAGTTCCATTAGAAGTCAAGGTGGAAATATTCCCAACATCATTTTGAGATTAAAAGGGAAGTTTTCATGGTTGCACAACACGATGATGCTGAACCTAAGACAGCTCATGAAGCTCTTTCATCCCAACTTTTAATTAGTGGATCAGTGCCATGAATTATGAAACAAAGCCAATGGAAGCAAACCATGTTTAAGACCTGGTTGACCTTCTACATGAGCATAAGACTATCGGGAGCAAATGAGTTCTAAAAGTTAAGCAGACCGCTAGGGTTAGGAGGATCTTCCATGTATTATTGACGCTAGTGTTTCATTAGCAGACCGTTAGTAGAACAAATTTCAATAAGTACATCACTGTCCATATATTAAATTTAGAAAAAATTAATTAATTGGCCTTAAAGACTAACGCAAGTGGGTTTGCTCTACGTTTATTTGGTTATGTCCATATTGACTAGTTTCTCTTGTATCAATGCTAAAAGTATGGTATGGAGAAATTGTTTAGAAAGTCCTAACGTTATTGTATAGTAATCAATTTAATCTTCTAATTAAATCCTAAACCTCTTAAGAATTCTCCAATTTAGTTTTGATCTTTTAATGAATTATCGATATAATTTCCTGATATGGCGATTTAGTTAGCATTGATCGTTCTGCATGGCACGGATGTGAGCATTATTTTCTATTATTTTTATTTTATTTTTTCTTTGTTTTTGGTTCAAATGGCTAGTGGTAACTATTGGCAACCCTTATTGGCACTTGAGTGAGGGCTATGAAGCTAGTGAAGCCCATAACTTACCTTCACCTACCACAGCTAACGAGGGTGGGGGATAGCTGCAATGCTCCTACTGTGGCCTATGAGGGCTTTTGACATCCTCATTGGCCATAAGGAGGGCCAAATTCGACAAGGACAGTGACACACTTCCAAATTAGGTGTGGCGATGGTGTCACAACCCTTGTCTAAGCCCCTTGTTGGCCACAGCAAGGACAAGTGAGAGTAATAATGTCCTCATTATGGCTTGCAAGGGCTCAAGTCCTTACTAGATCTTGCAACAGTTCCAATTATCGCCCATGATAGGCAAGGGTTTCGACCCTAACCCTTTTAACCAAATAAAGAAAAAATGGAAAATAAATAAAATAATAATTTTTTTTATATTTATTTACATCAGTGCCGACCATACCATGTAAGATAATCAACGCTAAAGGGGTTGTCACATCAATGATTTTCACCAAAAATTTGCTAGACTACATGTTGCAACCTCATTAAACAATGCTCCACCTATGGATTGATTAATTGATTATTAAAATTAGACCTACTTCAGGCTCTTCGAAGCTTATACTAATTCCTAGCTTTAAGTTTTAAGTTATTAGCATGTAGATGATTTTTAACTAGGAGTAACCATTAGACTATTTATGGTAAGTCGATTATAAATCCATATAAAGTATTGTGATTGACACTTTACCACACGAACAAAAGAATTTGGGATTGGAGATTTAGTTATGCTAGGTTAATCTAACACCCTTTTAGTACCATTTATTTCATGAAAACACTTTGGTAGGCAATTTGGATTGATTTTAATTTAATCCATCTAACCTGTAAGATGATCATGCGGGTGTGTAAACATTATTTAACACTTAATAACAAAAGTGTTAAATGAATTACAAAGATAGAAAAGTGTGGACTTACTTTGATAGCAACGTAAGTATTTGCAATGTTAGTGAAAAAGTCAAGCATCCTAATGTGATTTCTATTAACACACATTAACAAACCATTTTCTTTTTGGATTTTCACTTTATTTAAATGAAATGAAATGAGATGCATTGCATGCATTATGCAACTAAGTTAAATAAAGTTGTGCTAATAATGATGTGTAACTAAGTTAATTTATTTAAATGGCCTAATTCTAATGACGTGTGACATGAACATGTAACTATTAAATGTCATGCAATCTCTAATAAATTTAACATAGAATTTTTTATTACATGTCAATTATACTATGTGACATGATTATCAATTAAATGAACCTAGCATAGATAATAAACAAAGCTTCATTAACCTCATTCTACATGAATTCAAATTGTTAGATTTAATATGTAAATTATGTGATATGTAAGTATAGACTAGATTGATCTAGACATATATTGTTGAGGTGTAAAATATTTTTACTGTGCCATCACGGGTTAGATTTTAGGGTAGAGATCAGTCTGGCCATCTAAGGCACACCGTTGAATTAGGAAAATTTTCTAATTAGGAAGGCTTAATCTAGAAATATTGCTAACTTATTGGGGAATGAATCAAGTAAATTATTTAAATAAAAGCTAGATAAAATCTAATTACCTGATTTTAGATATTCCATAGATAATGTTACTAAGTTTGAACTCGACGGATCGAGATAGCAATGATCAATAGTGGGCTCGCGACGAGCGGTGGAGACTAATGGCTCGATGGTGGAGCTCAGTTGGATGAGTGGTTGGGAGTTGCTAGTCACCGCTCAAAGTGGGCTAAGTGATGGCACCAACTCTGCGGGGATTTGCGACACGCAATGAGACTTGGTAGAGCTAGCATTAATGGGCGACATTGGGTGAAGGGAGGTAGGGGCAGTGTATATAGATTAGTCTCAGTGACGATAGGTAGCGGCTCACAATTGACTAGGGCCAGCAATGTAGGACAACGTTTGTTGGGCACGTATCAGATATACGTCGAACAGGTAACGAACATACATTGAGCATGATTAGCAACGATGGGCTTATGAAGGCTCCAATGGATGCGAGATGTAGGGGGTGCTTTAGGGGGTTTGGATCTCAATTGGTAAGGCAACCATGTCGGATCACCAGAGTAAGGCGATGCGGATAGAGGGTCGATCAGCATGGGTTCAATGACATTAGGATGGTGAGCGGCAGCAATATCGGCAAGGCTTACGACATGGCTATGAGCAACAAGTGGACGATGTATCAAGGGGCGAGAGCAGGCACACTCGAGGCTTGCGATGTTAGCCCTTGGCCACAAGTCTAGTCAAGCAATTATGGATGGAGAGGGGACCAGCAAGGAGTTGGCATGAGTGCAACAAGAAGTGAGGTGTAAGGCACATCGAGGCACGACGATGCAAGGCACGGTAGTGAGTAAAAAGCAGCGGTGGCTTAGTGAGATGACAATTGATAGTGGCTACAAGGAAAATACTTTGCTGCCTAGGTAGTGGCCAAGTCTTCTCCTTCCGTGACATCCTCAAAATCCGAATGCCTCATATTATGTGAGTAAACAAGTCAAGGCCGAGAAGCAAAGGACTCAAAAAGAAATTGTGAAGCGTTCCACTTGGAAGAGCCTTGAAACCACCTTTCAGTCATTAACTACCACTCAAGGGAACCATTTTAAACAAGGGATGTATGAAGACCCCATTGTATCCACCGTCACCTTCCACTCTATTCTTCCATCTCTTTCGTCTAATGGGTAGGAACCCAATGCTATGGTAAGGTTTCTGACAAAAATTTTTTGGAATACTCCCAATCAATAAGTGAGTATAATTTGTAGAATTTGATCCATTAGAGCACGACCCTAGATTTGACCTCAAATTAGTATTGAGACGACAAGTTTTTTCACACCCTGAACCCAAACCTTGCAACGAAATAACCGGCCACTTGGAAGGAAGTCACTTGCTAACCAACCTGTCGAAGTGCCCAACAACCGCCGATTCTCATTTGAGTGTCAGCCATGTGCGATGACATGCATGACTACTCGGGATGCTGTTTGCCAGCCTGCTGCTGAAGCTACCTGAACGACCATTGTTTTCCAACCACCGTCCCTTTCTCTTCCTCCTTCGATTAGCCATGTCGTTCTCTCTCCCCGTCTCCCTTGCACAACCGCCTATGATGGCCAATGGAGGCAAAGAACACTTTCCATAAGTCAAGTCATCACTTGGCGACCATGCACCAACCTCTAGCGGCCTTTTAGCCCATAATTTCCTATTAGAATTTTGGATTTAGACTTATCATTGTGCTAGGCATACTTGTGCAACCAGGGGGACTACATAGCTGGCATATGGAGGCCATGTAGCTGCCACCCAGGACGCCCAATTGGTGGCCACCGGCATGGCTAGTGGCTGTGCCAATCGGCACAGCCAGCTATAGCACTTAGCAAGACCAATCGGAGGTTTCCAATAGCTCTATAAGAGCTGCCTTCCTCTTCTTTCCTCTTCCACTTTAACTCAATAAGCCATCGAGAAAGAGAAACACCAAGAAAAACATAGAGAACCCCTGTTATTTCCTCTACTGCCCCATTGTTTACAGCTTCTTCCACTATAAGCTGTCATCCCTCATCATTTACTAGAACGGTCTAACATCTTTTGTCCACTTGGAGTCACCAGTACTCGCTGTGGAAGCCGCCGATTGTTGTTGCTGCCCTGGTTCGTCGAGGAGTTCTTCATAGCCATCATCATCTTCTTCTTATGTTGCATTCATGTAGTTGCCGAGCCGTGAAGAGCCACTGATTGTCGTCCATTGAGAGTTGAGCACCCCATGAGTCGCCATTTACCGCCGTCCTTCCACTTGTCCGTCCGTGTGCTACAATTGCCATTGCCCGCCATTGCCATTGTCCCTTACTGCCTCCATCCCTCGTAAGTAAACCTTGTTGTCCCCTATTGTCTCGCATTAAACTGAGCTCTTCCTCTTCCTTACCCAACTTCCACTTGGTGTAGGGAAGTAATGATGTGGACATCAAGCCTTATCGAGGAGGAGGTGCTAGGGATCCGTTGCTCTATCCGCTAGGACCAATCACTCGAGCGAGAGCGAAGGAATTCAAACAAGCTGTCGGTATCATGGTTCAAGATATTTGGCATGGAGACAATCCGGATTCGAAACTTGAAGATTCTGAAACTCCTTGACGTAACATGATTATTTCTAGAATTTCAAATTGACAATTTCAGAATTGGCTCAAATTTGGATAGACACTCGGAAACGGGCCACTGATCAATACTCACTACTTAATTAGTGAATGATGATGTTTTTTAGCGATTTGAAATCGTTTAGATAGACTTTTAGGCCTTTTTCTAGTTTTGAACGAATTTCTTTCAATTAGAGTTATTTTTGTAATTCTAATCCTAATAGGATTAGGATTACGAATTTTTTATTATTTTTGTGATTCCAATCCTAGCAGGATTAGGAATATGACTTTTTTTTAATTATTTTGATTCCTAGTAGGATTAGGATTAGGGTTGACAACCTATATAAGGTTACTTATAGGTTTTTATGAGACAGACAATTTTTTACACATAATTTTATACAGAGAGGTTTTCTTCTTTGAGTTCTTTTGAGAACTAGATCTTATCAAGGTTTCCTTGTGGCGATCGAAATTAACTTATCGGGCAAGATTGCGAATTCTCTTGTTCGTGGCGTTATAGCGTTGATTGGTTGACACAGGTTCGTCAACAGGTCGCGTTCATACCAAGATTGCCAATCACAGGTTCGATTGGAGGTTGAGGTCCGCAATTCGCAACCTATGGATCTTCGTAGAACGATCACTTCCGCTTCAAATATATAAATATATACCGTTTGGTATATAGATATATATCATCTGGTATCAGAGCTGGTTCTACAAGGTCTAGTTATCCTGCATTTATTGTTTTTCGTTCATCAAATTAGAGTTTACTTATTTATAGAGTTAGGATTCTGAATTTCCTCTTGCTGTTATTTCAATTTTGAATTAGGGTTTTTGGTCCTAGTTATTTTTTTATGTAATTGAGTTCGTCAAAAAAAAATTCGGCCAAAAAAAAGCCAAAAAAAAAAGTGTTGGCAAAAAAAAAAGAAGGCCAAAAAAAAAATCAAGAAGACGACTCGTTTCTATTTGTTATTTTTGATAGTCGGACCAAATGGTAGCAAAAATTGATTCGGAATCTGAATCTAGCAAAAATTTGTTGACTTGCTGATTTTAGCATTATACTGCGAAATTTGATCTTGCTTGGTGGTTAATCGATTATTGTGGGGAGCTTGTGAGACTGGGACAAGTCCGATAAAGAGCTTAAAAGAAGAAATCGAGAGGTAAAAGGCAAGAGTGTGTGAGCTTAATTGAGGAAAGAAAACGCCGAAGTTGAGTTAAACACGAGAGGTGTGACAAACACTTTGAGCGAAACACGTGAGAGAGTATTGGTGAGGATTTTTTTTCTAACGTTTTCTTGCAGGTTTTTTTTTTGTTAAAAAAAATGTCACGCTCAGGTCAAGAAAGTGTAAATCAAAGGGATGATGGCACTCGCCCAAGAGATGATGCGATTCTAGCAGGCATCCAGCAATTGAGTTTGCAAATTGAAGCACTTGACGACCGAGTTGCAAGATGTGAGACGAGAATTGATGATGACCGAGAGCCACCCAGAGGGAGACGACTAAATCATCAAGAGGAGCCTAGGGCACAACCTAGATGGCAACGGCAATTTAATGATGCATACGTGTCCGATACAGAAGATGATCGAGATGGAAGGTTTGAGAGGAGAAACGAACGCCGAGGATTTAGACATCGAGCAGATGATGATCTTGGCAATATCAAGATGAAAATTCCAACTTTTCAAGGAAAGAACGATCCTGATGCGTATCTTGAATGGGAGAAACGGATGGAGATGGTATTTGATTGTCAAAGATACTCTGAGCTCAAAAAGGTCAAAATTGCAGCTGTTGAAATACTGATTATGCTATAATTTGGTGGGATCAACTTGTGACTAGCAGGAGACGCAATGGTGAAAGACCAATAGAAACATGGGACGAGATGAAAGCGGTGATGAGGAGGCGGTTCATACCATGTCATTACCACAGAGACTTGTTCCATAAACTGCAAAATCTCACACAAGGAAATAAAAGTGTGGAAGAATACCATAAAGAGATGGAGATTGCTATGATCCGCGCCAATGTGGTAGAAGACCGTGAGGCCACAATGTCACGATTTTTGTGTGGTTTGAATCGAGATATAGCAAGGGTGGTAGAACCGCAACACTATGTTGAATTGGAGGAGTTGGTGGACAAAGCCATCAAAGTTGAGCGACAATTGAAGTTGGACCGAAATTACAAAAGCGGTGGAGTTTCAAGTTCGAATTGGAAGTCCAATTGGAAGAGAGACGAGAAGCCGAATTGGAAGGGAAACAACACCAAGGCAGAATCTTCAAAGGAAAAGGAGAAAGATGTCAGAGTTGGTTCAAATCCTATTTTTGGTAAAACTGAAAATCCTAACACTAGAACACGTGAAATTAAATGTTTTAAGTGTTTAGGCAGGGGTCATATGGCAAATCAATGCCCTAATAGGAGGGTGATGATAATGACTGGACTGGGAGACGTTCAATCTGAAAGTGATAGGGATGAAGAGGATGATGACATGCCACCGTTAGAAGAATGCAGCGAAGTTGAGATGCCAGTCCCAGGTGAATTGATGGTTGTCAGGCGTTCTCTTAGTGTTCAAACTAAGGAGGATGAGCATCACCAACAACGTGATAACTTGTTCCATACAAGATGCTTGGTGAATGGTAAGATTTGTAGTTTGATTATTGATGGAGGTAGTTGTATGAATGTAGCAAGTTGTACCATGGTGGAGAAATTGGGATTGAAAACTGCAAAACATCCAAAACCATATAGATTGCAGTGGTTGAATGATAGTGGAGAAGTAAAAGTATTGAAACAAGTCCGAGTTCCATTTGAGATAGGAAGATATAAGGATGAGGTGGTGTGTGATGTTGTACCTATGCAAGCAGGGCATATCTTACTTGGTAGGCCATGGCAGTATGATCGGAAGGTACATCATGATGGTTACACTAACCGATATTCATTGGTGATGAATCAGAAGACTTACACATTGGTACCTATGACACCGACTGAGGTGCGTGAAGATCAATTGAAATTACAACGTGAGGCTAAGAGAGAGAAAAAGAATGATAAAATTGAGGGGTTGCGTAAAAATTCTAAAACGCAAGCAAAAGGAGAGGAAAAAAGTGATAAAATTGAGGGGTTGCATGAAAATTCTGCAATGCAAGCAAAAGGAGAGGAAAAGAATAGTTGAGTGGTCAAAATCGAGGGAAAAAGAGAGAAAAGAGAAAAGAGAAAAGAGAGAAAAAAATTTCTATGAAAAATTGAGTGAAGTGAGGAAAGCTTTGGTTCTGAACCGACCAATACTTGTACTTTTGTACAAGGAGGCACTATTTACTACTAATGAACTTGACCCAAATTTGCCAAGTTCGGTTGTATCTTTGTTGCAGGAATTTGAAGATGTTTTTCCTGATGAGATCCCTGGAGGTTTACCACCGATTCGAGGCATAGAGCATCAAATCGATTTGATTCCTGGTGCACTATTACCTAACCGACCCGCATATCGAAGCAATCCTGAAGAGACAAAAGAACTTCAGCGGCAAGTTAGTGATTTACTAAAGAAAGGATATGTGTGAGAGTCTCTTAGCCCGTGCGCTGTTCCTGTTTTGTTAGTGCCTAAAAAGGATGGATCTTGGCGAATGTGTGTTGATTGTCGAACAATCAATAATATTACGGTTGATGAAGAAAAGGTGAAAGCAATCCGTGAATGGCCGACACCAAGGACAGTAGGAGAGGTGCGCAGCTTTCATGGTTTAGCCAGTTTCTATCGTAGGTTTGTAAAAGATTTCAGCACCATCGCCGCCCCTCTAACCAAGGTTATCAAGAAGCACGTGGGTTTCACGTGGGGAGAAGAGCAAGAGAGAGCATTCAATCTATTAAAGGATAAGTTGACTAATGCTCCTTTATTATCTTTACCGAATTTCAGTACTACTTTTGAGATAGAATGCGATGCTTCTGGTACAGGAATTGGAGCTGTGTTGATGCAAGGAGGACGTCCCATAGCATATTTCAGCGAGAAGTTAAGCGGAGCGACATTGAATTATCCGACTTACGATAAGGAGATGTATGCTTTAGTGCGAGCTTTGGAGACTTGGCAACATTATTTATGGCCAAAGGAGTTTGTGATCCACACCGACCATGAGACTTTAAAGTACTTGAGGGGGCAGCAAAAATTAAATAAAAGACATGCTAAATGGATGGAATTCATTGAGACTTTTCCATATGTAATCAATTACAAAAAAGGTAAGGACAATGTGGTAGCCGATGCACTTTCTCGAAGGTATGCAATTCTAAATACTCTAGGAGCAAAGTGTTTAGGTTTTGAACATATCAAAGGTTTATACATTGATGATGATGATTTTGGGAGAGTATTTGAAGCTTGTGAGCATGCTGCGTTTGAAAAGTTTTATAGACATGATAGATATCTCTTTCGTGAAAATAAGTCGTGTGTGCCTAGATGCTCTTTGCGCGAATTGTTAGTGAGAGAAGCACATAGTGGTGGTTTGATGGGGCATTTTGGCATCAATAAAACTTATGAAGTGCTACATGAACATTTTTATTGGCCACACATGAAACGAGATGTCACACGAATTTGTGAGAGATGTATTGCATGTAAGCAAGCTAAGTCAACAACTAAACCACATGGTTTGTATACACCTTTGCCTATTCCGACGCATCCTTGGATTGATATCTCTATGGATTTTGTATTAGGATTGCCTAGGTCTAAGCATGGTAGGGATTTTATTTTTGTGGTTCTTGATCGATTTTCAAAGATGACTCATTTTATACCTTGTCATAAATCTGATGATGCACTGCATGTTGCTGACTTGTTCTTTCGTGAGGTTGTACGTTTGCATGGTATGCCTAAGTCCATTGTTTCTGATCGAGATTCTAAATTTCTTAGCTACTTTTGGAAGACATTGCGGAAGAAATTAGGTACACAACTTTTATTTTCTACTACTTGTCATCCACAAACTGATGGTCAGACTGAAGTAGTTAATAGGACTTTAGGGACATTATTGCGTGCTATAATTAAAAAGAACATCAAGTCTTGGGAAGATTGTTTACCGCATGTTGAGTTTGCTTATAATAGAAGTGTACATTCTGCTACTAAATTCACACCGTTTGAGGTTGTCTATGGTTTTAATCCCTTAACTCCATTAGATTTAACCCCTTTGCCTGTTGATGAGCGTGTGGATTTAGATGGTGCAAAGAAGGTTGAATTTGTGAAGACTTTGCACTAGAAAACACGGTTGAATATTGAGCATAAGACAGAGCAATATGCGAAGCAAGCCAACAAATGGCGCAAGAAAGTAGTGTTTGAGCCCGGCGATTGGGTTTGGGTTCATCTGCGCACAGAGCGTTTTCCTAAACAGCGACGTTCTAAATTGCTACCACGAGGGGACGGACCATTCATGGTGTTGGACAGAGTCAATGATAATGCTTATAAACTTGACATTCCAGGTGAATATAATATTAGTGCAACTTTTAATGTTTCTGATTTAACTCTTTTTGATGCATATGATGATTTGAGGACAAATCCTTTGCATGGGGGAGGGAATGATGTGGACATCAAGCCTTATCGAGGAGGAGGTGCTAGGGATCCGTTGCTCTATCCGCTAGGACCAATCACTCGAGCGAGAGCGAAGGAATTCAAACAAGCTGTCGGTATCATGGTTCAAGATATTTGGCATGGAGACAATCCGGATTCGAAACTTGAAGATTCTGAAACTCCTTGACGTAACATGATTATTTCTAGAATTTCAAATTGACAATTTCAGAATTGGCTCAAATTTGGATAGACACTCGGAAACAGGCCACTGATCAATACTCACTACTTAATTAGTGAATGATGATGTTTTTTAGCGATTTGAAATCGTTTAGATAGACTTTTAGGCCTTTTTCTAGTTTTGAACGAATTTCTTTCAATTAGAGTTATTTTTGTAATTCTAATCCTAGTAGGATTAGGATTACGAATTTTTTATTATTTTTGTGATTCCAATCCTAGCAGGATTAGGAATATGACTTTTTTTTAATTATTTTGATTCCTAGTAGGATTAGGATTAGGGTTGACAACCTATATAAGGTTACTTATAGGTTTTTATGAGACAGACAATTTTTTACACATAATTTTATACAGAGAGGTTTTCTTCTTTGAGTTCTTTTGAGAACTAGATCTTATCAAGGTTTCCTTGTGGCGATCGAAATTAACTTATCGAGCAAGATTGCGAATTCTCTTGTTCGTGGCGTTATAGCGTTGATTGGTTGACACAGGTTCGTCAACAGGTCGTGTTCATACCAAGATTGCCAATCACAGGTTCGATTGGAGGTTGAGGTCCGCAATTCGCAACCTATGGATCTTCGTAGAACGATCACTTCCGCTTCAAATATATAAATATATACCGTTTGGTATATAGATATATATCATCTGGTATCAGAGCTGGTTCTACAAGGTCTAGTTATCCTGCATTTATTGTTTTTCGTTCATCAAATTAGAGTTTACTTATTTATAGAGTTAGGATTCTGAATTTCCTCTTGCTGTTATTTCAATTTTGAATTAGGGTTTTTGGTCCTAGTTATTTTTTTATGTAATTGAGTTCGTCAAAAAAAAATTCGGCCAAAAAAAAGCCAAAAAAAAAAGTGTTGGCAAAAAAAAAAGAAGGCCAAAAAAAAAATCAAGAAGACGACTCGTTTCTATTTGTTATTTTTGATAGTCGGACCAAATGGTAGCAAAAATTGATTCGGAATCTGAATCTAGCAAAACTTTGTTGACTTGCTGATTTTAGCATTATACTGCGAAATTTGATCTTGCTTGGTGGTTAATCGATTATTGTGGGGAGCTTGTGAGACTGGGACAAGTCCGATAAAGAGCTTAAAAGAAGAAATCGAGAGGTAAAAGGCAAGAGTGTGTGAGCTTAATTGAGGAAAGAAAACGCCGAAATTGAGTTAAACACGAGAGGTGTGACAAACACTTTGAGCGAAACACGTGAGAGAGTGTTGGTGAGGATTTTTTTTCTAACGTTTTCTTGCAGGTTTTTTTTTTGTTAAAAAAAATGTCACGCTCAGGTCAAGAAAGTGTAAATTAAAGGGATGATGGCACTCGCCCAAGAGATGATGCGATTCTAGCAGGCATCCAGCAGCAAGATGTGAGACAAGAATTGATGATGACCGAGAGCCACCCAGAGGGAGACGACTAAATCATCAAGAGGAGCCTAGGGCACAACCTAGATGGCAACGGCAATTTAATGATGCATACGTGTCCGATACAGAAGATGATCGAGATGGAAGGTTTGAGAGGAGAAACAAACGCCGAGGATTTAGACATCGAGCAGATGATGATCTTGGCAATATCAAGATAAAAATTCCAACTTTTCAAGGAAAGAACGATCCTGATGCGTATCTTGAATGGGAGAAACGGATGGAGATGGTATTTGATTGTCAAAGATACTCTGAGCTCAAAAAGGTAAAAATTGCAGCTGTTGAATTTACTGATTATGCTATAATTTGGTGGGATCAACTTGTGACTAACAGGAGACGCAATGGTGAAAGACCAATAGAAACATGGGACGAGATGAAAGCGGTGATGAGGAGGCGGTTCATACCAAGTCATTACCATAGAGACTTGTTTCATAAACTGCAAAATCTCACACAAGGAAATAAAAGTGTGGAAGAATACCATAAAGATATGGAGATTGCTATGATCCGCGCCAATGTGGTAGAAGACCGTGAGGCCACAATGTCACGATTTTTGTGTGGTTTGAATCGAGATATAGCAAGGGTGGTAGAACTGCAACACTATGTTGAATTGGAGGAGTTGGTGGACAAAGCCATCAAAGTTGAGCGACAATTGAAGTTGGACCGAAATTACAAAAGCGGTGGAGTTTCAAGTTTGAATTGGAAGTCCAATTGGAAGAGAGACGAGAAGCCGAATTGGAAGGGAAACAACACCAAGGCAGAATCTTCAAAGGAAAAGGAGAAAGATGTCAGAGTTGGTTCAAATCCTATTTCTGGTAAAACTGAAAATCCTAACACTAGAACACGTGAAATTAAATGTTTTAAGTGTTTAGGCAGGGGTCATATGGCAAATCAATGCCCTAATAGGAGGGTGATGATAATGACTGGACTGGGAGACGTTCAATCTGAAAGTGATAGGGATGAAGAGGATGATGACATGCCACCGTTAGAAGAATGCAGCGAAGTTGAGATGCCAGTTGCAGGTGAATTGATGGTTGTCAGGCGTTCTCTTAGTGTTCAAACTAAGGAGGATGAGCATCACCAACAACGTAATAACTTGTTCCATACAAGATGCTTGGTGAATGGTAAGATTTGTAGTTTGATTATTGATGGAGGTAGTTGTATGAATGTAGCAAGTTGTACCATGGTGGAGAAATTGGGATTGAAAACTGCAAAACATCCAAAACCATATAGATTGCAGTGGTTGAATGATAGTGGAGAAGTAAAAGTATTGAAACAAGTTCGAGTTCCATTTGAGATAGGAAGATATAAGGATGAGGTGGTGTGTGATGTTGTACCTATGCAAGCAGGGCATATCTTACTTGGTAGGCCATGGCAGTATGATCGGAAGGTACATCATGATGGTTACACTAACCGATATTCATTGGTGATGAATCAGAAGACTTACACATTGGTACCTATGACACCTACTGAGGTGCGTGAAGATCAATTGAAATTACAACGTGAGGCTAAGAGAGAGAAAAAGAATGATAAAATTGAGGGGTTGCGTAAAAATTCTGAAACGAAAGCAAAAGGAGAGGAAAAAAGTGATAAAATTGAGGGGTTGCATGAAAATTCTGCAATGCAAGCAAAAGGAGGGGAAAAGAATAGTGGAGTGGTCAAAATCGAGGGAAAAAGAGAGAAAAGAGAAAAGAGAGAAAAAAATTTCTATGCAAAATTGAGTGAAGTGAGGAAAGCTTTGGTTCTGAACCGACCAATACTTGTACTTTTGTACAAGGAGGCACTATTTACTACTAATGAACTTGACCCAAATTTGCCAAGTTCGGTTGTATCTTTCTTGCAGGAATTTGAAGATGTTTTTCCTGATGAGATCCCTGGAGGTTTACCACCGATTTGAGGCATAGAGCATCAAATCGATTTGATTCCTGGTGCACCATTACCTTACCGACCCGCATATCGAAGCAATCCTGAAGAGACAAAAGAACTTCAGCGGCAAGTTAGTGATTTACTAAAGAAAGGATATGTGTGAGAGTCTCTTAGCCCGTGCGCTGTTCCTGTTTTGTTAGTGCCTAAAAAGGATGGATCTTGGCGAATGTGTGTTGATTGTCGAACAATCAATAATATTACGGTTGATGAAGAAAAGGTGAAAGCAATCCGTGAATGGCCGACACCAAGGACAGTAGGAGAGGTGCACAGCTTTCATGGTTTAGCCAGTTTCTATCGTAGGTTTGTAAAAGATTTCAGCACCATCGCCGCCCCTCTAACCAAGGTTATCAAGAAGCACGTGGGTTTCACGTGGGGAGAAGAGCAAGAGAGAGCATTCAATCTATTAAAGGATAAGTTGACTAATGCTCCTTTATTATCTTTACCGAATTTCAGTACTACTTTTGAGATAGAATGCGATGCTTCTGGTACAGGAATTGGAGCTGTGTTGATGCAAGGAGGACGTCCCATAGCATATTTCAGCGAGAAGTTAAGTGGAGCGACATTGAATTATCCGACTTACGATAAGGAGATGTATGTTTTAGTGCGAGCTTTGGAGACTTGGCAACATTATTTATGGCCAAAAGAGTTTGTGATCCACACCGACCATGAGACTTTAAAGTACTTGAGGGGGCAGCAAAAATTAAATAAAAGACATGCTAAATGGATGGAATTCATTGAGACTTTTCCATATGTAATCAATTACAAAAAAGGTAAGGACAATGTGGTAGCCGATGCACTTTCTCGAAGGTATGCAATTCTAAATACTCTAGGAGCAAAGTGTTTAGGTTTTGAACATATCAAAGGTTTATACATTGATGATGATGATTTTGGGAGAGTATTTGAAGCTTGTGAGCATGCTGCGTTTGAAAAGTTTTATAGACATGATAGATATCTCTTTCGTGAAAATAAGTTGCGTGTGCCTAGATGCTCTTTGCGCGAATTGTTAGTGAGAGAAGCACATAGTGGTGGTTTGATGGGGCATTTTGGCATCAATAAAACTTATGAAGTGCTACATGAACATTTTTATTGGCCACACATGAAACGAGATATCACACGAATTTGTGAGAGATGTATTGCATGTAAGCAAGCTAAGTCAACAACTAAACCACATGGTTTGTATACACCTTTGCCTATTCCGACGCATCCTTGGATTGATATCTCTATGGATTTTGTATTAGGATTGCCTAGGTCTAAGCATGGTAGGGATTTTATTTTTGTGGTTCTTGATCGATTTTCAAAGATGACTCATTTTATACCTTGTCATAAATCTGATGATGCACTGCATGTTGCTGACTTGTTCTTTCGTGAGGTTGTACGTTTGCATGGTATGCCTAAGTCCATTGTTTCTGATCGAGATTCTAAATTTCTTAGCTACTTTTGGAAGACATTGCGGAAGAAATTAGGTACACAACTTTTATTTTCTACTACTTGTCATCCACAAACTGATGGTCAGACTGAAGTAGTTAATAGGACTTTAGGGACATTATTGCGTGCTATAATTAAAAAGAACATCAAGTCTTGGGAAGATTGTTTACCGCATGTTGAGTTTGCTTATAATAGAAGTGTACATTCTGCTACTAAATTCACACCGTTTGAGGTTGTCTATGGTTTTAATCCCTTAACTCCATTAGATTTAACCCCTTTGCCTGTTGATGAGCGTGTGGATTTAGATGGTGCAAAGAAAGCTGAATTTGTGAAGACTTTGCACGAGAAAACGCGGTTGAATATTGAGCATAAGACAGAGCAATATGCGAAGCAAGCCAACAAAGGGCGCAAGAAAGTAGTATTTGAGCCCGGCGATTGGGTTTGGGTTCATAAGCGCACAGAGCGTTTTCCTAAACAGCGACGTTCTAAATTGCTACCGCGAGGGGATGGACCATTCATGGTGTTGGACAGAGTCAATGATAATGCTTATAAACTTGACATTCCAGGTGAATATAATATTAGTGCAACTTTTAATGTTTCTGATTTAACTCTTTTTGATGCAGATGATGATTTGAGGACAAATCCTTTGCATGGGGGAGGGAATGATGTGGACATCAAGCCTTATCGAGGAGGAGGTGCTAGGGATCCGTTGCTCTATCCGCTAGGACCAATCACTCGAGCGAGAGCGAAGGAATTCAAACAAGCTGTCGGTATCATGGTTCAAGATATTTGGCATGGAGACAATCCGGATTCGAAACTTGAAGATTCTGAAACTCCTTGACGTAACATGATTATTTCTGGAATTTCAAATTGACAATTTCAGAATTGGCTCAAATTTGGATAGACACTCGGAAACGGGCCACTGATCAATACTCACTACTTTTGTAGTGAATGATGATGTTTTTTAGCGATTTGAAATCGTTATATAGACTTTTAGGCCTTTTTCTAGTTTTGAACGAATTTCTTTCAATTAGAGTCATTTTTGTAATTCTAATCCTAGTAGGATTAGGATTACGAATTTTTTATTATTTTTGTGATTCCAATCCTAGCAGGATTAGGAATATGACTTTTTTTTTAATTATTTTGAATCCTAGTAGGATTAGGATTAGGGTTGACAACCTATATAAGGTTACTTATAGGTTTTTATGAGACAGACAATTTTTTACACATAATTTTATACAGAGAGGTTTTCTTCTTTGAGTTCTTTTGAGAACTAGATCTTATCAAGGTTTCCTTGTGGCGATCGAAATTAACTTATCGGGCAAGATTGCGAATTCTCTTGTTCGTGGCGTTATAGCAT
Source organism: Melaleuca quinquenervia (assembly GCA_030064385.1). Classification (NCBI taxonomy): domain Eukaryota; kingdom Viridiplantae; phylum Streptophyta; class Magnoliopsida; order Myrtales; family Myrtaceae; genus Melaleuca; species Melaleuca quinquenervia. The sequence goes on from CM057718.1 coordinate 12,301,987, forward strand.
TGATTGGTTGACACAGGTTCGTCAACAGGTCGCGTTCATACCAAGATTGCCAATCACAGGTTCGATTGGAGGTTGAGGTCCGCAATTCGCAACCTATGAATCTTCGTAGAACGATCACTTCCGCTTCAAATATATAAATATATACCGTTTGGTATATAGATATATATCAAGTAACCCTTAGTCCATGGTTTAGGTGTCCTCATATCATTAGGATATTTTGAATTGAGACCATAAAATCGTACCATTTGTTAGGATGACATGTACTTCTATGACGCAACTTTATGTATCATAGGGCCATGTAGATTCTTTTGAAAAGTTATAGGAATTGCATACGTTCGCACGCATGCCTCGACCATACATAGAGTAAGACATGTAAGGTTTATAAATGGATGTGCACTAGAGTTTAAAATATATAGGATTGCATGATCTCTAGCTGCGTTATATGTGTGCAGTAAGGCCGAACATTTGATTTCCTTAGCATTGATGAATGTGTTGCTTGTGATTGGCTGCCCCTAGAGTTGGGATGCTTCAGATGTCAATGTGTTGGAACCAAAGGCGGTCTCCAATGCCAGCCGGACGAAATGTTGTGCAGGTAAAGTTGTGATGCCTTCAGAGTGGAGATGCTTGTATAAGAGGACCGGTAGCTTCCTCTTAACAGGTCGAATAGCTTCCTGATGCCATAAGTTGCATAGAACGGATTAACTTCTGATGTTAGACATCATACAATATAGAGGTTCCTCGTGGAGTTAGGGGATGCCTATGACGAACAAGGGTTGGAATTTTTGGAGAGAGTATACATGATACCTCTGGACGTGATGCCCGGCATGCGACCCAGATGCCTTTGGAGGGAAGATGCCTGGAGTGAGATTCTTGAAACTTTCTTGTAGGGATGAGCAACAGTCTGGGGTGAGCAACGGTCTAGGGTCGACCTTGAACCGGCCTTGGATCAACCTAACCCGACCTATCCTAGTCGGGTTTTTGAGTCGAATTGGTCGGTCTTCGGTCTTAAAATCCCTAACCGGGTACTATACGGATTAGTCCTCAGTCTTAGGAGGTCAGGTTGGTCCAACCCAGACCAACCCGACAATATATATTTAATATTAAATATTTTTATAAGTCAATTCTATTTCCACCTCCCTTAATTCATTGTTTCCAAAACCCAAATCCGTGAGCTAGTGGGCCACAACCACATCCCAAAGTCACCTAACGCAGAAGCAAAATGCACGCCTCCAGTCCCGTCCACCCAAAGCCAAAAGAGCCAAAACCATGATTCTGTCTTCTCTGTCTTGCTTGCTTTGCTTCTGCTTTTGAGTTGTGCTTGAGCGTGCGTAACAGGACAGCCTTGAAGTCTTCTTTCTTGCCCTAATTTCATTTCTTCAAGACAAAATCTAGAAGAGTCTTTGGAATGCCGTTGGTTGCCGCCCGTTGCTCGCCCTCCATAATTGCACCCTCGTGCAACTCCCCCCTCCTAACTCCCAGCATCTCAGGTGAGTCCCCTTGGTCGCTTGGTGTGAATATCTTGATTTATCTCGAGCTCGCGTGTTTGCGTAAGGACCATCACGATTGAAACCCCCAATTTCCGTGAACCCGTGTTGCTTTTGCTCTACTTCTGAGTAAGACATTGGAGCTCATTTTTTTCTGCTCGTGTTCACGTCGAACATGGTTAAGTTGGTTTTGTTGATGTCGAGTGTCGCTCTTTGGTTCCCTTTAAGTTTAGACGTGATTTCAATTATGATTCTGCGGATCCTTCTGCATAGTATGTGCTCACCATATGTTCCATGAAATGCATGAATTGAGTCCACGTTACTCTGAGTGGTCACCCCTGTGTTTTACTTGGTAGACGCTGTTTTAATGTTTATTAAGCATGAGATTGCCTCCATATTTTACTGTTGTTTGCTCCTGTGGTACGAGGTACCACATTCGAGATAAATGAGGTTACCCCATGTTGTTTGCAAGGGGAAGTCGCACAAGGTACCACGGTTGCTCCTGTGTGCTTGTTGCTCAGTGTGGCTAGATGTTTGTGCGAAAAATTTAGTGATCTTGGGTTGACCTAGGAATCGGATCGGACCGATAGGGTCGGTTCGGTCCACAGTCTCAAGCTTGACGGGTCGGTCCATGATTCTAAAAATTGAGGACCGACACTGTACAAGTCGATCCTCGGGTTGAGCACAAGATTGGCCCAACCTTGACCATGCACACCCCTACTTTCTTATGATGGGTCAGAAAAGCTGACACCAAACAATCGAGAAGGAGTACATGATATCACATTCATTTAACAATAATCTCATGAAACTTCTTGATTTCTTTTCGATAGATTGCATGCGTGTGATACGAATATGACTCATGCCATTTGATCATTTTGCATGAGACGTGTGAACAAGCTCTAGATTATGTGCTAGGGTGTTATTTCGCTAAGCTATTGCTTACTTCATTGGATTAACATCTTTTTCAAACTAGCAATGTCTTCCCTACAGCGACCCTCGCCACGATATGATGAATTCATCGATTTATGCACCGAAGTAGAGTTCACACACTCTTGTTACCCTGGAGCTCGATTTAAGCATGTGAATGCCACACTTATCTTTTACGCTAGACTATTCCATGGTCACTCGCGTCATCATTTTTATGCCAATTATTTATGAATAGGCTCTGGATGGTATGGGCCGTTTTCCCTTGTTTCGCATGACGACCTGGGTGACGATGGAGTGACTCTGACAAATACTAATAACCTGGTCCTCAAGTCATTGTCCAAACATAGGGGAGCTCGATTTGGTGTGGGTCTAGTTGGTGTATTCATGTTGTTGTTGTAGTGTTGTTTCCTTGTTGTAAAGGAAGGAACCGAGACCATTTTGTTTTAGGAGCCTCCCTCTTTGGCTTTTGTCTCCGTTCCCTTCTTGCAGTTTGATTAATGCTGTAGCTTTTGGAAGTGAATGAAGTTGTTGTTCTTATGTTCATGTTAATGTGCATAGCTCCGAGCATTAATAGGAGAAGTAGGAGGTAAACCAAAGAAACGCTTCCACAATCACTTGACTCAGAACCTCTCAACTCCCGAATAAGGACTCATCAAAGAAGTAAATAGTTGGTAACTAGATAAGTATGATCAAAGCATTAAAGCAATACTAATCTTAGGTCATAAGGTGTTACACCTCCCCCCACAACTCATTTATGTAATCAGCCGCCTAGGTGGTGGCCTTAGATTTTAGAAGTTCTTTTAATTAATCATTAGAGGGCCAGATTCCACAAATCTTGTCCAACTAGAAGTTGGATTTTGGCCAAGCCCTCTCCTAAGGTGGCCTGCCCAAATTCCTAGCCTTGCATGCTAGGAGTTCATAGATTTTGACATATCTCTAAGATTAATTCTAATTAATTTCAAGGTTTGATAAATTAATAAGTCAAGTTTACTTCAATTAAGGCTCAAATTATCCATAGTTAGGGGCTGGAAAATTTAGCTCACCCTCAAGTGCTGGCCAAAAATCCTTAGGGTCCGGACTAGGTCCATGTGACTGATTCTAGTTCATAACACTGCCGATTAGATGTTAGATGCTATCACGAATGCATTAATATTATATGTTACGCAATGTCACTATTAGGAACTAAATAATTAATTTTAAATATTTTATGTAATATGAATCTAAATATGTTGTCAAAATGTGCATGTCAATACCACATTGATAATAGGTTAAAAGATTTAGGATTAAATTGACAAATCATCCAAAGATTTAGCATTAAATTAAATAAATAAAATATTTATGACTAAATTGAAAAATTGTCAAAATGTTTGAGACTAAATTGGTACAGCTAAAATGTTTAAGATTGAATTGGTGCCCCTTAGTAAGTTTAGGATTTTTTGGATAATTTTCTCCAAAAGTGTAGTGTTTGTCAAATGCTTCATGTAATTCAATTATGAAATAACGAGCGTGTGCTTGAACAGCACCAGAAAATTAAGAACAACCTGCCTTTCACACTGCATGCATCTGTAGGACCTCCTTCGGATTTGCTTCATTTTTTTTGTCTATTTAATCATTTAGCTCTTGAATTCCAAATTTATGTAGGAATGCAATTGCTTCTAAAACCCTAATTCTTCTAAACCAACCATGAACTATTAGTGAAAACTTTAAGCTGAAACCCTACTCCTTCTAAGAACTTGGAAAAATTTGACGGGCTCGTGTTCAGATGGTGTGAGGAGTTGATCTTTCTTGACTACGACATCAGTTCAACCAGGCCTTTTAAGATATTCCGCAGTATAGTAGACAAAAAATCATGTTGTGAGGGCACATGTCATGAACTTCGTTCAATGAAAATGCTTCCCTAACCACAAGAATTGATTAAGACAATGTCAATGTATTAAGGGGGGAGAGAGAGAAAGAGGTCCAAAAATCAAATGAACTCAAATGGGCTAGGGATGTAGTTGGTGGTGAGAATGTGTCAACACTGGCTAATTTAGTGACTTTCATTAATCTTCTTGCGTGTATTGAATTGTACAACTGCTAGAAGAATTTGTTCTTTATTCATTTAGCTCACTATCCAACTTGTTTCATCAAGTACACAGCTTATTAAACTATATATTACCAAGTAAGTTAATTGATGGAGGTTTTTTCGTTCGATGAGTTGGGCTTCGATTTGACCTAGAGCTTCCTTCGCTCTCCGCAGGCTGAGATTTGACCTAAATTTCGAGTGTGGAAATCGATTATAGTTGTAGAAACAAAAGAAAAAGTTATAAGGTCATCGCTAAATATTTGTATAGCTCAAATCAATTGTAGTTTGCAAATTTAACGATATATTCAAAGGTTCTAAGCTCTGAGACTTTTGCTCTAGTCCCACAAGGGAAAGAGGATGGCAGTTTGCTTGAAGAAGATTCTAAGACTACGTCATATTCCCCCAAATAATATGATCCAACAATGTGGAAAATAATTATTCTTTGGGAATTCATGATTAGGTCCTTAGAAAAGGGAAGAAGCAAATTTATTACATCCCCATTCTTTGGGTTAATAGTTTATCCAAACCGCTACATGGCGAGTTCTCTCTTTTAAGGTACTCATCCCCTTCAAGTTCTCTAGTCAATTCATTTCATGAAGCATTTCTGAACCTTCCTAAGATATTGCTGTGACTTAATCACTTCTACATTATTTCTTTCAAAGACCTAAGTAGATTTTTTTTTTGGCCGATTTTACTTACTTCGGTTTACATGAAGGTTTGTGTGGAGAGGTTTCTAAGACTGCAAAATGATGGATACCCAAGTAGAATACTCCTACCTTTGGCTCATTGACTTTCATTTCCTAGAATTTCTCCTTAATGTTCTTCAAATTGCATATAGTGCATATACTGAAATGTGTTGTTAAAATCATATTTATTGGAAAGTGACAAAATAAGTTAATTTAGTATGAAAATTTTGGTTTTTGGCCATTCAGTGGCAAAGATAGATTTGGATCATCAAAGTTTCTTTTATGCAATTGAGTCCTTCAATTTCTAGGATATATGAATTCAACTAGTTCCATCACTAACCATTAATTAGGTCGAAGGGGCTGGCTGCTCATGATAATTTTTTATATTAAAGTTTTACAAAATTCAAAATCTTAAAATGCAAATTTACTAAGGAAAAAGTAAAAAAAAAAAAAACTTAAAAATAAGTATGGAGGGGGACATGTGGCAGCTTCAAACTCGCAATCACAAATAGAAGACAGTGAACTCAATCGAACATGTTGAAGCCAAGAACGACTAATAGAAGACGATTGAAGATCGACATTGATGAAGACTGACATGTGCCTGAGAGCGTCTTAAACATCACTAAGGTAAGGCACATCAAGCCACAAATGATCTTAAGAATGAAGCAAATTTATGTCATCAACAAAGGCAAGCAACAAAGTGAAGGATATGAGACATCAAGACAAGTCCAATCTTGCCTACACTGTCATAGCAACCTATCGACACCCAAAGACCACCAGATACTCCTCAGATGACCATTGACCACCAAGTCATTACTGCCTAACATCGATAGTGACATCATTGCCTGCCTCGCAGGTAACACCCTTAAACCAGTGTTACTCTGGTACCAAGGATAAGGCTATCCCACCACCATTCTAGATTCACTAATGGCACGATGGCACTAAATGTAACCCCTAAACCGGTAGTCCGATAGATGGTTTACTAAACTTACAGTAGAAACGTAAAAATGAATGGGGAGTATATACTAATACACAAGTCAAATCATCTAGAACAACATTAGTTTTATTTTGTTCAGATGACTGCTTTGACCATAATGGACAAGAAAATAAAACTTTTTATATACAATTTTATCATCCTCCTATACAACAAGTTTAATCACTACCCAAAAAGCATCATTCGTAGCAGTAGCCCCCGATGTCTCAAAAGTGTCTTGGCTTCATCTTAGGCTCACTCGTTCGGCCCCGAAGCCGAACCTCCACTGAAGGGGTTTGGAAATAGAAGGGGACCTAACAAACCGTTGTTTGTGAGGACATATACAGCATAAAACAATACGTAATTTGTCCCATGAACAGGCCGGGGTTGACCTTGATTCCTGTTTCCGACAATAGGTAATATTCATTGGGGACGTCAGGGAATACTCATTGGGTACGTAATTTGTGAGTAATACTCACTAGTTGGGCTTGCCCCACCATCACTAGCCCTTTCCAGTGATAGTGGCCCATGGCAATAAGGGCCTAGAAGCCCTTGCCTCTTGGCCTTTAAACTTCCTTTTTATTGTGCTTTTTAAAAGTAATCTAATTTAAATATTAAAAATCATATTTGGATCAAAATAATTTCATTTTAACATTATCCTTCATGTTTTAGTCATGTCAAGGCAATGTAGGAGAGTAGAAAATCTTTAAAAAACTCATGGCAACATTTTATATTATAATGTAGACAAAGTTAATGAAATGCCTTGATTGGACCGATTGCACTTTTATGACAAGTTTTAAAATTTTTAATGCAATTATCTTATTTTCTTTTTTGAACGGTTAGGTAGTCTATAAGAAAGTAGAAGACTAAAATTTAAAGAGATTGTACTAATCCTATGTCCCTTGCACGTTTAATAATTACCATAGTATATGGGTCCGTGCTATTAGGTTTGACCCTAAAAATACAAAAGCATACAGATTCCAACTCACGTTGATACTCTTAGGTTGCATTTAGTGGGTCATATAAACTTCAAATAGGATAATGTTATCCTATTCAATATTTGGAGGGACATCAAACCCAGATATGACTAGTCAAATATAAAAAGTCCTACCTAGCGGGGGAATAGACCCAAATAGGATATGTGAAACTTGAAAAACTGATAAAAATGATCATGCCTTTCCACGCCTCATTCACTGATTGCTATTAGAGGTGTGCAATCAAATCAGGTAAACTTGGTTCTCGGACCGGCTCACTTGAAAAATAAGGTCGAGAATATGGTCCAATACAAACAGGGTCGAGTACATTGTTCAAAAAGGGAGAACTAATTATAACAAGATCGGATACAAGGTCCAGGTCTAGAGCCTATCCACTCTGAACCCTGAACCTGATCATTGAAAAATAAACTTCATTTAGTAAAAATTCTGATTTTGTAAGTAAATAAACTTTATTAAATCATAAATTTTGCATATGTTTCTAAAGTATGATTTCTTGCTGATTTTTCTTTATATATGAAATTTAGGTTTTTGTTAGAGACTTTATACCACATGAATTGGCTTGTCTAATTTTACTTTTGGAGGATAAGTTATGTTACTTTCACTTTTGGAGTAATTATGCTTGCGCCAAAGATTTATTAACCATTTTAGACAAATGAAAGGCTTCACGTAATATTTTATATCGATGTTTGTTTCTAATGTATATGTAATGTTATGATTTTTGCTTTGCTTTATTATTTGTTAATGATAATTTGTTTTGTGGATTCTTAGTTTTTTAGTTAGTCAAAAAGTTTACTTATTTATTAATTATAAGTGCCTAATATTTTAATATAAATTAGAAAAATTATGTTGTTTCCTTGCATATTATTATAAAAGTCGGTGTCGTATAGGATGGACAGTTGCAAAATATATTCCAATATAAACAGGGTTAATCCTAAAACCGGATTGGAAAAATAGGGTGGGTCAGGTACAATGTCCAATGCAAATAAGAGCACATGGTCCCAAAAAAGGGAATCGATTATAACCTGGTCAAGTACAAGGTCAAGGTCTAGAACCTATCCATCCTTGACCCGATCACCTTAATTGCTATTACTCTCTTTTGCCCAACACCGCCATCATCATACTCCAATAGCCACCACTCCTCCCACCGGGTCAAGTACGGGGTCGCTCAACTCCATCTCGGTGGGGAACTTCGTGATCTTGATCAAAGCACCGCGCCTCCTCTATGAAAAAGATGATCTAACAAAGGCAGTAGCCATGGCGATAGATCTCCTTAACTGCGTATTCAAAGTGAATTAGACTGGAGGAGCTGCTCGCTTGTGAATTAAATCTGCGTGCTATCTCAATGAGCCTGACTACACCTTAAGGAACTTTGCTCGCTAGTCTCTGAGCCATGATTTCACTCTTGTCTATACTGCCTCCTTTGTCGGATGCTGCAATCGAGATTCGATGTGATCTTTGTATCAATTCATTTGGATTAGATGAGAGAGGAAGGCTATGAAGGTGAACAACATGTGTAGGCATGGGAAGAAGGAGAAATCATGTTTGATTGAAGAAGGAGAGGATGGATTTGCCACAGAAGAGAAAGGCCTCGACGGTGGTGGAGATGGTGGAACTGGTGGAGGACTCAAACTCGAGGGCATATTGAAGCAGAAAAGTTGGAGGTAAAGCCTGGTGGAACCTGTTGGGTTGGTTGAGGGCAGTAAATTGGATGTTGTCGAAGTACAGGTGTCCAAAATCGATGATGGATCGTGGAAGGATGAATAGTCTCTATGACTTCCATGGCTTAGTTTTAATTTTAATCCTGCAAATAATATACTAATTTGAAATATATTTATTTAAATTGATGCTATATCTAGACATCAACAAAACATTGGATGAGATATCTTAAAATTATATCCTATTTAACATTATTCTATCTAGTCAAAATGTCCAGACAACTAAAACATAATCTTATTGCTTATTCAGTTTCTTGGGTCCCTTTAGTTACCCCCTTTAAATCTTTTCGAAGTGCGAGCAAGAAAAGTGTAATTAGGGTTGAAGATCTTCGCTTCCATTTGCAGGCAATACAGAACAAGTCCATGAGAATGCCAGTGCCCACTTTAGCAACTGAAGATGCAACCTTAGTTCCCGCTAACTCTAGATGTAGACTGGCGTTCTACGTTTTCATCATTCATTTTGTCGTCTTACTCAGTTTTTATTCCTCTATGAATTCCTTCTTTTTCTTTTTTTGGCCATTTCTTTGTGTCGGTGATTTTGTGGTAACCTTCCTTTGGACATGTTACGTCTTCTTCACGTGGGAGCATCTCCGGCAATTAGAGTTGTCAATTATTGATTGAAATATGATAAACATCACTAGAAAGGCTTCCCAGCGCGTCCAATATCATTGAATCTTGTGACTGAAACCAGTTACATACAGAGGTCAGTTCGGGTACGATACTGATCATTCAAGACAGACAGACCCCAGCGATCTTTCCAAGATAGGACCACGGCCATGATTTCACATTGTCTTTCAGTATCTGAGGACCCTACTCCTCGCGACTTTTCGCCAGCCAACGAAACTTCTATTTCCTCAAATTGTTGGGCCTAAAACGGTTCTTAACAATATGAAATACCCCATGATTAGCATGATTAGGTAGCATGAACAAGCAGTTCTTCCAATTCAAGATTCAAGTCACACTGTCATCCGAATAGTTCTGACGAGAGAAATCATGGGGCATCATAACACACGCAGCGCATGGTATCAAGAATTTCAAGCAGACAGGCTTAATGCAAAGGGATGAGAGAGTATTACAATGACCAGGTTCTTATTCATAAGATGGAGAAGAAATGTTTGCTCATGTCATGTTGTGCTAGAGCACAACCAAGAAGCAATATACAATTTCTCCACACATCAAAGCAGAAAGTACTAGACCACGACTCAGAAATTCAAAAGCACACTGGAAAGCAGAGCTTCCTAGGACACATGAAAATTATTCAATACTCCTCATGGAATTCATCTCCCATGCTATGTGAACTCCATCTATGGGGCTCAGCAGTACAGGGGAGGTGTAATCACTCGGAAGTATGTAGCAAGCAATGGACAAAGCAAACGACACAGCCTGATCACAATAAGACCACGAAACATGGAACAGAATCTAACTTCCCCACCCCTGATGAACAAACACACCAGCGCTTCTCAGGCCCTTAAACAGATCTATGCATCCCCCCTTCATTTCTCCAATACCTTGTAAAGGGTCCGAGCAATGGAGGAAGAGCTCGTTGACTGAGCATATGGCTCCACTCTCGAATAACTCAACCAGGAATTTCAGTTCTAATTCCCCTGTATTCATCTTCACAACCACAAAGTCTGCATGCTTCATTGTTTCATTGAACCAAGCAAGAATGTCAAACCCTTCACTTCCCAAATAAGGATCAAACTCTGGATCATGTCCAAGATTAGTCGTCCCCTTGTTTCCCACCAGACCTGGGTGATAAACAAAGTTTATACCAGGCTTCTTGACATAAGATGAAAGTACTGAAGTGTTGTGGTCGACGAAATAAATGTTAAACGCTCGGATGTCCACTGGATAAGACGGCAGGAACCAATTCACATGCACAGAATTCAGATGCTCCCCTGCTCCAATAACTATATAGGTCATTCGCTTCGCAGAAGAAACATCTACAAATTTTGGTAAGTAGGTAACTTTTGGCTCAAATTCTGTTGGCTTTTCCTCTACTAGAGGCTCCATGAGATCGATAAAGGGTTTGTTCTTAATAATTGATGGGCAGTGGTCTGGAAGTCTATATTGCTCAAAGAAACCCACATTTTCAAGCCTCTTCTTGAAAACCACCAGAGTGAAGTCATTCATCACACCAAGACTGAAATCATTCATAAAACCCACATGAACGACGCTGGAAGCTTTCAGCAGCGAAGACACCGGCATTGCTGACCTAATGAGGCTGTTCGGGTTGGAACCGCTAACACTAACAAGCATAGCCCCAATTCCACCTGGCTTAAGCACACGCTCGATCTCGAGCACAAGCAATGCAGGGACCGACACCTTATCAAGGTCCCTGGAGAATATGAAGTCAAAGGAATTATCCCCATAGCTCAGCTCGTAAACCAAATGCTTTTTTTTCAGGGAAAAGAAGGGGTATCTGTACACCCCGCAAGCATTGGAGAATCCCAATTCGTGCAATGCATAAACACAGGCAGACGATCCTTCTCCAGCACAGAGAGCCTTTGCGCTATAATCCAACAAGTGTTTGCTCAGTAGCTCTCCAACCACATCAACAGTCAAATTCACGTCCTCTTTGCATTCAACGGATTCGAACGAACCCCGTATTCGAACCAACATCCAGTTGGGAATCAAATATGCGCCGGAAAGCATAAATTGGCCCAAGTCACCCGAGTCGGCGGCGCAATTATCGGAATTCGCCGGAGCGAAAAACGCCGGCTTCCCACCAGACAACACATGCAGCAAAGGGAATAGAGAAATAGCAGAGGCTATCACAAGCGTGCGAAGAAGCACGCGCCTCGCGATATAACCATGAAGTATCTGGTACTTCAATGCCTTGCAATCCATCATTTAACGGGATTCGATCAGCTCAAGCTCAGGGAAATCCGTGCCAAGTTCAGATCTTTCCGATCAAGTTTCAGATGATTAATTCGTAAATTGTTAACAGAGAGAGGTTGAAGCCAAGAGTTGTTAAGAGAGCGAAGTTTAGCGAGTGCAAAACCTGGAGGAGGTGTGATTCCCACCCACGAGGAGACCCATCGATTTTTGGAATCCTAACCAGACCCTCCTCGGAACCCTTCTCGCCATTGCCTCGCACCTGGTCCTGCCCATGCACGGTGAATCAAACAGTCATCGATCCGAACTTGAAGAGACCTACATTCTACCACTGATCAGGGCTCAAAGGAAGCAATTCGAGAAATGCAGATGAAGAGGTTTTCTGGGAAAGCGGGTTCCGAGTGGAGCGAAGCCGAATGGAGAGTGAGCGAGCGAGGGACGAAGAAGTAGATCCAGACGCGGAGTGAATCTTCGGAGTTATTCAAGAAAGCAAGGCAGAAAAATTAAATGTTTTTAAGAAAGGGAAGATATAAAAAAACTGAGCGTGACAGCGAACTACATCAACCCTTTGTTCCATAGTCCTCGAGTGGGCTATTTGCAACTAGCCAATTAAAAATTCTCGGATGATTCTTAGTAGTGAGTTGTCGCCATATCGCCCCTAACATTCTACGCAAAGTTTCCTCCTCTCATAATACCACAAACATCTGATTGCGTTTTTCCAAATGAAAACAAATATGACTACCGGAATTACATTTTAAGAAAACATTATCCCAAATGGATATTTGACATGTCCCCCCTCTTCCAAATCCATCACAATCAAGATTTGTTTTATCCGATATCAAACAAACGTTACGAGCAAATAGAACATCTTTTTCAAAGTATTAATACCGTTATATGAATCGTAAATGCATTTTAGATAGAGTAGAAAAAAAAAGAGTAATTCCATTTATATAATTATTATCTGATTAGGTATCAGAAACATAAATGTATTCAAAATTCAATACATGATATAAAAACATTATAATCATTAAAAAAATAAATAGAGTTGATATTTTCTTTTAGCTTGTTCAACGCGTGGCAGAAGCTGGATGCTTCTTCTCAACGTTAATTTTTGCTTGCTTGCTTGCCTATTATTATTATTATTATTATTTGTCATTGCTTGCTTGCTTTGACGAACCGTCGAATTATTATCTCTTTGATCGAGAAAAGAAACGCGTGGGATCCGCTTCTTGCTCTGATAGGATGATAATGGAGCGTACGAACGATCACATGGCAATTCAACCACGTCGGGACCCACAACTTCAAACTTGACCGTTCCCGTTCCCATTGAGAAAATGTTCAATTTATGCTCCAATCCCCTTTACAGCTTGGCACATATTTGCTGACATTGTGATCAAATAAAATATGAGAAATGTCTATTTAGACCCCCTATTCTCTCTCTCTCTCTCTCTCTCTCTCTCTCTCTCTCTTACCCTCCTCCGTCCACACCACTTTGAGCTCGACCACCGTGCTTCCCCCGCCGTCGCCGGCGGTAGGTCTAGGCCAACACCGCTAGATGTCCAAATTGATCCACTTTATCATCGTCTTCGTCTTCCCTCTGAACCGAGTCTGGACCCATGGTCTTGTCCAAATCTGCAGCCTTGGCCGCCACAGATCTAATGGCATGGCTGCATCTCGATATGGAGCCTTGTTCGCAGCAAACCCGGAGCATGGTTGCGTCTGAGCCAGATTCCGAGACACCACCGACCATGGATGAGCGAGTAACTTTAAGATTTAGCAAAGACCCTTGACGAAGGCGAGAACAAAGTTTTTGATTTTCATATTTAGACTACATTTGTTTCGCAGAAAATGACTTTTAAAAAATATTTTTTGGATTTTTCGACATTCGTTTCATGTAAAACAAGATAATCAAGAAAAATATTTTTCATCGATGGAAAAAATACTTTCAAAAATAGGGAAAATGTTATTCGTTTTTTAGATTTTCACATTTAAACATTCTCCATCTTTTTTCAAAAGTGGCTTGTCACTAGCAGTCAGTCAATGCACAACAAAAAAAAAAGAGAAAAGAAAAACAATTAAAAATGTCGATTTTTTTATAATTTTTTTCTAAGTTGCAAATAAACACCTAAAAATATTGTCATTTTCCAAGAAAATGACTTCATAGAAAATATTTCTTAGAAATGCTACATTTTTCGCGAAATGAACGGTGTCTTAATTCCAAATCACTATATATGTGTTAAGTTGTAATTATACATAGAACACCAAAATGCTCGCCACATGAGCTAGTGAAGTGAGAATAAACCATTAATATTTTCTTACCTTTTGAAGGGATAATACCAAAAAATAAATACAAATTTATAAGCTTAGTTACATGTATCCCTATTAATCTTCATGTCGCAAAGATAAACATTTTAAATTGGTACATCCAATTTACATTTATCTCAATTAATTTTTCGCACCACCAAGAATTCCCAATTGACAAACTTGGTGCTGCAATTATTCCAAATAATTTTTTGGATTAAAAAAATTAGTGATTTTAGCAAATTTTCAAACTTAAATGAGTTCTTCGGGAAAAATTAATAGATTTCTATGACACAATAATTAGTTTGGAGTAAATGTAATATGAGTGTATGAATTTATGAGTCCAAATCTAAATCCATGTGTGTATATTATTCATTGTGACTCTTCAGCTCGATCTCTCTCTCTTTCTCCAGTCTTCAGAACTATTTTAGGATGCATTCATTTCAATTTTGTAAAGGGATTTTGAACTTTTAAAGCCATTTGAGAGAAAGTTGAGGCATTTGGTTTAGATTTGTGGAAAGCAGTAAAGTAAAAGTCAATATTGATAAAACCAGAAGCCAATGACAAGTAGAAATATGGGCTTTCCACAATCACAGAAGGTAGCTCTGAGAGTTCATGAGCTTTTCTTATTCCAACCTTGGCCTCACTAACATTTTTGAATTCTTATATTACTCTCAATTCTACAAAGTCTCTCTCAACACGCAGTTGCTCCAAATTCCCATTGGTGTGAGCCAAGAGTCAACAGTTGTCAGGGTTAGTCGTCGCGAGTCAAGTCGCCAAGGGTGGACGATTGGGTTCGCGAGGTATAGGTTCATCTTCTCCCTCGCCAACTTCTAGATGCAAATGTGATTGTCATCTGATGCCTTAGCAGCATTGGGCGCGCTCGGCTCGCCAAAAGTTGCTGAAATTTGTCGAGGGTGGTCGACTTTTCTAAGGGTTTGGGTCGTCCATGGGGTTCTTGGTTGCTGAGGTTTGGGGCTACAGGAGCGAGAAGAACAAGCTGCTTTAGGGGCCTTGTGCGAGGTTGCATCATGTCGGAGCCAGTAGGCGAATGGAGCTGTGGATGAGAGTCAATAAGAGGAAGAAGATGAAGACGACATCGATGATGGATTTGCTTCCACGGCACAGCCAATTTAAGAGGCCAGTCTATCATGTCTCAAATTTAACACCACTTCCGTTGAATCAGACCAAATAAAGAATCCACAAAGTGATGAACCAAGACAAAACAACAAATTAAGGACGAAGATTATCACGATCATAGGTGTTGAGCTGTCGGATGAAGCTGGAGAAGTTGTCTTGCTTAAAGTACCTAGGCAGTACAGTGACAAAGAACGATGAAGTTGTTCCTCGTCCCGCTCCACGACATGATCTGGTCCCTTATCGAGTCCTCAAGGATCTCGAAAGTCTTTGTCAGGACAAGGCCACACAGCACCCAGTCATTTTCACTCCTTTTTATTTACTCCAAACAAGTTATGTTTGATAGACAATAAAGAAGAAACTTGTATTTCTTCATCTTTCTTGCTTGTACATAGGGGCATATATAATACAAGAAAGTACGATGAAGGAAAAAAATACATAATGAAATCAAGAGAAATCGAGTCACCTTTTATGATTCTGCGATGGCCATATACTACTCAAGGTGGTTTCGGGCCCTTTCAATTATTCCCCAATCACATTGAGCTCATTTTATAGAGTCAAGAGTTGGTTAAAGCAAGCAATGATTGAGAAGTTCCTTGCTACAACTCCAAGAAGGCCTGAGTGAGCGAGAAAATTTAGGCTCAATCTAGTTTCCCATACGTTTCACAGATGTTGTCCCACATCACCTTTGAGTCTTCAATTAATGGTTGTTTAGCCACAAACATCGAGAGCTACACAGTTACTGGTCCATGTGCAAACGAGCTGGTTGCTTTGTGCCAAAGTCACTATAGCCAGTCGTCGATCAGAAAGGGGACGGTTCCGTCGAGGAAACCATCCTTGTCCATTATTGCCGGAAATCCCAAGTCTAGGTTGAATTGTTTGGTCCAGTGAGCTACTCGTTGATGAGTCGGAGTTCCAGTCCATAAGCCGGTGATGGGTGAAGTGGGTTTGCCTGTCTCGTGGCGGCCATCGGTGATGGGAACCGTATACAGCAGGAAGCTGGGTTGCGAGATTGAGAAGGGATTTGTCCGCTTGGATTGATACGGGTTTCTGAACCTGAAAGTGACCAGCTCTACCTACCGTTTGGGTTGGTCTCAGGAACAAAAAGGACCGGCCCACTTACATTGCTTAGCTCCAAAGACAGCAGCTGCATCTTCACTGGACGAGACTTGCTTGGCCCAAGGTCAGTTCGGCCCGGCTGTCCAGTGGCCCTATATAGGAAACCAGTGGGCTGAGGGCCATTAAGCCCAGCCGGATTGTGCGTGAGTGGGCTTTTGGATGGAAGACTTATCCTATTGAGCTGGATCATTTTGATCCGAAGTCGGAGTGAGTTCCAAACTTCCTCCAAGACAAGTGCGTCCGAATCATGACTTCCCCCAGAACTTGAACTATGATTCTTCGGCATGGTATCATTGATATTTTTTTTTTCTGTTTCATGGAGTGCTAACTTTGTTTTGCAAGTTAGGTTTTTGCAATAACAAGGTTAGAGAAGACTGACTGGAGGCAATCAAATAATTTGCGGAAGCTAGGCTAGAAATGAAAGCTCTAAAGCCACGATAAAAAATGACGAAGAAATTCAGGGGGGCTGAAGTTGTATTTCTGCATCTTTCTTACATGTGCATAGGGGCATATATAATACAAAAAAAGTATAATGTAGAAAAATATAAACAAAACAATATTTTCCTATTTTGCAGACTAAAAGCGTGAATAATAACCATTTTATTATCATAAACAATTTATAGTTTATTTATATTTCTCAGAAAAATCTCGAAGCAAAAAATTGCTTTTGATGACGACATGATTTTTCTAGAACAAGGTTTCATTTGATAAGCCCTCTTTATTTCTATTCCTACAGCCGATGGTGGGCAATGGTCAATGGTTGGTGGGTGGGTGGGTGAGTGGGGGGTGGTGGCTGATGGTCGGGTGGTGGGAGGTGGCCGATTGGGAGGGTCGATGGCTAGCAGCCATGGTTATAGAAAAATTTTACTTCTAATGTTTGTTTCGAACCTATTTTTGAATTAAAAATTTGTCTTAGAAATAGAAAATTGAACTTGCATTACTAAATAAATCTCTGTCCCAAATCTATTCTCTAAAACTAAAAAGAAAAACAGGGAAATATAGGGCGCATTTGGCAACATTTCTGTTTCAGAGAACATTTTTTGAATAAGAAATTTTTTTTGTGTTTCTACTCCATAGAACAATTTTTGAGTAAAATAAAGCATTTGGTAAAAGTGTTCTTAAAATATAAAATGAATAGAAATATGTTTGGTATGATTAATAAAATTTTTATTTTTTCCCGTTTTATCTTTTTGGTCATGGGCAATTGGCAACCGGCAGTAGTGGAGGCTGGCCATAGATGCAAGAGAGAAAAAAAAAGAAAAATAAAACGTGTTTTTTAACAAAGTGTTTAAAAACAAGAAGTAAGTTTTTTTTTTGTTTCTTGATGTTGGTCCAAATGTGTTTCCAGGAACAAAAAAAAACATCTTTTATGTTCCTGGGAACAAAAGTGCAAACAAACACGTTTCTGTTCATTTGTTATTCCTTGAAACAAAATAACAGAAACACAATTGTTTTTTAACATTACCAAACAGGCCCATAGTAGTTACCATTCATGGCGTAAGTATATGATCATATGAATCAACTAAATCAATCTATCTATCAATTCGAGATTTGTACAAGCAATATAAGAAATCAAATAGTATCCTATACTCAACAATGTTGCAAAGTATATATAAAATCACTTAATTTCTTCATGTAAATGAACCTTGAGCCAAAGATCTTTGGAAGCTCAACCAAACACAACCTTGGCTCACTTCTTGTTCTGCTTCTTGGCTGCGGAGACAAATAAAGAGGGTAGAACTAGGATATCATCATTCAAAAGCTGGTCATAATGCAGGCTTTTCAAACCTAAGTAATGTAGAACAATAAGCACATGCTTTTATGGAAAGATTGCTTGACCCACAAATCAAAAAAGGATTGCGTGACCTTCGGATTACAATATTTGATTACGCGTTTCCTTAATTTTTGGGATGTCACAGATTTCAGACGTATTTTGCATATTTTTAAGTTGTCTTTTCATTTTATTAATATATTTCCTTTATTGTTATTTGCCTTATAAATATGCATCTAAGTTATTGTAATATGCATGACTTGATTATTGAGAAATAGACATTATTTTTTGGAATAGTCTTCTAAATATACTTCCCTTGCATTACTAAGTCATACTTGAGAACCTTGAGAAGCCCTAGATCTTCTCGAGCATCTTTGGATCGAAAGAGAAAATGGAAATCTTTGCAATGGAGATTTCTTTTCTTCGTATAAAATGACGCATATGCCTTGATGCATTTGATTGATTCTGATGTTATAGTTAAATACAGTTGATTCATTTACTTCTATGGAAGGTTGCAAATTTATTCATTGCTCCTTTTTTCCTCCATGTTGACTGTTAATATCACTAAGGTTCTATTCGTTTCATAACAAATGTAACATTTTAAGAAAAAATTTTCTATGAAGTTATTTTCCTAAAAAATTACAATTTTTTTTTTGTGTTCATTTGAAGTTTAGAGAAAATTATAAAAAAATCGATTTTATAATTATTAATTTTTTGCTTTATATTGGATGGTTATTGGCCATAAATCTCACTAGGCCCAACGAGCTCCCGGCTTGCCAACATAAGCCACGGACTCACCAAACCCAGACAAGTCTTGAGTTCGCATCTAGAGACTGCGAGCTAGCTGCTAGAGGCCGCAAGGTCTCTCCTAGAGGCCGTTGACTTCCCGGCCTTGGGCAAGACGGAGACACGCTGTTAGAGGTCACGATATTTAAAGATAAACAAAAAAAAGAAAATATTTTCCACTTTCTAAAAAAGAGAAAACTTTTTCCCTACTTTTGAAAGTGTTTTTCCATTGATGGAAAATATTTTCTTTAACTATTTTATTTTTCGTGAAACGAACGACGGAAAATCCAAAAAATATTTTCTTGAAAGTTATTTTCCGTAAACCGAACGGAATCTAAGTGAAGCAAACGGGGGTTCACTGATAATTGAGGATAAAATATGTTGAAACTCAACCACGTCCACAACCTTGCCTGTTCTTTTTCTCTCAAAGCTCAAAGCACTAGCAAAAACCAAAATAAACTCTCCCATATCAAAAATTTGCAGTGATGTGAATCTCGAGTGAAAGTGACCAAAATGAAGTGTTGCCAACATCTAGTTGTTGATGAATGTTTTGATGGTGACAAAACCAGATGATATCTTATGCAAAAGAAAGAAAAGTTCAGAAGGTTAATCCTATTAGAAGATCTTATATGCAGAACGAGGAGATGTTCAGAAGGACAAGATAAGTTCTTATATGCAGAATGAGGAGATGTTCAGAAGGAAAGATAATTGGTAGAATTCATATCCAGAAGGTAATGGAGTTCGGTAGATCAAGATTCTCATATATATATGCAGAAAGTCAAAGAGATCTTTTGATTGAGATACGATATAGGATGAGTAGGATTTACGTATCAATGCTCAAATAAAGCTATCGATCAAAGGATCAAATCATATCTGATTTTATCCTTTCCTAGTTATACGATTTATCTTTGGAAAGAAATCATTGAGCTTCCAACGGACATATCATGGATGGTACTTATGGAAGGCTAAACGGTAACCAAAGGAGAAGACTATTTATAGTACATCCATTGCAAGAAAAATGTGAAGAGAGAAATCATCAAAGTATTTGATTGTGAACGAAAGATTGTATTGAAAGAGTGATAGTGAGAAAGTGATCTGATTGTATTATCTCTTTTGATACTAGTGAAAAACAGCCGATTGGCTGTCTCTGGACAAAGTGGACGTAGGCTTGGAATAAGCCGAACCACTATAACCTTCTGTGTTTGATCTTCTATACTTTTCTCTTATTACTTCGTTTATTCCGCGCTTTACTTCATATTCAGATCGTTACACTAAGCACTTAGCACTTCAATTGGTATCAGAGCCAGGTTGCTCGTTTTTGAAGTGTTTGTACTTCTGAGCAGAACGATCAATGGCTAGTGCTACAGGTCTGATGTAAGGACAAAGTCACTTTCGTCCTCCTCTTTTTGATGGAAAGGATTATAGCATATGGAAGAACAAGATGAAAGCATTTCTTAGAGCAAAAGATCCACTAGAGTGCGAATTGGTGCAAAATGGCGTTTCTCTGAATTCTTCTTCTGGCAAAGAAATATCTTCAGATGCTGATCTTCAGACTCAATCTGAATTAAAGAAAAGACAGGATACTGATGCTAAAGCTATTCATTCTTTATATTGTGCTTTATCTACTTCTGAATATAATCATATTTCTTCTTGTGATTCAGCAAAGGAAATTTGGGACATTCTAAGTGTAACTTATGAAGGCACATATCGAGTTAAGGAGACCAGAACGAATATTCTTCTCAATCAGTATGAATCTTTTAAAATGAAGGAAGGGGAGAGCATTACTGACATGTTCAGTAGGTTTACTGAAATCACAAATGGCCTAGCTTATCAAGGTCATCCAGTTGAAGGACAGATGAAAGTCAACAAACTTCTTCGTGGTCTTACTTCCGAATGGACTTATATTAAAACCTCCATCAGAGAAACTCAACGGATTCAACCTTTATCTCTCGATGAGCTTGTTGGAACTCTCCAAGCTTATGAAGAAGAAAAGCTTGTTGAGACTGAGAACACTAGAGGTAAGAAAACTTTAGCATTAAAATCTAATGAGGATTTTAATGATGCAGAGTCAGAAGACTATCTCAATGATGAAGAAATAGCACTCCTGGTGAAAAGATTCAAGAAGTTCAACAGGAACAACAGAAGCAGTTCAAATCAAATGAACTCACAAAGGAGAGGAATGGAAGATGGTCAACAGAGTTTTCAAAAGCACAGATTAAGCAACAGTCAACAAAATTTTCAGAGACGAAGACCGAGATACTATCAACAGAATACGTTGAGACAAAGTACAGAAGCTGAAGGACAATATGCAGATGTTACTTGCTTTAACTGCAAGAAGAAAGGTCATATAAAACCCGACAGTCCCTTACTCAAAAAGGGAAGAGATGAGAAATACAAAAGAGCTCTCAAAGCTGAAACCTGGAGTGACACTGAATGTGAATCGAGTGATGATCAATTCAATGTATGTCTTATGGAAAATTCTGATTCTTTTGATGGTTCTGATTCTGACTATGAATCTGATTACAATGAAAATCAGGTAAGTAATCTCAGAGTTCCTATTAAAATTGCTAGATATATTGATGAACTTTGTTCTGATCTAGAAGATTCTCTTAAGGAGATTTCTGATTTAAAAAAGGAAAATCAGAGACTCAAACGACAGGAAGTTTTTTTGAAGGAAAAAATTGAGATTTTACAAAAAGATTCTTCTTGTCTTGAGCAAAAAGTTGATTCTCTTGAAAAAGAAAACGTGTGTTTAAAATCGGATTTCTCTTGCCTTTCTAAAAGATTCTCTGATGGATCTGAGAAGCTGGAAAAAATTCTTTCCATTCAAAGGCCGTATTTTAAAAAAGAAGGTTTAGGAATGTCTTCTACAACGGTTCCTTTGATTGACTTTCCTAAAGTCAAAGAGAGACTAATGCAAAGACCTTCCAAAAAGGTTTATGAAGATCATTTTAAAAAAGTTTTTGTCAAACCTGTTGGAGATGATTTTTTTCTTTTCTCGAATAATTCAGAATATCTTGATAGAGAACATTCTAAATCAAAATCTTCTATGTTTGGATTATTTGGTTTTTCTACTAACTCTACTGGACCCAAAAGAATGTGGGTACCAAAAAGGACTGTTACTGGACCCAAGAAAGTCTGGGTACCAAAGAAAGTTTGAGTATTTTGTTATTTGCAGGTATCCTTGAAAAATAAAATGAAGTGGTATCTAGACAGTGGATGCTCGAGACATATGACTGGAAATTCAGATTTTTTCATCAATCTAGTACATATTGATGGTGGAAAAGTTTTTTTCGGAGGTAATAGTAATGGAAAGATCATCGGCACTGGGACAGTCAAAATCGAAAATCTTGTTATCAACAAGGTTTCACTTGTTAAAGGCCTGAACTACAACTTACTCAGCATCAGCCAATTATGTGATTCTGGATATAAGATTACCTTTCAAGAAGGAGTTTGTTCTGGATTCAGCAAGGATAACTCACTAGTCTTTACTGGACGAAGACATGGTAATATTTACCTTCTGGATATTAATCTAGAAAGTTTGCAATGTCTAGTTACTTTGCAGGAAGAGGCAATTTTGTGGCACAGGAAACTTGGTCATGCTAATTTGAAACAACTTGCTAAACTATCTTCCAAGAAGCTTGTGAGGGGTCTTCCTTCTATTCCTTTCAAAAGTTCAGATCTTTGTACTTCCTGTATTCTGGGAAAGCAGGTAAACAATTCTTTTAAGCATGTCAATCAAATATCTACAGTTCGAGGTCTTTAACTTCTTCATCTGGATTTATTCGGACCAACTCGCTCTCAAAGTATTGGAGGAAAGAAATTTTGCTTAGTCATAGTTGATGACTATTCTCGTTTCACCTGGGTTTACTTTCTTGCAACCAAGTCTGAAACATTCTCTATTTTCTCTCGATTTGCAAGACAAATTCAGAATGAGAAAGGGTATTTTATCTCTTCTATTAGATCTGATCACGGAGGAGAATTTGAAAATCAAGATTTCTCTACGTTTTGTGATGAATATGGTATTGTTCATTTGTTTTCTTCACCATACACACCTCAGCAAAATGGGGTGGTTGAAAGGAAGAACAGGTCCTTACAAGAAATGGCCAGAACATTGCTTATCGAAAGCAATCTACCTTCTCGTTTTTGGGCTGAAGCGGTGTCCACTGCCTGTTATATCATTAATCGAGTTTTCCTCAGGCCAATTTTACAGAAGACATCCTATGAGGTTTTTAAAGGCAAGAAACCTGATGTTTCATATTTCCATGTTTTCGAATGTAAATGTTTTCTTCTCAAGAACTCAAGTAATCGCATAGGAAAATTTGACGCCAGATCAGATGAAGGTATTTTCCTGGGTTATTCTTCTACTAGCAAGGCCTTTAGAGTTTTCAATAAAAATTCTCTTGTAGTCGAAGAATCAATTCATGTGAAATTTTCAGATAATGAATCTTCCGAGTCTGTTTCAAATACAGAAGGATCTCTACCTGTTAACTATTTCAATCAGACTGATTTATCTATAGATCACCCTGTTTATTCATCTTCTGAGTTTGATAAACCATCAGTTTCATCTTCTGTTTGTGTACCGGAGATCTCTTCAAGTGTTTCTCATGTTATAAAGGACTGGAAGCATAAGTCAAGTCATCCTATTGATCTTATTATTGGAGATCTTGATCAAGGTATACAAACCCGATCTCGTAAGTTAATATTGCCTGAAGAAAGGTTGGAATCAAGTGCTGTTGCTCTTGTATCTACTCACGAACCCAAAAATGTAGACGATGCTCTTACAGATGATAGCTGGATAGAAGCTATGCAGGATGAGTTGAGGCAATTTGTTATCAATGATGTCTGGGAACTGGTTCCTAAGCCTCCAGGAAAAACCATCATTAGAACCAAGTGGGTTTTCAGAAACAAGGTTGATGAAGATGGTCTTGTGACTCGTAACAAGGCTCGGCTTGTAGCTAAAGGCTATACTCAAGAAGAAGGAATTGACTATGACGAGACTTACGCCCCTGTTGCGAGGTTAGAAGCAATACGTTTGTTACTTGCCTTTGCTTGCTTTAATAATTTCAGGGTTTTTCAAATGGATGTCAAAAGTGCATTCCTTCACGGCTTTATTCAAGAAGAAGTCTTTGTTGCTCAACCTCCTGGGTTTGAAGATTCTATTAAGCCCAATCATGTTCTCCGATTGAAGAAAGCTCTCTATGGATTAAAACAAGCTCCTCGAGCTTGGTACGAGAGATTGAGTAACTTTCTTCTTTCTAATGGCTTTGTCAAAGGTAAAGTTGATACTACTTTGTTCATAAAAAGGGTTCATCTGGATTTTCTGTTAGTCTAGATATATGTAGACGATATTTTATTCGGATTCTTGAATGAAATTCTTTGTCAGAACTTTGCAAGAGCATGCAAAGTGAATTCGAAATGAGTATGATGGGTGAGCTAACTTTCTTTCTGGGTCTTCAAGTTAAGCAGTCCAATCATGGGACTTTCATATTTCAGGAGAAGTATGCCAAAGATATTATCAAGAAGTTCGGTATGGAAAATTGTAAAAGAGTGGATACTCCTATGTCTACCACTTCTAAACTTGATAAAGATATAGAAGGACGTCCTGTTGATCAGAAGCTTTACAGGAGTATGATAGGATCACTTTTATATCTCACTGCTTCTCGTCCTGACATTCTATTCAGTGTTTGTCTTTGTGCTAGATTTCAATCTGATCCTAAGGAATCACATCTCACGGCTGTGAAACGAATAATCAAGTATGTTGCGACTACATCAAACCTTGGTCTTTGGTATCCCAAGGACGGGAATTTCACACTTCTTGGTTACTCTGATGCTGACATGGCTGGCTGCAGACTTAATCGCAAAAGTACAACAGGTAATTGTCAGCTGCTTGGAAACATGTTAGTTTCCTGGCTTTCTCGCAAACAACATACTGTTGCTATGTCTACTGCAGAGTCTGAATATGTGGCTCTAAGCAGTTGTTGTTCTCAAATTCTGTGGATGAAACAACAATTGCAAGACTTTGGAATTTCGAAATACTGTGTTGAAATTCGGTGTGATAGCACAAATGCTATAGATTTAACCAAGAATCCTATCCTTCATTCTCGTGCTAAACATATTGAGATTCGTCACCATTTCATCCGTGATCATGTTCAGAAGAAGGATGTTGTGATTACTTTTATTGATTCCAAGAATCAGCTTTCCGATATCTTCACAAAAGCCTTGGACAAACGATCTTTCGAATTCATCAGAGATTGTCTGAATATACTCTCATTCTAGATTTCGTGATTGAAGATTTTCGACCGTTATTCTTGAACAGGTATGTTCTCGGTACTTGATTATTATTTATTGCCTATTTATTCGGATTCTTTTTCAAAAACAAAAAAAATATTAAAAAAAAAGAGAGGGGGTGGTTTCTTCCAAAATAAAACCGTCTTTCCTCTTTTTCTTTTTTATTTCTGGAATACTTGGATTTCCTCTTCCGCAAAAGTCTCTCTCTTTCTCAAAACACCCGATCGACTTTTGCCCTTTCTACAAACCCTAGCCCTATTTTAGCGCTTGTCTGCATCCTTGTGTTGTTCCATTCGATTTTCTCCATGTCTGGGACCCGTAAATCATCTCGGTTGGCCGACAAACAATTTGGGTCTGCTTCTGGTCCCACTCATTTTGACCTCACCGAAGACTCTCCAATGGAGGATATTGACGAAGGGGTCCCTCTTCAGAGCAAAGCGGTCAAAGGCATCTATGCCACATATACTCAGATGGTACGTGCCGATGAACCTCATTCTTCGATTAATCGATATTTGACGGGAGAGGGATATTCCTCCCTTGATGCGTTTCTGAAAATTGTCGAAGATTGTGGCATTACTCGACCACGCTCCCCTGCTCCGTCGCGTGTTTTGGATATTTCTCCTGAGCCTCCTTCAAAATTGGCTCATATACCTGATGATGATGAGAAATTGTACTCGATTTTTGTTCCACGACAAGGTATTGCACACAAGGACTTTGGAACTGCCGATAACCTTTTTAGGTCTGAGAATCATCATCAGGTTTATCAGACACTGCTTGACAGAGGTGTGATGCCCCCTCGCACTATCGACTTTGCCTTTCTGGACCGCATCAAGATTAAGTTACGGGGTCTATTGAAAAGTCACAAATTTGAGTTCTTTTGCACCGAGACTGTGCCTGCCTACAAGGAGTTAACTGCCTATTTTTACTCAAATTTGTCCTTTCCAACCAGAGACTCTATTTCTTTCTCGATCAACAATGTTATCCATGGGCTTTCTGTATATGATTTGGCTGACCTTCTGAAAGTTCCTCGTGCTGAGTTTGTTTCCAAGGAGGTTACTGATGAGGACATTCTGAGATATTTCACTCGGAATAATTCTACTGAAGGAAAGTTGGTGTATTCTCGTATGACTGCATATCATATTCTGCTTCACAAAGTTGTCATCAATGTGCTTCGACCCAAGTCTGCTTCCAAGACAGATATTTCCAAGTCAGATATTTCCAAGTCTGAAGCTAAATTGATGTATGCTCTTGATATGCGCTGGCCCATTAGTCTTCCCCACATCATTCTGTTGCAGATGTACAGGGCATTGGTGAAGCATTCTGGTCTTCTTCCATATGGGAGTCTCATCACACAGATTTTTCATCGTCTGAAGATATCCATACCCACTTCGTTGACTGCAACTATACTCCCTCATTCTGTGGTTGATAAATATTCAATCGGAAAGATGAAAATTCCTGAATAGATGAGGCTTCCTGCCTTCTCTAGTCCTTCTGGCACAACTGGTTCTAGAAAGCGGAAAGTGGTTGTCAAATCTGCTGGATCTTCCAAATCGAAGAAGTCTCAATCTATTGCTCTCAGAGATGAATCCAGTGCTTCACATTCAGATGGTGGCAGAATGCCCCCAGCGACTGGCTCTGACTTACCAGTTACGGATCCTCTGTTCAGCACACCAATACCTGCTCCTTCTGCACTTCCTCCTGCCTCTCCGGTAGAACCTGCCTTATCTGTTAGTCAGCAGGATATTCAAGCACCTGCTTCCTATCGTTCTGCACGAGGTCAGGTATCTATTAGTTCCTCTGATGACCCTGCTTCTTCCACACCCTCCAAATCTAAGCATGCCACTGGATCACCACCCCTGTCTTCTGATTTGCCACGACCCTCCTTGGATGTTCCATCGCCTTCTCACCTTCAAACAGGGGGAGTTTTTCCTTCTCCGCAACCTCAGGTGAGTTCGTCACGAGAGAGTCCTTCTCCTTCTGCTTCTGCTTCTTCTGGAGCTATTGCCGAACTTCAGGCGGCTATCATTCATCTTGAGGAGCAGCAGGCTGCAGCGCTTGATCATCTGCATGCCTTGGATAAGAAGATAGATGCTCTTTTCTGTTGGGGTGCATAAGAAGATTGATGACCTTATCCAGGCTGTTACCAATATGGACATTACCCTTGTCTGTGTTCCTCCCAAGCCTTAATCCCTTTTTGGTGTTGACAAAAAGGGGGAGAAAATCCTGCAGATCGTTGCGTCGTCTGAATTTTTGAACTTTTTGGATGCTTGGATACTTTAGTTGCAACTGTTTGTTTTTGGATGTTTTGACCTTCTGTCTCCATTGACATTCTGACCATGTGTTATAGCTACTTAATTGATTCTTCATACTGTTGCTATAGAACGAATCTGCAGGGTAGTTTTGTCACCATCAAAAAGGGGGAGATTGTTGATGAATGTTTTGATGGTGACAAAACCAGATGATATCTTATGCGAAAGAAAGAAAAGTTCAGAAGGTTAATCCTATTAGAAGATCTTATATGCAGAACGAGGAGATGTTCAGAAGGACAAGATAAGTTCTTATATGCAGAATGAGGAGATGTTCAGAAGGAAAGATAATTGGTAGAATTCATATCCAGAAGGTAATGGAGTTCGGTAGATCAAGATTCTCAGATATATATGCAGAAAGTCAAAGAGATCTTTTGATTGAGATACGATATAGGATGAGTAGGATTTACGTATCAATGCTCAAATAAAGCTATCGATCAAAGGATCAAATCATATCTAATTTTATCCTTTCCTAGTTATACGATTTATCTTTGGAAAGAAATCATTGAGCTTCCAACGGACATATCATGGATGGTACTTATGGAAGGCTAAACGGTAACCAAAGGAGAAGACTATTTATAGTACATCCATTGCAAGAAAAATGTGAAGAGAGAAATCATCAAAGTATTTGATTGTGAACGAAAGATTGTATTGAAAGAGTGATAGTGAGAAAGTGATCTGATTGTATTATCTCTTTTGATACTAGTGAAAAACAACCGATTGACTATCTCTGGACAAAGTGGACGTAGGCTTGGAATAAGCCGAACCACTATAACCTTCTGTGTTTGATCTTCTATACTTTTCTCTTATTACTTCGTTTATTCCGCGCTTTACTTCATATTCAGATCGTTACACTAAGCACTTAGCACTTCACTAGTCTTCCGCCAACATGTAGTCTTCGTTTGGCCATTTCACATACCAACAAATCAGAGAAGACAATCGATCATGTGACACGATGAATCTGATGATTATGGGACCCATTGCATGATTGAAGGCTGTTGGCGCTTATAAAAGCATCAAACAGGACTTTTTCCACTGACGTTTCGCTGATGATTATGGGACCATTTACTAAATCAATTCTAAATTCTTTATATAAATATAAATTCAATATTAAAATTTGTCAATGTAATCCTAGATTTTTGAATGAAATTTCTATATGGTACTTCTCAACAACTGCAGCTGAAATTTCCTAATGCAACATGTAGTCATTGTTGACCATCCTATTAGCACGATAACTTACTCGAAACAACGTCCATCATAAATTGCCATGGAGGTAATTATTTGCAATGATTACGTTAAAATTTGTAGAAAAATTTAAAAATTGTTAGCAAAATTGAAAATTTAAGACTAAAATGTACGTACAAATGTTTACATCTAATTTGGTCATTTACCTGTTTATATTCCCAAAATATATGTTCAGCAGCTAGGGTAACAGTTAGGATAGTATGAATTTTATCCTATCATGTGTTTGACTAGTGTCCAAAACGAGATAAGACCGGATATAATCAAGATAAACTAATATGTCTCTCACTCATCGGTCTTCTCTATCCCCTCAAGCCACCCATGGCCAACACCCGCAGCTTCCCACCGAGGTAACTCTCATCACCACCAACGAGGCTCTTCGTCGTGACCAGCTCGACTCTATCTTGCCACGGAAGAGATCCTCCATGGCTGAGGTCCACTTGATGTAGCTCGACTGGACCTTGGTCATAGAGGAGCTCCATGGCCAAATTTGGAGCAATAGCTACGTTCCCTTCCATGGCCAGATCGGGAGCAACTATCGTTGTCCTACTATGTCTCGAGCACCTTTGTCGCATGAGCAGCCACATCTCCATCCTCTGGGCCTCATCGTCCGCTTCAAAGGGGTAGCAACCTGATTGGTGGTTGCTGAAGATTGCAAGCCAACGATGAAGATTTAGGAGGGACTAGTGATGTCGATTTTGCACTAGGTAGCTTAGACATCCAAGGGGATCTGAACGTTACAACGTTTAATTCGAAATGTTAAGGAGGAACAGGAGGTCAAGGAGTGGCGAGAAGAGTGAGGTTGGATTTATTGGAGGCGAGAGAGCCACTGTGTTGACGTTCAATCTATCTAGATCATCAATAGTTAATCCATGTTAGATACAAGTATGTATACCAACATTATATATGATATTGAAAATTCTATTTATATATCCAATTTAACCTATGTCCTATCCGATAAAAAAAAGTTCATATGACTAATGCAGCTTTAAGAGATCTTTTGACATTGATGAAGAGGTAGAGATGTCCGATCAACATATTCAAAATGGATATATGTTTTTTTTTTGCAATCTTCTCTATCTAACAAAATATAAGAAAAACACTACTTGAGTATTTAGCTAATCCACATATAAATAAACATTTTATTTGAGGATTTCACAAAATCCAAACTACTAGGTAAAAAGGAATTCATCTAAGCTGAAAATTTTCAAAAAATTTTAGTAAGACAATAAGCATTGTATTAAGGTTGTAGTATTTTTGGCAGTTCATCCATGAAAGGGTATGTACACCCATGATGGGGTGCGATGAAGAGGTACCATTTCAAGGGATAAGAATGGTTATATTCCACTAACTCCCTCTTTGTCTTTTGATGATGAAAAAATAACAGAAGCGTTCACCTCCCTAAACAATTGATCATTCATAATTTGAGAGAACGATCGGCATTTATGTTGTGAAACAAGAATATTTTGCTCATGATTATATTTGGACTATTGTTGAGTAGAAGATTCTCCACGTGCTAGTGATTCAAGCGTGATTCCTTGGTAATTACTTAATTATTCCGCAAGAGGTAAGTATTGTAAACTACTTCC
The DNA here is from genome assembly GCA_030064385.1 of Melaleuca quinquenervia. Lineage (NCBI taxonomy): Eukaryota > Viridiplantae > Streptophyta > Magnoliopsida > Myrtales > Myrtaceae > Melaleuca > Melaleuca quinquenervia. The sequence continues at coordinate 12,332,212 of CM057718.1, forward strand.
AACAAAGGATAATAAGCATTGTTTTGCAAATTTGAGTTTTTTTTTTGGAAACTAAATTCAATAATTTATTGTTTTTCTAAAAAGATTAAATGTCAAAATTTATGCCAAACGATCTTTATTTACGTACCAGATGCCCTAATAGATTCATAACATTATTTCGTCCAGATTAAAGGTCCAAGTGCTCCTTTGAGTGGTCTAGTTCAAATAATTTATATGTGATAGTTCCAAATCAAACTCCTTTTTTTAAAGGTTGAATGGTCACCGGCCCCTTCCTTATTTGGTATAGGGTAATCCACACAATCTCCCCTTTATACATTGGACTTAGGTCGGAGCATCGACAACCCTCTTTGAATGACTATTAGGTCCAGACTTGTTGATAACTCTTTGATACCATTTGTTGGGAGCATGCAATGGAAACTCAGAACTCAAGTATGAGCCCGTCAACATATCCAGTTGGACTTATCATTACCAAAAGCTTAAACTAATGATTTATGGTCAAACTTGCATATATAAAGCGTTTCACACCACAGTAATTATTCGCATTAGGATTTTTGTAACACAACTTACATATATATCATAATATTCAAGCACTCAAAATTCTGTTTTCTCAAGGGAAGAAAGAATTTCCACGCTCAACATTGCCATCCACCATGGTTAGGCTCGAAGACTACCATCATTAACATTGCCATCTGCCATAGCCACCGCTGCCTCCACCACCACCATTACTAGACTTGGCAAGCACCGACTCAACTGTTATTGACACTTCAGCACCTTCCAAACTCACCACCACAAGCGTTATAACAAGAAAACCTTCTTCCTTTCCACCTATCACTCATATTCAATGCGCCGGCCATGTTAAGGAAAAACGTAAAAACTGAATAGCCTGATTATTCATAAGCGAACAAAAATCATGTGTAACCAAGACTGAATGCAGAATCATAAAGAAATATATACTAACTCCTAGCCATTGATGAACTTCTATTGAAAATCTAATTTGTGGAGTGTCGAATGATCAAAGAATATATTTGTTTAGCCAATTGTCCTCTCGAACATAATGGTGTTTCTTCCTCTGAATATGAAAGGGTTTGACTTAAAAATCCCTATTCAACTCACCTTCGCACTCTTTCATATCTAACATCTCCCATCAAGAAGTTATGTCTTTTGGGCAATCATCACATAATTTAACATGGATAATAACCTCTAACAAATTAATGTGGACAATTACAAATTGAATGTGGCATTTGATCCCAATATTTCATTAATCTAATACTTAACCAAATTCACAAAAGTTTTTGCTGAAGACATAATGCATTGATCATGGTGTATATCCTTTTAGAACGAGTATTATCTTTCATAATAACAATGCATCTTACCTCTTTCAAATTAGCCCATATGTGGCAATACAACGTAATGAATAAACATTATATTTATTTTTGGTCAAAAGTTATTCTTATTCTAAAATAAATGAATGTATACATCAAAATTGAAAAAAAAAAAACGTTACAACTACATAAGTATTTCACAAATTCATTCATATGACCAAAATCTACATGACATGACCAATTCCCTACCTAACCACATGATTCTGACAACTCAATAGTGGCATGCATTTTAGTTAAAGAATCCGTCAATATCAATTCAATTTGAACACGTTCAATGATTATTTGTTTTTATTAACATGCTCCCTTATGTCTTAATAGTTGATGTCAACGTGCTTGCTTTGACTAACACTTTTATAATGTTAACCATGAAAATTGTAATTGAATTGTCACAAAATATTTTTAGGCCTAGAAATGGAAAGCATAATTTGAGGCCTTAAAATGAAACTTTTCAACCACACACCATATAAAGTGGTCTCAAAAGAGGAAAAGAACTTAGCCTCTATAGTAGAAGTACAACCAAGGTTGGCTTCACACTCCTCCATAACACAATTCTACTACCTAATATAAAAATATATACATATATTAATCTTCGAGAATCAATGCAGCCAGTGGAGTTCGAATCCAAATAACCAATTGCCTCCAAGTTGTCAGTCCGTCTATACATAAGTAACCTTTGGTACCTTGATGGTACCTCATACCTTCTTTGCAACTTTCTAGTGATCAATATTTAGATCACTTTGATATATTCCCAACATTCTCATAGCAAATGCAATATCAATTCAAGTGCAAACCTAAGTACACATTAAACTTTTAATAACATAAACATGTTTGGATGTTTTTTCATTTATTCCCTTTCTTGATCGTTCTTCGGGCATTGGTTTAAATTGAACCTGTCATCTTTCACAATATGTGTAATACTTGATCAACAATCTTTCATCTGAAATCTTTCTAAGACTTTGTTGATATAGGTTTCTTGAGACAGTCAAATTCCTCGAGATCTATCTCTATGGATCTTAATGCCAATGATATAAAATACTTCACTCATACCTTTCATATCAAAATTATTAGATAGGAATTGTTTCACCTCATCATTGATTACAAGCAAAATTTAATCAACATATAGCACAAGGAAATAAATTTTGCTCCCATTGACCTTCTCGTATATATGTTGATCTATGACATTCTCTAGAAAATCGAATGAAGATGACATAATGGAAAATTGAGTACCATTCAAGTCATATATTGATTTCTTAAGCTTGCACAACAAATACTCACCATTATTAGAATTCTAATCCTTTCGATTTCATGTAAACATTTTCCTCTAATTTTCTATTGAGGATCCCTCCATCTCAGTCTACTCCCTCTTTCCTCTATTTCTCTCTTTATTCTTCTCCCCCTTCTCTTTATTTTTTTTCTACTTTCCTTTTTCTCTTTGCCTCCTGTTGCTCGATGCCCCTCTCGTATCCCCTCAATATCTTCTCTGCTCTATTATGTCCTTCTGTCTCGTCGCATCTTTGATCCTTTCGTGTGCTAGTTGTTGACACCTAATTTTTACCCACCCAATAAATCATTTACTAGTCAATTTTCTAAAAAAATGAAAAATTCTAGTATAAATAAAAAAATCTAATAAAAAGTCCATGGACCACAAGTCCTAAACCTATGATTTTCGTGAGCCCAAGGTGAGAAAAGCCTGGCCCCTTTGTCCTTTATCTTCAATTGATTGGGTTGGCCCAAAGAAGGGAGGCCTGGCTTTTTCCCCATTTGTTTTGAGCTCGTGCAAGGGGAGGAGCTTTGCAAAGAAAAAAGGAGGTCTGGAGGGCAGAAAATGAAAAGGACAGAGGCGAATCTATTCGGTTTTGAAAGAAAAAAAATGAAGGAAGAATGGAGGGAATCTTTTCAGTTAGTGGGGGAAAAACAGAAAAAGGGGAAGGCTCGTTTTCTCTCAGGGAGGGGGTTTCTCTCAAGTTTTCTAGCTCTCACCTTTCTTTGGATCTCTCGAGCTCTTTTGTTCGGAAAATCATCGGCAGATTGTTCTTGGTGGATTGAAGAGAAGGAATCGGCAGATTGTGGCGAAGATTCTCTTGATCGGACTTGGGTCAGCATGAGGAGTTTCTGACAACGAACACCGAGCCTCGCGTACAGCCCTAGAGCCCCGAGTTGTTCTCACTGTCCAGGTAAGTGTCCCTCGACTTCAACCTCTCGGATTCCCGTAGCGGTTCCTTTGTATTTTTACGTGTTAGAAATATCGTGTTGCTTCTCTGTTGTGCATCTTATATAGAGATCTAAGCTCGTTCAAGCTCAGGATTTAGTGTTTCACCTCGCTTATCATCTGTTCGATAAAATGCCAAAACAAGATCTATATTTCGTTTTTGTTGCATTAGATCTAGTTCAGTATTTTGGTCGTCATCAGGGGAATCGTGAGCATCTGTATGGGGAGTGGTATTGAAATGAGGTGGCAGCACCGTCACGCGAAGAAGATGAAGTATAGGAAAAGGGAAATAAAAATAAAATTAAGAAAAATCGAAATTGGAAATCTGAGTTGGGCTAGATAGAGTATGGGCTATGGGCTGCTTAGATTTCGTGGGGCTAGATAGTTAATAGGTTGTGGGCTTTAGTTTCGTATAAAAATTCGTTTTTTCTTTGGGCCTTTTCTAGTTTTGGGTCAAATTTTATAACTGGACTTAGACCATCTTTTAGTTTGAGTTGGGCCATAAGCTTGGCCCAATCCGATTGCATTACCCAACCCGGATCATTAGGGTCCGAGTCGGCGTATTTGACCGGGTCTACTCGACCCAGTCCGAAGTTTTTTTTTGAATAAAAAAATTAATAAAAATTTCAGAAAATAATAATAATAATAATAATAATAATAATAATAATAACAATAATAATTAGAAATCAACAAAAAAATAATAATAATAGAAAAATAATAAAAAAATCAGAAAATCAGAAAATTAATAAAAATATAAAAAAATTCAAAAAAAAAACTCAAAAATCAATTGAATAAGCCTTTAGGGCTTTACCTTAGGGGATGTTTTGATTGACTTTTCTTTTAGAGATAATATTAGGATTGTTGATTGCGCACTTATGTCGATTACACTTAATTGCGCATTTCATTACATTGATTGTTAATTTTCTTTTAGTATGGTTAGGATGTGAATCCAATAACCTGTGTTCAATTAGTGGACTAGTCTTTTAGTTGAATATAAGACTGCGTAAGAACATTTTAGCTAACAAGATAATCAACCTTAGGTACCAAAAGGGCGTTAATAAAATATTAGCGTAAACAAATCCCCGAACCCTAAGATTCTCTGGTTGCGTAGAAAGTGAAGCATATCTCCCATGCTTTCACTCAGTTTCTAGTCGACTCTAATAGGCTAGTGGCGACTCCTATAAATGTTTTAGGTTATTAAAGAGTTTTTAAAATGAACATCACCTAAATGTCACACGATGTATGGATTTGGGAGAATCCAAGCTCAAGATTGAGGAATCGAGAACGAAGACCTCTAAACATATCCCTAGATCCCCCTCCCGGGTTTGGGTAGGTGGCGACACTAGTGTGTGTGAGTGGGGAAGAGGGAAGATGGCTAGGGCTAGAGAAGGGGCCGGTGAGATGCAGTTAGGGGCCACGGCGAAAAGAAAAGAGAGAGGAGGGTGGAGAAAGGATGGGCCTGTAGGGGGGAAGGGTTTGGCACAGGGTAGGTACCGCACAGACACGAGCCGAGTTGATTTGGCCTAAATCCAATCTCTCTTCTATTTTATTAATTTAATTAGTTTTCTAGATTCTTTTAGAAATTTTGAATTTTTACTAATAATCATTTTCTCAAATATAACTTAAATAATAATTATTGTGGGTAAATTAGGTGTGAATATCCCTTGCCTTCCTCAATTGCTTGTCAAGCCGCTCTAACGTCACCTCACCTCACTATGCCATCGCCCGTTATTGTTGTGTGCCGTCTTTGTCCCGTCAATTATTGAAACTGCAGCCCTTGTGATCTCTCATCACCTTAGATGGTTTAGTCGGTCTTGGGCAACCTCAAGTTTGGGGCTCAGTCTTTGCAGATGAACGAGAGAAAAGAGACAAGATAATAGAGATGCGCCATTATTTAAGGGTGAGCATAATGTACCACCCAACTCGGGAACTGCCCGAACCGGACCGGTCTGGACCGGACCGGACTCCCGGGTGGTCCGGTTCCCGGTTCTTGGTAGGGTGGGACCCGACCAGACCACCCGGACTGCCCTATACCGGAATGCAAAATATATTTAAGTAAACCGGACCACCGGGGCGATGAATACATGAGGATTCTCAAATGTTCTCAAGACTGCAATTTACTTAATTTGAGTGAATATATGGTCAACATATTCATTAAAGATAAAAACCAAAAAAAAATTCGGGGCCAAATATGGTTAATCTGTTCGTCGTTGATAAAGACGCATTTGTAGTAGTTTTTTTTTTTTGGTCGAAAAGCATTTGTAGTAGTTCGCTAAGGTACATTTGAGCTGTCACTGATCAACAGGGCGCTACGCATGCACTGGATCTCTCTCCCGAAACTAACCTTCAAAATGACCAGAATGAATGCATGGATTGTATCTTTCGATGAAACACGTCAACTTTTCATGCACATTTTCCACAAATCCTACGCATCATGATCTATTATACTCAACCTACCTGTTCGTAAAAAGAATCAAGACGGTGTTTTTTAAATCTGCCAATCAGACAAGTCTTATCACTAAAAAAAGGCAAAATTACATTGTAACAAATCGATGGCACTTTGCAGTGGGGAAATAGCCCAAGGTCTTTGTCCCCAAAAAAAAATGTAGAAAGAGAGTTCGTTTATGGGTTTCCTATTGTAAGAGTCTACATTAATGACATATGTGAGACGAAGTGGTTATTTTTGTTTGAATTTTTTCCAGTCCTATTGGACCACCTGAGAACCGACCGATTCTAAAATTAGTTGGTTTGGTCCTTGGTCCTAAAGATTGGGAACTGGTCTCATCAGTCCGGTTCCTGGTTTTTAGGGGGAACCAGACCGCCCGGAGAACCGATCACCTCTACCATTATTGAAAGTGGGCAAGGAGAGAGAAGATTAAGATATGCAAATATGCCTATATGGAAGGAATTTCAAAGCAACTTTGTATTGCTCCATTTTCTTTCTTCTTCTTTTTTCCTTTAGCCCTATAGCAACCTCCTTGATTAGTTTACCATATACGGATTGGCTAATATATTATTAGAACTAAACCTAACTTAAGCTCTCTCAAACACATATCAATTCGCAATTTAGGATCTAATTTTTTAGCATGCAAATGATTTTAATGAGAAGTCGTCATTAATCTATTTATGGTAGGATGACTAGATATCTATGTAAAGTATTGTAAAAAATACTTTACCTCTATGAACCAATGAGCTTGGGATTGAGGACTTGGTTATGTTAGATTAATGTAATGATCTTTCGGTACCATTTATTTCATAAAAATGCTTTGGTATGCAACTTGAATCAATTTTAGTTATAACCATCTAACATGTGAGGTAACCATGCGGGTGCACAAATAATTATTTAACACTCAATAAGAAAGCATTGAATAAATTGCAAAGATGGGAAGTGTGAACTTAGGGAAGTGTGAACTTACATTGATAGAAATGTAAGCATCCACAATGTTAGTAGGAAAAATCAATGAGCAATCCAAATATAATTTATACTAATTCGCAGTAGTAAACAATGATTTTTCACTTTATTTAATGAAATACAATGCAACGAAATGCATTCCAAGCATTATGCGATTACAATAAATGAATTATGCTAACAATGATATGTATAATATCTAAACTGAATTAACATGAAAGGCATTTAATTAAATGACCTAATTCTAATGACGTGTGACATGGTTATACACGTAATTATCAAATGTCACACAATTTTTTACATGCAATCTATATGACATAAAATTCCTAATTAGTGATCTAACATGTAAATCCTAAATGACATGTGAAAACATGTGAAATATGGTACATGACATGATTTAATGAGTAAATGAACCTAGCATGCAATACTAAATATCAGACTTTACTTAATTGACATTATTCTAAGTGAATTCAATCTATTGAAGTAAACATGCAAACTATACGACATGCAAGAATAATTAAATTAAATGTTAAATTAAGTGATACACATATGTTAATCAATTGGCATGTAATATGACATATTGTAACATGCAAACATGATTATTTTATATATGATGCAATTTATGTGGCATGCATAATAGATTAAACAAACCTATATTATTTTTAATACTATGTAAGCATTGACACTATGACATGAATAATAATATAACTAAACCATACGACATGTGCTTGATGTGGTTTTTAAATTTTTTCATGAAGGCATCTTTTGATTACTTTTTTTGTGAAATTTAAGATTATCAAATAATCTATCCTTGGCATGCAATCTAAATGGATAAGAAGTTATATCTAATCCTAAAATGGCATTTTTTAATGATTTTTATTTGAAAATTTGGAACAAAAATCTATCTTAAATTAAATATGCAATCTTGATCAATTTTGGAATCTAATTTATCCAATCTAAACATGTTATCTAAAATTTATTTGGAATATCCCTAACATGCAATCTATCAAAGATAATGACTCAAAATTTGAAGGATTTTTTTTTCTTATTTTCACTTTTTTAGGAAATAAAATTAAGTAAAGATAGAAATTAGCATCTGCAATCACTATCAAACATTATTAGCAAGCAATTATCCATAAGAAAGTATTACCCACAAAAGACAAAAATTTGACTTTGGACGATGGGAAATCAATGGCTCATCTCACAAGATGGTGGAAGGAGTGAAAGATTTTAAATGTGCCATCATGAGTGGGATCTCAATTGGTCCAGCGATCTAAGATATGTTGTCAAATTAGAAACATTTCCTAATCTAAAAGGATACATCAATATTCTTTGCAGATATGATTCTCATGCGATCCTAGTTAGGCAACAAATCTAGACATGGCATAAAATCTCATGCAATCCTAAAGGCTACATCTAGACATGACATAAAATCTTTAAACTAAATAATAGATCCAAATAACCCGAAACTAAATCAGGATATAATTTTCACCTAATTTGTAAGGATAACATTCTTCAGATTCAAACAGTGGATTAGGCAGAACAGCAGGTGAGGCCGACACACAACATATAGCAGGCAGCTGGCAGCGGCGAGACGTGGACAGTTGGCTTGGTTACAGCAATGACAAGTGGGCAGTTGGCTGGCTGCAATGGTATAGCAGCAGCAGTGTGAGTTTTGGTGTCGACGCCAACAGCGACGATTTTCAGGCGGGACGCAGAATCAACAACAAAGAAGTGACAACTGGCGTCACGGGAATTGGCTCAGTAGTGGCTAGCACAGGGTAGTGTCGTGGCAACACGAGAAGGCGACAGCTTCATGAAGAAGAGCAGCAGTCACGAGCAGCTGCATCTCGAGCGGATCATTGGGGCAAGCAACATCATTTGGGGAGTTAGAGGTGGCGGCGGAGCAGCATGGTGACCAACGAGGGACCTGGATCACCTGACGTCACTTCATGTGACGTTGGGTGATCCAACGGTCCAAAGAAGAGGGGGCGCTGCTTTTGATAGGGGGGGAAGGGACGTTGGATGGAAGAAGATCAGCTGACGTTACGTCAGCTGATACTTCTCCACCAACGAGGCTACGTTTGGCAGGAGCTGGCAATCAACAGGCTACTCGGATCGTCGACGGGCAAGGCAGCAAAGTGAGGTCGCCGGAGCAAGGAGTCTTCAAGCAGAGGACCGGGCAGTGAACTGCAGTGGCAAGGACCTACTGGACATTAGGGGAAACAGCGATCCTTTAGCCATCGGTCTAGCTGAGGGAGATACGTTTAGCGAAGAGCGATAGGCGACAAGCCACTGGGCAGATCGGTGGGTGGTTCTTGGCCGCCGAAGGCACTATAACTTTCTTCCTCAATTATGTTCTCAATTTTCCGAAGGGTCTTCTGAAATTCTAATTGCTGATCGAAAACCCTGAGAAATAATCACGTATATAAATGAGTTGATCTTTTACATCTGGAAATTCATTTAATCAAGTCTTCGGATGGTCAAATTGTACATATTCTCTCTAATATAGAATTGAATTTCGGCCAAGCTCTCCCTAAAGTGGGTTGGCTAAAATTCTCAGGCTGGCGGGCTACAAGTTCACAAGCCTCAACCTATTTGTAGGGCTTATTCTAATTAATCTCAAGGTCTAACAAATTAATGGGTTAATTTCACTTCAATTAAGGCTTAAATTATCCCAAATTAGAGGCTGAAAAATTCAATCCACTCCCCCTAGTGCTAGCAGAAAATCCTTGGGGTGTAGTCCAGGTCCACATGGCTAATTGTAGTTCAAGCCACCGCCGGTCTGATGCTAAATGCTGTCATGAATTTTTAAAATTATACAATATGCCATGTCATTTAAAATATTTTATGTAGGATATAAATAAATAATTCCTAAAATTTTATGTAATGTGAATCTAAATGGGTCGTCAAAATTTATGTGTCCACAAATCTTGAGAAGATCTTAAAGTTAAATAAGGTTTTTGCGGCAAAACGGAGAGCAAGTTCAATTACTCGAATCTTTACCATTCCTAAAGGAGTGTAGTTACGGGAGGGCTGAATTGCTTGCCATCAATGACTTAGATGATATTCACTGATCCAAGGCCTTTGTGGGTCAAGTGAGAACAAAAACAAGGCAGCGGTGATGCACGACCAATGAGGGCTGGATGCAACGGTGACACGAGCCCCTCAGCAACGTGCAACCAGCGATAATGATTATGGGTTGTTGGTGGCCGAAATCGCCAGTGAAGGTGCGGAAGGATGGGCAGCAAATCCTTTGCCCTCTGTTTTAGCTCACGAATTTTCCTTTCTTTTTGTTTTCTTCCTCGTTATTATCCTGAACTATGTCCCAACCTCTATGTGAGATTTTTTTATCCAGGTTACGTCTGGAACTTCACATAACTCCAAAAGCCATACGGGGTATAAATGAATCCGGATCCCCTAACTTTGTGTTAGGGAATCCAAGGGTGAGTGAGGGGTGAGGGGGGTGGTCCTCCTCGCAAATGGATCGGCTGACTTAACTTACTTTAAGTTAGTTAGTCCTTCCATCCCAATGGTCCCATCTTTGATCGGATGGCTGAGATTCAAAATTTTGAAATTTTGAATTTTAGCACCATTTTTTCATTTTGTTTTGCTAACTACAGCTGTTTGATCTAAATCTGACGACTATGAGGTTACTAGGTCACCCCTGCCACTATGACAGGGGATCCAAATCAGTCTTGCCCATGCAATAGGGGGCGTTTTGATTTAAAGATGGGGAGAAGGAGGAAATTACCTAACATTATGTTAAATGATCCTTTTCTGATATATTTTATCCTATTTGCAGTTTTACATCTGGTTCACTAAATGTGGCCTCTATGTGTAGTAATAAATAAGTGTTGTCTTGCCTTTCAAAGGGCCAGTAAAAGTCGCACAAGCTTTTTCCCCCAAAAAAATTTGGTATTGATTTTCGCAAGCCCATACCAATTTGGTCTTACTAAGAATTTTTTGAACTCTTCATCTTAAAACAATCTTTTTAAGATTCTGAACATGAAGAGTTTCCTTTTTTGTTGAACGACATCTGGATGGTCCTTCAATGTGACCTCCGTTCAATCATCAATTCATCATTTTATTGTCCAGAGCTGGAACCTTGTACCGATAATTGGTCCCTTCTTTAGTACCTGCCAACAATATAACTTGATTGAATGGCAGTATTAAGAAAAAAAAAAACCTTACAAAATGTGAAAGATTTTGTGTGCCTTGCTCGCTTGGATCATTATCTGTAAAAGAAATCAGATCAGTTTCAATTTGAGTCTGTATGAACGGGAGAAACACTCCTTTTTCTGATGGGTGGATATTGACACTATATTTTCAGTTCGAGCTACTTGCAAATTGATTATCTCGAACTGCTGATATGGCAGTGTGCAAAGTAGGATAGCCACAGATAATTGGACTACCACTACAAGTGATTTTCAGTGAAAATCAATCAAAAAGATTTTCGCCCAAATCTAGGATTAAATTTGGCATACATAATTATCCTGTTTTGGCATAGAATCATTTAAAATGTGTGATGTGCTGTTTATCTTCCAAACAATATCTTCAAATGCATGACGTTTCCTCAAATTCGTGGCTAAAGACATTTAGCCATGAATTTGTCCACCACACCCTGTCTGCAGCGAAAATGGCGTCGCAAAAAAATTGGCCATGAAAATTCCATATTTCATAGCTACGTAGCGACGGATTGCTTCTTGTAACTACTTTCGTGACAAAATTACCCATAAAACTTTTTTGTGGCCAATTACGTGGAAAAAACTTCGCAGCGCCATGTTTTTTTGTGTAGCTAAAATCGTGGGTAAAATGTGTTAAGAATACTACAATGATGAAGGCAGTGAAGGCAGAGGAGGTTGTTGAGCTAGGTGTTGATGCGCTGAAGTCTGGTGATGACACGTGATGATCAATTGAACATATATGAGCCAGCTGGAATTTGCTAACTAGAGTTACTTAACTAATGTTAGTAGTTAGTTTTCTGTTAGACTTGAGTTGAGCTTCGCTTTGTAACAGAGTAACAAGTTAAGTAGATGAGTTTGAGATAAGCGAAGTAAGAAAGCTGAGAACAGAATACAGAAGAGCTTTGTACGCAAGTTTTCAATCTATGGAAGCGTGATGTTCTTCAATCATCTTCTTCTTCTCTACTTCTCTTAGCTCAGCTTGACTTCGATCCTCTGGTGTTCTATTTTTTTCAAAATGTGTCACTAATTGTGTGGCAATTTGCGACGCTTAATTCGCGACAACAATATATGCGTAACTGAAATCGTCGAAAATTGGCTACGTAATGTGTGACGTCGCTATGTCCGTGGCTAGACAACATATATTAGCTAGACAAAATTGGCGACGGCATTTTGTACTTCGCCACTGTCGTCACTAATTTGCATACTTATTTGCATCGCTAAGGTCATGGTGAAATTTGTCACCGAAAATATGTTGTTGCCAATTTTGTAGCGAACGCGTCACTTGATTTGTCCTCGATAGCTCATCGCCAATAAGAAATTTAGGGACGACTTATATAAATTCGTGGCGAATTTGCCACGACTCATTTCTATAGCAAATTGCCCTCATGCTTTCTGGGCTGCATCTCGCCCTTTCAAATTTTGCAACATTATCAAAATGGTTCCTGAAACAAAATCAAATGACAATTTATAGACACAATCTGTACATAGGGCAAATGCCAAAACAAAATCACAAACTACCATTTAATAAAATGTCATAGTCCAACACTAATCCACTTCAGGCCAAACATGCTGACTACCCGGGCATATAAATAAAAAACTGCAAGTAGCATGTCAACATAGTAGACATGTCCTAATACCATATATTGCCAACAACCAAAAAACCCCCACATACTCATGCATTCCCAGAACAAATGCGCAACAAACACCTGTGAAGTCTAAAAAAACAGTAAACTCAATCTCTAATCAGCTCTCTCTTTGCTTGTAGGTATGTTCCCTTCTGTTCTTCCTTTGAGTTGCGTCTCCATCTCTTCAGAACTATAAAGAAACCCAATCTGAATATACTTAGCACACTTTACATAAGGAAAAAAGAGGAAAAGGAAGACATATACTATCAACATGTACGTTAATTACTAATATGTGCAAAATCCCAACAATCGTTGACAATCAAATATTCATCAATGTAAGATAGGGAAGACAAATTTGAAATTCTTAATTGACAAAAGAGACTCAAAGCCACCATTATTATGTTGTTCCTAGCAAATGAGATGCTTCCTATAATTCAAGATGTCTCTTTGTGCACACGAAACACCTATCGTTGGTAGGCATTTTATGAGTGGTTCCCATGTTTTCATATGTCTATAATATCCCTATAAATAGAGGTGTACTATCCTTTGTTAGACAAAACTTGAATATAATAAATTTTCCTCAGTAAGAGTGAATATTGTCCCCAATTTTTTATCCTTAAAAAATGAATTGTTCCTTGTTGGTGAATAAATAAATCATTTATCCTTGGCTGGTGTTTCACCATTTAGGCCATAGTTATGAGCTTCTCTTATTCTAAAGTCTCTATCCTTGATAGGTGGTTAGTCCTTTAAGCCTCTGTAGTGAGCTTGATTAATTCTAATATACTCTTTAGACCTTCGTGGTCATCATAAGCTATCCCCCATTTTGTTATACATCATCTCATTATCATTAAAAACACATTCACCCACCCAGTACCCCATATCAACAGATTTTGACCTTGGTTCAACCTTAGAATTGACCCGTTAAAGGATGATTCTAGGGTTCAAAATTGAGAGCAAGACCAGTTCTTGAAAGGAACTAGCTGAGTAAGGCCGCTTCAATCCAATTCCCACATTGAACCAACGAATTGAACCAATCTAGCTAGGAATCCATTTGTTTATGCTTTTTTCACTTCCAAGGTTCGAAACTTTGAAGATGACCAATTATTCACAAAACCAGCTCGCAATATTCGGCTCCATCTATTTACCAAAATATATATATATATTCGGCTCCATCTAGTTCTCAAGTTGAAGCTAAGTGTGAAGATGACCAGTTGCTCACCCTACGGCAAACCTATATGTCTATAATATTTCATAAACAAAAAAGCAACCTTTTGTTTTGCCAAAGTTTATAATCTTATCTAAATTTCAAAATATTGTGAATATAATTTATGTGTCAAGATTTATATGTTGTGAAATTTCATGTGTTTTGGGCTGAGAAAAAGTCAAAGTATGCCCGTTACGAGATTCAGACTAAATAAAAGCACAATTTTTTTTTATCCTAGCATGACTTTGACGTAGCTTATGTTGGACGATGTCTATTAGAAAAAAAATAACAGCAAAGTCTAGCTATCTTCAGACTTTGTCCCTTAAGTCTGGTAGCTCCAGATTTTACACAATCCGATCGCAACTTTAGTCTGGCCATCTTTAGACTCTGCACAGTCTGATCACTGGAAGATTTGCACGAATCTCTTAAATCCACTTTAAGATTGCTGTAAATACATAGTTCAAAAAGGCATCAACCCATATGAATATATAAGTACATAGAACGATACATCAACAAGATTGAAAGAAAATAGAATAAGGAAATCGAGGCTTATGTTCGAACAACACAATACAAAAAGAACTGGGAAACAATACTCGTTTTCAAAAGGAATGTTGGGATCCGATTCTCAAAGAATGCAAGAGTATTTTGAAAACAAAATATGTGAGGGAAACGTTTTTTGGCAATTAATTCAGCCGTTACAGACTCTACCGCTGAGTCTTTTCGTCTCCAGAATGTCCAAAGTTTGGTGTCTTCAAACTCAGACTCAGACAAATCCCATCATTCCAGAATATGTAACAACCAAAAAAGAAGGTAAAAAGTGACTTGTCTCTAAGCTCACTTTTTTGGGTTGCATTCGTGTACGCAAGCCGTACACTCGCGTACAAGTTCATCAAGAACCGAATTTGCACCCCCCCTGTGCGTACGCGCAAGGTATAGTGTTTGTGATTTAACGTTACCATTCTATTGGAGTATAATAACATATAAAGCACTCACAAGCCTTCTTTTTATTTTATGTAGGACAAGTGCTTCTACGCTTTCCACTAACAACTCAAAGTTATTTTTCCAGATGTGGGATCCACATCCCACTTAAGGTGCTCTTTGAGAAACAATTTCTCACACTTTTTATCCCAAATTTCCAATAGCTTAAAGTGTTATGCAACACAAAAGGATACGGCCCGGAGTATGGGTGCGGCATCAAATGGAAGAGAGAGGACTTATTTCTTGGCTCATACGTAGAATTCAAAAGCGGTGACCCACCCAAAAACGTCATCAAATCGGACACTCTTTTCGGGAAATAAGTTATATCTGAAGCTAGCCGTAGAGAGGGTCCGCCAAGTTGATGCCTACACCTGGCCATCCACAATGCCTTACATATTACTTGGATTATAACTCACGCATAAAACCATATGTTCTCATAGTGCTAGCCATTTGGATATGAGATGCAAGGTATAAATCACATCGTGGCACTTTTGCTAGTTTGATAATATTATAGAATAAATTATAAGAATAGTCCATGAACTTTTATTTAATATTCAATACCGTTTCTATAATTTTAATTAATTCAACATAATTCTTGAACTAAATTAAAAAAATATTAAGTAAACTAAAAATATAAGGATGCCATTATATATTGAACTAAAATTCAAGAGCCATTTTTGTCATTTTCCCAATATTATGCTACAAAATGGGTTGCTTCGGGTTCCGTCCATCATCTTTTCCATCTACAGAATCCAACCTCTAGACTTCACCTATTAACTGAGGATATCAATACGCTCAAAAAGCTTCTGTTAACACACTGGCACCTACCGCCGATCGGTACATCTTCCAACTTGGTTTCCTTAATGCGACTAGTGATAAACGCCATTGAAGAAGAAGCAAGAAATGCTGTTCAAAGGAACCGCAGTGACTTCTCAGCTGGTTGGTCACCGTCATCATCAGTTTGAAGTAAAAGATCTGGTCAGAACTTGAGCTGCAAGCTTCCTCAAAAGGTTAGCTAACTTGTGTGCGCTTGACCCAGTTATCATTCCCTCTCATTTCCACACTCCATTCTCTCTCACTCAGTCCCACACCCCAGCTGTATTCCTGCCCCGCCAAGCAACCTCTAGTTCTTGACTCTTCGACCTTTGCCAAACAAGTTGGTTCAATGAAAATCCTCTCCTAACTAGAAACAATAAACCCCTTCACCTAATTTTTATGTACAGTGGTACTGTCGACCCACATGAATATATACCTCAACCTCCCTCCATCACAATATACTCAGAGCTACAACCCAAAATCTCTCCTCCTCTCTAACTGAAGCAAAGATCGTCGAATTGTCTAGACCAGAATTTCTTCTCTTATTCTTTTTCTTCCACACCTTTTCAAAACTAATTCGAAGTCATCCTTTTCCTATGATGAAGAATCAATTACTACTTTCATGTTCTTGCATTGCCATTATATTCCTCCTCCATCTCGCCCCCATCACCGGCCAAGCTCCGGCAGGTGCCCCGTCTGCTTCCGCCCTCCCGACCAACATCACCTCCATCCTTGAGAAGGCGGGTCAGTTCACCACCTTCATTAGGCTGCTCAAGAGCACTCTGGTGGGCGACCAACTCAGCGCTCAGTTGAGCAATCAGAAGTCAAACCAGGGCTTCACTATATTCGCACCGACTGACAATGCCTTCGCTAGCCTCAAACCAGGCACGCTGAATATGCTCTCCGATCAAGAGAAGATCCAACTAGTGCAATTCCACGTCATCCCTTCCGTCATTTCGCTCACGCAGTTCCAGACCCTCAGCAACCCAGTACGTACCCAAGCCGGCAACAGTGACAATAACCAGTTTCCGCTTAACGTGACCACATCAGGGAATCAAGTGAATGTAACAACGGGCGTTGTCGCTGCACAAGTTGACAATACAATAACTAGTAACAGCAAATTGGCGATTTATCAGGTCGATCAGGTGCTGCTTCCGTTGGCCATGTTTGGGTCGCCGGCACCAGCTCCAGCACCAGAGACAGCCAAGAAGGAAGTGCCAGTTCCATCACATGCCCCGTCTGGATCGGACAGTGACTCTGTGGATTCCTCCGATGCAGTTGCCAATAGCTTTAATTCCAGGACATTGGCTCCGTTCGTTGTTGCTGCTACTTTGGGTGGACTGCTGCTGTTTTAAAACCAAAATTTTGTATGATAAGTGAGAATGGTCAGTCTTATGATTTTTGGTTTTTTTTTTTTGGGGGTGTGGTTCCATCATGCGTCTGTGTCTTTTACAATGAGCTATGTCATTCATTAAGTTCGTTCCTAATGAAAATCTTGCTTTGAAAAGGAACCATTTTCCTACTAATTCCATGGAGATGAAACAAGATGAACATGTGGGTGCAACAAGGGCAAACAGATGCATTGTTTGCTAAATCATGTTTCACCTTCTTAAGGGAATAATTCATAAATGATCCATAAACTTTAACCGAATGTGCGATGTGGTCTCCAAATTTTCAATTTGTTCAAAATGATCTCTCGACTTTAACTTAATGTGCAATGTGGTCCCTAAATTTTTTTGTACATGTTTAAACTAATACCTGAACTATATGAAAATGTTCAATATTGTCTCTCCCAACAATACAAGGTCACAGAAAATATTAAATATTTGTATATAATTCAGAGACTAGTTTAAACATATTTCAAAAGTTTGCAGTTCATATTGAATAAAATGAATATTCAAGAATCACATTATAGATTGGATTATTATTAATGGATTGCATTAAATAAATTGAAAATTTATGAATCATATTATACATTTACTTAAAGTTCAAGTATCATTTGTCTATGTCGTTTGCCCCTTTCTTAAGAGAAGGTCCAAGCACTTTCAGTCAATCCCACATGCACGGAATTAAATTTCAATAATTTTTTTTATCAAAGCAACAAATAAAATCGAGAGCAAGATTCAATTGATTTGATCTACACTCGAGACTCAAGGCCCTCTCGACGATAATTGACATAAACAAGAACTAGTGAAAGTGAGACTCTTCATGAATAAGGGTGTCAAATGGGTTGGTCAAGTTGGGTTTGGGTCAAGTAAAAAATGGTTTGACTCATATTGACCCTTTTAACCCATTTTCATACAATAAATTTTAGCGACCTCAGCTTTGCGACCTCAACTGATGTGGTCGGAGAAGATGAACAATCTAGGGCAAACTTGGACTTTTAATAAAATTTTGAGGGCAAAATGAGTAACTAACAAAAATTTATTAAAGTTGGTTTCAATATTCCCAAAGCCAACTTTCATCTCAAAACTCTTTAGAAGTGTTTGTCAAACATCCCATCATTTACCTAAGGGGCTTTTTGAACCCAAAGAGTTTTCCCAAAGCCTAACCAAACGAACCCCTAAGACTCATTTAATATTTTAAGCTAACACATTTATGACCAGCATTAATCAATATGAGTTAAAATATGAGTTTTTGACCCATTTTGTCACATCTATTCATGATAGATGCGACTCAATGACTCTTTGACACTCGTTGCATTATTTGATAAGATTTGGACGAGCTTTTTGCCACCAAGCGGGTCTGGACCAAACAGAAAAACTTCATTCTGGGCCTGTAATTCTTATGTGGTTTTAAGGCCCGATCTAAACCACCTAAGCCCGTCGCTTTCATGCAGGATATGGAATTTTATAGGTGTTTTGACGCGATGAACTTGCGAGAGTCTGGCTCTTCTGGATCCAGGCTCAGTCCAGCCTCAGAGTCCCATCATCAAGACTTGGAGCTTTTCAAAGAAAATCCTAAGCTCAAAGTAGTCCCCCTCAACGATCTTTGTCTAAACCTCAGGGTCCGAGTGCAAACACAACACTCCTTTGAACCTCAAACATTGTCCATATATTAATGATTTACCCTTGTATTTTGTGTACTACAGACGAAAAGTTCATGTACAAGTGTCCAATAGCATTCTCATTACCGCAAAAATCAAAAGTCAAATTTTAATTAATTCTATGATCTAACCGACAATGTAATTTATTTCCTAAATTGGGATAAATCACACTTCTATTTGTAATTCTTTCCATGTACAATCTTGGCCCTACATGTGTTTATGCCCTTTTAGCTAGTCGATTTCAAATCACACCCAAGAGATGATTTCAGCGTTGTACTTTTCATGAAAAGCCCGTGTTAATTTTTTGAAGTATAATATTAGATAAGGGTCAAACGCGGTAAACTAAAAAGTAAGCTAAATTTCCAATAATTCTTTGAAACTTAAATCTGCATCTTGCTTATTTTTTATAATTATATTTCAAAAACTAGACCAAATCTTAAAAAAAACATTTTTTTTTCTGAGTACCTCTATGTTATTTCTTTCCTTCTTTTTCCCTTCACACACCAAAGCGTGCGCTCTTTTGCTAGCATACTAAACAAATCTTCTTCAAAATTTAATATTTCTAGAGACCGATTCTATTTTGCTTTAAGACTTTTTAAATTTTACTTTTTCTTTACTAAAAGGATCGTAATTATCCCCATAAATCATGTTAAGTAACTATTAGTTCAAAAGGAAACCCGTATTTGAGTTTTCAAGAGGTCTCCTTCCCCTTTTGTTTTTTTGTTCTTTTCCCAATCCTCGCGGATTTGAACAAATTAAATTCACATTTACCATTTTTAAGTCCCCAGTTAAAGCTTTTGATCTGTCGATTAACATTCATATACACCAACTGACGCTTCATGATGGGCTATTAGATTAAAACAATTAAGCAATTGGGTTAAAAGACCCGTTTTGTGCTTATGTCATGTTCTATTCTAGAATCTCCAATATAATATTGTTAGCAAGTGCTCTCGAATACTTGTTAATATACATGATAAGAAAAAACAACAATCCTTATACTATGACAAGGAGAGTCAATACATTGTAAATTGAAATATTTCTTTAATTTTGTTGTTTAACAAGATTTTGTGAATA
This sequence comes from Melaleuca quinquenervia, assembly GCA_030064385.1. Lineage (NCBI taxonomy): Eukaryota > Viridiplantae > Streptophyta > Magnoliopsida > Myrtales > Myrtaceae > Melaleuca > Melaleuca quinquenervia. The sequence goes on from CM057718.1 coordinate 12,352,142, forward strand.
TATCTTAACAAAATCGTTGACGAAAGTGTTTGTACTTCTACCTTTTTTTCCCAGGTCACGATCTAAATTATTAGTAAAGGCAGTTTTTCAATATCTTGAAGAAAGAAAAGGAGGTTCGAACTTCAAGCTATCAAAGTCTCGAAATGTTGGCCCAAAAGACAAGTCCCAATGAAAAAGGCGAACAGTCATTAGGATCGATGTTGTTTCCTCCCATTGAGCATTTTAATGTAGCTTGCTAGGCCAAGCATCCAATGCACTGTCTCTTGGCAATACTGATTGAACTTCTCAATGCCTTCTACTCTATTTACACTCAATAAACAATTCAAAAGAAATGACCTTAATTTGAAAAGGAAAAAATGTAAAAGCTTTCTGTAACTTCCACTTTCTTATAGCCACAATATAGGGGGCTCCAATACCTAAAGAAGTCCACTGAAAAGTCAACTTCTTGCTTTACGCGGAACAGAAAAAAGGGCAGCTGTAAAAAGGCTAGTGTTTTCAAAGTTTTTATGCTTGTGATGATACTTTCGTGGAGAAGTGTGAACTTTAGGACGCATCCTATGGTAACTCCCCAAATATTCTATGGAAGCATAACTTATTTATAAGCTATATATCACCCTAGTTCTTTTAAGCTACTGAAGCAGAATGCACGTGGCCAAGATAAATCACAAAGGCACCAATAATTCTATCATCTTTTGTCAAAACAATTCACTAACATACACCGGCGCTGACTACTTGGGTCTCTTCTTGTATAACTTCTGCACATGAAATCCATAGTTGTTGATGGAAGTGCCACCCAAAGAGTAAGGGTGCCACACTAATTCCTTAATATTGGTCCTGATGTCACCATTAATTGCTCCTATTTCGATTTAGTCATGCTTCCGACCTAGTCCATGGCTCCGTTAGGTTGAGCGATTGGAGCCTTCCATTGCCATTGAAAATCAACCTTATCATTGTCATCTTGTCATTTGCATGGAACGATATTAAAGGCCCATTTATTCCTCCATATTTTGACATTTGAAAAATTACAGTACATTTTTAAGCACTTTGAAATTGGATTAGATATGCCTATAAGATGTTTGTGAAAGTCATAAGATTTATGTCTAACAAAGCTCAAAAGCCCACCTTTGTCGAGGTGCTAATGCTATATAAGAGGGAGTTTAATGAGATTCCATCTTGATTTGTTTACACATCTCTCGGGCCAATGGAAAGAAAGAGAGTGACGAAAAGATCAGCTTCACTGTAAAAATGCAGGTAGAGAAAGTAAGCAAAAAGACTGAATTTTCACTTCCTTTCATGGGAAGGTAGGTTCCTAGGTCTTGGGGGGGATAAGCTAGTGAAGGAGCAAGCTTATCCCTGCCCTCACCAGCAGTTGCTATCTTTCCCCATCTCTCCTAAACTTCCCTCAGTCTTAGGACCAAGATGGGTGAAGCATAAACTCTTCTCGCACGTTTAATGCGAATGCCTATGCATATCTCAAGTGAAGAATTGAACTGGCAACCTTTGCCATACACTTAGACCACGTACAAGCCGGGGATATGTATCTGATATTAACGCTTTTTTCGGCCTCAATGTACCAAAACCCTATAATCATCCTCACGGATCGGCATTGGAGTCCAACAAGAACCTAGATTCTGCCTACCTAAATAATCAACCTCTCTACTCCACTTGGTATCTCCTAGCTACATAGCTCTTGATCTGTTCCCTCCAGATATAATTAAACAAATTAATCGTACGCCCCAGGACACACGGCAACAAGTTATTAATATCTTAGCAACAAATCTCCCGCACGATCGTTGACGATTTTGAAAAAGTTACACCGATGAGGACTTCTTTCACGGCCGGTCAATGGCCGCACGTATTTTTCCGTGCAGCTCTCCATCAAATTTAAGGGGAAAATAGGGGAGGAAAATGAAGGAGATGAAAAAGAGGGAAAAGGATCAAAACGAACAGAAAGAGATAAAAGGAGTCAAGACACCGCATAAAACAAACGAGAACATGCAACGAGGGAAAGGTTGAGAGAGAAACACTTGTCGTAATTTCAGAAATGCACTGGACCCAGCCCGCATACACTGGCCACTCACGAGCTCTCCTTGTCTCCCTCCATTATCTTTCTCAAGGATTATTTTTCTCGTATTATTTGATGGATCGGGCACGTGACCTCTGAATTTGCATGACCCTCGGAAATTCCTAGTCGGACGCCGGCCTCGCCTCAGCGCGACCCGGATGGACTGTATGGCCCTTCCCAAATCAAAGGTCAACCAAGTGATTTTAGTTATTCCCCACGAATTGGCTGAAGCCCATGGCCGAGCTCATGGACGCGAACTTGGCAAGCTCTTGCGGCGAAAACGGAGGACCGCCCGCTCCTCCGCTCATCCCGAGAAAATCCCTTGTCGCGTTGAGCTCTAAGCTGTTCGTTGTGGTTGTCGTTGACCTCGTCACCGAGGAGCTCAAATTGGAAATGGAGTCGCCCAGATTATTCATCCCACTAACCGAAAAGCCAAAACTCTCCTGCTGCTTACTCACCATGCTCTGGTTAGTGAACTGAGATGACAAGTCGTTTCGGCTCTGACCAAGGACGTCGAACGCGGTCGTGTTCGGCGACGACGAGCTCATCACGCCAAAACTCTCCTTAAAGAGTGACCCAGGGTTGCTCCGAGTGGACCCCATTTGGGCTGCCTTCTGTAGGAGTGCTGTGGCGGACATAAGCGCGGCTGAGGTTTTTGTCTGGGGATCTGAGTAGAGCGACGGTGGTGCCTCAAATAAGTTCCCCTTGTTGCTTCCAGCTTGATCTTTCAGTCCTTGCCGAAAAGCCGATAGGGTCAAGTTGGTTTTTTCAAAAGCTGAGAATTGCTTGTTGCTTCCGAAGCTGGCCATGGGTGACGAGCCGAAGAGGTTATTACCACTCGCATTTCCAATTTGCACCATGTCACTCAGACATGTGAGATTGGGATTAGTCGATAATATGTCGCTGGGGTTTAGCGGGCAATTTGACGGATTGATCCACTGAGACATTCTTGATTTCTGCTGAAGTGCAGTGAGAGAAACTCCGGTGATATCTTGAACTCCTCGGCTGTTGCCGAAACCATGCAGTGGTAAGTTAGAGTGAGCACTGATGGTCGTCTCGTTCACAGTGTTATTCGCGAAGCTCAGATTTGTGGATGAAACTGAAGAGAATCTTGCACTCTCTTCCGCTAAGGCGTCACAGAAAGCCCTGTGGGTGATGAAACTGTCTTTCCTGATGCACATAACAAAGAAAAGAAAAAAGAAAAAAATATGAGACATTCAATCAAGACAAGGCATATATTAATGACCTAATGATGCATGCATCTTCAAGGCATTCAATTCTGGCCTCATACCCATGAATAGTAATTACAAACTTCCTTCCCCATAAAAGAATTTACTAAGTTCTTCTATAAGCTGTGAAAACATGACCAAGAATTGAGATCGTCTCCTGTGAAATTTCACTCTAATCATGGTGGATATATCTATGAATTGGTACCTGGAAAAGAGGGTTCCACAATCGCACTTGTACTCCCGAGTTCCGCAGGTCTTGGAGTGGGCCTTCCAATCTGACTGGACTGCGTACTTCTTCGAGCACTTCTCACACTTCCACTTCTTCTCGCCATGCTTCCGGCTGAAGTGCTTCTTGATCCCAGTGAGGTCGCCGAGTGCCCTCGACGGGTCATGGTGCACGCACGTCTTCTCAGGGCATATGTACACCTTCTTCTTGACGACCTCCTTGTTGCTCCTCTGCCGGAGCTTCCATGGCAGGTTGTGGCCCCTCCGGTGGAGCTGCAGGTTCTGGTCCCTCTGGAAGCCCTTGTTGCATATCTCGCAGATGAACCTGTTTGTTGCCATGAGTGTCTTTGGCGATAGCGCGATGACCTCTGCATCTGGATCTGTCGTATCAATATAACATATGAATTAATTCACTAATATACGTGATGAAAATAAAGCATTGAAAGCTATGGAAACCAAAGAAGAGTTGAATTGAGAGATAATGAAAACAAGAAAGGAAAGAAAAATCATGGGTACTTCTAGCAAGCATCAATAGAGGTGAAATTTTTGCTTGCCTGGTGTTCCTGGTAAATTTCTCTTCTTCTTGGCTCCTGGGTTGGTGGCAGGTTTATTAGGGTTAGGGTTTGGGTTGTGAGCTCCATCGAAAGCGCCTCCTAAGGTTGGTACGCAAAAAGGATCACCAGACATCATTTGCATATTTCTAATATCACCAAAACACAGCAAGATCTTTTGGCTCAGAGAGAGACACTGCAAAACAAGCAGATAAAAAGTGTTTGGTAATATTCAAGAAACTTGCAAACTCCCTCAGCTCCTGCCAAAAGACAGGAAAAGCCCAAAACTTAAGCTTGGAGCTTAGCAACACACCAAGAAAATATATAACTCTACTGATGTTGGAGTGATCTCTTGTTTGTTTACAGAGATCTGGGTGATCCTTGTTTGGTTTCAAAAGAGAGCAAAGACCCCAAAAAAAAAGAAAAAACTAGCTATAAGATGCAGAGCAAGAGAATAATTTTCTCTTTGTTCTGTAGCCACCGAGCTCTTTCTACAATCTATTGGTCTTACCCGATGTCTCTCTCTCTCTCTCTCTCTCTCTCTCTCTCTCTCTCTCTCTCTCTCTCTCTCTCTCTCTCTCAATTTCAGCCAGAGTCTTAGATGGGCCACCACCACGCACAAAACTATTTGGCTGTCACTCTCTGAAGAGCTGTGAGCTGCTGTGTCTACTAGTTTTTGTAGAGTACCTGTGTCTCTAGTCTTTGGAGTGTTTCTGCTCTTGCTTTACATAGAATCTGTAGAGAGAAATGTTCCATTATTTATGATGTGGTCACCGGTTTTTTAGATTTGAGATCATTACTACTAGGTGCATTTTGTAGCCTTTTTTCTTTCACTCATCAAATATATAGTATGGTTGAATTATGTGATTAAACTACAATAATACATGTGGCACATGCTTAAAGTTAACTGGTTCCATAAAAAAAAAAACTTCTTATGGACTACATAAGTACTGCCAAATCACAATATTTCTAGGTCCGTGATTAATAAACTGAACTACATTATTTTGCACATTGCATCCCGTCACTTGAAGATTGCTAGTATTGTTTATTATGACATCTATCCAACAGAGGAGTCGATTCTTCACTTGTCAAAGAAATTTGTCAAGTAACATTATTCAAGAGAACAAGTATGGTTCTATTAGATAGAGGGTATCTCATTATGAGTTGACTACAAATACGTGGAGATGTACTATAGAAAACATGTTCCAATCAATCAAATAACCTCTTATCATATTGGTTGGCATTTTCTACTTTGCAATATCTACTTTTGGAAAGCAATGTATGAATAGTCTGTCTAATTGACCTTACAAAGTATAGCACATTTGTGCTAGTTCTATGGATGTATTCCCATTAATGCAACAGCGCTTTTAACATTGATCATTTCCAATACCTAGAAATAGAAAAGTGGCGAACCTTGATAATTTTAAGGACGTAGCATAATAATAATAAAAAGAAATAGAACTTTTCTGTAGAAACTGGGAATTAACGAAATCATCTAGAAAGGTGAAAAGTTTTTCCAATTTTTAAAGACTTCTCTTCGTAAAAGGCAAAGCGATGGGATTGTTTTGAAATGGGGAAGATGTTGGGGTTCGAAATCAAAAAGGCGATGAAAAAGGTCACTTGCTTTGGTAGCCCTTCCATCGGGTATAGAGAATGATTGAGTCATTATGAGTAGAATTGACCCATTTTTTCAGCAGGCAGGAACAAAGCAGAGTTCATATGAAAATTCAAACGGGGGAATGGCTGAAACTTACGCTGCCCGAGGCAAGTGATAGGACCGTCCGTGATACCCCTGTCTCACTCATCAGTGAATTTGGAGTGGGTGGGGCCCCGCTTGGACAGTCATTCCCCACCGTCCATCAACCTAAAATGTTTTGAGTGGTTGCAGGGAGACTGTTAGCCACATGATCAGAGTGCTGCGGTCATCACCCGCTACTATCTTTTCACTGGCATGGTTTTAGGTGTTTTCTTGATATGCCTACAGGTAATTAAGGTTGATGAAGGAGATTCGATTAAAACTTGTACAACGTTTTCCCTTGCTTCTTGCGAGTGTAAACAATGTCAACCCAGGTCCAAAGTTCAAATGAACAGATGGATTTAAAGGTCGAGATCATCCCAATTTAGAAGTACATAATATCTCTTGACCATTGCTCTCCATCATGCCTATTGCCCATCAGTTCCTCCGTCGTTGCCATCTCATGTCCTTGCCGCCTTGTTAGTTCAAACCTGTGATCTTCATCTCCAGAGAATTTTTATATAGAAGTAATTATTGTGATTACTATGACAACGAAAATGATGTGATACCAACGACAATGATGTGAGGCGTGGCGACAAGGAGTGAGGCAACACAATCAAAGGCATGGGAGGGGAGAGAGCACAATGGATACTTGGAACTTTTGTGTAAATTCTCAAAGTAGTGGGATCATTTTGGTAATTAGTGTTGACAAGTTAATTGAAGAGGATCTATCCAAGTGGAAAAATATTTGGTCTTGTCTAGTTCGTATACATGGCTAGTGCCTCGAAAAAGATTATGAGATCAGTGAAAGTTCTTGAATAGCATGATAGATATATCATGAGTCAAAATCTAAGCATGAATACCAATATAATTGTCCCAAAAGCAATGTTAGGCATACTTGGTTGGTTTGAGGAAAACGAGAGGAAGCAATTACCTAGAGAATCATTTCCCTTGTTTGGGATTCAAAAGGAAGCATTTTCCTTTGAGAAAATATTACCAAAAATCCTAAATCATACATTTTGTGACACATTTATCTTAATTTTTTATATTAAAAACTTCAAGCTTATGCTTGTATGACACATATACCTCAAAATTTTTTAATGACATGAAAAACTTCGAATTTGTCTCATTGTAACACATTTACTCTAAACTCTTTTTATTTACTTTGGCTGGCGAGCTAAGACCAACGGACTTTGAAACACTTGCCCAGTGGCTAGCGATCTCCAGTGGTTCTCATCAGCCTTAGCTCGTCAACTAAAGTGGGTTTTTCAATAAAAAAAAGAATTTTTTTTGGTAAATGTTTCATAAAGATATAAGTTCAAGGTTTTAATATTACAAAAAATAATTAAAATAAATATGTCACAATAAAATAAGTTCGAGACTTTTGGTGTCACAAAAAAAGATATTGCGTAAATTATAGGAGAATATATAGTTTAGGATTTTTAGTAGTATTTCCATATTTCCTTTTGTTGCTCTTCTAATTTCTCTCCGATAGCGAAAGGAAGTGGAGCAATATTGTTTCGGTAATGGTTTTTCCTGTTTTACCCTTTACTCTGATTTAAATAATGGGATAGGACAAAGGACCGTTTTGTCAATCATTGACTCCCTTTCCCTCCACATCATCTCTCCTCATACACAAACAAGAAAAAAGAAATTAAAATTTCCTTGTCCTCTCCAATTTCTTTCTTCTTTTTCTCTTCATGATCTCCCCAAAACTTCTAAACAATGCGGCAATTTATTCTTGGCTAATTAAATAAGTGAATTGTTCAATTCACGAGCAACATCACTTTGTAAGTTAATGTCATAACATTTCTTAGTTCATGTAGCATTTTCCTTGTCCAAATAATGTACCTCTTTTCCTTTTATTTTGGATTTCTTTATACTAAAGTCCCAATAATATATATCACCATGAAGATAATCACATATGGAATGCATGAAGAGAGACATCGAAGGAGACACGTTTTTCCCAAGAAGCATAACTCTTAAATATGCAAAACACAATTAAGATAATTTTACTTGCGCCCAACAATCTAAGATAGATCAATATCGGTTGGTGACTCATCGGTTACATGACCCTACTCTTAGAAGTCATCTAGTGAACATTAAATAATGATGCTGGTGTGGTTGTATGAAGTAGGACGTTTCATACTACAATTGTTCAACATCTACTAAAGCTACCTAGTCTTATTTTAATTTTGGTAGCAAGCCCTCAAGGCTCCAAACTAGGTTGAGTGATCTATCATCACTCTACTATATGGCATCTATCATGCCAAATTTAAAGTATTTGTGTTGAAAGTTTGCCTTATGCATATACATCGGTTGACTCGTTCCCTCGATAATTTGTTTTTGAAAAAAAAATTCCCTTTGACAAAAAAAAAAAGCTATGTGCAATTAGATGAATTTGATAACCCATGAAAAGACATAAAAAAAGGGTTTTTCTCTAACAATTTAAATTAACTGTCATAAGTGAGCAGTGGTTTTAAAGCTTTAATATGACTGGAGCAGCCCGTCCAATTCTCGATTCTCTTTTAAACATTTAATATGCTTTCCAAGTTTTATCCAAGTTCGAAAGTTCTCTACCAGGCCGAATTCCAACTTTTACATGAGGCCCCTAGATGGATCTTATAGAACTTACCTTTTAAATTTGGTTCATTTATTTTGTGGAAATTTGCTTAAGGAATACAAGTAAACAGAAAAATTTTGCATAATCAATGAAAAAATTATCCATAAATATGAAATTCATGAAAACGATTTCTTCTTTCAAAACTCAAAAATCATTTTCCAAAATACAATTGGATCGTAATACAAAATCCTAGGATTAGCCTTTGGAACCAAATGGCTAGGCTCAATATCTTGACACCTATGCTTAGGTCCTTGAGGCTAGGCTCAAGACCCTAGAGCTCGTGCCCAGGACCTCAGTAGCAAAGACTGAAGTCTCTTGAGACTGAAACTAGGATCCTAGCACTTGTGCCCGGTCCCTAAGGCCAAGCTTGAGTCTCTAGCGGTCATGCTTGGGACCGATTGCTCATGCTATAGTCTCCCATGGTTGGCTCAAGTACCAATACAAGAATTCAAGACCTTACTAAACTTTCTAAGGATCGTGCTAATGGAGCCCTATCCTTGTTGCTCAAGCAAGGATTTGGTGAGATCGGCATTAGGATCCTAGCACTTTGTACTCAAGTACCTAGGGACCGAGCCCCCATTCCCTAGGCTTCTTAGTCCTTAAAGGCGATGCCCAAGACTCTAGTGCTCATGCTACGGTACTCGGCAATCTAGCCCATTCCTCCAATGTCGATTTTGGGACCTCAATAGCTAAGCCAAGGACTTGTCAGTCAAGTTTAGTCCATAAAATTCGAGCCGAGGTCTCCAAAGGCTGAGCCTGTGACCTCGACAACTAAACTTGCTCCCTAGGGTTGTACTCGAGATTTTAGTTCATAATTTTGCCTCTCACAAACATCAGAAAATAAATACCATATTATTTGCAAAATAAGCCAAATATAGGAAATTGAATCACTTTCATTATCAATAAGCTGTTCCTTTTGAAAATATATTCCATTAAAGTTCAATTTTCATCTACAGCTAGACCCAGCATTTCTTGCATGTTACAGCTCCGGTTTGGCTGTTTAATAATGCTTCGACAGAAACAAACGGATTAGGATCTGCGGCATGACTTATACAGTAATATCTACGCAAATGGGTCTTTTCTAATTAGTCCATCTGTGCACTATAAATTCCTTGTCCCATTCGCCAACTGGACCGGAGATTTCGACCACGCAACCACTCCTACTTGATTCGCGATTTGGCAAATCCTTTCGGAGATCGGAAAATCTTATATCATGCCTATGTCAACTTCATTCTTCAAGGCTCAGCCGCCACCTCTTACTGGGGGATTCAAACTATGTGTCGACAATAATTCTTTTAAAAAAGGGTTCTTGATCGAGACATTTGCTCTTAATCTTTTCCTTTCATTGAATTACAAGAAGAATAAAATTCCTATTGCATTTTCTTCTGTACATATTATTAAGAAAAACAGTTTCCATTAACAATTTGAGCTATTCACGAGAAAATGTCTATTCCACAATTGGAATGGATTTGTTAAAGAGTACGATAGGGTATTTTGTCAATTTCTCAAACAAGAACAGTTTGTTATCTCTAATGCACCATCTCTCTCGTGCTGTATAATGTTAGTGCATTGAAAATTGAAGTATTTTATTTTTAGGTGTGCTTAACAAGTACTGTAGAGATACTCATTAATTGAAGTCTTCATGAATATGCCTAAGCTCACCTTGTATATGCATCGATCGACATGTCATTCTTTCCGTTGAATTTTTTTTCAGCGATGTAGGAGTGGTTGATGGTAGTAATTTCGCAGGTCAACTTTGAATAAATGTTTTCCAGGTGACATGGTCGGCTCTCTTAGCTCTTTGTTTTTCTTGCTTTGACGCATTCATTTCAAAAATAACATAAAATAAAAGCAGAATATGGTTTCTGCAATCGAATTTCAAAGGACGGAAAATTACGTAAATACTCTACTCAAATGCATTTTTCCATAAAAAAAAAGGTTCAGACAATCATAGATAACTACAGATTAATTGAACGACATACCAAATTTCTCAAATTATTATACAACTCGTCCACATCAAACTGACTTTGAAGCTCGAGCTGGACCCACGGGTCACATTCTGAGAGAATTTTCATTCATGCAAAGGATAAACAAAACAAATGAAGGGGGAGAATATTATTAATTGCATGAATGCATGAGATACTTCAACTGCTCTTGGCCGTTTGCTTTTGGCAACACTTTCTAACAACTGATTCCTCCTTCCCTCTCCTGTTTTCACTCAGCATCCAAAGCCTTCTGTCTCTTTCTCTCTCTCTCTCTCTCTAAAATACATGCACACGTGTACGAGTGAACACACCCAAAAAGCCTATACATCATCAGCTTCACACGTTGAAAACTCTAATTCCCAGGTTGGGTAAAGAAAGAGGGGAATTAATCAATGACCATATGTAAAGTTATTGATATTAATCAGAAGTCCGACCATAAATAGACATCTTTCATACCAATCAATGAAGACAGATTCTCCTATCTGCATTCCAATGCAAAAGTAGGCATTAGACCCGAGTACTTTTCCCACTTTCTTAATTCCATGTTCTTTGAAGTTTCTTCACTGCCGGGTCATGTTGGGCAGAAAACGTATATGTACTTAATATATAAAAGAGGGCGAGAATAGTTTATTATATGATTATTATAATTGATTACGAGATCATTTGTTTAATGGGGGAGAAATTTGCACCAGAAAACGCGTGGTTTGTGTTGGGTTTTCAAAGGGCCTGTCTAGAACTCTAGGATTGGAGAATTCGATCATGCGGGAGCGTGCACATGACATGTTGTTTTATTGTGCGAAGCAGCTTGGATATGCGTTGTTTTTCCAATGTACTTTAATTCTACTTGTGATTTGTTTATGATTTATTTATAGATTTTTGCTAATGGGTGCTTGAAGATCTATCATGATTGTGAGGGAAAAGAGTGCTGTCTTCATTTCTAAGTGAGAAAAAGATAAGGTCTACGACAAACCGTTTTCAGATTGATTTAGGGTTGAAATTCCTAATCTGAGCATGTCGCCAAGATATTTGTGCAATGATCTGAATTTGTAAGAACGACAAACTTGATTATTATAAGACACATGTATAGATGCATTTCTTGATGTTTATGTGTTAGGCTTTATCAGGATAATTTAGATTCAGTGAACTTGGAATGCAGTTGAAGATTTTCAGCTGCTCAAATTCAGAATCAAGCATTGCTATGTTAATAGCGTCTCTGTTTTCTGCCCTTGCTTGCTAAAATCTAAACAAACTACTCTTTTTGCAACACGACATTAAATGGAGAATTGAATTTGGAGAGCAATACGCGTGGATGGGCCAATTGCGCCTCTATGGAACAGTTCCACTATAAAAAATGGTAGAGAGGACAACGTTTGAGGCGCTCAATCACTTTCAAGTGTTTCTCAATTCAATTAGACCCAATTCTGAAAACGAAACACTAACAAATCAATATATATATCCTCAAACTGAAGATGGATGGAAATATGGCCTTGCAAAAGGGCTACTACCTGAAAAATGAAAAGAATATTGTCCAAAAAGTCATAGCTTATCGTAGGTCAGTCAGAGATTCATTATCATAACATATATTTTTATTGACAATCTTACATTTGTATGGAACACAACAATCTCATGATATTGATAATCTTGAGGAAACGTGTGATGATTTTTGGACATGTTGGCAAATTGAGCACAAGCGTGGAAGTTGGGGATTTTTTTTTAACTTAAAAATGTTTGGAGTATAATTGAAATTGGACCTAAAATTAATAACTTTTTAGGAAATTAACTGTAAAAACTTCCTCAATCATGAAAGCAAGCTAATCTAAGCTCACTATGAAATTGAGAATGCAATATGTTTTCTTCTGCTAACAATTCGATGCCAACTTAATGCTCATCCCAATACTTTCCTGCATAACACGTTTGGGGAGGGACAATTGTCCAAAAAGTCCTAAATCTTTTGCAAATTTGCTTATTCAATTCTAAACTTTTTATTTTGCCAATTAAGTTATAAACCTTTTGAAACTTTGTTATTTTAGTCATTATAACAACTTTGTGCCACAATGCCTACATGATGTCTAATCAGCACTGTGCATCTAACGTGGCTGGATCGATTGGTCACTGGCATTGAAATGGTCACTGGATATCAAAACGACGTAGTTTTTGTGCTTCAACTTGCCCCAAATTGAAGAAAGAAAACCGAACCCTAGCTAAAGAAGGAAAATCGAGAGGTTGAAGAATGTAAGAAGAAGGAGAACACAAAATCAATAAGCTAAAGAAGAAGAAAAAGAAGGAGAATGCAACAGAAGCAAAATCGAGGAATTGAGAAACTGAAGAAGAACCACAAGAGCAAGAGGAAGAGCAGGAGCAAGAGTAACCAAATCAAGAGCCAATCACCTTGTTGTTAGCTCGGGAGACTTTTGTGCCAACGATTGAGCAATTTTTGGCTTTAGTCCTTCATCTACGGTTCTAGGGTTCTAGGGTTCTTCGGCCTACATTCTTTGGTTATGCGTTCTTCATCTTCAACCTGCATTCTTTAGCCTCTCGATTTTCCTTCTTCAGCTAGGAGTCGGTTTTCCTTCTTCAATTTGGGGCAAGTCAAAGCACAAAAACTATGTCGTTTTGATATCTGACGACCACATTAGTGTTGGCAACCAACCGATCAAGTCATGTCAAATATGTGGTATTGACTAGACATTCATGTAGGCGTTTTCTGACACAAAGTCGCTAAATGACTAAAATGAAAAATTTTCAAAAAGTTTATGACTGAATTGGACAAAAAAAAGGTTTATGATTGATTTGACAAAATTATAAAATGTTTAGGACTTTTTGAACAACTATCCATATTTGAGGATGATGGAGACATGGCATAATTGATGCTTTGGGTGATTATGTGCTTTTCTCAGTCACCACACCACTTTTTATAGTTTGTACTGTCCACCATATAAAGTATATTGGTAATTGAAACTTTGTCCGTTCTCGATCATGCTACAGGTCTAAAATAACCTCTCACAAAATTAAAATTTTTTTTATTTTAAGTGAAATATCAATGTGACAAGTATTTTTTTTTTTTTGGTAAAGAATGTGATAAGTAATTTTTTTTTTGGTAAGAAAATGTGACAAGTAAATTTGGTGAGTATTGAATTTGAAAAAATAAACTTGAAATATTTCACTAACTAAGACTATTTGAATGATATTCTTTTAGCATTTGGAGGGCATCAAGCAATTTGATTTCTCATCACCCCCTTTTGCCTATTTATCAGTTTCCATTCTTCATACATTTTGTCTTCTACCAAATTCTTTTGCTCACATATATTGGATTCGCACATTTAACGACTTTATCGTCTTGACTACCTTCGTGCAAAGGGTCTCTCAATAGAAAATGTATGATGTATCGTTGACTAAAAGTCTTTGCCAAAGCCCCATCTTAGAACTGATTTTTGTTTTTCGGTGCATTTTAAGAGTGAAAGAAGTCAACTTTGAACCGACTCAAACAAAAAATGGGCCGCAACGTTAAAAAAAAATATTATATGGCCATTATGCATTATCTATGCCCATTTGGTTTGTCACATCCTTCAGAAGTGACAGACTTCCCTCAATAAAATTATTGTTGGTACGATTTGGGTATACTGATGCAGGTTTTGAAAGCGTAAGGGCAAAATGAAATACAAAATAAACTTAGGAGAGATATTGCATATCGATTTTGGCTTACTCCCCTCTATGGGATGTCACAAAAAAAAAAAAAAACCATACCCGAAAGAAACTAGGGCTTACCGAACCCAAAGAAATGTAATGACCCTACAGTACTTTTGATTTAAGCTTATATTTGAGGCTTTATAATTTTAGAAATGAGAAATGTATATCTATTTGAAGCTTATAAAGATATTTAAAAAAATTCATTTGATTCCTCAAACCAATGTTCATATAATGAAACGAGCTTTAAAAGTCACTTTGCAAAAAAAAAAAAAAATCTGGAAGCCGCGTAAGTTACGAAAGGGAAAACTCATCCGTTGAAATCAGTCCAAAGGGATCCATCACCATTAACTGTGGCCACATGCCTCCTATATAGACTAGCAAGACCATATTGCCATGCCTTCGTCACCATTCAAAAACAAGCGACTTGGGATAAGTTTTAAAACGGCCTGCTCTCTCATGTAAAACATAATGAATGCACATAGAATTGGAGAATGAAATAAACAATTATCCACATGCCAAAGATAATAATAATAAATGAGACGTTCAAAATTGACCATTTTTTTCTGTAAACTTCTATCATTATCCTGAGGGATGATTAGGCACATCACACGTGCGCATTACACACCATACCTCATGTTTCTTCTAAGTTGTTAAAAAATACAATGGATAGGAACATTTTGCTCAAACCTTAACCTGTAATAACACTGCATTTTTTCAATTGGACATTGCATATATTACAACAAGTATGTTTCCATTTGTTGGATCACATAGATCCTAAAACTTAGAACAAATCCGAAGAAAGTCGCAACGAAAGCGATTAGAAAAATAGCCCAAGATCGAAATCCTTGTATCACCGATTAAGCATGATCACATGAAACTATAGAGATCGCGAACCGTACCTTTCATTCCACAAATTATTTGTCTACCTTTGTGAGAGAGCAACCCAATTTCAAGAGAGAGAGAATCCAAGAACTTGAGAGAACTCTTCCTCCTTCTTCACTATAAGTTTGCGCCAGTAGCAAAGCTAACGAACGTATCTCAAAGGTAAGCGTTTCTTTCCTTTTCTATATTAAAAACTTAGGTTACAATCACTAATGCATATTTAGTATTCTTGTAACTGCCTATTTGGGATACAGAAAGACGCGAGTTGGGTCTGGATTAAGCCCATATTGGGCGGACATTTATTAAACCCATCATCTCCCACTTGCCTACAAAAGACTAAACGCACCATTCTCCTCTCAACAAATTCATATTGACATAAAATCCGGTATGACCAACATATTATGAGAACTCATTGCTATACATTCGTTGGAGTATATAACTGCTCAAAATTGGGCATTGAATAGATATTATATGTAATACCCTAGATCAAATAGTCACATTTACAATTCTCTTGATCTCTTTTAATTTATGCATTGCATTCACAATCATAATTAAACTCATCAATTATAACTGATCGATCGATGAACACAGAGTTTTATAATGTGATACTAAGTTGATCTTCCTCTTTACTCAAATCTCTTAATTACAGTCCAATTTGCTTTTCAAAATATGTCCTATTAGGTCGAATCATACATAACCATTGGCAACACTTTAAAATAGCAAATATCGAATCTCGAGAATGAGTAAGAGTCTTAAGGGAACTTGATGAGGAACATTTTTCCCTCAGGATCTCACACGGCATAAGAAGTTAAGATCATAACTTATGTGAACTCTTTTAGTCGTCTAATACGTAAGCAATATGAAACACGTACTATGGCATTTTCTCATTTCCCATGGAGCGTATGTTTTTATTCGCAATACCATACATATGATATTTTATACATGCACAATATCTAAAATCGAATTCACTTTCTACTCTTTCAAGACTTTCATTAGAATTCTCATCTAGTATAAAAGACAAATTAAAGTGAAACTTGTGGTTCGCTTCATTTTCGATCACAACTAAAAATAAAGACCTTATCCTAACTCTTTTGTTAAGACGAAAATCTTGTTTAAGTTTGGTCTCTCATTTATCACATAAATAACAAGCTCAAATTGTCTTATCTCCATTTAATGAAATATAAATAGACACGATCACCCGTATGAGTGGGTCGATCTCTTATATGTCCGACATACTTTCTATAACACACAAAGTGTTATCATAATATACAAAGTGTTAATATGCAAAAATATCATATTAATCTCATAAAGATAAGTAATGAAGACAAACAAAGTATTGATTTATTGTGAACAACTCAGGAAATATATATTCATCAACCTCTATATAGCTTTAGAGATGACCATTGAAAACATTTCTAGATATTGACTTTGTAAAAAAAATTGCTATCATCCTATGTGTATGCATGTACTACATGTTCACAATCCACTTGACAAAGTTATATGTATATACGTGTTTGGTCTTGGCATTATATGTTGGATCTCTAGTGTATGTTATCATTACATCGCAATTAAGTAACACGTACTTTGTAGTATTCTCAACAACACATAAATGATCAATTAATCTCTTAAACCAAGCACTCTCTTATACAACTACTGACATACCATGTATTTAGTATTCATTATGGACAAGACTAGGGGTGAGCAACGGTCCAGGGTCGACCCTGGACTGGCCCAGGACCAGCCCAACCCGGTCGGGTTTTTGAGAGAACGGGTCGGTCCTCGATCCTAAAATCTCAAACCCGGTACTGTACGGGTTGGTCCTCGGTCCTAGGGGGTCGGGTTGGTCCAACCCGGACCAACCCGACAATATATATATTTAAAATGAAAAAATTTTTATAAGCCTAATTTATTTGGCATTTCCACTTCCACTTCTCTTAAGCCCAAAATTGCAGAAGCAACTTAGCCCTATATAGATGCAGCCCTTGAGGAGTCCACCGAGAGTCAAAGTCAAATGGGCTGAACCCTTTAGGGGGGGGGGGTGTCTTCTTTTGTTTTGCTTTAGAATTGGATTAGGGTTGCGCTTGTCTTCTTCTCAAGCGAGAAACCGACGGGGAAAAGCGACTTGCTCGGTGGACTTCGCTCGTCTTCTTCTCGCCCTAGGTGCAGGATGCGCCTCCATGGTGGCCACAAGGCGCCTCCATGAGATCCGACAGGTCTTCCGTCAATCCCCTCAGGTTTCTCTCCTCCCGATTCCCCCCCCCCTCTCTCTCTCTCTCCTTCTTCTTTTCTTGACGAAATCCTCCTATTCCATCGCTGATCGATCTCGTCATTGTAGTTTCATCAGGTTTCTCGGTTGTTCTCGACTGCTTTGAACTACGTGAGTTGATGTCCAACAGCATTTCTTCAGGTTTCTCGGTCGTTGCCAGCGTTGCATTTCTTCAATTACCATTTGGATTGGCTCACCCCTTAATCTTGATAGATGTTGAGCCCTTTTCTTTTCTGAGATTCGTTTCTTAATTATAATTATTTCTTGGATGGCCATAAATGATTGGTAACTCGTAGAGATCCATTGGGATGCCATCAACCTATCTTTATATGCATCTTCTTAAATTTTTCGCTGATTGGAGTCCATAATTTGCCCATGCATCCGTAGGTTAAGGAGATATTGTCTCACTACCCGTCTAATTACAAGCAATCGGCTGTTATCCCCCTGCTTGATCTTGCACAACAGCAGCATGGAGGGTGGCTTCCAGTTTCGGCAATGAATGCAGTATGCTATCATTGACTAGCAAAATGTCCATATATATGCTTTTTTTAAAGATATTTCACCTGAAGGAGAGTTAATTTAGTCGCCCTTTTGAGAGGTAAGAGTATATTTGACATTGTGTCATGTGTACGTGTCTGCTAAATGCATCAGAAAGAAAAAGTCCCTACAGTGATGAGTCCATGAGATGCGTCTTTATGTGCGTATGTTTCTTTCTCACATGTATCTTTTATTGTAACACAATTTTGGGATTTTTTTCATGCTTCTCTTTTTCACTACCGTGTTCTTGAGATTCTTTCTTTCATGATCATTGTATGCTAAAGACATTGGAATGGACTTGTGATACAAGTATCAAGAATCATAGAATTCAAATTAAGATGTTTCTTTTCCAGATTCAGTCATAGTTAGACATTTAAATTCATCGAGCATTGGCAACTAGACAAAGCTCAAACAACATTTTCATATGTATGTTCAAATTAATCTGACGGGCATTCAGTTTTCATGTTGCAGGCATTCAATAAGAAGAGCCCCTCCACTTGTATCTCTTGATCTCAAGGCATCAGCCTTCGACCCCAAGCAAAAGGTTCAAAACATCAAGTGTGTGATAGCGGGATGTCGATTGAAGTAGATGAATTTGATGAGATATGTCCAAAGATTGAGTCATCAAGTCATGGACATGAAGATGAATCACAAGAGTTGACCAAGGTATCTACTAATCAACATCATTTTTTCAAGAAGCGAACAATGGACAAGTCTATTGTGTGGAATAAGTTTTCAAGAATCATAAATGAGAAGACGAAAAAAACATGCATGGTGAAATGCATTCATTGTGGGAAGGAGTACTCGTATTCAGTTGATAATGGTACTTCAACAATGTTAAAGTACTTGAAAAAGTGTAACAAGTATCCTGCCAACATAGATAAGAAGCAAAGATTGCTTTCACCACATAATCTAAGTGCGGTTGGCAAGGCTGGAAAAGATAATAATGTTGGTGCTAGTAGTGAAAATGTTTTGTCAACGTGGAGGTTTGATCAAGACAAATGTAAATACATGCTTGCTCGGATGATCATAGTCGATGAACAACCGTTTTCTATGGTTGAATGTGTTGGGTTTCGTGATTTTGTTACCGAGTTGCAACCTCTTTTCACACATATGTCACGATTTACCATGGCTAGAGATTGCCCAAAATTATATATTAGTGAAAGAAGCTGCTTGAAGACTTACTTTGGTAAACTTAGATCAAGGATTGCACTCACGACCGATACATGGACTTCCATTCAAAACTTGAACTATTTATGTCTTACTGCACATTTTATTGATGAAGATTGGAGATAACATAAAATGATCATCAATTTTGTGGTAATACATAGTCACAAAGGTAGGGAGATTGGGAAACTAGTTGAAAAATGCATTTATGAGTGGGGAATAGAAAAACATGTGTCTACAATCACGGTGGATAACGCAAGTTCAAATGATGTTGCCATTGACTATTTGAAAGATAAATTTTCAAGAGATGGCTTATTGATCTTAGCTGGTGAAGTTCTACATATGAGGTGCACTGCTCATATATTGAACTTGATTGTCAAAGATGGCTTAATTGAGGTACGTGACGTATTCGAAATGTTGTTAGATATGTGAGGAGTTCTCCTATTCGGCTTAATACATTTCAATCATGTGTTGAGGCTGAAAGAATCACCTACAAGGGTTCGGTTTGTTTAGATGTTGCCACTAAATGGAACTCTACTTACCTCATGTTGAATACAGCCATAAAGTTCAGAAAAGCTTTTGAAAAGATGTCGGAAGATGATTTATCTTTTGAAATTGAGGTAAACAATGATTCTCCTAAAAATGAAGATTGGGAAAATGCCATTATTCTTTCCAAATTTCTCAAGCAGTTATATGATGCTACCAATCAGATCTCTGGGACTTCATATACTACTTCGAATGATTACTTTGAGGGGATAGCTTTTTTGTATAAATATTTGAAAGATGCAAGTTATGCCTTGGATCCTAAACAAAGTGCTATGGGTATGAAGATGAGACAGAAGTTTGATAAGTATTATGGAGGTTTGGATAAAGTAAACATGATGGTGTTGATTGCTGTGGTATTAGATCCTACTAAAAATTTGCATTATGTGAAGTTTTGCTATGAGCAAATTTATGATGATGAAGTAAAAGTTCATGAAATGCATGGCAAGGTGAAGTATGTATCGGAGCGTTTATATGCATTTTATGAGCAATCTTTTCATGATCATAATACTAGTCGGTCTTTGGGCAATCAAGCTATGACTGCTGGTGGTAGTAGTAGTGCTTACAATGTCGATGGAAATGATGATAACTACGAAGTTAACATCAAAGCTTAGCGAAAAAGCTTTTGCCATCAAAAGAAGAGATGAAGATATGACAATAAAGCAGAGCTTGATCAGTATCTTGAAGAGGAATGTGAAGATGTTCTTGATCTTGACATTTTGATGTGGTGGAAGAGCACTGGGTTAAAGTAGAAAATACTATCTTTGTTAGCTCGGGATGTTTTATCTATTCCTGTGACTATCGTTGCTTTAGAGTCAGCTTTTAGTACATCAGGTCGTGTACTTGATAGCTTTCGAAGTTCTTTGACTCCTAAAGTGGTAGAAGCTTTGATTTGCACCCAAGACTGGTTGAGAGCTACTCCTATCAATGTTGAAGAGTGCATTGAAAATGCTGAAAATTTTGAATTGGGTAAGTTTAAATAATACGTGTTTCTTTTTCCTTGTTAATGTATTTGTTTATCTAATGACTACATTTTCTTTTTATAGATATGGATGGTCTTACTGAAGATATTATCACCACTAAATAAAGTTTACGCGTTGGAATTAAATGAAAAGAATGTGGTAAGATGTTTAATTAATTGTGTTAGTAGTAATTTTATATTTAGTATTAATTAAGTATGGTGTTTCTTTTGTTTTCAGGTGTCCAAAAGTTCGTTAAGTATTAGTTGAGAGAGTACATTTATTATGTTGATGAGTATTCTTCGAGCAAGTACTTTGCGACATAACTTTTACCTCAATGTGTATGGTGTGTTTTTTTGTATAGAACAATATTTGCAGTTATTCAGGTGTAAAGTTTTTGCATTTAGCTGATAGTGGGCATTTTGTAATGCTTGTGCGAAAATTTTGCGGTCTCGGGTTGACCCTGAGACCAGATCGGACTGATAGGGTCGGTCCTGTCCTTGGTCCCAAGCTTGATGGGTCAGTCCACGATCCAAAAAATTGAGGACCGACACTGTACGGGTCGGTCCTCGGGTTGAGCACGGGACCGGCTCAACCTGGACCATGCACACCCCTAGACAAGACTATACACGTATATTTTTTACTACTTCAACATATGGTGCCATTTTCAACAAGAAAAAAAAAATTAGAGGTAGATTGCCTTTTATCTAAATCTCCTCCGCAGCCCTTAAGCTACATACGTTTGCCTTGGTAACTCAGCACCCTTTATATATCTCAATATTCTTCTTAATGATTATCCAAAGTGCTTAACTTGGATTGGATTGGTATCAACTTACTATTCCAATTGCAGAACATATTTCAAGTATTGTCCAACAACGTCGACATAAGGAACGCATAGCATTTGTTCCATCTCTTCAAGAATCTTAGGACACAGTCTTTGCCTCAATCCTTCAACTTTTGTATTAGGAGTTTCTATGGGTCTACAATCATGCATATTTAAATCGTTCTAGAACCTTTAGCTATGTAAATTTCTTGCAAGAAAGATAATAACATTCTTGAACGTTCTTTTGGAATCTTAACTCCAAAAATATATGCAGTATCACCCATATATTTCATATTAAAGTTGGAAGATAACCAACTCTTAATAGTATTAATAAACTTTATATCGTTCTCAGCAAATAATATATTATTAACATATAATAACATGATTACAAATTGATGTTTTGATCTTTTAATATATATTCGATGATCTTTTATGAATCATTGTAAAATCATATGCCGTTATGCATTATGAAAATGTATATCATCATTTTTTATTACTGCTTAAAGCTAGATATCGACTGCAAAAGTGGATATACTTTTTTTTTATTTTTTGGTCTTTTTATATGAAACTATCGAGTTGTTTCACACAAATTCATTTTTCTAATTCTCCATTGGGAAAAGCAAGCTTTACATCCATATAAAGTAATTCAAGATACATACTAACTACTATTGGCAGAATTGGTGAATTGAGATAAACCTCACTATATAAGAAAATGTTCTTTCATAATCAATTCATTCTTGCTAAGTATACATGGCGAACTTTTATACCTCTCTATTGAGCCATCAAGTCTACATTTTATTTTGATAACACATTTGCTCCTAGTGGCTTTGTGCCCTTTTGGAAGATAAACCGCTTGTCAAACATGGTTTGACTTCATTGACTACATTTGCTTTAATATTGCAGATATCCATTTATCTTTATTTGAACAATTTTAGAGCATCATTTACATTCATTGGCTCATCATCTTTTTGTTAAGCAACTATAAAAGTCTCCCTTTTAATGTCAAAACACCAAGGGGAAACACTTTTACTTCATTGTATTGGGGACTGTTCCCTTCAATACAGCATCGCTCCCACTTGAATTAGATGACGGTGGCCTCTTTTATCAATTCATAAAATGCATCACTTCAAAAAATGATATAAAAATTAAATTGTATCATCATGAACTTAACCATTGTGTCAAAAAGTATATGGAATAGCCAATATATTCCTTTTTCATCATACAATTTTTTTGGACTCATCAAATAAATATTTTCAACCTCGATCAATCTCAAAACTTTTATTTATTATCAAATTGATTTTCCATCAAGTTCATAAATATCATGAAAAGCCTTATATTTATAAATAATCAAATAGATATATACGTATCAAATATAATTATCATTAAATGTGATAAAATTAACAACCACATATCTCGCCCTTACATTCATTGAACCACACATGTTATAATGAATTAACTACAAAGGAAATTTAACTTTTATTCTTTTTCTAAATGGTTTTTTAATTGTTTTTTCAATCAAGCAATACTCGCGTGCGGGCATATCAACTTTTTCAATATTGTTCAATTGACCTTTTTTTGACGGTTTTTCTCATACATTATTCGCATATATGACCAAGTTTAGCATGCCTTAAATTCTCATCATTATCACATAAACTAGAAAATGTGAAGAGAGAATAACAAACATTGACTTATCCATAGAACATTAAACCATATGTTAAATGGTCATTTCCATAGTGACTAGTGCCCAAACACAAGTCCACACATTTATCATGGAAATTCAAAATAGATACATGGTCTATATTATGAAGAATTCTATATTATTCGATGCATGGTCTGTTGATCTTGAATTTTCTTCAACCACATAAGTAAAGTTCTCGAGAATATAAGAGGTATTTGCTTTCTTCGACTCACGATAGTCGCGAGTAAAGTGGCCTTTCTTGCTATAATTTTCTTCTTTCACGTTGGTCAATCTTCTACTTTTTCTCTAAAAAGTTTATTTCATTGCCTTCCATTCTTCTGAACAAATCAGGGTGCTTGCGCTTAGATCTCGAAACCCCTTGTGAGCTAGTGTCATCATAGTACAAATATATTTTTTGACTTATTAGTCAGGAGGTGATCCTCTTCTAACTCAAGATGGTGCACTACATTATTGAAGGTTCTAATGTTCTCATCATGGGTTAAGTGCAACTTCATATGCACCCAAATTTGAGGTAATAACAAATCACTACTTGCACTTATTGCTCGTTAGTGAGAACATAGCTAGTACTCTTTAACTCTCAAATCATGTGACAATTTCCTTCATGGTCTTACCATGAGACCTTTTGTATGTGTCAAATTTGATAGTAAGCTGTCTAAGCTTAGTCACCGACATATAACCAAACATTGCTGCCATTATTTCTCATATTTCTTTAGCATTTTCAAAGTGTCTGAATTTTCACATGGCATACTTCTCCATCCTGCTCAGTAATATGATGTGAGCAAGAGAGTTCATCTTTAAATCGTAAAGTCCTCTAGTGTCCAGGAGGTGCTACCTCCTTAAGACCCCCTTCTCGGTGGCTCCTCCGAACCCTTGCCATGCTTTCTTGTCATATGAGAGTATGAACCACACTCCAATATTCCCCCACTTGGTGAATACTTATATTGCTTCTTTAGACCCAATTCAGTCTTATACCATTGATACTTTTTTGTAGTCACTTTCTTGGTCAAAAAATATGTAGTATTCACTTGTGTGTCTACCTTTTTAACACTACACCTTTTTGTTCTACTTTTTCTCGAATGAAGTAGTATTGAATGTCAATGTACTTTTGTTCTTGTATGAAAAACAACGTTCTTAGCCAAGTATTCACTCTTCTTTTTTTTTTGTAAAACTAATATTTTTACACAATTTGCTCATTCAAATTACTTCCTTAGCAGTATAAGTAAGAGCCATATACTTTGCCTCAGTAGAAGATAAATCAATCATGCTCTATTTCTTATTCATCTAGGACACAACTCCGTCAAATAAGGAAATGACATAAGTATTGGTCAATCTCCTGCTATTAATGTCACATTCTCAGTCAGCATCAACAAAACACTTCAGTTTTAACGTTTAATATTCCTTTGAGCTTTTCATACCTTCATAGTATAACTAAAAATCAAATGTACCACGAAAATAATGAGAACTCTCTTTACAGCTATATATCTACTCAATACTCCCACTGAATGGACAATATCTAGACGAGTACACACCATGGCATACATTAATCTCCCTACTCCACTTGCATATGGGATTGCTGTCATCTCTTCAGCTTCCTCTTCAATCTTAGGACACTGGAGCATTGATAACTTGGAACTTGTGCACATAGGGGTTTTCACAGGTTTATAGTCTGTCATTTTGAATTTTTTCAGCACACTTTCAACATAATTCTTTTAACTTAACCACAACTTCCCATTCTCATGTTCACTTCTTATCTATATACCCAATATGAAGTTTGTTAGGCCTAGATCTTTCATTTTAAACTATTTTGCCAACAGTCCTTTTGCTATGCTAATTGTTCTTATACTATTCCCAACTAATAGCATATCATCAATATATAAGGTTAAGATAACAAAACCATCATCTAGCAACTTCATATAGATACAATGATCAACATCACAATGAACAAAACCAAGCTTCAAAGCATATGAGTCGAACTTTTGGTACCACATTTTTGGAGATTGCTTCATGTCATATAAAGACTTGTTCAATTTGCAAACAAAATCATTTTTTCTTTTGACCATAAACCCATATGGTTGATTCATATAATTATTATCCTCCAAGTCACTATATAGGAACGTTATTTTTACGTCAAGCTACTCTACCTCTAAATTATATGCAGTAGCTATAGATAAAACAAGTATAGAAATTAATTTAGCAATATAAGAAAAAAAAATCTCACCATAATCGATTCCCTCTATCTGTAAGTACCCTTTCGCAATCAAACGAGTTTTGTATTCTTATATATCTCCATTTGCTGACATCTTCTTCTTAAACATCCATTTAGAACCAATTGTCTTTTAATCTGTGGATAGTTTTACCAGATTCCATGTTTTGTTTTTATCTACTAAGTTAATCTCATCTTTCATGGTTTTCTCCCACTATTTGGCATATTCCGCGCTTTTTGCTTCTTTAACAGTATTTGGATCATCACCTATAACAATCAGAGCACAATTTTTATTATTAGCAAATAAGGTATACCTCTAAGATGGTCTAATATGCCATGTGGACCTCCTTAAGGCCAGTTCATGTAGTGCTTTAACTTCAAACTTAGTATTAGACTTTACAATATCATCCTCCACATCAGGCTCATCAACTTCAGAATCTGAAATTCTATTTCAACTAGTGCAACACGAGATTTTATCCTGGTTCATCCTTAAACTAGGGTCACATCCAGCAAGGATTTCACAATATCAGCACCTCACAACTCTCGTTGCATCATTTAGTGCAAGAAGCAAAAAAATTATACATAGCAGTAGCTATTCATGAGCCCAAGCCCAAACTACTAATGCAAAATTATGGGCTTAAATCGTAAAAGTCCTATGGTATCCAAGGGGCGCTGCCCCCTTGAGACCCCCATCGGGACGCTCCTCCCCAGAGGACCCACGTTCTTTCCTGTTGTAGGGGAGTATGAATCATACATACATGGCAAATAATACTTTATTTTCAAAAGATTAAGCATACATAATTATAATTCATAATCCAATAGAAACCATATATTAAATTTGTAACCCAAAACTGATGAAAGTTGTGAATTTAACCCACTTGGAAATCTAGCTAAAGATAGGACAATAAAGAGATCATTTTAGTTTGAAAAATTTCCAAATTAAACTATGTTTTAGCACAACATGTAATAAATAACTTTTATGAAGAAATCTAACCCAAATTGTTAAAAGCTTCGACTAGTATGGAAATTTCAAAACAAATTGACATAATCTACCTAAAGGGAAGCAAACAAATGCTTCAGACGACTTCGACCTAAAATATAAAAAAAAAACTTTAAAAACCAATAACGGTTCATCACCATCAACATCCTACAACACATACAATATATCACAAGTTGAAATCTTTCGAATCGAAAATACCCTATACGAGACCGAACAACTACATTCAATTGACATAGCTCAATCAAGCCGACAAGAATTACCAATCCAAATTCCAAATTCGTGAATGAGGAACTAGCCAAAAGCAAATCTTGGAATGACTTCACTCACTCTCAACACCCTATTGAAGACATTGATTAGTATAGGTTTTACTTGTCTTGATCTAGTAAAAAATTAACCAAAAGAAGAAGTACCTTAGTGACCTTAACTTAGTTTGTCAAGTTCCATTAGTGATGAGACAAAGGAAACCCACACGAACTCAATAACTCAGCCACAACCTGAATAGAAGAGGTAATGAGGCTTGAGGGTATTTGTTGTTGAAAGAACCAAGGCAAAGGCTACCTTCCAATGATTAGAGGAAGTAGAGATAACACTACCTTGCATAAAGGACTATTGGCAACAGTAAGTGAAGAATTTGAAGAAGCGAAAGTCGACGTCTCATGAGCTATAGTAGTTGGTAGTTTTCTTGCCATTTGGCACTGGTAGAGTGTGGAAGAGGCGACAGTCGGGAGGAGAATAAGGAAAAGAAGTGTAGCTGGCAATGATTAAGGAAAAAAGTATGCGCTGACTGTAGAGATTTGCTAGAAAAGGATAAGGCAAGCGTGAGTCATCTGCCAAATTTAGTCTCCATTCCCCTTGTCCACTTAGCTTGTCTTTAAGTCGTTAAATTAGTACACCTTCGGAAGTTAACTCATAGCCAAAAAGAGAAAAAGTTAAGGGAAGAATGATTAGCTTGACATAGGTAAGCCCACAGACAAACACATAATTTGACTTAATTTTCATCTTGCACATCCATCTTGAATTCACCCTATCATATTACATCAAAACTTGGTAGCTAAGGCGCATTCATTAGCCATGAACCTTAGGGCATTATGTAGTGTTCATAGCTTTGGCATTAATTTATTAATTGCATATTCATAAAATAGATGTTAAAAACAGCTTTTCTATAAGGTAAATTATAAAATAAAGTATATATGAAATAGCTTAAAGGTTATATTTTACCTAAAAATGAGAATAGGTTTGTAAATTTAAAAAATCATGATATGATTTGAAGCAAGCATTAAAATAATAATATGAAAAATTGATTTGGTAGTATTATCAATTGGAATTAAGCATAACATGACGATATGTGCATTTACTTAAAATTTACCAAAAGGTATGGACTTATAATTTATTTATATATAAATGATATACTAATTGTTGGTATAGATATGCATGGCATAAACAAAATTAAGTACACATCATCTCAGTTTAAAACAAATGATTTGGGATAAGTGGATACAATTTTTGATATTAAAGCGATTAAACATTATAAGGGTTACGCTTTAAGTCCAGACTACTATGTAATTATCAACATTTGTGAATTAAAAAGTCAATGTCTAATATATGCTATGCATTACACTAGACTAGATATTGCATTTATCATGAATAAAGTTGTCCAGATTTACTAGTAATCTCAGTATCGTGCATTAGAAGGTTATAAGTAGAATTCTTGATTACTTAAATAATAATAATGATAATAATGATAATAATAATATTTATGGTATATTTTTTGAAAGATTACTATTAATACCATAAGGATATTTAAATGTTAGGTGGATAATTAGCACAATTGATGACAAGTTGACATATAGATGGTTTTTTAGTAATCTAAGTACTATGCATTGGAAGGCCATAAGTACAATATGGTATTTAGAAAAATAATACACCATGTTCTATTTTAATTTTATGAAAAATAACAAGTATTACTATAAAGATAATTAGATTCTAGTTGGATAGCAACAAAATTGATGACAAGTTGACATTTAAACAGGTTTTCAAGCTTGCAAATGATGCAATCTCTTAAGCATCAAAGAGCAAACATGTATAACCCATTAAATGGTGAAATATGAAGTTACACCATTGGTGGCTGGTAGAAAGGCGAAATGGCTATAGAATTTGCTAGTGGATAAACATTAGTGGCCACAACTA
This sequence comes from Melaleuca quinquenervia, assembly GCA_030064385.1. NCBI lineage: Eukaryota > Viridiplantae > Streptophyta > Magnoliopsida > Myrtales > Myrtaceae > Melaleuca > Melaleuca quinquenervia. The sequence goes on from CM057718.1 coordinate 12,380,508, forward strand.
ATGGCAGCCATTTCTCTACATTGCAATAGTGAGACAACTAAGTCTAGGACACATTGTAAAATATACTATGAGAATTCTAGATATTGTCTTGCAACATGAGTACAATTAATTGATAATGGAATTATTCTAGTAATTTATGTTTGACTAAATAATAATTTGGCTATCCATTCATTGAGGGACTCTTGAGAGGTTTAGCTACTAGTATTGCCAAAGGAATGGATTATAAAGCAATCGATAACAATCTAGCATAGTGGAAAAATACCTTAAAATTTTCTAATGAAATTGTTAAAGTCCAATGGGTAAAAGCAAGCAATTGTATCTTCACAGTGATCGAGTAATACGACACAAAGTTAGCACTCATCTAAGGTTATTAGGATGATTCGAAGAAACATACTTAATGAAGTTCAAAGTTTTAGCAAAGGCAATGCCAAGGTAATAAGTTATGATGTTCACCTCTATAAATTTAAGAAGTGATGTCGCTTCAAACAATAGTCAGATGAACTTTTACAAATTTTAATGAGTTCAGGAGGAAGAATATGACCATAAAAGTAGCATAGGAAATTTTTGACATAATATGTGTAAATTTATATGCTTAATAATTTGATAAACAAATGGAATTATAGTTCAAACTTTTATGTAACACTGATTTCATTAATGAAATTATCTACACTAATGAAGATTTAAATCTTAACAAATTTCTACTTGTATATATGAATTTATGTAAACTATCATAGAACCAATCTAAGTTGGAGATTGTTGAAACAATTTATTATTGTGAAAAGAAATGATTGTCCAAAATGAAAATAGATTATTATTGGATATAAAAAGAAGGGGAGAATGACACTACAAGTGTTATAACTTGTGTCCGGCGTTCACTTAAAACTTTCTGTTGGATCACTTAAGTGCCAAATCAGAGAAAAACAATCACTTAAATATCAATTCCAACCAAAAAATGATATGGCTTGTCAGAAGTGCCAAGTGAGCATTTAAAATAATAAAAAATTAAAAAATATTCCACGTGGTATTTTAAAATAAAAATATATTCCATGTGTCATTTTTTATTTAAAAAATTTCCACATGGCCTTTTAATTTATTTTTATATAATATAATTTTTTAATTTATAAAAATTAAATTATTTTTTTTTCAATAAAAGGTCAAAGGGAAGGGTACCTTGCCACTGCCGCCATTGTTGCGCCCTTGCCTCATCCCTCACTAGGTGAGGGTTTGCGGTGGCCCTCGTCGACAAGTCGACTTGATCGAGGCTGGTGACCCCCACTAACCGTCCCCACCCTCGCCGGCGAGGGTGGAGTGGTGGCAGTGGTGAGGTGCCCTCCGCCCTTCCACTTGCCGGAAGTAAATTATGTAGTGTACTTTAATGACAAGGAATGAAAAATGGAGTGCTACTTTATTGAATACAACTAAAACTAAAACGGTTGGTTTGCTTTGTTTTGGGAAGAGGGGGTGCTTTAAGGCTTGATTCAGTCAGGCAAAATTACAAGCACCTTGTCGACGTTACACTGGGGTTTTTCAGATGAAGAGAGAAGGGACAAGCACTAGCTGTAAGAGATAATCTGTTTTACCACATACTTTTAATTAATACATTTGCATCAGACAAATGGTGGTAAGTGGACCCAAATCAATAGAGCAGGCTTGGCCCACACAACAAGACATTTATCTAGCATAAGAGGAGAATGAGGCCTTAAATCATTAAGAAACAACCGGCTCGAAAATCACACCTTTGATGCTTGAATTAAATTAGATTAGACCTATTTGATTAGAGCTTAAATTCATTTTTTAGGCCTAATTCAATTCATGAATGGGAAAAATTACGGTTAGCCCATGTGCTGGGCTTGGCCGAATTTTGCTTAAAAATGGATCCATTCAAGGATTCAACTGAAGTGCAATTCCAAGTTGATTTTATAAATAATGGAAAACTGAAGCCCCTAGCTAAACCTCAATTTCACCATATAAGAATCATTAAGGCTCTATTCATTTCACAAAAAAAATAGTATTTTTGGAATATACTTTTCAGGAAATCATTTTCCTGAAAAGTAATAATATTTTCGAGTGTTTATTTAAAACTTAAGGAAAATTATAAAGAAATAGATTTTTATAATTTTTTAAAAAATTTTGTTATGCATTGACATGTCACCGACCACAAGTCTCGCCAGACTCTCACGAGCTCCCAGCTTGCTACCAAAGGCCATGAACTTGTCAATCTAAGGCAAACCTCGAGCTTGCCTTTAGAGTTGTCAAAGGCCATTGACTCCCCTACCTCGCGCGAGGTCAAGGTATGCTGCTAGAGGCCACAAAAAAAAGCAAAAAAACAAAGAAAAAACATTTTCCCCATTTTTGAAGATTTTTTTTTACATCGGTGGAAAATATTTTTCATTTACTATTTTGTTTTCCGCTAATTAAACACCGGAAAATATGAAAAATATTTTCCTGAAAGTTATTTTTTGTGAAATGAACGGAACCTAAACTTCAAAATTGGGAGTATACACATTTAGGAGACGGAACCACGATCCAGAAAACACATGAGAGAATAGTGAGAGAGAAACACTCAACAAAGTACTCGGCCAAGACTTAGCCGAGTATTGCCTCGGCTAGAGCTCCCACGACCACGCTCATGACGACCACTCTCTACACGCTACTTTCTTCCTTGTAACAGTGACGAAGCTGCTGCTCTCGTGGCCAAGTCCGTCTGCGAGGTTTACTGTTATCCTAATCCTGACCAATAGCAAATTGATTGCAGATTGAGTAAGTTTATCTTTAATTGAGATAGCATGCCATGTTTTCAAATATCAAAAATCCAAAAAGATTGCATTGCATATATATCACTTATATTGATTTTGTAGAGGGAATGTACGATAGGATTAGAAAGATATTACCCTATTCAAGTTGAATGCATGTTAAGATAATAACAAGGCTACATATCATACATAAATCAAATTGCATGTTAAAATAAACTTCTAAGTTGAGTAAGGATTTAGGTTAGCTCATTTCCTAACTTTAATTATAGAATCTCTTACTTTAAGTGTGTTTTTATATTAGCCAATTCAGGGTTGCGAATTCTAATAGAAAATCCCCAAAAATGACATATGCTATGTCATATAGCTTAATTGCATTATCACTATGCCATATCACATAGTTTAAATCATGTCATTGATGGACGTCATACATATACATCATGTAGTGATACCATGTCATACATGCTATCATGGCTAGTCATTTAATTAAATTTAAATAAATGTTAAATTAATTATTCCACATATCATATAGCTTGCATTTTAATTATTTAATTAAACTTGTATGCCACATTAGAATTAAGTCATATAGTCATAATTTCGGATTAAAATTGCATGTCATGCACTCCGCCTAAAAGAATGATGCTAGAGTAAGCATTGCATGCATTTTAACAAAAACTTTGCAATCATGAACATAATATGCTTCCGCTAAGGTATATGAATGCTCTCCCTATCCTTGCAATTTATACTAGGTGCTTTATCATTGTTTGTGCACCCGCATGAACACTTCACATGTTAAGTAACGAGTTAAACTCAATTCGAACAACATAACAAACAAGTTTTCTAAACTAAAAGGGAAAAATGCAATGAAAAAGCATTAGAGTAGTTTAGTACAATCAAACAGATTTGAACAATTTCTTTTGAGAATCTTTTATATTTCTACTCCCTGAAATAATTTTTAAGTAAAATAATACATTTTGTTACTACACAAAATTTCTATTCTCGAAATAAAAAAAAGTATGAATGTGTTTGGTACGATTAATAATTTTTTGTATTTTTCGTATTCCCTTCTTGCTCACAGACAACCCAATACCACTGGCCGCCGCCCAACCACTACCCATAGCCCATCGGCCGCCTGAGCAGCAGTTAGGCAGCAGCGAGTGACAGTTGGTAGCCGGCGAAGGTCAAGCAACAGTGGTCGGCCGGCGATAGCCAACAACGATTGGACGACAGTGACAATTGAGCTACAGACGGCAGTGTTCGACGCCATTAGTTGGTGGTTGACGGTGTCAAGTAGTCGGAGGATAGCGGTGGCCGATGCCGAGGACACCGATGATCGGTAGAGGTCAGCAAGCAGCAGATGCAGCCCTTTAAGTGTCATATCTTGAGATTTGAAAAGTTTGAACATTTGACCATTTATGCAACTCCTAATTAGTTTTTTGCCCTCAGGAGTCATAACTGTCAAGCTTTAATTTGGTATCGGATTGGGAAACTAACCATGAAGAAAAGGGACAAAAAGCATACACCAGAAAATGCATCTTGGAAGTGAAGCGAAATAAGATATATGCATAATTGTTCGATAGGATCAATTACAGACGAGGGGGATGAAAGCATAAACGAGTAAAGCATCATATGAGAATAGTTTAGAACAATTGATGGTTAGATAAGGGTGAGATTCCAAGGAGAAAACAACATGCCAATCGAATCTATAGACATCAACTTGGCTTTATTGCGTCCCCCTCGCGGTTCCTGTCATGTTCCTTGTTCTTGGGCTGTAGTGAATTGAAGAGTCAATCTGCTCCAAATGAATTGGCCTAAGAGCCCTTTACTTTGGAAGCACTACAGGGGTGCAACTTGCCATGGTCGTGGTTCACGAGACTTGAGACCATGTCAATTTCAAGAACAACAATTTGAATCAATTCATTCCATAAGGTCGACATTAAGTACAATCATTAGGTACACTAATTCAGCAACCAACATCGCAAATAGATCCAAGCAAAATGCAACAAGAGGTATGGGGTCCAGCTTCTTTATTTCCTCTTTTCTATCTTATGAGATGGAGATAGAGGTGAAGAAGAAGACAAAGCTGTGGTATCGCCGAAGAGCAATGCAAAAATCTCTGGAACATATAGGTGATAAATTGTTTTTTACTCAGCCAGACCATAAGGTCACTATTCACTTATTAATAAAACAAAATCCTTCTTCTATCAACACTCTTCTAAAGGGATCTGGTGAAATATTGTTAAAATCATCAGGTACAATGTTTGCTCGAAATCTATGCAATCTTCGAGCTCCACAGCAACATGACATCCATATTCACAAGCAACTTCAAATTATGGATACGTTTATTTCACTGAAGACTTCAAGATAAAGAACAATGATTCGGTTTCTTTTGTTTGATAATTCAAGGAAAGTAGTTCCCTTCTAATAAGAAGGAAAAGTTATTTTCCCCCGATTTAAGTTTTTTTTTTCTTTTTCAGTCCATGAAAACAGTATTCCGTAAATCAATTGATTTTCCATCGTCCAAATATTGCAAAGTCAAGGAACAGTTTTCCTTCAAACAAATGGATTCTTATGTTCAACTTTAGACAACCAAATGAAAAAACAAACCATCAAAGCCGCACTGCTATTCAGACTTCATACTCTGAAGATGACTAATGCCGTGGAATCTATGGATAAATCACATGCAACAGATTTATTTGTCAAGTGGATGCTTGTTACTCATGAACGTATCCAGGAAAGTGTCAAAATATCAGGGAGCCATTAAATAAAGGGTATGGGCGACAGAAAATAACTTCGATATCTTCAACAAACTCATCTCCAGAATAGCAATTCCTTTGCTGAGTCGGGGGGAGAGCACCACAGATATACAATGAGAAAAGAATCAATACAAGCACAACAAGAAGTCCTCGAAGTACGAAACAAGCGGAAAACCCAACTCTGTAGGAAGTTGCCACTTCACTTTTTCAATACACTGCAAGGAAAGCACAATATGAGCAGAAGGCGCAGGTGTGGAGTTATAGATAAGCGCAGAAATATAAGTGAACTTTGCTGCAGTTTAACCAAACCAAGCAAGATAAGGACAGAAGTATCAAAGCTAGTCATAAAAACTTAACCATGATGAGACGACAACCATAATGTTTATGGTATTTACCAAAAAAAAAAAACCATAATGTTTATGGCATAGTTTCAATCAACATGCTGTCAATCTCTTTTATTTTACGTGATTTAAGAGTAGTAACCGATTCTAGACGATTAAGTCCATTAGAAAGAGGAAAAAGAGAGAATCTAAGAGGTACACAAAATACTCGACCTAATATATGTTTTAAACTACTGTTTTTCCACAGTAGCCCATTCATTTTATCCTCAAAAGTACCATAGTCAGAGGCAAACAAGATATTATCTAGGTCCCAAAAATTAAATGGAGTAAAAGTTAACCACTTTTTATTCAGGACTGCAAACAACATAGAGTTAGACAATAAGTCATGCCGTTCCCAATAAAACATCCACAATGAGGTGGTTCCTATGACATGGAATAACTAAGAAATCAGTTGCTGGAGAAAATACTTGTTAGTTTAACTATTCATACTAATTGCAATAGAAATTCCCCTTGCTGTGGCCTGAGATCAAACAAGTTAATAATTTTTAAACTGATGTTGCACGAAGATTTGATGAAAGATGGGTCGTTCCATCAATTCTCTCAGCTCAAATGCTTCTAATCAGAAAATGATTCTTTTTATTAGAATTTTAGTACCAATAGGAATTCGATTTATCTCTCGTTAATAGGGACATTAGATTATTGTTTAGAGATTTCCTATCACAATTATGTTTCTTATTTAGGGTGGAGTAGGATCTCAGAAGTCTTTATATATGATTGTAACTCTTTGTTTCCGATGGATTATGAGTTCTAGCAATCGCTTGTTTCAGAATTGCATGATGCAATTCTTCTCTCGATAGTGATTTTTAATAAAACCCAGGGTGGTGCTGAGGAAGCTTTAGGTGAGATGCCAAAACGAGCTTTGCTCATTTTGAGGCATCATTCATTGAGATTCATATCCAAGCTCTCTATTAGACAGTTATTTGGATTCATCATCTAACATCACCCCCAATGTCAATTTGGAAACATGAAGGGGACAGACTGAGCCTCAAATATTTGACAAGACACAAATAGTCAATAAACAAATCAATCTAGATAAAGTTAAGAGCAAGGTAATTGCACATGGCTATTTAAAAATATTAGTGTTCACTATAGATCTACACCAATGGAAGCCAATGAGGTCACTAGACATTCTAGAAACGGAAACAGTAAAAGATAATATGGCTACACGAGGTAATCAATTAGCCTAGTAGCTTTTTCTATAATGAGTTTAGCCTAATAGAGTGTGCGCGCGCGCACATGCATGATGTGTGTGTGTGTGAGAGAGAGAGAGAGAGGGAGAGAAGGGAAGGTATGAGCCATTTCAAAACAGAATATAATGATTTCATATAAGAAGCTGAGAATCAAACTACAGTCCAAGGCCGTGCATTTCAGTTGGATTTAAAAAGAATTCTACAGCCTCAGCACTGAGTAAAGATAGGAGATAATGATAACTAAAGAACCATGAATAAATCATAATGAATATCCCACAAATGACAAAGAAAAGAAAAAGTAGACAACTTGTAACACAGACTACACAGTATACACAGTCAACACATCCACAGATCAGATGGAAGATTAAAACATTTGACTGGAGATATATAATAAGAAATCGTAAAAAGTAATATGAAGAGAAAGAGCTTACTTGTACAAATAGGCAGCAATACCCAGAATTATACACAAAAGAACTATATCAATACAGAAATTCCGGCTAGACCTCAGCTGGAAGAAAAACAAGAACTCATCAGACAATTCACCATCAATGAGAAAGACCGTAAATAAATGTAGGTACTCTAGCAGAACTTAATATTTGGTATTACTGTACTTCAAATTACCTGATTAACAGTATCCTTAAGCCTGACATTTGTATTTTTTAAGTCTGATGCTGCTTTGTCCACCTAGTAAATTGTGGGAAGGAGTCAATACATGAGTTGGGTAAGTGATGCCAGGAAGAAAATAAATTAAAAGTCCTATTTGTTCACCTTGGAGTCAATCTCATCCATCAAAGGAACCTGCCTGTCCAATTCCTACATGCATGGCACAGAAAGTTAAGTAATCATCTGGAAACACCAGAGAAAAAGACCACAAGAACAGCACAAACCTCATTCATATCATGAGCCATGTTTTTCAATGTATCCAAACCCTCAGCTATCATATCCAGACCTTGATCCTGTAAGTACATCAAGTTAGAACCACAAAGAAATGTTGGCGCAAACATTTTGAGGCATGAAGAGGACTCCTCAAGTACAAAGATCAGCAAACCCTCCAAAAATCAATCTGAGAATGTTACTTGCCTGCTTCAGTTTCCGCATTTCGTACTCTTGCCTAAATTGGCTTGACTCTTCGGTTTGTTGGAAATAGTCACTGTCCATTCTTCCATCTGAACACAAACAAAACATATCAACTTGCATTAAGTAATCAGGTGAACAGCCAACATTCCACCAACCGAAATCATATTCAGAAAGATAAAATATATAAGACCAAACAGCTAGATCTGACCAGCAACCTGAATCAAACTTTATTTCCGCACGGGATGCAGAAGTCATCCAACCTCCAGCCTTTTTAGGTGCAGGTGCAGTTCCATCTGGTATGCTCTGAATTCTATCCGGTAATGCAAGGACTAAATCATTACGAGCAGCAAATTCTTCAGATGAAAGTCCTTTAACCTGTAATTGAGTAGAGTATGAGACTGATTACATGACTAGAAGGCTCTTTTCTCTACCAAACCTTGTAGTGAAGAAGAAAAAGAGCCTGTCCAAGTTCAACAACTTCATTTAAAGATCTATAGAATTAGCTTTATTCAATTGAGAGCAAGTTGCAAGGATGGCAAGGCAGAAATCATCCAATAGGCTCCAAATGATGGGTAAATTAGACAAGAAATACTGTTATCTTACAGCAAGCCCGCCATTCATGCCCAAATACATAGACAACTCAAAGACCAGAATTCCCAACTCGACCAAGCACTTTATGCATACATCCTGTAGACAGGGTTCATGGGGCCACAAACGGATGAAATGGAACTTCCTCGACTAATTTAGTGCCCATGTTCCTGTAAGTATGGATTTCGCTTCAATCAATGAAGATCTGAGGGTCTGACATACACAGAGACAAAGCTGAGCATAACAAGGGTAGAACTGAAACAAGTGAGGATCTCTCCTAAGTTAGCAGAGTTTAGCGAGCCAGGTTGTCTGATATTAAAAGGACCCAAATGCTGGTCGGGCTTCAGATTAATTCCTTATCCAGAGAAGATGATCATGAGCTAGGCTATAAATGTGACAGTATGTCCATCATTCACCCCATAGATATTGAGGTTAACTCCAGAACCATGTTGCCTGGCCAAAAAAATGACCATATAGAAGACAAAAGAACCCAAAAGTTCTTCAAAGTTCCACCTTCAGTTGGAATACATCATAACAAAGTAACGATCATAGAAAAAAAGATGCCAAAATAAACAAAGAAAGACTGATCTAGAAGATTGATGGAGGAGCATTATACTAGTTTTCCTATTTTAGGTATTTCTTCCTTAATTAGCTGATTATTATGTTACTAAGACGGAGTGGTAATGTGATAATCATGTGCTTCAAATGAGATTTGACAGTTGAAATTAGAATTTAATTAGGGGCCCATTTGTTTAAAGATAAGAAAAAGTAAAAGGTACTCTTTTGCTTTCCCACCAAAATATAAAGTACATTTTAAACTTCAATAAATTATGAATAAATTTTATATGAATCTATCTGTCAACATCTGAGAGTTGATAAAGTTTCATGAGTTTTGGATTAAAAAAAATGTGTGCGGTGCAAAATTTAGATTTAAAAAGAAAACAAAAAGTAAAAGTCAAATCGGACGAACCCTAAGTCTAATCAAGGGTTGAGATCCAGATGTCTATAACCATAGTATAGAAAGCTGTTTTGTGACTTAATTAACTTCACAATGAACATAATTGAATTCTCCAAAACCCAACATATCTAGTTTCTCTTCCTGTTTCAATTCTTCTCAAGTTTAGCTCTTGTATTGGCTCCTTTTACTGTCATTTATATCTTCAATGGCATCAAGCGGTATTAGAGCAGAAAAGGTCTCATATGCATTAGTTGAGTGTGCCTGATATGTTTATACTTTAGAGGACCATTGTTGTATGCTCCTTATGTAGGCCAAATTTTGGCTTTCTGTATATTTTTACCCCGAGACCTTGGCACCCTTTCACTTATATATATATCCACATATTGTAAAGGAAAGCTTCTGTGGTGCCAAGATGGCTCCCCTTGTATAATTTTGGTAAAAGTTTGTATAACTACTTACATTACCCAAAAAAAAAAAAAAACACCGTCTGGAAGCACATGAAGAATAAGTTGTGAAAGTAATTCCACTAGCTAAAGCAACATTTGTCAGAAAAGGATTCGAATTAGAGTTCACCCACATTGCCACTATGTCTGGTTTCTGAGAGACTCATGAACGTAGACCTCTTGCAGTCTAATGGGATTGAACTAGTACATTAAGAAATAAAATGGAAGTAATTTAATTGTTCACTATAGAGGTGATTACTATCAGTCCCAAGTAGGCGGGCTAGGATTTTTAACTAAAAGGGAATAATTCAATTCGATCTTTGGTTGATGCACAACCATACAAGTTTGAAAAATCTAAGGTAGCGGTGGATGCATTATAAATGAGATTCCTATTTTTAAGGGTGTTGAGAAGCCAATTTACAACCTTTGAGAACCAAAAAAATCAGTATCAAATTGATCCATACTTCAGCCATATGCTAACAGAGTCACAATAAAAAGAAAATGCAGAATATCTGCCTTGCAAGTTGCATGATGGTCACTTATTTGAAGGGAACCAACAGTGTATTCAGGAAGGTTCTTTACATAAACAAGTTATTAAAGAGCTTCAAGGTAGTGGCTTGAAACAACATTTATTTTAAGACTATGACAATGGTCTCCATTTAGTTTACAATGACATTAGGAAATTGGCAAGGTGTTTGGATTGTTGATTTGGCAAGATGAATTCACTGAACACTGATTTATACACGCCTTTAGCACTGTGACAAGCATTTGGGTTCATTTGAGCATTTGTTTTGTACTCGGACTTCTGAAACAACAACAGATATTATTCCATTCTTGTTGTGGACCAACTTTGAAAAATAGCCCCTCTTATTCCCTATTCAAATCATCTAGCACAGTTTACAACACATATTGTTGAGTTGTTCTTTGGAGAGGTAAGATTAATAAATTCCAATTTCTATGATATCTGATAGAGATGTCAAGCCAATGAGCCATTTTAAAGAACATTGCATAGGAGATTCAAAACTCAATTGAATTACTATAGTTCTTACCATCCCCAATTAGAACGTCAGACACAAAGTGGTTCACTTGCCAAAATACATAACAAAGAAGGATTTTGTTAGACCCCAAGCTGATTTCCTACAATTATGTGAATAGAAGCATAAAGAAGACCCCACTATAAGCTGCAATAAGTGTTGAAAACATCACATGTGCTTCATCTAGGTTTCACTTCCACGAGTGTTGCCACTAGATTAAGCAATAAAAAGGCAACAAGTTTGGAAAACATGTGCCAATTGGGTCAGGAAAAGTTAAGAGCAACATTGGAGGATAGCAATGAAGCATATTCCGCTACGACAAGTCAACATCGTGAGGTGAAGGATTTTTAGGAGGGAGACCTCAAACTTGTCCATTTGAGGTGACAAATGTTCAAGTCGAGAAAGTGTGGGCATTGCAGGGTGTTCAAGTTATCGACTCTAATGCTTATGTTATAAAGCTACCATATGAACTATAGAGCAGCCCAATTCTCAGTGTCTTCGACTTATATGCTTTTGAGGGGTTTGACAAAGAAGTCCCTCCAGTTCAAGATCAGATTAGCTATACATTAAAGGTGCAAAAAAGGTGTCATTCAGGAAGACTTAGATATCAAAGACATGATAGTCACCCAAGGCAACCGCTATCACAAGGTATTTGTAAATAGTGTAAGCAAATCAGCAAGTGGAGACACTTGGATAGGGGAAGATGAACCAAGGAGGTTAAATGTGTGCTGAAGTCTTCACCACCATGCTCGATTCTTTCTAACCTTAGAACAATGATATAGGTCAATAATAATATTCTAAGCATCCTTAAGTGTTTTTCTTCTACATTAGTCATTTCTTATGTTTTTCACTCGTGAGTCAAATCTGCTAGTCATGCCGCTTTTAGTGAGATTGAAAGGTTGAGAATTGAGGCTATCGGAGTCTAATCAAAGGTTGAGATCTAGCTATGAATAATGCTAGTATAACTATGTCTTTAAGTCACTTTGTCATCAATTTTTCTTCTTCTCGATACTCATTATTCATGTATCTAAATTCAAGAAGATCAATTTTCTATTGCAGCTCGAACTCTTCTCAATTTAGCCCTCGATTTTGTTCTGTTGCTGTCTTTTACATCCCCAACAACATAAAAGACACTGCACCACTCCTATGACATCAAGCTAAAATTGCCACTCCTCTCCTCACAAGAGGAGATATGCCACAGAGGATATGCCACCCTCCTAAAACCTAGATGAGAAGTACCAATATAATCAACAACTACTTAGAAGTTATACAGAGAAATCCTTAATCAAAGAGCCTACAGAGGAAACTGATACGATCCTGGGCAAGAAATACAAGTTAAAGATCTAAAATAAGTTCGCGGAGATATGCACCAAAGGTCACATGCATAAACTTCATTCCTAAGTAGATCAACCGTACAGGTCAATAATTCTTTCTCCCTCTTGCAAATCCCAAGACTCACAAGTGTATCTCCATCAATTACCACAATTAACCACAGAACTAGAACAATGTTTATCAGCACTTGACAATTTTAAATATATCTAGTTGTTGTCAGCCCAATTAAGTAGGGAGCTTTCCAGGGGTCACGAGGCCAACAGTTGCCATCAGCAATGAACTATCATCTACATCTAGACTCCAAGCTCATAATGCACTAAGAAATTCTCCAAATTGCAAGTAATGCATCCTATACATACCAGTCACCTGGTACAAAAAGAAAGTCAACAATTATTATAGCAAGCATAAACATGAAAGAGGAATAAAACTCATTCGGCTAAGAACCAAGCTTAAGTTAGTTTATGTATTTTGCAAGATATATGCTCCAAAAAGTAACAGAAAAGAGATGTTTGAAAGAGCAAAAGGTAGATCTTGTCTCCAGATTCGTAGAGACCCATACACTGTACCTTCTTCATAGCCAATCTTTGCAGCTTAGGCACTTCCTCAAGTAACCGGGCCTTGGTTCGCCGTATCTCCGCATTCAGAGCAACTGCAGATGCCCTACTTTTCTCGCTCGAAGCGGCCTCCGCTTTCTAGTACAAACAAATTAATGTAGATATAATAGATAATCATAACAAACGGCGGCAGTCAGTAGATTAACAAGGATAAAATCCCTTTTCTCAAGAAGAAAAAGCAAAATACGGCCACCAGCTAGTGGTGGTAACCAAGCAATTTGAGAGCAAAGAAATCACACGGCGATTGGCTCTTCCATTCCATCCATACGACTAAATTTGATGCACATGCAGTAGACATTTTCCCAATTGGGCATTTGGGCCCCTTTGAAGAAACGCAGTTTCATGAAATTGCCACAGCGGAATTCAACGAAAGTCGAACCATAATGTACAAATTCTTCGATTCACTCCAATTTATCAGGCAAACAAAAAGTCAAAAGCAGGGAAGAGACTCAGATCTGGAGAAGGACCTGCTCGGCAGCCTCGATGTCGGCCTCGACGGCGGCGTAGAGACGAGCGAAGGCGTCCTCGCCGGAGACATTGGCGTCCTTTTGCTTCTCGACATCGTACTTGTCGTACTTCTTGCAGATCGAGTCCACTCGAGTTAAGATGTCGATCACGCTCATCTTCCTCGGTCGGAACACTGGTGGGTCTCCGGTCCGTCCTCCCGAGAGGGGAGTTCTTCAGTGAAGAGCAGAATCGAGATAATGCAGAGAGAGAGAGAGAGAGAGAGAGAGAGAGAGAGAGGTGGGGAGATTTGACGTCGTGAAGACGATGCTGGAGCGAGTGCGGAGAGAAGAAAACACGGTCTGCTGAAACCAGCCTGTACCGTGCCAAGCAGAACGTCTTCTTTTTTTCCTCAAATTATTTTTTGGCCCCCTCAGAAATTGAATTTGAATTTTAAACCCCACTCGGCTAACCACTTCCTAAACTAGTTCAAGTCTCGCGCTTTGCATGATGCTCGTACTGGATTATCCATTTTATATCATTCTTATTTATTCTTTTTTTTTAAATTAGTGAGTTACCTCGAAAAAAGTTGATTTGAAGTACGCTCAAATGTTTTTGACAAGGTCAAGAGATAACTTATAATTTTAGAGAGGGAAATGCATGTGTAGATTAACTAGTAAATTGAAGGTCACCAATAGTTTGATTTCGTTGTTGCTAGGGGATCAGATCGGATGATATTTTGTTAAGAGAGTAACGATGTAACATCCGGACTCTATCTCTTTATTTATCCAAAGACAAAAGTTGATTAACATTATAGCTATAAAAAGACTTAATAATACAAATTTTGGTCCCCAAAAACCTTGAGAGGCTCCATCCATATCTATATTATCATTAAGCGCACCAAGGATTCGTGTAAACACAACATTAAAGCAATATCAAAAGAACAACATAGATTGCACAATCAATTGCGCTAGAGGAAGCCTTGGCACTTGCTTCTAGCATTGTCGCACATATTTTTCTATTTGGCAGTATTGATAGTAGTATTATGTCAATTGTTTTATCTTGTAAAACGAATAATGTAGGCAATATGATTTACAAATATATTGATTAAAGAAAGAATAAGGAGAACTTACTACTTAATAATGAGAAGTTACTACTTCTCCAAGGTCGGTGGTTGTTTCTTCTAGGGTTAATAGAAGTGGCTCTAAGCTTACCGTAGGAATTTATGACTAAATTTGATTGACTAAAATCCTAGTTTTTCTATATAAAAAAATGCTTCCTCAATGTGAAGAATAAGCTACGTATTCACTGTTCAATGGTTGCTTGTGGAGAAATCAAAAAATAAAAATTAGAGTAAATTTTAAAAAATAAAAAAGTTGTCAATGTTAATGCTGCATAGAAAATGGTCAGCACTAACTGGACAATTATGTTAGCGGCTTCTAATAAGAATTTACTGAAAAGGTTACATTGATGATTTGTAAAAAGGTTTGGAACTAAATTAATAAATCATAAAAAATAGAATTAATAGACATAACGGAAAAGTTTAGAATTAAATTGAAAACTTGTCAAAATGTTTACAATTAAATTGGCATAATTGAAATATTTTGAACCGAATTGATTGTTATATAACAAGTTTATAATTTTTAATAATTTTGCCAAAATTTTAGTAAAGCTTTTTGCTTTTTATAAGATGAAAAATAATAGCATCAAACAATAGAGAAAACAGAGTCTTCAAAAATCTAAACTACTTTCAACATATCCCATAATTTGTCATATATTTCTATAGTTTAAAATAACTAATTCTCATTTTTTGTAATATTTTTATTTTTTGGTAAAATAATGCAAATCGTAGAAATTCCTTACGAATGCTTTATTATTTATTGCACAGGCTTATGTACTCTGTTCTGCCAACTAAAATGACCCTTGTATTTAGGGGTGATCGATTTCTCGGGTGGTTCGGTTCCCCATTCAGAACCGAGAACCAGAACCAGACCGACGGGACCAGTCACCCATTTTTAGGATCGATGACCAAACCAACTAAACCTAAGACCAAACTGAACCGGACCGATTGGTCCGATCTAGTTCTTGGGCGGTCCAATGGGACTAGGATTGAGAAATTCACTACCATTAATTTATGGCCAAAGTCCAATGGAACAACTCTCCAACAACATTGGCCATGAGTGAGGATGAAGTTAATGAGTTTCTTGTCCTCTTTAGCTATCCATGGCCCTTTCTTTAACCCCACTTTCTCATGGCAGGGTTGCCTTCCCATTCTCAACACCTAGAGCTACAATTTTGGAGTAGATGAAAAAGGAAAGACAAAAGCACACACGCTCTTGAGCTAAAACCAACCTGAGCCAATGTGACTTGGCCAATCCTGAGGAGGTATCTTGATAGAGAACAAAATGGGAGAAGAGAAGACAAATATGAGATGAGAAACTAGCTAAGATGGAATAAACATATCCCCACTTTCTCATATATATGCAAAATCATCTCCTTGACCAACTAAATTGGGAGGAGTCACTGGGTGGCTAGAGGAAAGATAGAAACTAGAAAGAGGAGTCTTTTGAAGTGAAGTCTGAAAGTGGAAGGAAAGGGAGCTGGATTTATTCTTATTCGGTCTAAGTGGTATGGTTCAGTCCTACTCTCCTAAGAACCAAGAACCGGACCACTAGTTTAAAGAACTGGACAAACCTGGCCAGTTCGGTCCAGTCTGGTCCAGGCAGTCCCAAGTTGGGCAATCCATCATGCACACCCCTACTCGTATATAGTGACCTGATTGCCACTGCTCCTTTACTTCCTCTTTATGTTTCCACCAAATATTAATCATTAAGCTCACGGAACTTGAACTATGACAGAAAAACACGACAACAGAAGATGATAGGAAGTGTTTAAAAGAAGCAACAAAACATTAACTTGTCCAAAACAACGAACCTTATTGATAATTGGACGACTCACTCTCTTCAATTCAGAAGTCAAAGATCTAGCCATTTCCACACTTGCCTAACTCGCAGTACGAGAGCCAAAACCACCACTTGCATGTGTGAACAACTGTTGTATATCAATTGCTCATTCCATTAAGGAAAGATAATACAGGTTCCGTTCGATGGCATCCTCAAGTAGCCACCTGAACATGGCACTTGACTATGGAAAAACAATAAGAAATTTTACAGTTGAAAGCAGGAGACTTCATGCAGATATAGAGATATCAAAAGCTAGAAATAAAGCTTATCCTTATAGAACGATAGTTTCTTTCGTTGGCATATAGGACCATCAAAGCTAGAATATAGAAAGAATGACTCTTAAACCGCTAAAAGGATGCAATGCAACTACCAAGCACCCGTGAGGCAAGACGACTTTCATGAGAACTCCTAACTTTGTCATAAAAGTGAATTTCATATCAAATGAACAAGCACACATCTCATTTTGACTGGTAGTCTCCTTCCTGCCTTATATGGGAGACTACCATTTTAAGTAGTAAAATACTTACTAATTGTTTTCCCTGAACGTTGAAATCTCCCACATAAATCTTTATTGGAGATTTTGTGACCAATCAAAGATAAGAAATCCCAACTTACTCATCTACCCTTACATAACAACTACTTTTCAGCTAGCCTCTTGCCTTCATTAGATCACATACGTTAAGAAAAACATGTCTCTCTAACATGAACGCTTCATATATATCCTATATGGATGTCTATAAATAATTTCCCTTATTCGTTCGACTCCTAATAATCTACTGTCCCTAATAGGTTCCGCTGTATGTATAGATTTGTCCATACTAATAATACATAACCATGCTATTATCATATCAACATCAAACTCATTCAAATATCATTCAACTATTGGTACCTCTCCATTAGACACATTACTTGAACCATCTTCCATAGTACCTATGCCATCACACAAATATAATAATATCAATATAGATATATGTAAAAAAAAAATTAAAAACCAATAACATAAGTAATAGAGTGAAAGCAAACTCCTTATAAAAAAATCAACGCAATCCATCATATCCAAACCACCACACAAATGTAAAAGTCTCAACATCAGTATCTTGAACAACAAAATGACAACCAACAACATAAGAAATATAGTCTAATAAAACTCCATGCAATCCACGATACATTTCCTAACATCTACTAAAGACTTTGGAGAAGTCCATATCTCTTTTCAGCTAGTGATTTGGTAAAAAAAACTCCCTTCACACATCATCAACATTGGCTTTGCAAGCTTTCTTGTAAAGATCATGCTCCAACATAAGCATGACAACTAGGATATCAATCACAACAAATGCGGAGAATGGGTCTTCAGGTGGTGATGTCAATTGTGAGTTGATAGAACTACTCACAGATTGACTAGCCCTAGTTTTGATCATCTCTTGTATGGTTTTGCAGGTGCTAGCATTACCAACTGACTGACTCCTCTTTTTCTTCTTGCTATTTGGAGTTTTTCCATCTTATATTTGTCACTAAATGGAATAGGAGTGCTGTCAGAAATAAAAACTCCCTCATTAATATGATGTTCACTGAAGTCCTCTTGTCCATCATCTGTATCATCACCATTAATGCCAAGTTCGTCTAACATCACCAAATCTTCAACATTTTCTACTGCATGCTCCCTAGCGGCAAGTGAAAGAAGCTTCTTGAAACTAGCATACTGTTTTTTCAATTTGTTCACATTGTTCTTTAATTGAACTTGAGTATATTGGAGTTCTGCTTGTTTATTGAATTATATTCGTATGTTATTTCACCCTGATTTGTTGAAAGTAGAAAAGGTGATATTACCCTTTTTTTTTATCTCTTCTACTAACAAACTGACATACAAGTTGGTTAAAGACTTAGTCCACTTAGCGGTGAATACCTCTTTTTGGGATGCCATGTGAGCATCATATGAGTTCAAAAATCTGGGAATATATACTCACACAATGCTGGTGAGAACTATCCAATATTGGATTACACAAGACTAATCTCTCCTGTGTAATATTCCTCGTGCAAAGTTTACAACAGTTTAAGTATTAACAAAGGATTTGAAATTACAATAAATCAAGCATACTTAAGAATTTCACTCTGTGATTATTTAACAATTTTCAGGGTCGCATAGCTGCACAGTTCACTTTGACACTCTATTCGGCTTGATGGTGAAAGTCAAGACATTGATTGAACCCCTTTTTGATCAGAGGTTAGACTAGAGGAGTTAGGGATAATCGACCCTCGATCTTAGCCGATTCATTAAAAGTGCTTCCAGCACGTCTTATTGAAGTTGTATTAAAAAATAATTGTTATGTTCATAATGGCTACCATTACGTTGATGTATTAATATGTATGATATTATGTTGCATGTTATGTGACTTGCCTATTTAACTACCATTGTTTGTCAGGGATACTTCCGCTTAAGTATAGAGTAAAAGATGAGAAGTTGACAATTAGATCCTGTGATAATATTGTCGCAAGGAAATGTGAATGTTGGGACTTATCAAGTGCCCAATGGATCGAGACGTGATAATTCCGACGTAACGAACCCTTGTACTTAATTAAAATAACTAAGTACGTGCTTTAAGTGGTATATGGAAATGGGTCGTTACAAATTGGATGCTTCAGTCCGATCATGCTTTCTTGGTCAAAGTTGTTGCTCCCACAATCAATATGCACATTTTCCTACAAGAGATAGGATTTGTTACTTGCATTTGAAATTTGAACAAAATTAGTTTAGGAACGACACATCCTTTTTGTGTTGAATCAATTAACTCTATTTCATCCAATTTCATTTATGATGGTTACTTCCCTTTGAATGACCTGCCCCATTTGTCACATCCCATTCAATTCAAGATAGAAGTGGACATCTCTTCATGATCATTTCTATTTGTTGTTACTTGTAAACACGAATGACTATGTTAGTTTATAAGCAAATTGTTTTAACTTTTGGAATGAGTACACCATTTTCTTTTACGAAAGGCGTAGTTTTTTATAAGGGTTGTTCTCTTCATGTGGTCTTATTGCTTGTTAAGAACTTGCCTATCCTTAACCCTTTTTGTTTTTTCAAAGTATGCACAAGTGGGGAGACATGTCATTTATGAAATAAATCGAATTTAACTTGGAACGATTATCACCTTTTGCTTGAGGGAGACAGCGATCATTCCCACTTGTGTATAGCTACACTTGACGTATTGCTCAGGCGTTATTTTGATTCATAATATTGGGTTTGGAGAATCCAGTTTCAAAGTTAGACTCTTTAAAATTATGTGGAGGTACTTGACCAAGAATCTAATTCAAACTCCAATTTTAAAATTGTCTATCCTTGTCTCATGTTCACAAGAAGATGCACGAAATTAGTTTCGGAATAAATTGATTTCATTAGAGCGATCATAGTTTCACCATCCATGAACGTTTTTTTTTAATCTTCCGAGAAACTCTTGAATATGAGAAATAATTATCATCCTAACTTTCAAATCCATTTCTTAAGAAGCACAAATAACCTGGAAAGGAAAATAATGTCAGCTCATATTTATAATAATAAAATGATATTTCAATGAGGTTACCTCTTATAATGAAAGTAAGGTGATGGCACTTGTCCCGTTGCCCCTGCTTACAAGAATTTAGTACTTCACCAAAATCTTATCGTAAGAGGAGACGTCACTAAAAGATCAATTTGCAGCCATCAATCAAACATCTATTCTATTTCAAAAGTTTCATAGACAAAATGTGCCATTGATTTTGAGAACGTGATTTCAAATTTCACTTTTGTAAAATTGGAATGATTTTTATTTAAAAAAGTACATAAATGCCATTTGATTTGCAATTGAAAATTTTGAATAAGAAAGATTTTCTTAAAAAATGTGATTTTAATTCCATATCCCCAAATAGGGATAAGAACGCCATAAGTATCAAAAGTTATGCACGATACTCACTTCAATGCCGTTTCAAAATGCTCACTTCAGTGTCACTTTTTTAAAAAAATCGAAAATTTTTGTACCAACTCGTCGGAAATCCGATAAGGTTCTGAATCAGACAAGCAACAATCAGGTCAAGGCCAAATTCGAGCAAACTAGGAAATGATGAAGGAAGAGACCAGTTATGCTTCAATCAAGACTCACTCACGAGCATTTTGTGACCAGTGGGAACTACTGAGGTGGCAGGAGATGTCGTGGGCGACTCGACAAAGGTGGCTGGCCAGAGTTTTGGGTCTGGGAGGAGCAGTTGGACAATAGAGCGAAATTCTCCCAAACGGCAAAATGTCGACGGCCAAGACCAGTGATGTTGTGTTCGGGAGAGGCTTAGCAATCTTTTCTAACTGGTGACCATGGCTAGAAACTCCAAAATCCCGAGATATGGCCATAAACCTGCACCAAATGCACAAATCGAGCAATAGAGCTTCCCAGCAAACTTCAATAGCCTTCGGGACCAAATCGATCATGTCTAAGGGCTTGGATATATTCTAGAGATTCCAAGAAACACAGTGATGCCCTCGATTTTGTGTGGGTATCCCTAGATTTCTCCAATTTGGTGTTTTTCTCTCATTGCTCGTGAAATAGGGGTTCTCCACGATCCGAGTAACTTCTAGCGAGATTTTGGCGATCAACGACAAGGAGGGGCGGCGTGATGGCTCATGAAGGTACAGAAATGAGTTAGCTTTCGATTGGTGGTGGTGGGCAGTTGTAGGTTGATATGGAACGGCCTCAATTTCTTGAAATTCTAACCAAGCTTCACGGAGAGCCAAAAGTCTATTTTTGAAGAGTATTTTATTATTATTAAAAATGTTGATGTGGCACTTTTTTGGCCGGAATTTTTGCCGTTGGCAATTGCAAATTCATTTTTTTTTCTAGAATTGGCACTGAAGTAAGCATTTTGAATTGAAGTGAGCGCCATACACAACTTTTGACACTTCTGGTGTTCTTACCCCCTCCCAAAATATATTTTTGACTTGCAAGAATTTCTGCTGAAAGTATGATTTTAAACAATCATTTAAAAAACTTGCAAAACCATCTTCTTTACAAGGGCTAAATCAAAGGTTTTTTTTTAATTTATATTCACATTCACCATAAAGAGTGGTTGTCAAAATTTTCAATTTAAAGCCTAGATTACTAAGGGCATTGATTGATTTCTAAAAATTTCCAAAAAATGAAAATTTTAATAAAATTTGAATGAGTAAAGGGAGAAATCCTAGTTACAGTGGGTGATGAATTTCTCATTTCTTTTCAATCACATAGACATGAAATTGTACTTGTGAGGTTCACTAAAGGGCGGGATTCCAAAGGTTTAAGGTTCCCATTTCAATTAGATAAAAAGAGTTTTCCCACTTCACACTTTCGTCGGACAGTTCTCTTTGTCACTAATTGAAATGAGCGAGACCAAAAGGGAATCACCACAAATCATGTGATCCACAGCTTTCTCCTCTTGGCACCTCCTAAGGGTTTCCTAAGCAACCGGAGTTTTAGATTGCAAATTGTGTGTAGTGTTAACATTTTTTAGAAAGCATGCATAGCAGTTTATATTCAAACAACGCTTCAATAACACCCATATATACGTACATTCCTACACCAACTTGCAAAACCAATTGGTTAGCAAACACTCTACCTCTTATGACTCCCAACCTATAAGAACATTTAACACATGATTAGTGGACTTACCTCAGTCTTCATACAAGTGCTGCATAAAAACATGTTAACTAACAATCAATCAATTTTATTAGGCCTAAGTCCACAAGTCCCTAGCGGAGTCGCCAAGCTGTCGCAACCTACTCGGACCTCCTCGAGGCCCTAATGGTAGAGTTTAGAGATACTTGCGCTTAATTCCTCAATTTCAAGTTCAGATTTTCCTAAATACATGTCTCGTGTGACATTTAGGTATATTCATTTTAAAAACTCTTTAACAACCTAAAATGTTTCCAGGAGTCACTAATAGCCTATTAGGGTCAGCTAGAAATTGAGTGAAAGCATGGGAGAAATATTCACTTTCTACACAACTAGAGATTTCTAGGGTACGAGAACTTGATTACATTAACTATCTAGTTAAAGCCCTTTCAGTACCAAAGGTTGATCATTTTGTTAACATGAGGTGTTTTCATGTAGTATTTTATCCAACTAAGATATTAGTCCACTAATTGTACATATGTTATTTGATTTACATCCTAACCATGCTAAAAGAAAAATAATAAACAATGTAATGAAATGCATAAACAAGTATATAGAAAAGATATGCACAAACAACAATACTAATATTGTCTATAAAAGAAAAATCAATCAAAATACCCCCTAATGTAAAGCCCTAAGGGCTTATTCAATTGACTTTAAAACTCTTTCCATTTTTTATTTTTTTATTAATTTCGAAATTTTTTTATTATCTTCTGATTTTTTTTATTTTTAATTTATTTGTTGTTATTTTCTGATTTTTTAATTAAATTTTTGTTATATTATGATTTTTTTTGTTATTTAAAAAAGGGAATTGGATCGAGTTCGAAAATGACTTGGGTCTGGAGCAACCCGAGTCCAGAATTTGGATCGGGTTTGGAATTCAAATCGGGCTTGGAAGTGATCAGATCCAGGGCGAAATGGCTAAGGCTTCGGAAATGACTTGGGCTCAATTTGGACTAGGCTTGAAATTCATACTAGGCTTAAAAATCAAACACATTTTTTGAAATGGCTTGGGCTTAAAAAATTGAGTTTGTGGACTGAAATCCACAAACTCGACCCGTGAACCTAGCCACTTCGTCTCCCCCTAAACCAGGTGAACTCACATTGGCATTTTGTGGAACACTCGATGAGCAAAAGGGAAACGGTAAATTTTGGGTTTGAACAAGTCTAGATCTCTACCTAAGACGCACAAAGGAAATGCGGCACGATACTACAAACACATAACAATCCACAGACGCACAAGAGAACAGCCCCGACAGTATGAAAGGTCGAAGACAATGGATTGGCTTACTTGGACTTAAAACCTTAGCGCTCTGGGGCTATGCACGAGGCTCGGTGGTCGTGGTCGGGCAACTCCGCGATGGACACCACCACGGCGAGCTTGTCGGTGCCCTCATCCTCACCAGAGAAAGAAAACGAAAGCCGAAGAGCTCCAATTCTCTCCCATTTTTTCTCTCTTTTTCCCAATCGAATCATCCTTTCATCCAACTGAATCCTCTCTCCTCCAATTGAATCTCCTATGTTATTCTTTCGAGAGCTCCCCTCCTCTCCTACTTTCATATGGGCTGAAGAAAAAACTCAAAAAAAGGCCGGGCCCAAATCATGGGCTCCCCAAGAAGGATTCAAAATGATGGGCTCCAGGAAAATCCCCGTCAGGGAAAATGGACTGGACTAAAAGAAAATAGGACGACATGCCTCGAGAGTGGCGCGTTTGTGGGCGCACATGTCACGTGAAGTGAAAGCTCGATTAGTCAAGTTCGGTCGTTGGGCTTTTTTTACTAATTTTTTTTACCTAATTTGTTATATTTTAAAAAAAACCTCTACTTTCTAATTAGTACTAATTATTTCGGAAAATAGACCAGAGAATGGTTAATTGGACCGGTAAAAATTAGATGTCAACAATACTATAATAATTCATTCACTCATCTAGAGATCATTCCAATTACTAAGTATATGTAGGTACAAGTTTGTATAGACTTTAGTAGCACTTGTAAAAGCATAGTGTGTACACAACCTTTCCAATGTGTATTGCATCTAATCCCCGATCCTACAGGAAACCCCAGTGTATCCTTTGCCAAGCAAATCAAATCATATATCTAGAAGCATGGCATTTACGTTCAAATAATGTTTAAAGGTATTTTATGTCTCTAAAAGAATCCCTTCATGAAGCCATGTCAATTTATCGGTTATAACATCTAGATGATTTTCCAGCATTCTCTTCAAGTACTCAACGAGCGTATCTTCTCATGTATTTTCAAAACTCTTCAAATCCATGGGTGGATTATTGACCATATGATGACCCCTTCAATGCTAGTTCCAAGAGAGGGCATCATCTTTCCGAAAGCTGAACTTGAAGCCCTCATTCGAAATTTTAAAAGATAAAAGGATGGCCTACTTTATTTCTGCAGAGAATCTTCTTCTATACAAGAAGAAGCATATCTCTCTCTGTCCCAAATAAGCACATATTTGCAGCCACAACTGACAAATTTCTCTCATGACCCATTGCCAAGCTCTCCATCATATATTCCCTTTTGAGAACACATTCTGAGCACAGCCATTGGAAACCATGACGCATCGAGGATAGCAAGGGACGAAGAAGACGTGGCAGACTCCACCAATAATTCAGACGATAATACTGAAGAACCCATCAATCATCAGAATTATGAAGACTAATATGTTTTTGGCCACATGTGAAGACTTGCCTTTCACACTCTTTTAATAATCTTATTCTTTTACAATCTTCATTTCATGAAGATTTGCTTTCACTAGTGTTCACACTACTTTTGCAAGTCTTTGAACACAAAAACTTGTTTTAGTTATTTTTGTCAGATTAATTTCAGTTACTTTAGTAGTCTTTGGCTTTTATGTGTACGAGTATTGTAATAATGGCGTCTTTTTGTGTCAACATTTAATATGGCACGTTTACGTGATCAAATAACTACAAATTTATGAAATGTTTAACGATATTTATAATTCTTAAGGATGATGAATTTCTTTTTTGTCAGGGCATATGTTGCTACATTTATGTTATAATGAAAAGAATATATTGAATCTTTGTGCAATAAAATAAAATTTATTTTTAAATAAAATTATTTACATTACGTCTTTTAACATTGTTACCAAAATCTAAGATTAAGAAAGTTCCAAATATTATTTTTTAATGTTTGGACAAATAAAAATAAAAAGCATAAATTAATTACTCATGAGCTTTTCAAATGTGTTTTCTACTAAACAATATTTATCTCAAAGTTACTTTTCAAAGCAAAATTTACCAAATAGATTTTGTATTTTCTTGAAGTCATTTACACTGAATTGCTTTACATTTCCCCCAAAAAGTTTTTCAAAAGCCCAACCAAACGCACTCTCAAAAGGTCTCATTTGGTTTAGTATTTCAAAGCGACTTTGGGCATGTAAAGGCCTTTTGCCAAATGCAAGCTTGTTTGGTTCAGTCCTTTAGAGGGCTTTGGAAATGCAAATTAAGCTAAAGTAGCTCTTGAGCTACATTTGAAAGTAGCATTCTCAGAATACAAGTTCCCTGATTAATGAAAATAAGTTGGTTTCTAATCTTAGGCTCGTGTATTTATCATAATTCCATTTTTGCCCCTTTGAAAACCTAGCTTTCCTCTACGTTGCCTCTTTCTTCTCTTCTTTGTTGCCTGTTTCTTCTCCTCTCGTCTGTTGCGTTTGCTTCTCTTCTTCCGAGCTACGTTTGCTTCTTCTTCCTTCCGTGGTTCTTCCCTTCTACAATTCCCGTCGTTCGTCCCCGCTCCCACTCCTACTCGCACTCCCCTGCATTTGCTTTCCCTCTTCTCTTCTTGGTAAGGTTTTCTCCAAATGCCATCTTTGCTTCTTTTTTGGTTACTTCCATGATTATCTTCGATTAGTGTTTACTTGGGTTCTAATGATTTCTTCCTTCTTGCTTTGTTCCGTTATTTTTTGTACCCATATTTGCACCATGCGAGAGTACAAGGACTTGAGTGATTTCCATGATAGTTTCTTGGCTTTCTCCATTGTAGATTAGAACTATGATTATGATGTTTTTAGACCACTTGGTTTTCAACACAAGATTCTTATAGTTCTAGGTTGTTCCTGAGAGGGAACGAATGATTGCCATTTAGAATAGGATTGCGAGGGTTAGATATCATATTGATTTAGCGATGCGCAACAACAGTTTTGTTTGAATATTGAGACCCATTCTTTCATTGATCAATTGTTCTATGTGTTGTTGTGGCGAGTGTTGTCTAGTGATCTTGTTATAGGTTCTTGACAGAGCGTAGCTATGCTGGTATCTGATTCATGGTTTGGTTTTATGGATGCTATTTGTTGACATTTTTTAGTGAAATTTTCAAGGTGGAAAATGTTGGATGTTTTTAATAGGTTGTGGTTGTTCTTATACAGGATTCATTTGAAGCTCTTAGTTTGGTTGTTGCTTTTCCATTTTATGTGAGTTGGATTTACTTTATGTGTTGTTGAATTGATCAAGTGAGTTTTGGGTGTCTCCTGCTAGTATTTTAGGTATTTGAAACAATTGCTCCTGACTTACTTGATGTGGAGACCGAGGTGAGTGTTTTGTCTTGTGATTGGGATGATTTAGTTTGTCGAATTGAGTGAACATATTCACAAAGAGATTACACGATTTGCGTGGATGGAAATAGCACTCGTCTAGTCTATAACGTCTGATTTGGTTTTGCATTTTGGGATCTGAAGCATAAGATTTCAATTATGTTCCTTTAGGCACTCATTTTCATGGTTTCTCTATCTTTCTTGGGTAAGCTAAATGATGTGTCTTGTTGGCCATGTCACAATATGAAAAGTCTCAGGTAACCTACGGAGATTATTTTGGGGGGTGTTTCAACTTTGTGAAAGAAACTTGCCTATCGTTGATTGAACTCTAAATTAGGGAAAGAAAGTGAAAGTTGCTGATGATAGATTCATTTATGAGTTGTTTATTATCTTGCGAATGTAGAAGTTTAGGTAGTTTGTGATGGTACAATGGGTTTGGAAACCAATTGGTGTTCTTCTAATCTAGTTGGTAATACAATTAGCAAAACCTGGTTTGAAATTTTTCTAGATAGATTGCTTGTTCCATGACAAGTTCTTTGATATTAAAAATTGTTATCGTCTCTTGCTTTTAGATGCAGATGGGCTTCTCATTTCTTATTAATTAGACGATAGATATGCTGAGTTTCTCATGATCTTTTGTATTGCTTTTAGTACTTATTTTCTGCCATGTTTTATCATAGTTACTTCATTTTAGTGAAGTGCTTGCTTTTCTTTTACTTTTTCTTGTTTATGTTTTCTGTAGATTTGGATCCAAAATATAGATATTCAATTGAACTTGATATTGTAAATGAGGGGGCAAGTGGTTCAAATGACAAAGTATCTCATATTATGTCGTGTTTATATGATGAAATAGTTATGAATTTAATAAAAGGATGTTTATAATTTTTAAGGACAACATATTCATTTCCTTGAATTATGTGCGACTCATGTTTATTATAATGAGATGACTCTCTTCTTTAATAAAAAAGATCTCCTTTAATATGAATTTTTTATTTGTGAAATTGGTAATATGCCTTTTTACATTACTCTAAACATGAAAATAAAAATATTAATGCCATTATTTTTTTTAATTTCAAAGAAATTAAAGTTAAAAAAATTGAAAAATCGGTTACACTAAACACTACTACTTTCCAAATATATGTTTACCAAACAACATTTCCTTAGAATTGCATTTCAAGGCACTTTTTAGTTGCAATTTACCCAACAGCATTTGCATTTCACCAAACCCCTTTAGGCAAAAGGTGTTTGCATTTTCTCAATGGTTTTCCCCAAATGTTGAACTAAACATACCCAAAGTCTTCTGGTGGAAATCAGGTGGGGCCAGAGGTCACAGAGCTCCTCGCGCGCATGAGAAGATTCGAAGTGCGTGACGCTAGGCCACAGAGGAGAGAAAAGAGTAGGGCTCGCAGGCTGGGAAGACAGATGGGCTAGAAGGATGGGGCGACGGGCCGAGAAAGGAAGGGTGGCCCACGAGAGGGACTAGACAACTGACCTAGCGGAAGAAGAAAAAAGAGTTGCGCCGGGTGTGGGCCGAGCCGATTAGGCCTAATCTGTGATCCCTTTTCTGTTCTTTTCTGCTTTTTTTTTGAATTAATTAATTAATTCTTTTAATTTTTTATTTTTTAAAGAAAGTGAAAGAAACTATTAAATTCTAATTAATAACAATTTTATCGAAAATTAAGCCAAAAATATATTATTAGATTAGTAAAAATTAGGCGTCAACAACTGCATGGTAGATTAAATAATTCAATATTCATGTCATGTAATTTGCATGATAATCAAATTGCATGATATATAGAATATTTGTATATTCATTTTGCACATTATTAGAATCAGATCATTTAAATGAATACTTGGCATGTTAGTTTTAATGCATGCCACTATTAAAATAACCTTGTATAATTACATTGCATTTCGTTGCATTTCATTTAGATAAGTAAAAATAAAAAAGAATATTATTTTCAATTACTTGTTAACTTAAAATCATATTAAGATTACTAATGTGATATTCTAGCTGACATTACATATGCTTTCATTGCATCAAGGTAAGAAGTCCTCCATACTCTTGCAATCTATTTAATACTTTAATTATTTAGTATTCATTATTGTTTATACACCTATATGATCATCTCACGTATTGGGGATAGAATTAAAATCAATTCATGCTCTTTGCCAAAATATTTTTTCGAAATACTAAAAGAATGTTAAAGTAATCTAATATAATTAAGTCTCCAAATCCTTAATATTAAATATTCTCCCGATATTTTACGTAATTAGTAGCGACTCCTAGATTAAATCTTTTACATATTAAATAGGGTTAATACCACAAAAAACCCCTAAACTTTGCCAACAGTGACACATTTATCTCAAATTTTTTTGTGACATAAAAAATCTCAAATTTTACCCACCGTGACATATTTACCTCAAAACATTTTTTCTTAAAAAAATACTTGGCTAGAGAGTTTTGCTAACCACTATAGAGGGTGGCGAAGCCCTCGATAGTCGAGGGACAAAGCGATGGGGGTCTCCCCAGCCGGCGAGGGAAGAAGAGAGAACTTCGCGGGGGAAGGAAAAAACAAAACAGATCCGGAGGGAGGAGGACACGAAAAAAAGATATAGGATGGGTAGGAGACGAGAGAATCAAAAGTAAAAGGAGGATGAGGGGGAACAAACAGGAGAAAAAAAAAAGAAGGGGGACGTTCAAGGGAAGAAAGAAGAACAAAAAAAGGGGACGACAGCCGTTGCGTCCACTCCATTTTTCAGTAAGTCGCTGTTTTCCCTTGCCCACCATCTGTTCGCCGAAACGCTTCAGTCAATTGCGTTAGATGCGGTCTTTTTGGCTTGGATTTTTTTGGTTACTCGGCGTGAAGGGTTTGCTCAAGCACCGAAGGGGCAAATGACCTCGGCTGGTGGCTTGTGGCACCACTTGTCTTAGCCCCAATTGGCAATCGCACTTAGGGAAGGCAAGCACGGGCGCTCATCTTCCTTGCCTAGATCTGAGCGAGGCACCTAGACCTCACTGGCTGCTAGCGAGGGCTACAGTAGCCTCCCCAGCCCCCAATACCCTCGCCCGCAACCAGCAAGCTCCAGTAGTCGGCAAAGCTTGCTGGCCAAGTATTTT
The DNA here is from genome assembly GCA_030064385.1 of Melaleuca quinquenervia. Classification (NCBI taxonomy): domain Eukaryota; kingdom Viridiplantae; phylum Streptophyta; class Magnoliopsida; order Myrtales; family Myrtaceae; genus Melaleuca; species Melaleuca quinquenervia. Next base: position 12,410,411 of record CM057718.1, read on the forward strand.
TTTTTAGAAAAAAATGTGTTAGAGATATAGTTTGTGGTTTTTTGTATCACAAAAAAAAAACGTTTAGGTATATGTGCCACAATGAGCAAAGTTTGAGATTTTGCGTATTACAAAAAAAGTTTGAGATAAATGTGTTATAGTGAGCAAAGTTTTAGGTTTTTTGTGGTAATCACCTTATTAAAATATTAGGCCTCAAGTTTTAAATTGCTATAGATTGAGGATAAATTCCAAATAAGGTATCTAAGTACTATCTTTTTCTCAAATAAGGACATAAAGTTGACACTATTTTAAATAAGGACATAAAGTGTCATCGTTGTTTCAAATAAAGATCTGAAGTGAATCATGTTTCAAATAAGGGCATGAAGTGATTAATCAGTCTCAAAAAAAGACCGGACCAATTTATTGATGAGGGCATTTTCATCTTTCAATTTTTAATTTTCTTTTCAAAAAACAAAAAAAAAAAGATAAAATTTAAAAAAAAAATAGGGAAAGGCCGGAACCTTCCACCTGTGGCCGTAGCCCCATCATCGATGGGGTGGTCACCATGGCCGGTGGGTTGCCAGCCCCTCACCTAGTCCCGCTGGCCCTAGATCTGGACGTCAATGGGACTGGTGAAGGATCACCAAGAGGACGTGCATCAAACAGCAGGGAGAAAGAGAAGAAAAAAAGAAACATATAAGCAAAAAAAGAGGGAGCATGAGGAGACGTTCAGAGGGAGTGAGACAGCGAAAAGCATGAGAAAAAAAATAGAGGAGAGAGCTTTGGCAAGAGAGAAAAAAGAGGGGAAGAAAGAAAAGAGGTTAAGGGGGGCGTTGAAAGAAAAAGAGCACGAGGGGAGAAGGTGATCAGATTCCTGGGATTAATCTTAGCGATTTCTCTTCAACACCATGACCTTGTGTCGACGCGCCTCAACTAGTAGTGATGATCGTCGATGTCGTCCTTCCACTAGGTTGCTTGCACTGTGACGTTCTTCAACAACTTGTTGGTCCATTGACCTCAGCCAAGCTGTTATTTCTTTTCACAAGTCGTGGTTCCTTCAGCCTTGTCTGTACCTACTTGAGGTCAGCGATCCCTCGTCTAGGGAGAGGGATGTGACCCTCTCCCTCTCGGTGTTGGCAAGGAGTTGCTAGCCCTCGCCAAGGGGTCGATGACCTAGCCGACCATCGCCAAGAGTTGGTGACCCGCCAGCCACGTTTGCCGCCCCACCAACGATAGGGTGGCAACCACAGGTGGGAGGCCCCTGTATTTTTTTTCTAATTTTTTAAATTTAAATTAACTAAAATTAAGTTAAAATTATTCTTTTTGACGAAAATGCCCTTAATGGACTGGAAAAAATAGGGGTCGCCGAAGAACCGGCAAGGTGAGACCCTTATTTGACACAGTTACAACTACTCTATGTCATTATTTCAAATAATGAGGGCATTTTAGGTCTTTATTTGAAACAACGTCCACTACAGATCATTACTTAAGAAAAATGACGGCACTTTGGGTCCTTATTTGAATTTTCTCTAAAATTGAGAAAGATCGATCTAAACTCATTCTTAAAATCTATTTGCCTAACTGTCATGATAGTCATCCTCCTGATCAGGGTCTTGCCGAAGATCTACATCTTCTGGGCTTGATGACAATCCGAGTGAGATTTGGGGCAGAGAGAATTTCGAGTGAGAGATGCACCGTGCTCTGAGCAGAGGGAAGAGCTCAAGCAGGAGAAAAGTCGTTGACTCAGGGTTAACGCGTACCTGACCTCAAAAAGGAAAAAGGAAAAGGTCAAGGTGACGTCATCCATTAAATCATCAGAAGGAAAAGATCCAGAAAAATCAGGATAGCACTCCTCAAAGTGTGTGTCGTCTTTACAGACTGGCGATTCCTTTCTTAACCCTCTAAGAAAGGAGCTTGTCTTCTTCTTCTTCTTTTTGGATGTGTATGAAAACAACAAAATAAACTTCAACGATTGCTAATTAAAATTGACCAGAGGATTACATTTGCATATCATTAAAAGCTTTATAATTAAATTGACTAAATTGAAAAATTCATGATTGACTTTGATTCCGTATAATGGATTTTGGACTTCTTTAGTAATTTCTACATCTACATGTAGTAGTAAAGCTATTGGATCAAAATTTCAGGTTGAAAGAGTTATTGATTGCTTTATTAGATAGAGAGATGCGTCTTCTCTGTCTAACAAAAGCTAATGATATAGATGTTGCTATCCCAAGTATAATTTTACACATTTTCAAAAATTCGTAATATAAAGGTACCTGCCTAGCAATCTTTATTTTTTTGGTCGAACCTGCCTAGCAATCTAAGTTGTCAAATATTCATCCTTAAATTTTTCACTAAAGCTAATCATTTCCATTGTCTTTTTTTTTTTTGGTCGGATCATCATCATTTCCATTGTCAATAATCTAAAATAAGTCAAATCGTAGTTTGTTTTGCCATCTTACTAATTATTCCCTTTACTATGTTGACATATATGGGGAACTTTTTACTGCACAATGGCATAAATCTAACTTGTCGTTTGCCAATGTCAATTTTAACACTATCTATTAGAGTGGAACATTAAGAAACCAATATGATTTTGTAATAACGCTGATCTATTTAGATATATAATTTAAAAACTTCATTTATTTATTATGCTCATTTTAAGAAGTTGCGATGATGTAAATAAATCTTTCTATTTTATTTATTCATTAAATCATTAGAAATTTATCCAAAATAAATTGTATTTTTCACGTTTGGAAGGCATCAAGTAGTGCCAACTTTATTAGAGTACACTTCGAGTTTCCATTTATGCCTCAGCTACAGATTTCTCAAACTATAATGCAATTTAGCTTCTAAAAGAAAAAAAAAAGTGAAATTCTCCTAGAAAAAGGATAATAAGGCAAAAGGGAAAAAGGTTCTATATAATTTACCATAAGAATTACAGATGATGAAATTATTGACTTGTAAATGCAATAACCAACTTTATCCCCCTCTAATTTTGATTTTCTGAATCTTAAATAACTGTTCTGTCTTCTTTATTTAAAGAATAAGAAAAATTTTATTCAAAAAAATCTGTTAAGATTTCTGTATAATAAAAAGAAAGAAATTTACAAAAAAAAACAAGAAAGAAAATCGTAATGTTACGTAGTTTATTTCTCCACCCAATGAAAAATAAAAAAACGTATGCTTATATAGCACGCAAATGAAAACTAGTAAAATATCACCAGTAACTCATCTTATTATAATCACTACGCGATTCTAATTTCACCTTTTATCATAAAATTATGATCTAGCCAATACTTCTTATTTTCATTTACATATGGATTGCAATATTATTTATACAATATTAGTCGATATTCTCATGACTTGATGCTAAAATTTTTCCTTATCATTTAAAATTTAGTGAAATTTTATTTAATTTTTTAAGCTCCCGTAATTATCATTTAAATGTTAACCTTTTCTTTTTTCCTTTTCATGTTCACCGAAGAAAACAAAAATGGGGAGCGTCCTTCCTTCGCGGGCCAGAAGAGCTGGGCCCGGGCCTCTCTCGAGTCCTTGCCTGATTTTTCTGGATCTTTGCCTTCTGATGATGTAATGGATGACGTCACCTCGACCTTGAGTCGGTGAACTTTTCCCCATATAAACTCCCCCAAACCCTCTTCTTTGCATCATCGGATTCTGAAATCAATTTCCTGTGTTTCTCACGCAAGTTTCTACCTTTCCCAAATCTCTCCCGGTTCATCATCAATCCTAGAAGATGCAGATCTTCGTCAAAACCCTAACTGGCAAGACGATCACTCTCGAGGTCGAGAGCTCCGACACCATCGACAACGTCAAGGCCAAGATCCAGGACAAGGAAGGCATCCCTCCCGATCAGCAGCGCCTCATCTTCGCCGGCAAGCAGCTCGAGGACGGCCGTACCCTCGCCGACTACAACATCCAGAAGGAGTCCACCCTTCACCTGGTGCTCAGGCTTCGCGGTGGCATGCAGATCTTCGTCAAAACCCTAACCGGGAAGACGATCACGCTTGAGGTCGAGAGCTCCGACACCATCGACAACGTCAAGGCCAAGATCCAGGACAAGGAGGGCATCCCCCCGGATCAGCAGCGTTTGATCTTTGCCGGAAAGCAGCTCGAGGACGGTAGGACCCTCGCCGACTATAATATCCAGAAGGAGTCTACGCTTCACCTCGTTCTGAGGCTTCGCGGAGGTATGCAGATCTTCGTCAAGACCCTGACCGGCAAAACTATCACGCTCGAGGTGGAGAGCTCCGACACGATTGACAACGTCAAGGCCAAGATACAGGACAAGGAGGGCATCCCGCCGGATCAGCAGCGTCTGATCTTCGCTGGAAAGCAGCTCGAGGACGGCAGGACCCTCGCCGATTACAATATACAGAAAGAATCCACGCTCCACCTTGTCCTGAGGCTCCGCGGAGGTATGCAGATCTTCGTCAAGACCCTGACCGGCAAGACTATCACGCTCGAGGTAGAGAGCTCCGATACCATAGACAATGTCAAAGCCAAGATACAGGACAAGGAAGGCATCCCTCCGGACCAGCAGAGGCTCATCTTCGCGGGGAAGCAGCTCGAAGACGGTCGTACCCTTGCTGATTATAACATTCAGAAGGAGTCGACCCTCCATCTCGTGCTGCGGTTGAGGGGAGGTATGCAGATCTTCGTGAAGACCCTGACCGGGAAGACAATCACTCTGGAGGTGGAGAGCTCGGACACGATCGACAATGTGAAGGCGAAGATTCAGGACAAGGAGGGGATTCCACCGGATCAGCAGCGACTCATCTTCGCTGGGAAGCAGCTGGAGGATGGTCGCACCCTCGCTGATTACAATATACAGAAGGAGTCTACCCTGCACCTTGTTCTCCGCCTCCGCGGTGGGGATTGCTGAAGAGACGGGCATGTTTTCGATGGATTGCATTGGATTTGTTCTTGTGGGATCTGATGGTGTTTCAAAGCACCGTCCGTTTAGCAGTGCAAAAGTTTAAGATTGTTGGCTTATGTAGTTTATAGTTTCTTTTATATGAATAAAGGTACCTTTATTTCTATATTGCTCAATTCCTTCCTGGTTGTTCTTTTTATATCTCTAGAATTTATTATGTTTAATTCTCTTAAACTTGACATTCATAGATGAGTAACTTTGAATCTCTGAATTTGGGGGGACTCTCTCTGCCTGGCTGAAATGATTAATTTCTTTGCTTGATCACCGGTTGGGTGATTGCAGTGGTTGAGGGCTTCTAATGAATGCAAGAGGAATTCTAAGCCATGATGAGAGATTACTCTCGTGGACACCAAAGTTCTCTGCTATTACTCTGTTAACAATGTGTGTCATGATGGGATTCTGGAGATCTTATGCATCTCTGAAATGCGAAGTGATTCATGTACTCGTGTTTTGAACGACTGAAAAGTTTTCCATCGGTTGGGCTGGATAAATTTTCTGACTGGAGAGGAGGAACCAAAATTGGGGTTGAACAAAAATACGATGAAGATTTCGAATATATCCTGGTTGTGTGGTATTACCTCCTAAGCTTCCTCAAATTAAAACATGGAATCTTGTGGGGCTAAAACTTTCTCCAGTTGCTTGATATATCCATGTCGGATCACTGCTCTGCATTGCAACGTTTTCTAGGAACCTGAATAAGTTCTCCTCAATCTACTCCTGTTGAGGACTCGTTTCCCCTCTCCTTCTTCGAACCTGTTTTTTAATTTTCATGATGAATCTCTAGTCAACGATGGAACTTGATCCACAAACAATGAACAAACGCCTTAAGGTGCTGGGAGCAGGGCAAGTGATTTCCTGAATTGTATTTGCTATACATTAAGTAATGAACAGGTGGCTAATGAAGTGAAGATCTCATTTTGGCTTCTAAAGCTGGTTCTAAGGTAAAGAGAGTGTCTGCTTGTCAATAACATCTTAATGGGCTGATTTTGATGTTTAAAATTCTGATTTATGAATTGTAAATGCTTTGCTGCACACGCAGTGAAGTAAGGAAATACTTGAGAAGCACTAGTGGCAAAGGATGCATCCGTACTTCAACAGTTTGCAGTGTCTTCAGCAAAAAGAGGATTGAGTGGGAAGAAGATCCTCGCCCACGTGTTGAGGGCCAGATTGAGTGGGACGTCCTTGGTGCGGACGGCAGAGGGCTGGTCGGGATCGGGCACGGCGGGGGCCTTTGGATCTTGGAGGCGGCGCGTGACCGTGCCGTTGGGATTAATGACGATTTTGAGGTAGTCGTGGGCATCGGCATATGGGGTGACCGTGCTTGTAGCAGATCTGGAATGGTTGATGAAGGGTTGGACTACTTTCAGCAAATGCAGTATGAATACTCTATTACTCCCAATTTGAAGCACTATGCATGTGTGGTTGATTTACTAGGTCGTGCTGGCCAGTTAGAGGATGCATATGAGTTTATTCAGAAAATGCCTGTAGCTCCAGATGCAGCCATATGGGGTGCTTTGCTTAACGCGTGTAGAATTCATAGGCAGGTTGATCTTGGTGAGCTTGCAGCTCGGCATATTTTTGAAAGAGATACAAACGGTGTGGGATATTATATTCTGTTGTGTAATCTTTATGCTGACGTTGGCAAATGGGATGAAGTTGCGAAAGTCAGAAAATTCATGAGAGAGAAGGGACTGACTATAGATCCTGGGTGCAGTTGGATAGAGGTGAAAGGGAAAGTTCATGCTTTCCTCAGTGGCGATAATTGTCACCCTCAGAAATCAGAAATTAATGCAGTCATAGAGGGGTTCTATGAGAAAATGAAAATTGATGGTTTTGGTAGATTAGACGATAGTTCTGTTGATAAAATTGAAGCTTCAAGAGCAGAAATTTTCTGCGGACATAGTGAGAGGGTAGCTGTTGCATTTGGACTCATCAATACTGCTCCCGGGATGCCTATACGAGTGACGAAGAATCTATATATGTGCCAAAGCTGTCACGATTTAGTGAAGTTTATCTCTAAGGTTGTCCGCAGACAAATTTCTATCCGGGATACAGAAAATTTTCACCATTTTAAGGATGGAGCTTGCTCTTGTGGTGATGAAGGTTACTGGGGAAAGCAAGCAACATAGATGATGCTAGAGCAAGATGTTTGCTTCATTAGATTCTTTTTCCTGGGACATATGGCAAATATACTTGTAGACAGCTGTTCATGTAGCTGTGCTTCCTCGCCATCTCAGAATTAAACTTGTTAGTAATGTGAAATAAGAAGAATTATAGCCAAAAGAAAGCATCTGTATTGAAGCATGCAAAGTTCATTATGACTGGATTTTGTGTGGTCTGACAATTGTGCTGGCTTTTGAAGCTGAAACATGCTGGTATGAAGCACATCTGTATGAACTTGTATCTCTCCATTTATGTAATTGAAGTGTACAATTCCCTACTGGCTGTCTAATACATGTCAAATTTTGGAGGTTATTATGCTTCCCCGTTCTTTTAGTATTTCTTCACTGTGTTATGCATAAAATGAAGTACAAAAGATAGATTGCAGATCTTGGCGCATTTAGAAATCGAACAACTTTTAAATTTAGAATATTACAAATGTTTAATGCAATTAAAGTGATTTTTCAATTTTAGAGTTGATTACAATAAATTGTATAAAAAAATATCAAATTTCCTTATTTTTATTAATATGAACATCTTTCAATATCTCAAATCATATATTTTAGAAAATGAAACAGAATCAGAAATAGAAATTTTTTGGTCATATCAAACAGCTTTCTCTTTCTGAAACAGAAATTGTATGTCCATATTAAACGCGTTTTTTTCGTCAGAAACTCATTCTAAACCAGAAATAGAAAAAACTCATTCTCGACAAAAATAGTTCTCTGAACCAGAATGAGTATCATGCGCAGCCTAAGTGGATATGCATTGTCTATGCAGGCAAGGCATTTGATATGCATCAGCGTTTCCTTTATTGCCCCTAGATGCATTGCCTTTTTTTCAAGCTTACAAGTCTTGATTCTGCGGATTCCTCTTGTTGTACTTGAAGAATAATTTTGCTATGCAGCTTTGCAGATGACTGTGCGGATGTGGGTTGATTTGGCTTAGAAAGACTTCCAAGTGAAAATCCTTTATTTGCCTCCTGGGAATTGAGGATATTCTGATGACATTAATGGTTGAATTTGAAATTTTTTTCTTGATTTGACTCCTGCTTGAAGTTCTTTAGCATTCTGGTTTCACATTTGAGCTTGCAGAGAACAGGCATCGATGGAGAAGCGGAGTTTCCCTAATCGTTCGGGACTTGGCAAAATAGGACCTTCTTGCTGGCAGCCACTTGACGTGTGCCTATTTGGGGTGGATTCAGATCTCACCTTTGAAACTTTGAAAAATTAATGACTGGTGCATGATTTTGTTTGTTATCTGTACCTTTGGAAAATTACTAAAAAATGCTGAAAAATAACAACTGGCTGATTGGAGATATTTTAATTTCTTTTTGAAGATATATGATTTGAGTGAGTTTCTGAAGTTCTATCTTCTCATCTTTACGTTAGAATTTCAATTCTTTCGGCAGTTTAAAGGTGCTATATCAAAATGCTGAGCTTTTGCTTCCCATGGCAATCCGTTCGCCAAGCTTGAGGGCCAGTCAAGCTTCTGTCTTGCTAAGCATGACAAAATTGTTGGCACTGTGAAAAAAATTGAGGGCTGAATGTGACAGTGGCCTTATCAGTCTTTAAATGAAGGAAACAACACTTGGCATTGAATCTTGTGGTATGTATATTGGTTGTGGTATTTGTTGGTATGTATTCAGATTGTTGGGCCCTCAGGTACTTCATAAATTTCTCTATGGGTTGACACTCAAAGGAGTAGCCCCAGTGCACAAAACCGTACTCAGAGTTTGTTAGAATCGAATTTCCATTCCGAAAAATTTCAATATAAAGATATGTCGTATATAATGATTTTTTTTTAAAATGATAAGTCATATTATTGTTGTCCGAGCCTTCTGATATTGATAAGTCATATTATCACTTCCTTGCTTTTTGTGGTTGCTCCCCATACTTGTGTCGATATGAGTAAATGGGGAGATTCTTTAATGTCTTCGACAGTTCCACTTTTTCCGGCGATCATGTATTCAATACTGCGATCATTCCAACTGAGAATACATTTTTTTTCTTTCTTCCGGTGATAGAGAAAAGGAGATATTGTTGTATCCAATAGATGGCAATCTTGGAATTGATCCTAGTATTTGTGGAGGAAACATCAGGAGTGTCAAATGCTTGTAGATCAATAATCTGCTTCATAAAATTTAATGGGTATTTTTGGGAGCACTGTCTGTTAATGTGGCTTAAGTGACATGGAAATCGAGCAACTTTAGGTCCTACACGTTCAAGACTATAAAGGAAGAGGATCAAGTTATTTTATAGATAGTGAATAGACTAGTCCTGTAATTTCAACACTTCTGTCAACTTCATTTACAAGGGTTTTGTACTGCCGATCAACGATGTGTTTTCCCTACAAAGCATCTCTACATTCAAAATCTTCGCATAGTTTTATAAGAAGGAATGTTTTGGCACAGCTAAGTCTATACTACTTCCAGTCTTGTCTTCTTTGTCTCTTCTTTCTTCGTGAATATATTTTCTACACTCGACGTTCAAACTCTGGTTCTTTTCTCGAAAGAGAAATCCGCTGAGCAAATGTCTATTTCACGTTGAGCTGGCTCAGCACGTTGCACCCTCATCTCGACATCACCATGCTCCTCATTCTGGCGCGAAGGTGAAATCCGGCCATCGGTCTCCAAACCCTCATTTCCGAAGTTGGATGTCCTTGGCGTCGTCTGCATGCTGTCGAGTTCTGACTTGTAGTGCTGCAGCAGGTGGACAGGAGACATTCCCCGCGATGGAGTTCCAGGCCTACTGGAGAAAGGTGTGACTGACCCACGATTTTGCTTTAGGTTCTTCTTCGCGCTCTGGTGCCAATTGCGTAGAGCATTGGCCACTCGGTCATTGAAGATGGTGGGCTTCATGTTCGAGCCCATCTGATTGGATGTAAAGAAGAAGCAAGTTAGCTCATCCAGTCTCATTGCAGGAAAGCAGTATTTGATTTTGGAAGAGATAAATATTACATATTTCTGGTTGGCGGATTACTTGACGAGCAAGTTCGAATGGGAAGCTTACCTGCGTTACTAGTGCATAAAGAGGGAGAGTCACATAGCTGCATAATATTTGGATCAAGACCCTGCACAAATGACGCCAGCGATTATTAACAATGGTGAGTTTTCTTACAACGTGCACAATAATACTATGTTGACGCGTTCATACCCCATCGATATCCTGATAATTACGTCTTCCAGCTTCTCATGGAAGCATGATCTCAAGCCGAACTCATACTGAAATGGTACAAAGAAAACACAAAGAGTAAGCAGAGGCCTGGGCCTGGAGTTCACCAAGATGAATGAACAAGTTGTTCCGTAGAGAGAAGAAAATTAGCACGGTGACTAACCCAAGTCCAAACAAAGAAAGCAAGCTGAAAGGCATTCTGTGAGAACCAGAGAAAAGTCAAGCACCAAGAGAGTCAGCATGATTTTTTTATGCCACAATGACTATTCATCAGACAAGTCGTTGTGTTTCGGGAAGTTGACCTGGAAGAGAACGAAGTGGATGAGGTAGAGCAAGATACGGGGCTGGTTGAACCAGAAGAGATCATCTCCAGGCTTAACCACCGGTGTTCCCTTAACAACTTGTCCCCTCTCTTGGATACGCAGGCCCATCTTTGTTATTATAACTTGCAGTTTAGTCCCCACCAGTAAAATGATCTGCAAACATGTTAGCCAACCGTTGGATTGTTGAACACCCATTTAGAGGTGGGTGGCTTATTGTCCAATAGATTACTTGTAATTGAGCTTATTATTGAGTTTTTCTATAAAAACTGAAAGGAAAATGGTGAGAATAAGGCTTACAATTAGGGGAAGGAAGGGTAACCACAGATAAGAATATGACCCTGCCAAAGTTGATAAAGAGACATAAGATTGTCAAAACCAAGTTGCAACTAGGAAGTCGATTATACCCTATTGACTGTACAGAACACAATCAAATTCTAAACATTTCATTCAATGCAACCAACCTCCGGATACTTTATATACATTTATATTTATATCTACACACACGTACGTTCAAAGGTGCAAATTGTCCTCAGGTCATTTGCTATACGTGATTGCCTCCCTATAATCCAGAAATTGCATGTGTGGCAGAAGGACTTAATTCTGCCTTTTGGGTTTTGGAATTCATGGTACCAGTTGAGTAATTTATGACTAGATTGGGCTCCTCAAATCATTCTCTGCTTTTCCCCAGTGAGCATAAGATTAATATCTCTAATGGGAGCTAAAGGTGGAAATGAAAAGAGACTTAATTTAGTTACCATGGGTGTTGGAGAGCAGGAAGAAGATGGCAAATAACCAGATTATTGGGCTGCAAAAGGAAGAAATAAGCTGTTATCTGACAAAGCAATGAGATAAGTACTTTTGACTTTGGCAGAGCAAAGTCAACAGACGATAACAGAGCTGCAATTTGAGGACCTTAGGCTTGGAGCTTTAAAGTTACAACCAAAGCCACAAAACTCATTAATGAACCCGCTGAAAAATGTGGAGACTTCATCTTACCTGATCCCGACGACAACTTTGAAGTCCTCTTCAAGTGTTCTCTTGATGTACTTTTGGAAATCGAATTGCGCATGACTTTGAGGGGCAAGATGAGCCTGGGAAATTCAGTAAACAACAAGCGAATAATAATATGATAAAGACACTTCACATTCCACTGATGTAACGTAGTTAGATAAAACTTACAATGATGAATCCGTGGCGTAGTGTTAAGTAATCGACCTTTGGGACCGATCTGACGAACTGTCTGAAGAAACAGACCTGCAAGTCAAGACATGAAGCTATGATCAGATTCAATGCCCCAGCAAAAGCAAAACATCTTAGACGAAATAGTTTCTTTGAAATTCTTACTATCCAAAGCAGGATTGTCGAGTGGCTCCAGAAATTCAAGTGCCTTCGCCCGAACGAAGTGTCTCTTGCAAATCTAAATCTCTCTGGGTCTGTGTACAAATTGGTCAGACACTATTACCATTGTAAGGTAAATATACTGAATTACTGTATATAGTTCAACGGATTCTGATCGTGTCATACTGTAAAGTCAGAATGCACTTATACGAGCAACAAATGAGGCCTTGAGTTCCTCTAACCGTAAATGAGGAACATGAGTTAAATCCATATGAATGCAACTATTACATGATGTGTCGAGATTAGAAAATAGCAATTTGGCTTTATTTGGGAACCTTCGAAAGATGAAGTGACATGAGATTAGGGCCTTCTAATTTCATGTATGGCATGGAGGAGGATTATAGAACTTTGAAACACCATGTCTTGTGCAAGTGTACATACAAGCCCCAGAATCGAAATTACATAGATCAAACATTAATCAACTCCGTTGCATCTCGATAACCTTCAACGTTCATGAATTAGGTTAAAACGATTTGATCATGCAAGAAACCAAAACAACTTGTAGGCTCGAGTTTGACATATTTTGCAGTTACATGACAAAGGTAATTTGATGAGCATAATTAGATTTTCAGGAAATAACACGTCACGGCAACATCTTTGCATAATTCAGAAATTTTGTTAACTTGTCGTTACATTCCTTCAGTGCAGTTTTTGGTCTGAATCTCGTACATACGATCCCATTTATTCCTGCCTTTCACTGTGTTATGTGAAGTTATATAGTGACTTAGGAGTCCTTCGGAAATTTCAACACACTGGTACGAGTATCCATTTCTTTTTCTCGTCAAAACTTTAAGCCAGCGGAGAAGAAAAAAATGCCTTTATATGCGTATATCACGTGCTAAATTACAAAAATATACCTACCATGTGAAAATTGGTAGTCAACAGTCTTCGTTTCCTTCTCCCATGCCTTCCACTTTCTCATCTGCAATAACCCAAAACACAAAATCATAATTGAATTATTTTATCTTCACCAAACTTTTTAATTACTTCGTGTCCATACCTTGGCACTACCCAAGGCCAAGGTAACTATACAGTAGAGCACATGGGAGACGGCCAACACGAATATAAATATGTGAAGCTGGTGAATCCCATCTTTGGACACAAACGGCACCTTACCCTGTAACAACAGCAAGCAAACCACGCACATACACATCATTGGATCTTCAAGAATCATCAAACGTAAGAATTTTCATCTGTGAATGTTCGCCATTCGATTTGTTATTATATTCTTTTAGCTGGCCAAATTCCTTAACCATGTCAAACCCGAAAATAGTTTTAAAAGTTGAAAACATAGAGATGGTTGGAAAATATAAATGCCCCAAAACAGCCAAAACATCGTATTATACCAAACCAAACCTCCATTAATCCTGAGTTATTATCATAAATAAATTGTCTCAACCATGTCAAACCGGAAAGTAGTTTAAAAGAGTTGAAAATATAGGTGTCGGTGGACCCCCTTAGCAGCTGAAATATAATACCAAATTTACTTCCCATCGGTACTAAACAATGATCATGATCGGTTTAGTTTGGAGGTTTTGAAACTCTGAGCTTCATGAACCTTAGAGAAGCCCGAGGAAAGGAATTCATGGCAATCTGCAATATCTTTTGGAAAGGGTAACGAGATGATTGCCTTGGGGCTACATTTGTCATATCCAGCAGCAGCTAAACCTCTGCGAGCATTCTGATGACCAAAAGCCTGTGTGGTAGTGTTGGAGAGGCTCAGGAGGAGCCGTCGTCTTCTTCCATTATCGGTGCCTTCATCTTCTTGATCGTCTGTGTTCAATTTGGACTCCTGTTTATGATTGCATGGATGCCAGGTGGCTCCCAGCGACTCCGATATGCATATGTCTGAGATGGGCCCTTGGCCCACTGTCAGCAGCAGCGATATGAAGCCCAACAACATGAGTTCTGAAAGCGCAAAGCGCAGTTGTGAGTTCATATGAGCAAGTCAATAATGATATATGTACCCGTAAACAGCCCTGCAGATTCGAGCTGATTTTAAACATCTCCAGTCACTACATATACAGCTGCATCTTTAAATAAATATATATAACTAGCTCAGCATGTGCATATTCCAGGCTTTGGTAAAAGAAGCAAATATCATTTATCGGTACAATGACGTTCTATTTTTGATATCATAATTTAACCGGCGATTCATGACTCAAATGTTTTACAAAATAAATTGACCAACAATAATTATGAGAGTGCTCGACAGAAAAGTTCAAACTGCAGTATAAGACATTTAGTCCGCATGTCATGATGGCTCGAATTTTCAATTCTCTGCCTGTTTATGGAGAAAGCAAACATTGGTTAGTGACATAATCCCATCAAGACGTATGACTTCTCGGTCGACATATTGCTGAAAAACGCCTTCTCTGAAAGACCGGCGAATCAGCACTGATAAGTCTTAAGCCAAAAGGTCTTATTGTCATACGGAAGAGGGGTTTGAAAAGAAGAGGAGACCTGACTTTATCTTCTCAAGCGCTTCGTAGAGAGCTTTCTTGTGCCTCTTAGTTAACCACTGCAAGGATGCACAACAACGGAAAGAGAGAAGACGGTAAGAGTAAGCAATAGTCTGTGTCATGAATTGATAAAACCCAATACATTACTATGCGAGAGAGAGAGAGAGAGAGAGAGAGAGGGAATACTTAATACATCGCAAAGCTAGTCTTAACATGTGTACTATTTCGTACCTTGCCAATCAAATGAATGATATACTCGATGATAATGGAGATTAAAACAAGCACGAAACAGACAACCGCTACAGCATGTGTACTATTTCGTACCTTGCCAATCAAATGAATGATATACTCGATGATAATGGAGATTAAAACAAGCACGAAACAGACAACCGCTACAGCCCAAGTCGGAGTTTCCTCCAGCGACCTGCCTCCCGTCCCTCCTGCCATCTCTCTCTCTCTCTCTCTCTCAAGAGTGTGCTTAAATTTAAAGAGTGAGAGGAGAAGAGGAGAGGAGATCTTCTTTAGGTATGGATGGATTCAAGAGACATGAAGACGGATCAAATATATAGGAAGGAAATGGAGGAGGGTATGGGGAATTAAGAGGGAAGACTTTGACTCGTGAAGGGAACGCTGCTACTGAGTGATCAAGACCGGGGGGTGGGGGTGGCCACTCAATCTCCTCATAAAGTTGATTTCTAAGTACGATCCTCTCTCTCTCTCTCTCTCTCTCTCTCTCTCTCTCTCTCTCTCGTTTGATTTTGTTCCGCAAATTCGGAATATCAGAAGGCTGATTTGTTTGACTGCTTATACCTAGGTAAGGTGATAACTGTTTGATTATTTAAATCCCACCGAACCATGTGTCAAATGTCTTACCAATGTCACTTTTGTCGCTTGCTCCTATTGCTCTCAATCCGAGCACGGCAAATTCATCTTGTTGCACGTACGTATGTGCATGCACTAGCACTATTAGCAGCATTAACAATCGTGAAATTTATTTATCTCGTGAACGCATGAACTCTTCCTAAGTATTTCGATGATTGGTCAAGATTTGAGTTTTTAAGTCGTGATTTATTCTTCACGTGATAAAATAACTTTTTGTAGACCAGTTTCAGAATATGTAGCAATATTTTTGTTTATTCTGCCACCACAATAAAAGATAACAGCATTACTGAATATACACTAAAGCTACTGGCCATAAGAAACTCACTATGAATCTAAATGATTACAGAATTAGAATTGCTCGAGTATTTCCCAACGCTAAGTTACATCCAAAGTAAATTCATAAATGCCATCTCGCAAACTCTCATAAAAGACTTTCTTAGAGAAATTGGCTAAAACTAAAGTTACAAATCCCTTATTTTCTTGTGCGACACTAGTTCCTTGCTAGGCCCAACCCCAGTCCCGACATTAGTGCCTAAGTCTTTGGCACGAGCCATATGTCTCCTACCTCCTCGCACCACGAGCAAATCCCATTATGTCTCCAACCTATCTAAATTTTCAGCCTCGACTCAAGCTCCAAATTTGACAAAAACATTGGAGTCACAAATTCAAGAGAGAGTGAGATAACCTCACACGTGGGTGATCCTTTGTGAATATTAGCCATCTATCTGTCATCGGCGAGCATCAGCTACCTCCCTCTTGTTACTTAATCGTAGATAAATGACAATTACCAATTTTCCAATATAGAAAGTCCATTGAGGCTTGAGCCCCACATACAGCAACTCGGCAATGGAGAAAAGGACAGGAAATAAAATCTTTTTGGGAATATTAATTAGTGATATGACATTGGAAAAAAGGTATTAACAAAATTGCAAGGGAAATTGCTCGAAAAGTCCTAAACTTATTGCATTTTTATCAATTTAATTCTAAACCTTTAAATTTTGAATTTTCAATCATAAATCTTTGAAAAATTGCATTCAGTCCTAAATTTTTAAATTTTTTCAATTTAGTCATAAACCTTTTAAAATATTGCTAATTCAATCATAGACCTTCTGAAATATTACCAATCAGGTCTTTCGGTAACTCTGTCTCAAAAAATGCCTACGTGAATGTCCAATTAGTGCCGACTATTATGCGGCAGGACCAGTAGGACATTGGCACTGATATGGTCATTGAAGATTAAAACAATGCTGTTTCATGCTTGGAGACCAAATCGAAACTCATCGCTTCAAATCAAAACAAAGAACTCTAGCGCAAGACAAATCGAATGATTCGCTAAAGTTCCTTGGTTCTTTGGTCAAATCGGCACCCGTAATCTCACATTCGCTTGTCCATTCGACCTTGGAGATCCAAGCTCGAACGACAAGGTGTGCTCCAAAAATTATTTTCGTGCTACGTACTCCACATTCATCATCTTCTTGTTGTGTTGCTGCTGGTCTTCAACAAACTTTTTATACAAGATGGCGTTGCCGTGAGGTTGCTGCGTTTTGAGCTTGCTTCTTGTGTTTCAGCTTGCTCCAAGTAAGAAAGAAGGGTCTTTAAGTCTTCAACAAGCTTGCTACATTTGAGCATGGGTCTTCAAGTCTTCAAGGGTCTTTTCCTTTTCCCTTTCCTTTTTCAATTATTTCCATCTTCGGCGACCATATTAGCATTAGCGTCCTACCGGTCTAGCCACGTAAGATAGTCTGCACTAATCGGACATCCACGTAGGCATTTTATAAGACAGAATTGTCAGAATGATTGAATTGATAAGATTTCAAAAAATTTAGGACTAAATTGTCAAAATTTAAAGGTTTTATGACTGAATTTGCAAGATTTCAAAAGGTTTAAGATTAAATTGGCAAGATTTCGAAAGGTTTAGGACTGAATTGGAAAAATTTAAAGGTTCGTGATTGAATTGGAAAATTTAAAGGTTTAAAACTAAATTGGCAAAAGCGCAATAGGTTTGGGACTTTTTGGACAATTTTCCCCACAATTGCATATTTACGCATTAGCCAGATCAATGAACTCCTTCGTGGATTGCATTTCCAAATAGTGTTTATTGGGAGATTTGTTTTCCCTATTTCTGGTCATGGCTAGAGAATCTTGCGAATAAATGAATTTTTATTTATTTATCCTATATTAGGTGGCTTATCTAACATATTGTCGATATAGATATTGTCGATATTTTTGATTTGATAAGTGATTATTTCTTAAAAGAATGACAAGTATAAAGTGAAGGACGCGAGAAGGATGTTACATGTATAATTTCTGTTTTGGGAAGGTGAATTTTCTCGCAATTTATCTTTCTTGGGAATTGTTCAAACGCTATTGCCAAAAAAAAAATATAATCACAAAGATGATGCAAGTTCGCAATCGTTGCTCCTCATATTCTTGGCTTAAGGCACGAATTTGAATTACGGATTCAACCCTCGACTAAGAAGTTTTTCTCCCGTCCACTTCGATTGAAAGAGATAATTGACCACAAATGTCTTTATCATAAAAATCTCAAGTCAGTATTCACGATGTATTTAGTCTAAACTAATCTTCATCTTCAGAAAAATCTCAAGCTAATATCTCATGTC
Organism: Melaleuca quinquenervia; assembly: GCA_030064385.1. Lineage (NCBI taxonomy): Eukaryota > Viridiplantae > Streptophyta > Magnoliopsida > Myrtales > Myrtaceae > Melaleuca > Melaleuca quinquenervia. The sequence continues at coordinate 12,428,369 of CM057718.1, forward strand.
ACATTCACCTAATTCATCAAAAATTTCAAAATGGCATATATATCTTCGTCAGATCTCAAATTGCTAGCGGAGGGTAGACTCGAGTTAAGAGTACCAAATTGCCAATTTTCACAATACAAAAATTAATTTAGGGGAAATACACCATGAAATACCAATATGGGATTGTTTGTGAGACGGGATAATTAGCTTGAGATAAATCGTTATTGAGTACCGATTTGAGATGTTTAATGATATCAATGCTTGCCGCAGACAATTTATGCTATTAGTTTGCGGTCATGCGGTGCAATTGAATAACTTGAATGATTTCCTAAAATATAAATAAATTATTTACGTATCAAAGCTAACATAGTAATGAGAACCAGAGAGAGAAGTTAGTTCAGGAGATCCCCAACAATCAGCATGAATTAACTCAAAGAAGCAAGAACTACTTTGATTAGCATTAGAAAATGGCAGCCAAATGAATATTTCAACTGATCACAAAAGAATAATAAAAATTATATCGCCGCGCCAGACGCCGCCCATGTGTCCACACGAACTAGTCTCTTGTTCAGAAGAACTCAGAGCCAAGTTGACCGAATCAAAAAGAGAAAAATCACTAAAAAATAACAAAGGAAATGCCAAATGAAATGAAACGAGAGAAAAGAGTTAAATTCCAACGATCGACTTGCAATTTATTCATTACATAATGTTAAGTGCCGGTAAACTCCGTCTAGAAGCGGGGGCCAGTTCTAGATGCATTCCAAAACTCACAGTACAATAATTCATCTAAGTCCTGTCAATTATCTAACTCCACACATCATAATGACGACAACATTAAACTTTAAATCACCAATAATCCGTCCCCGATTGCCCTAATGTCAAACATGTTGAAGAGGGTACGAGGCATCCGCGATGAATCCGGTTCGATGCATTCCCATTTTCTTTCTATTCCGGCGTACGTCTCGTACAGTCAAAGCGGGAGAATAAAGAGAAAAAACAATTTGGAGAGACGAGGAAGAACGGTCATCGGCCGCACGCCACCTGACTTGGGACGTTCTCTGAGTCCACGCGATTGGAAGAGGAAAAAAAAATGACGAAATGGCAGCTGTTCGAAATCAAAACGTGAACGACCGTTCATTGTTGGACTCGGGCGCATTGACTCCAACAGCGTTCGATTGGAAAAAGCATCGCGAATATTCTTGACTCTCGGAAAATACTTCTGGTTTTGAGAATGTCCGTCCATATTACCATATGCACAGAAGGTACTAATCCGAAACTTTTCAGATCTATATTCGAACTCCATCTAAAAGTTTATTTCACGCGCTCTAACAATTTTACTCACCTTATTCGCATCGACGAACAAAGTGCTGCCTTCACATTTACCAAAAAAAAAAAAAGTGCTGCCTTCACTTTATAAATAAAAAAATTATTACAGCGTTTTGCTTGATTTCAAAAATCGCCCTAATTGTCTGCTAGGGACAGCGCAAGAAATTTTGTCGACCATCAAAAATTAAAAATGGTAAAGGGGATATTTCGTCATGGACGTCGATCATCAGAACGCGACGGGAATATAAAAAGAAGTGTAGTTTGAATTTCAACTTTGAAGACAAAAAGAGAGAAGGATGCTACGCTGCTCGAGTTAGTGGAGTTCTTTCAAATCAATCTTATCAGATGGATAATCATGAGGAAGAGAAGATCGTCAATAACTACTTCTGTGGGTAGAGAGAGAGAGAGAGAGAGAGAGAGAGAGAGAGAGAGAGATCAACGTATGAATACTGTCGACAATAAATATTTTCCTTGAGTGGAACTTCACTAGGTTTGTTTAGGAATTATCGATTTTGTCCTTACATCTAATATTCATGGAATTCTTTGGAGCTTTTATCATCGAACTTTTCAAGAGAACGTACAATTTGTGTCTCCGTCTTCGCAAAAAAAAAAATTAATTGGAAATTTTTTTTATAGATGATTGCTTGTGTCGATTTGAAAAATGAGCAATATATATTTCCATTTGTCTAAGTAAATATTAAAACATAAATTTCTATTAATAATGAAAAATTTTTCATTAAATTATCTTTTCGAATTATACAAGCGATCATCTTTTAGGAAGATATTTTTCAAATTATTTATTTTTCACAAAACAAATGGAGTTGCTAGTCACTCGCACTAAAAGTTTCAATGGAGATAACGGTTATTGGCGACAGTAAGCACATTCATCACCAATTTTGCCACTGTTAATTTTGCACAGAAACGACGTTAGTTGTGCTTCACAAATTACCCCTAAAATCTTGCCATTGATGCCTTGGCTCTATAATCCTACGGTGCTTATATATGGTCCGTCATAATGCAAAGTTTGAAATTTTAATGACTATTTGATGTAGTCTTATATTTCGCGTTGCACCTTTTGTTGAACTTGATTTGATATTACCGAAACATGTTATCATTTGGGATTTTCCAAATGAAGGAATTTTGTTTAAGCTCAAACCAAGTGCCTAGAATCTTTAAATTCATCGAGTTTCTAGTACTTTCGGATTAATAACAAAATGATTTAGAACAATATGTGCTCGAAATAGGTTCCTTTTCTTCTAATTGTAACCTTTCCAAAACAAGTTAAATGTTCGGGTTGAAATAGAAAAAAAAAGTTTCAAAACCATTCTAGCCATTGAATTTCGAACTTTCATGTACTTGCCGGCCCACATCTTTTCATTCGAAAGATTATTAAGTTATATACTCATAACAATGAGTTCAGTTCGCTGGTGTTTGGGCTTTTAGGATTACAGTTGGACTTTTTTGGGCCTAGAAACGACCACTCTTGCAAGTGTGATTCGTGCACAAGTTGGAATTGCTCATTGATGAGAGCCTTCAGCAAATTGGAATTGGGCCGGGTCGGATCTTGATAGGCTCAACTTTCGAATAACCAATATCTGGACAAATTTGGATTAGAACCATTTAGGGCCTTCTTTAGACTTGTACTTGACTGAGTTCCCGTGAACTGATATGCCTTAAGTAAACCCATCAAACGGCTGAAGGAAAACTCGTCTTAAATACTGAGGTGAGAGTGCCGAGTGAGCGGGCGAGCACAAAATTGAATGAAGGCAAGAGATAGTCATAATGGTAGGTTGGGTCTAAGTAAGTTGTTGACCCATTTAATACAATCCAAAAGATCCTAAACTTATTGCGTTTTTGCCAATTTCATTATATATCTTTTGATTATGTCAATTGAGTTCTAAATATTTACATGTTTTTACTCATTGAGTGTATTCGGCTAATTTTGACCATAAATAATAGACGTGAAAACTAGTTGTGTCATATAGGACAGTGAGCGCTGGCATGGACATTATATTTAAACTATAAGTATATTGTGATTTTTTTTTCTTTTCTTATCCTTATTTCCTTTTTTCTTTACTGTAGCCAATGAAGGTCGCTAAGGCCTCATCTGCCACAAGTGAGGGCCGCACACCCTCTAGGGGTGATTGATTCCCTTGGCAGTCCGATTTCCCCTTGGAACCGGAAACCAGATGGGACCGGTCCTCGGTTTTTAGGACCGGGAACCGGCCAACCAATCCTAGGACCGGTCCGGTCCAATTCCCGAGGGGGTCCAATGGGATCGGGATCGAGAAACGATAAATTATCTTCCATTCATTTAAAGGAAGGGAGGTTGCGCAAGCAAGTCTCGAAAAAGAACGCGGCAAGCTTGTCCACAAGAAACGGAGATTTATTCCACAAGTAGTTCAACCCATAGTGGCACGGATACAAATTATCCAAATTATCCGGGATCCAAGTCGACCCTTTGACCAGCATACAGACATGGCTTAGCTGCAGCTCGCCACACTCTGATTCACCGTCGCCACCCATTTGCAAAAAAGACGAAGGAAGGGACGATCAGTTGAACTAGTTTCCCAATTACCCTCCGTGCACTTCCCAGAGGCGGGCACAACCCACTCAAGAGTCCCATTTCTTGAACGTGCCCACCAGGTTGGTGAACGGATTGGGGTTGGGGTTGGGGTTGGCGTCAGATAGCCTCACCAAGTGGTACGATCTAGTTCCTGAGAGGGCAGAATTAGGAACCCCACCCCAGTGACGGTTCCATTTTTAGGAATAGTAGACTGGATCACAACTCTGAAGAACCGGACCCATCCGACCAGTCCAGTCTGATCCGGGCGATTCCTAGATTGGAAGTCCATTTTGCTCATCCCTAGCACTCTCGCCCTCACCAGCTGCATTTTCACTTCTTTTCTCACCCATCAATATCCCCCAAAATCACACTTTCATTTCTTTTCCTTCTAGTCTCTCTCCCTCTATTCAAGCCTGAATCAACAAACCCCCTCCTTTGCCTGATTCTCGCACATTTACGCAATCCTTGGAAAAGTTAATAGGCTTCAAAGCTTTCTCCACAGGAAAAGCTTCGATTTTGTGACATGCACTACAAAAAAAAAAAAAATTAGTCACCAAAAATTAGCGATGAAACACTATTAATCGCTAATTTTCGACGGAATTTGTGACGAAAAACAAATCCGTCTTTAATTTGCAACACAAAATTAATTGTTGCTAATTTGAGACGGAATTTGCGACGATTTATAAACACGTCGCTAATTAGACAAAAAAATTCATCATAAAATCTGTTGCTAATTAGAAATTCATCGTAAATTAGCAATGGATTTTGTGATGAAAGAAATTCATCAACGGGAAATAACTTTCGTCACAAAATCCATCTCTAATTTGCGACGAATTTCATTTGCGTCGGTAATTAGCGACGGATTTTACGATGAATTTTTTTACTGTCTCTAATTAGCGACAAATTTTTTTCCATCGCTAATTAGTGATGTATTTTGCGACGAATATTTTTTCGTTACAAATTAGCAACGCATTTTGTGACGAAAGACATTCATCAACGAGCGGGAAACAACTTTCATCAAACATTCGTTACAAAATCCATCGCTAATTTGCAACAAATTTCATTTACATTGCCTAATTTGCGACGAATTTGCGACGAATTTTGCAATGAAAGAAATTCATCGACGAGCAAGAAATAACTTTCATCAAACGTTCGCTGCTAATTAGTAATGGCAAAATAATTCGTCACAAATTAGCGACACAAATGAAATTCGTTGCATATTAGCGACGGATTTGCAACGAAAAATTCATCTCTAATGTCTAAAAATCCTTACATTAAACCGAGTGCCTGGGGAGTCTCTCGCTCGCTCTTATTTTCCTCTCCCCCCAAAACCCCATTTCCATCATTTATCTGTCGAACCCAAAAACCTTAACGAAGGTATAGACATCTTTTTCACCTCAAATTTGATTCTTCCTTCGATCGTTTTGACCTGCTTGCATTCTTGGCGCATCCTCTTCCGAGCAGGATCTTGCACAGTCGTTTAATGAATTTGTGATTAGGGTTTTGACTTCTGATTGTTGGATTGCTGGAATATCTTATGCATTTATGTTGTTGTTATCATGTTCTTTTTATTCTAGAAATTTTAGGAGATGGGGTTGTATGGGCTTTGTCTGTGATCATGTGTGTAGGGATTTGGTCATCGGAAGCATGTGGGTCACGGCGAGGTCGAGCGGCGGCCAAGGCGAGGCCTTTTGGCCTCACCCATATTTGGGCGAGGTCAAGCAGCGACCTCACTGTCGCCCAAATCTTTGGTGACAGCGAGGTCAGGCAACCATGGCGAGGCCGAAGAATGGTGTGGAGTTAAGTGTCAATTTTGAGTAATAATATTTGCTTCTTATTTGATCTTGCAGGATTACCACTGGAATATTTTGTAGAATGTAACAGGGATTTGTAACCGGAGCTCGTGCCCACTAGCTAACAGCCGCTATGCTACTATTCGTGGCCATGAAGGTGCTATGTTTGAACTGTCCTCATGATGGAGCTTTTTTTAGGTTCTCGCATATCGTTCGAAATCCTTAATGGAATATGGTCTCAACAAACTGGTTTGACATGAGATTTTGTAATTCCAGAGTTATTTTGATGGCCTTAGCAACTGATTGTATTCTGTTTTAACTTTAAACTAATCTACAAGTATATGTTATTCTTTTTGTCTACTATGCATGTGTCTTTTACTTGTATATGAAATCAATAGAGAGGGCTCACATGCCTAACAAATTGTGGGAAAAAGTGAAGCTGCCGAGAAACTATGAGAAAGCCCTTGAGATTATTGATATGCATTTGGTATTGGCAATTTATCTTTATAGTGTGACAGATTGCTTTGCTTTGTTCTGGCATTTTACTGATTGCTTCGACTCTTCTGTTGGCAGATGTATTGGCCGAAAATTCTTATTCATAAGACAAAGCAAAGGTGGACTAAAATGACTTAACTGCGCATCCGAATGAGGAAGGTTGCTCTAAAAACGAGGTTCAAACCCCTTCATATATTCAGCTGCTATATCATAGTATCTGCTTTTGTGATAAACTAAATCTCTTCATCTTTTGTGTGGATATTTGATGGCACTTCACAATTAATTGGTAATATGGAGATTAAAGTTGTGTGTGATCTAGATTTTTTCGATGCTCTCGACTTTTAACTCTTCATATTGTTGGCTAATATGTGAATGAAAAAGAACTATTTGTTCAAACGAATGTTTTTTATTAGGTTCACCAATATGATGAATCTCAAACAATAATATTTATAGCATCAAATATTTTTAGGTTTCTCTGCATTTCTCTTACTAAGGTTTCTCTTTTTTTAGGTACGTGTCCATTTGAAGGTCTTGCGATCCAAGTGAATGTTGCAATTCTCATCAAAGTTGATTGGTGGGCTGTCTGTAAAATTAAAGCACAAAAAAATGAAGTTTGTAATATGGTTGAAACTGAGGAATATAACATTTCAACTTTACGAGATTCATATGGAGTAATGATAGATGTGAATCCAACGAAAATTCACGAATCAAATTTATAAAGTGTTGAAGAATTAATTTTGAGACATATGATGAAGATGATGCTCATAAACAAGGCGAAGAAGAAGACAAAGATGAAGATTTTTGAGACTTTTCACTCATTTTATGTAATTATCATTATTTTTGTAACATATGTTATTGTTGTTGTCATAATTATTATCATTGTTGGTGTTGGTGTTGGTGTTGTTGGTGTTGTTGTTGTTGTTGTTGTTGTTGTTGTTGTTGTTGTTGTTGTTGTTATAATGGAAATAGTGACGAATTTTGCTATGAATAGATTTCGTCGCATAGCGACAAAAAAATACCATGGCCAATTAGCAAATAATTTTGAATTTGTGGCAAATTAGCAACGAATTAATAATTAGTGATGAATTTTGCGACATATATACGTCATAGCAAATTAGCGACAAATTTTGCCGCAAATAATTAGCGACGGATATATTTCATGGTAAATTAGCAATGAATTTTTCCATGAATAATTAGTGACGGATATAATTCGTGGCAAATTAGCGACGAATTTTGCCACGAATACTTAGCAACGAATTTTGCAACATATATGCTTCATGGCAAATTAGCGATGAATTTTGCCACGAATTATCCGTTGCTAAAATTTGCGATGAAAAATTAGCCACAAAATTTTATTCGTCGCAAAAAATGTTTAGTGATGAATTTTGTCAAATTTTTGTCGCAAATTCATGGCTAAATCTTTTCTTTTTTTTGTAGTGATGGGCTCCAACAAGCAACCGTCGATTCTCACCAAAGAGGAAGACCTTCAAAATCCATCCATTGATCTCCTCTCACTCGACAATGACTAGGTTGACGAGTCAACAAAAATGAAGTCCTCAGAGGAAAGACTCTTGGCCACCATCGTCTTCATCTCTCTCCTCCTCATCACTTGCATTACTCTCTTCGCCTTCGCTCATGACCGGCAAGACCATGGCAAGGCTGGCCTTAATTAAATATGGATGAGGACGTCCTGGCCCTTGCCCGCAACTAGTGAGGGCTTATCGACCCTCTCCCGTGACCGTAAGGGCTCGGTAGACCTCACTAGCCATAGTAAAAATAAAAAATAAAAAGTAAAGAAGGAAAAGAGAAGTAAAGAGAAAAAAAAAGGAAAATAATAAATAAATAATTCAAAAAAAAAAGAATTAAACCACATCAGCACACATGCCACGTAGGGCAATTGGTATTCATGTCGATGATTTTCGGTCAATGTTTGCTAGATGGACTCAATTAACAAAATATATAAAAAAAAAATTTAGGACTCAATTGACACACTTAAAATGTTTATGACAAAATTGGCAAGTATACATAGATTTATAATTTTTCCTAATTAACACCCATATTTTTTTTTTACCATCAATTTGTGACCCACTTAGTGAAAATAATTAATCCATATGATAACTTAACCCATCAAACATGGGTTAAGTATGGGTTTATGAACCATTTTGACAGGTTTAACCTTAAACACTCGTGACTGCCCAAGCTAGCGTACTCGAAGGAGGGGAGACATATTAAAGGTGGGCGCATGAGTCCTCCTCTTCTGTGTGAGCTGTCTCTTATGCACAACTAAATTAAATGAACTGTCAACTCTGGGGGGAATATTGGACGTTTTGTAGTAGCATTAGTTTACAAGTCTATATCTTGGCCAAGTACTTACGGGAATAACACCACTTTCAGGTTAGTAAGGTTATAAAAGTTATGATTTCCGAAGTTGAGATTGGAAACTTTGATCAACGAATCTTTTGAAGAATGAACATTGATTTCCACATGATGTGAAATAAGGAAATTGACTCGTTGAAATTCCTCATCAAAAGTTTGAACTTACATTGATCTTTGAGGAAGAATCGAATCATTTGGTTTACTAATATTGAACTATTCCTTAAAGGTTTGCCTCGATATATCTTTGGGAGTCGGACATCATAATGTTGAACTTTAACTTCAATTCGACTCAATATTAGGAGGGATTCCATGTCTCTAAAATATTAGGAGGAATTCCTACTCTAGGATGTGATTAATTCACTCACTGTGCCACTTATCCTGTTGTTTTAATCTTCTTCTTTTGCACAATTCATTTTGGGTTGATGATGTTGTGGCGACGGCTACCTGAACCTGAAACTAAACTGGGTTACAAGGTGCTTGCAAATCCTACAATGTTGTGCTTGTCCATTCAATTGAAAGCGATAACCCAAGTGGAAACAATATGCGTGTTGAAATAGATTTGGAGTCGCATTGGGCGTAAATGCATCATACGTGGATTCATCACAAGCCATGCAAAATTAGAGGAGGATGGTCCCAAAAACCCTCATTTGGTCGGTTTATAAATGTGCTTACTCGACCATTAGCGTGAAAGGATAACGATGGACTCTTTTGTTCCAATCATAATTCAGATAGTTTGCTGTCCAAGTATGGACATGAAAGTCACTGTAACACATGCAAGAGATGTGGAGGAGGACGAATACATGTCTGGTGACCACATCTCTCGTTACTCATTTCTTTCATGGCTGCCCCACCAAACCATTCACGTTCATTGGCCTTCACTTATTCCCTTCGCTTCCGCCTGCACCACATCCTCCCTTGTTCAATCCCCACATAAAAGATACTTCACGCGATCCACCTCCCTCCGTCACTCCTCTCTCTCTCTCTCTCTCTCTCTCTCTCTCACAAACACACAGAGGACATGGCTGACACCAGTTACTCATCACTCTGTCTGGTGGCTATAATGGATCGCCTTTGGTTCCACCAAATTATCTTCTTTTCTGAGCCAATTCCGTTGCTCTGTGGCTCCAAAACCCTAGATCCCGAAGAACCCAACTCGCACACTGGGTTTCAACTTCAACCTTCAAGCATGCCTGAGTTGCCACCTCCCAATGCCGAACTTCATTCTTTGTCTGAAGAATCGCCACTTGCAGGCCACAGTTGCTCATCATTGGATCCATCGTATTCATCAATGGTAAATTCAAAAGTTCTATTGTTTAACTCTCCCTTGCTTCTTGACCAGAGTTTATGGCTTATCAAAGCAAGCACACTAGCGTCAAGTTTGGTTCTCGTTTGTCAAAAGTATGATCTGAACAAGCTGTCTAGCTGGTGTCCGTGCTTAAGTACCTATTATTTCAAAAAAGTCGATTCTATTTGTTGAAAAAACACATTTGTTATTAATCTATTTTCTGGAAAACTGAATAAATTTCATCGTGCAAGCCATATGCGTGAAATAAACTTTTAAGACAAATCACACTTTTGGTTTTCTAACAAGGGAGTATTCTCAGTTTTGGTACCTGAACTTTCACTGTCATCAAACAATTCCGACTGGTGCAGTTTGCTTCCATTTTTGTCCTTCTATTGACTCTGTGACCAAAAACATGTACACGGTGGGGACCAAATTATTGATCTCTTCAATCTGCTGTTGCTAGGATGACACCAATAAAAGTGAAGAAGCAGAGGAGGAAATCAGACCAACGAGGGTGACTAATCTCATTGCAAGCAGAGCACGACGTTCGCATTCCTTGTCACCATCAACTCAGAAGAGGCCAAGAAAACAATCCCCAGAAGCCAAGAAACTGCAGAAATCCATGAGTTCCAGAAGCTTCGAGGAGCTGGAAATGAAGGAAGTGAAAGGGTTCATGGACCTGGGCTTCAACTTCAAGAAGGAGCACTTGAGCCCGCGAATGATGAGCGTCGTCCCCGGTTTACAGAGGCTCGGACAGGACACGAGCATCAGTAAAAATGCCGAGAACGATGAGGAGGGAAAGAGAGAGGTTATGAGGCCGTATTTATCAGAAGCATGGCTCATAAAGAGACCGGATTCGCCTTTGTTGAACTTGAGGGTGCCTCGGGTGTATGCGGCTTCCGACATGAAGAAGCACCTGAAGTTCTGGGCCAGGACAGTTGCTTCTGAGATTCAGCAGGAGTCTTGATCTTGTGAAGAAGACAAAACCAACAATTTCACTTATTCACTATCGTTAAGTTTAGCATGAAAGTACAAGTCCAACTATCAGAGAGAGAGAGAGAGAGAGAGAGAGAGAGAGAGAGAGAGAGAGAGAGAGAGAGAGAGAGAGAGAGTTTTTCATAGGTCTTGTTGCACCCACTGATGGAACTGTAAAAAGAGGATATGGTGGGGTTGTGGGCATGTGCATGTGGACGACTCTTTGAATGTAAGAAGTGCAAATGAACTTTTTGTTATTTATTAGTCATTGGCTGTAATCCGAGCGGCGACAGGAGGAAGGAGATCTCGAAGTGCTCGATAAAATTTGCCAAAAATGGAGCACGGGATAAAAGGGGGAGTAGGACAAATTCAGTGCCGAGTGACGTGTGGATAGTTATTGAGATAAAGGAAATATTGATTCCTGAGCTTTTGTCAAACGTCGCATCTGCTTGTTAATTAAGCGACGTACTTTCTAATTCATACTAAGGGTCCGTTCGTTTGGCGGAAAATAAAACACTTCCAAAAAATATTTTTCAAAAAGTCATTTTCCTGAAAAATGACACATTTTCTGGTGTTCGTTTGAAACTCCGACGACACATTTTTTGATGTTCGTTTGAAACTTAAAAATTTTCCGAAATTTTTTTTTTCGGAATTCTTTTTTTAAGAAATTATCTAGTGACTGGCGACTGGGGGCGGGCGACAGGCGGGGAGCGGCGGCGGCGGGTGGGAGGCGGCGGCGGCGACGGGCGGGCGGCGGCGGCCGCCGGCGATGGGTGGGTGGGCGCCGACGACGGGCGGGCGGGCGGCGGCGAGCGGGAGGCGGCGGAGGCGGCGGGCTGGCGGGCGGTGGCGGCGGCCGGCAACGGGTGGGCGGCCAGGCGGGCGGCCGGCGACGGCGGCGGCCGGCGAGAGGCGGGCAGCGGCGGCGACCGGCAATTAAATTGCTCATAAACTCACGACGAAAGAAAAAGAGATGAGATCTGGACAATGTTTTTCGCTTTTCAAAAACGGAAAACATTTTCCTTAGTTTTAGAATGAAATCTTTGATTGTTTGGAAAACATTTTCTTTAGGAAAATATTTTCCGCCCCCGAACAATTCAGTTTCCGGAAAATATTTTCCGGAAGAATATTTTCCGCTAAACGAACGGACCCTAATTTTTACGTATAAATTATAATGTGTAAATGCAAATAATTATGTGGATTGTACCTGAATTAAAATTAGAAAAAGAAAATCAAACACCCAGAGTGAGAAGAGATGAAATTATGTAAAGTCCTGTTATATCAAACCTAATTTTCATGCATCTTTTGTACAGCCTGAATAATGAAAAAATAGTCATTTATATCGTCGCCGTCGTCATCATTATTATTACGATTCGAATAATTCCATTCAATCGAATCGAGCTAAACTGAAAATCGTTTATTTTTTTAATACTACCATTCACACTACCTCTCTCCTTTATCACTAAACTTCTTCTTCATATTACCAAAAAAGAAATTGAAAAAGTGAATCGAACTCGATTAAATTTAGATATTTCATAAATTTGAATTAGACCGTCAATACCCTAATGGCAATAGCTACTTTTTAATTCCTGCAATGGACATCAAACCTCATCGAAGGCCAGGTGGTGTGCCGCTATCACCATAGCCCCCTTCCCACCTTCCCTTTATAGTTTATTTTATTTTACTAGAATATTTAAATACTAAGATAATTAGTAGAAACTCAACGGTCGATAGCTGTGTTGGTTGACAGTATCTTTATTATTACCGAGATTGAAGGTTCGAAACGCGCAATTGCTAGCGTCTTAAGCGAGGGGCTATGATGTTGGGGTTCTCGCCCTTTAGTGCCGTCTGAGTACGAGAGGCATGTGGTGAATTCCTCAATCATCAAAATAAAAACAAAAACAAAAACAAAAGATTATTAGCAGAAGAAGTAATCTTGGTACAATTTCTGAATTTTTCCCATGCGAGTAGCCTCAATGGAAGCCGGGTTGGGTATCTATCGCCATAGCCTCCCTTCCCAACATGTCTTTCTAGTTTAATTTAATCTATTTCCTTTTTTATTTACAATTTCCTATTTATTGCAAAAATTCAATCTTTGTAAATTTTTTATATTAATCAGCATGCATGTAAAGTGGCTCCAAAGTCGGAGGCTGCCTCCCTTGGATCGCCTGCTTTGCCTAGGTAGCAAAGCAAGCTGCTCTAGGTCCTGCAGTCATCCGATCAAAGATCGGACGGCTATAGATTAAAAAAAAAAAGCAAAAAGGGGTGGGCCCTCTCTTAAAGTGGGGCGCACCCCTCCCCCTCACAAGAATCGCTTGCTCTGCCTGCTTGCAGAGAAGGCGATCCAGATCCATTCGAGTCTCAATTTTGGCTCAAGCTTTTTTGTTTTAATAACATTACCCTAATTTTAAGTGGAATGCCAATTATGGCCCAAACACCAACTCGTCTAACAATTCTAGCCTAAATTTTTTCTTATCTCACGAAAAATTGTCAATTTTCAATTAACGTCTAAATATGACCCCCACTAAGTTCCCGTCAAGTTTTCGCCAAGCACACATGGAGTGACACATCCAATCTTTAATTGCATCACTGGTATAAAACCTTATGAGGCTCAAATTTGGGTATCAACACAAAGTTAGTGTTTTTTCTAAGATAACCGTAGGAGGTTGGGAGCAAAATCGAGATCCAAGTTAAAATTTATGCCTTTTTAAGAAAAAGAAAAATCGAGCTACAAATGGGACACAAGTTAAAGTTTGTGTTTTTATAAGAAAGAAAAAGTTTAGACTAGAATTTATATCCGACCTAAAATTTATATATTTTTAAGGGAATTAGATTGAATCTTGGACTCTCGTTGATTGCTAGGTGACACCACAGTCACTTCCAACCTCCGTTAGGGAATGTTTTTGGCTATGCATTTTCTTTTTCCTCAAATTCCTTTGTCTTAATTTTTTAGATTTTTGATTCATTGTTTTGATAATTTATAAGGCTTTTCATAGCTAAGTAGGAGGCAGGCTAGTGTGACATTTAACTGTAGCTTAATGGTCACGCAAAGTAATATCATGAACTCGTTTATAGCAATCACCAATTCAAATGGAACGCCATTTAGTTTAGGGATCTAATTGAATTATATATAGTACTAATTGCACATTTGACAAAAGTTTAGGAGCAAAAGTACTAGGGCCAATTTACCCCAATACTCCAAAGCACCAAGAATGTGATGGCAAGGGGGACCAATCAGGATACCATCTTAAGTTCGAGCATTAAAATGCACACATTGTAACTATTTAATCATCATTCTATTCACACTTAGCATGTACAATAATGATGTATAATTAATAAATTGAAAAGAAAAAACCATCAATAGGAAACAAAAGATGCATTAGGAAATAATGTAATATACAAAATCACGGTGTGATTAAGCAATAACCTTTCTTAAGCGAGATGTGTTGAAATAAAGGGCTTGAGTTAGCTACAGTCTTAATAGCTGCCGATGGACCACTGCTTCTTAGGTGGCACTCATTTATCGGTCATTACGATCGTATATCTCCATGATCACCGATATTAAATAGTTCTGCTCAACAAATAAAATCTGCATATAGACTCAACCTTCATCCTCTCATCTCTTCTTTACCAAATCTGAGTTAGCCCCGCCATGCCGACGGCTTGGTCAGGGCTGCTGCCGCTTACAATTGGCACCTAACCGCCACTTTCACTCACCACCTTGCTCAACCAAATCCCTATCTTTGTGCACGACCAAAAAAATTTCACCGCAGGGAAGAATAAAATTGCCTACAAACTGTAGTTGCTATGGCCTTAGCCCCACCACGACCCGCTACCCATCGCCGATAAATCGACTCCCTAAAATAGTTGAATGTTCGCGACGTACAGATCGAGGCGCCTCTAAGGTTGTCAACCTCTAAGTCACTCCATCACAGCCTATAAACAAAGGCAATGGAGGTGGTGGGTATGGCAACCAAGAGATGGAGGCGTTTGAGGTTCATTGGTCAAAAGTGAAAATCGATCATTCTTTTTTAAACAAAAGCAAGTCAAGTAAAAATTGGGATTGAATCTAAAATCAGGGATTTTTTTGGTTTTGTCTTTAACGTATATATTAGATGTGTCTTAAGGATCCAAGCTTCCGAGCTAAAAGATGGCCAATTTAACGTAATTTGGCGATTGTTTGGACCCAAAAGAGTTTTTGCTAATCAAGACGGTTCACAAGGCCCAATCATTAAACTGTCTTAAATGCCCAAATTCTATTGAAAGTCCGTCCACAAAACTACGATCATGGGTGGAGCCCCACCTGTCAATATATCGTTATCCTCCATTGGCGATCGTGTAAAAAGCTCTACCAAATTTAAGTTTCTTCCCAGCAGGATAGAGATGAGAAAAGCATAGATTTGAAAATTGGGTAGAGAGATTCCTATCTGGGGGGATTTCTTTTTCAGTAATTACTTCTTAACTCTACTTGATTCTATTCCTTTTCAAAATTTAAAAATCAGATTTAATTTTAAGTTCTGAAAAGTTATGGAAAAAAAATATGTCCACAATTCTACGTGCTGATGTTTCAATGTTCCGAAATATTTTGAGCCTTTGGGATCAATCAAGAGTTCATTGAGCTGGTCGCAACAGTTATCGAAACAATAATCAAAATATTAGAATTGAAAGTTGCCGCGTCTCCTCTAACACCATCTTTACAACTACGAATTGGAGTTCGAGTAGGAGAAGGCCAAGTACGTCTTCCTGTTATTTAAAGCCTGCAAGGTCGCCGAACTCCTCAAAAATCTCTCGAGCGAAGAAGACTTCTTTCCAAAACCGTGCCTTCTCCATGTAAGTGACCAGGAACTTCACCTCTCTCTATCTCTCTCTATCCATAGTTTTTTGTTGTTGGAGCTGCATGATTGTGTAGAAGATCGACAGGGTTTTTAGGGCCACAAGCAACACGGCTAATTGGGTAAGCAGCAATTTTGTGGCTGAGATTCTGAGTCTCAGTTTCTCTGGGCTCATGATAAACTCCATAAAGTTGCGATCGTGAAGGCTGACGGAGTTCTCCACATTACGACAGAAAATCCAGTCTCGAAAACTACAGCGAAAAATATTTGGCATGTGGCATGCATGGACATCGAGTTTCCACATCCTACGTTACTTTTTCTTGCGACTCCATGTTTACCCGTGGTTTCGGCCTTCGTTGCCCCTTCCATGCCCTAGGGATCCAAGTCTCTCGGATGTCTTAATTTGAGAGAGGCGGAATGCATGGTGGGTGTTCAATGCTTTTCTGGAATACTTTCGTGTCTCATGAGAATATATTTATTACAAGAGGTTGGTTTAAATTTATAAACTTGGGTGACGAGACTAGTGATAATAATAGAGTGTACAGTACTTAGTATCTTTTTATCATAATTTATCAACTATTAAATTCACATCACGTGATGATCCGACGCATAATAAGAAGCCAAAAAAAAAAAACACACACACAGCGGTTCATCTCCTTGTTTCCCTTTCTCGTGGCGGGATGGCAGCATTGGCGTCGGGTTTGTGGAGCGGCGGCTTCTGTTTCTTTCAGAAAGAAACATGAGAGGAGAGCAAAAGCAAAGGATATGAATTTTTGGGTGTTTTTTTTTTTCTGTGGTGGGGTTCTTTCGGGACACGCGGCGCAAATTCGACGGGTTAAAAACGGGGACTAGCATGGAGGATAGCACCTGGTATATAAAAGAGCGTGACAGGAAAGAGAATTTTAGAATGGTGAAAGTTGGAAAGAGGGATAGATTGAAAGAAAGACAGAGATGTAGATGCCATACATCGTCGCTAGAATTACTCAAACGTACATCTCTCCATAAGGGTTCTCATGTGGCCAATACGAGTTAAAGCATCATATGTTATTGATCATGTTTATATTGATTCGTATATGCTTCACTGTCTAATGGATCTCACATAGTTTCTCTACAAGACCCTTTGGTTCAGGTTTGAGTAATTCCAACTCCACTTGTAATGCAAACAATAATGATGATAGCAACAATAATAATGGATTTGTGCTAATTCTGTCTTTGGTTTCCATATTTTTGGTTTTGCCTCTCCTGGGTGGGGCGGCCTCGCGCGTGGGTGGTGATAGCAGAAAGGTCAAAGATAGTGGATTAGAGAGATCTCGGCTTCCTCGTGCACTAAGAGCTCTCCTAATTAAAGGCTTCTAGAGATTCTTCATCACTTCCACCAAGACAAGACAAAGCCAAAGAATGGCCACCAGAAGCTTCATCCACAATTGCAGCCCAAGCTTTGTCCTTCTGTTTTTGCTTCTCCAGCTTCTCTCAGGTGCACTCCAAACTCTTTCCTTATTCTCTTAGTGGGCGGTCTGTTCATGTTTAATCATTCATCGAGTGAGTATTTCCTAGTCTCAGATCCATTACATCAAGCCGATCGTATATTAAAGTGGATTAGACATGTGCTTAGACTTAAGCGTATGTAATCTTAACTCTTTATTGCTCGTTTTGTAGAGATATTGACTGGCATATCATCAATAACGAATTGGATTTTGATATGAAGACCCCTAAAAAGTATCAAATGATACCAATATTATCAAGCAATATATTATCTTCTTTCATGATCCATGCATGGAAAGTAGAGCAATCTCTCCCTCTAACAATACTTCTAATTGGTGGATTACACATTATAGCTGTCCCATAGAAATTTAACCAAAATTAAATGGGATGGATGTCCATGCTTGTGGCCCACCAATCAAAGATATGATTGGAGGAAGTTTCCTCCGATCAGAGATTGGACAAAAACATGACCTTAGAAATTATCATCATACATCTCTCCATAAGTCAATTTTAGCACATGAACATAGGGGTCTCAAACAGGACCCACGTGATTTTAAAAGCTGATCATCCGATTGTTTACTGTGGATTACAAAAGATGGTGATGTTAATGGTCGTTGAGTCCTAATTAAGAATTGCTCATAACCTAACAAACCAAAGGAAAAAAAGACAGTCTTATTGAAAAAAAAAATAACAAGAAAATAGTTAATCAGCGCCTATGAGAAAAGGTCGCTTGTGGACCGATTTTCCGTCCATGAAATAATGAGCCAAATAACTCCTATTGAAGCAAGTTTTAGCTTCTTCTTGTTTTTTTTTTTTTTCATTTATGTCACGCGCCAACGAGAATCTTCTTTTTTTTTTCTTGCCTCTTCAATTACATGCATAGGCTACGGTGAACTCCAGTCGAATTACTATGCGGAGAGCTGTCCGAATGCAGAAGAAATCATCAAACAGGAAGTCACAAAGCTCTACGAGGAACATGGCAATACCGCCATCTCCTGGATTCGCAATCTCTTTCATGACTGCATGGTCCTAGTACGTATATCTCTACACATGGACACACGCACGCACAAACACCTATTTAAGTGCATATGCAGTCCTCAAATTAGTGTTGCAGCATGCTGAATTATATGTCCTCTTCTGGATATCGAATGGAACTGATGTATCTCTCTCTCTCTCTCTCTCTCTCTCTCTCTCTCTCTCTCTCTCTCTCTCTCTCTGTGACGTCTTGTGGGGAAATCCCCAGTCCTGCGATGCCTCGCTTCTCCTAGAATCGAAGCATGGAAATGGGATCGTGTCGGAGCAGGCTTCTACGAGGAGCTTCGGGATGAGGAACTTCAAGTACGTGACCAAAATCAAGGAGGCTCTTGAGAAGGAATGCCCCATGACGGTCTCTTGTGCCGACATCATCGCTCTCTCGGCAAGAGATGGCATCGTTCTCGTAAGCGATAATACACTTTTACGCCGTTTTTTTTTTTTTTTTGCATCACTTGTGTGAAATATGAAGCAATGCCTGCAAAAGGGAAGATCTTTTTAAAACTTTTACATGAAAATGATCATAAAACTTTACACACACGAGCTTTACAGTTTCCCGACAGAACTCGGGAATCATCAATTTCTGCAAAAGTAGCTTGATTTCCATACTATATTTATGATTGTGTTATATACATATCGGTTCGTACAGTTAGGAGGACCCCACATCGTAATGAGAAGTGGAAGGAGAGATAGTAGAGAAAGTCATGCAAGTGTGGTGGAAGAATTTATTCCTAACCATAACGATTCTATGACGTTGGTGCTTTCTCGTTTTGAGTCCGTTGGCATCAATGTTGAAGGAACAGTCGCTCTCCTAGGTAAGAGTTTGATATGCTTCCCCAAGTTCATGTGCCTTGAACATGTCTTGCTCATGTGTGGTTAATCTTATTGGATCCTGGCATATAAACAATAATGCTATTTCCTAAACAAAGATTACTTCGTGCATCATTTGAGATATCTTATATGGTGTGAATATGGGATATGGTTTGTCCTGTTCATAAATCTTTTCATCTATAATTGTTTTTGTGCATTTCACTAATTGGTATCGATTTACTAAGCAGGAGCTCATTCGGTTGGTCAAGTTCATTGCGTTAACTTATACGAAAGACTCTATCCGACTGTAAATCCAACTTTAGATTCAAATTACGCCGAATATTTAAAAGAGCGGTGCCCGATGCCAGATCTGAATTCAAAGAAAGTACGGTATGCGAGGAACGACCGAGAGACTCCGATGGTGTTGGACAACATGTACTACAAGCACTTGTTGGCTCACATGGGACTACTGCTAGTAGATCAGCAGTTGGCTTCAAATCCAGCAACTGCGTCCTTTGTGAACAAAATGGCCTCTGACAACAGCTACTTTCAGGACCAATTTGCGAGGGCCTTGCTCAGGTTGTCCGAGAACAATCCTCTCATAGGAGATTATGGAGAAATCAGGAAGGACTGTAGGTATATTAATACGGACTAGAGAGGGGTTCGTGGGTACGTTTCCAATGTTTTTTGTTTTTTTGTTTATGTTTCCTAGGATTGAGTTTACATGACTTGGCATGCTTGAGAATAGTACAAATGACACTTTTTAAAAATATGTCTATGTTCCTTTTTCCATTTGCATACACAGAATAATTTCAGTGCATCATAATTTTCTTATATGACTACATGGTAATATTGTGCAATTGACAATTTCTTGGTCAGGTGTTTAATGATAATTTACCCAAAACGTTAGCAAGTTACAGAGATTAAATCCTATGGTCAGTGATAGACTTTTTTAACAAACTAATTACTCATAACTATAACTTGATGGTGAAACTAGTGGGTAATAAAGTTATTGACATAGTAAGGACTTTACCAACTTTAATACTCAATCTGGATTTAATGGTTAAGAGGAAATGGAAAGGATTCATATAATGTTCTCAAGAAAGAAAAGGAAAGGATAGGAAAGAATTGGATCGGATTGTACTGCTGATTGGATGCTTATGAAAGAAAAGAAAGGAAATGAGGGGAATTAAGTCGGGCTTTGTGACCCAAACAACATCTAGAAGAAATGTATGAACAAACTTTACTTACGAACTACAAACAAATATAAGGGAACACATCCATTAGAACAATTAACAGGGCCGATGTATGTGCAGATGGGCGTAATATGGGCTGACCCAGTCCATGAAATAAAATTGATGAAGCCCATCCCATGATAAATGAATTGTCAACTTTGATGCAACAAAGAAACAGTCCCTCGGGGTAAAATCTCAAAACGGAATCCTATGACCAAAAACATCATAGAGAAGAAAAAGACTCTCTTCTCTCTCTCTCTCTCTCTCTCTCTCTCTCTCTCTCTCTCTCTCTCTCTCTCTCTCTCTGCGCGCGCTCGTGTGGTTTTTAGACCGACAACATGGCTATGTATGATAAATGTGCAAGAGTATGTCCAGTCATGTACAGATATGTGTATATGGATCTCAACAATTTGATACTTAAAACATGTTAACTTGTGTCCGGTCGTGCCATAAACAGATAAAAAAAAAATAATCAATTGCACAGGACACAAGAAAAAGATCCCTTTGAATATCTCTTGCTTCTTTAGTTAGTTCGGTATGAGCACGTGAAAGTTGGCATTGGTGAATACTAAATAAAAAAAAAGTGAAAAAAAGTAATGAAAATCAAGTTAAAACATGTTTTATTTGGTATCATTAATGTATAATTAAACTGACCCGTTGTGACACAAATCCACTAAAGCTTAACACAAATGCGCTTAACTACGAGTCGCGTGGACAGATGATGTCGAAAGTGCTCGGCCCCGCTCCAAAGTCCTCGCAGGACATATGTACGTACTAGTGGTGTAATGGATCCACTAATCCATTTTCCCACTCACATTTGCTAAGTTAGGTTGGAAATGGGCCATTCCAATTCTATGGATGAGTCATAATGACTTGTGAAAATTCAAAGACCAACCAGAAGTGGATCTAAGTAGGTTTTACTGGGACCCATCTTTTATACAATCACTCTTACTCTACTTGGCCAAGTATCCACGCTTGCATTAGGGATATTTCCAACCGAAAGCTTAGCCAACTAGGCCGACTAAAATCCGGTACTCCATAATTTTTTTACCAACGCGAGACTGACCCGTGTAATACCACAAACAACAAAAGGGAGACAATTTCTAAGGAGAATTACATAGATAATTCATGAGCTTTATTTTTAATGTTTAATGTCATCCCTGAATTTTTAATTTGTTCAATGCAGTCACTGAGTTTTGGTTCAATATTAAATGTGGTTTTGAACTTAAAACATTTTTATGTAGTTTATGGACTACATTAAATAGTTATTAATAATTCCAATACCATATGAAATAAATTTTAAATTTAGAGACGATCACTACAAAAAAAAATGTCATTTAGCCACAGATTTAGCCACAGAAAAATTGGCAAAATTCGCCACTAAACGGTTTAGCGATGAAAAAATTTCGTTGCTAAATCGGCATCACAAAATTTAGCAATAGAAAATTTTATTTTTCGGCGCTTAATTAGCGACAGATATATTTCGTCACAAAATTTGTTGCTAATTTAGCATCGGATGTTTTTCCGTCTCAAAATTTGTCGCTAAAATTTCATCGCAAAATTTGTCACTACTTAGTGACTTATTTTTTTTCCGTGGCTAAATTAGTCACTAAGTTTGCGTAACTAAACTCATCGCTAAATTTTCATCAGATTTTTTCCCGTCGCAAAATTCATGGCAAAATGCGTTGCAGTAACAATTATTCGTCGCCAATTTGCTTCGATTTTCGATGTTTTCGGCTGTAATTTGCATCGAAATTTGTTGCTAATTTGCCATAAATTTTTTTTATTTTTATTACGGACATTATTCCAAAATGAATTTATCATCAAGTTTTTATTAATTTTTTTAGCAACAAAATCTACAACGAATATTATTTAGAGACGATTTTGATATTAAATCTAATTGACAGGAAAAATTATTTCAAGAATTAATTCTTTAGCACTAAATAACATCAAAATATTATAATGATATAAAAATGAAACACATTTATCAACATTATCCACAAGAATGACATAAATATTTTTCTTAGGAGACAAGATTGGCCCCATTAAGTTCCACACTGGAGATTTGGGCAAATCCACCAAAGAACATCAAATATAATCTAACGGGCTTAAACAATAATAATAAAATCATTAGTTTCAACAATTGGACTCGTTATGTTGTTCTCCAAGTCCAAGACATAAGTTGGAACCTGAACCAAAAGAGTATAGTGCCCAAATTTCTAATACAGTGAAAACGTGACTCGGACCAGCGGCAATTTGTTCAACTGGGCCCACGGCTTCTAATTGTTCATTTATCTTTGATGTCGACCTCTCCAGAGTGTCTCCATGACCAAGTTGTCCATAAGTGTTGCTGCCACATGTATAGACATGGCCATCTCTTGTGAGGAAAACAGTAAAATTAGGCCCTGCAGCAACCTGAAAGAAGTTTTAGGCTTTCTCATTTTGCTTATAGTGGGAGAATATGTACTCATAGATAAATAATTTCACTCATAGACATGCTTAGCAACAATGGATTATCATGACAGAATAGTCAAATTATGTAATAGAGAATTAAGACATAACCAGCAGTCCAACATACTCGAGCATTCATAGGACTAGAGAAATCAATGACCATGTATAATTTAAGCATAAAATTTACAACAGAAATGTAAGGAACACTAGCTATTGAAGTGCTGAACCTACCTCCACCAATTGTTGACGAAAGAGAGCCGTTTAAGCTGGATTGAAGTGTTAAACCTACCTCCACCAATTGTTGCTTCAAGCAATTTCTAATCAATTGAATACTTGTGCTGTGCAATGTACATGATTGGTACAACGGGGATCTGCTAGTACAAGATGGTATTGTAAGCTACTTCCACAACACATATTCTCATGATGGACAACCAAAAAAGTTTTACCTTATGGATCATTTACTTTATATCTCGATCACATGTGGCAACAATATAGCATCTATGCTGTTCAATTCATAAATTTATGTGATTTTTTAAAGAAAAAAGAAAGAGACCCATTAATATGTTGAAACAAAGGGTACAAGTACAGATTTGGATCCCTTAATCTCAGATCAGGGGATCCAAGGGTGAATAGAGGAGGGGGGGGGGGGGGGGGGGGGGGCAAGATTTGATGGGTGGGATGAAAATATCACCCCTACCGCTATGGCAGGGAATCTTCTTCCTACAAGTACAACTACATCCATCTTCAAAATCCATAATAAGGCAATTCTTAAGCCAATGAGCTCAAACTATGACCATGACCATTTGATGGTATAAAAATCTAGCGGTTAAGCACAGAACAAAGTTGAACAATCTATGACAATGCAAAAACATATAGATTATCATGTCATAGTCAATCGAACAAATCATCAACCTATGCACAAGCTGGCACCAAATAAATAGTGATTAGTATAGCGATATTCCAATGATGCTGAGAACTTGAGAGGGACTACAAATAAAATTTTTATATGTACAGCATCATGGTCCCACGATGGCGAAGCAAAGCTAAGGACTAAGCTTTTCATTCGACAAGTTCCAATGAACAGTCAATCTTTAGCCTTAATTAGTTATTTCAGCATTTGCTTCCTCAAAGAATACCAATTGGCAGATGATATTCTATTCCAAATTGAAGTACACATAATTAGTATGGGGTCTTGAACGTTATCCATCACAGCAAGCAAATTCACAAAATGTAAGCAGAGCTCGAAATTAAAGGAAGATCTCATAACTCCTGCTCTGATCTAATGCAATCTGAAATTTATTTGAAGTTCTGATTCTAAAGAGGATTTCAAACAGGGCTGCTAATTTCAGGAACAGAAAAGAGAGAATGGCAACTAATCCACAAATTCTGGATGCGAACACACTCGAGTGACTCTCTCAACAAGGCAAACATCATCATAGGTCCGTTCGTGATTACATGGCAATCTTTCAAATCGATGATCTTTTGCTATCCTGTAAATGATGGACGTGCCACAAAACCTCATACTAGCAGTCATAGTAATGGTGAAAGAAAAAAGACATTGCAAGGTACATAACAGCAAGAAAGTTAGTTTAGTCGTAATCACAGACCAACTAAGGGCGTGCGTTGACCCACAAGCGGCCCAATTTATAATCTAGGCAACACATCGATGAGCATCAAGTCGATAACACACTAGTAAACTCCCGACCCGATGGCGTAAATGCAAAATCAGAACAAGAAGAGCATCACTGGAGTCGGCAAATCAAGCAGGGGAGAAGAGGAGGGAGGGAGAGACCCCGTGCAAGTCTCAACCAAGTAAACAGCGCAAAAAAAAAAAAAGCAAGCAGTGAGGACTGCACATTCGTCACAAAATCTTGAAAGTATTTATATTACAGATTTATCCCCTATCTAGATTTTTATTAATGGGCATCGTCAATAATCTGCTTGCATGAATTGTAGGGGTGTGCAACCAAACCGGGTAAACCCTGTTCTCGAACCGGCCCACCTTGAGAACAGGGTCGGGTACAGGGTCCAAAAAAGAGGAACCGGTTAAATAAGGGTTGGGTACAGGGTTCAGGTGTGGAACCTACCCTGAACCTTGGACCCTATTTCTGATCATTATAAAATAAATTTTATTTAATAAAAACTCCGATTTTATAAGTAAATAAACTTATTAAATCATAACTTTTGTATATTTCTTAGGAACATAGTTTCTTGTTGATGTTTCTTTATACATTAATTTTTTTGTTTTTGTTAGAGATTTTGTACTACGTGGATTGACTCGCCTAATTTCATTTTTAGATGATGAGTTATGTTGATTTCATTTTTGGAGATATTATGCTTGCGCTATAAATCTGTTAACCATTTTAGACAAATAAAAAGCTTCATGTAATATTATGGTAATGAGAAGAATATTAGGTTTATGTTTGTTACCAATATATATGTAATGTTATGATTTTGTTTATGATCATTTGCCTTGTGGATCCTTAATTTTTGTTTAATCAAAGAGTTTATTTATTTATTAATTACAAGTGATTGATGTTACAATATAATTAGATGAATTATGTTGTTTTCTCGCATATTATTATAAAATTCAAAGTTGTATATAATGAGCAAAACAGGTTCCGAAATAAACAGGGTTAATCCTGTTCCCGGACCGAAAAAACAGAGTGGGTAGGGTATAGGGTCCAATGCAAACAGGGTATGGTACATGGTCCAAAAAATGGGAATCGGTTATAATATGGTCGGGTACATAATCCATATCTGGAACCTACCCACCTTGTTTTTACTCACCCCTAATGAATTGTGCGGAAGGTAAATGTGTAACATAGGTATAAACTTAGGGTTATTTTATATCACAAAAGCATATTTAAGGTTAATATCTTAAGTGGACATAATTTGAGATTTTTTACGTCATAAAAAAAGTTTAGAGAAAATATTTCACAATGAACGTGATTTTGGTGACTTCTTCCTACTTTAAATAGATTTTTATTTTGGCAACATGTTTGTGTAAAATTTTATATAAATACACATATTTCACATTTATCATATTTAAGTACAATAGTCGTAGCATATATAGAGAATGAATTATTTGTGTAGTTATACTACATATAAAGCCAACTTACAATTTCGTGTCCACTTTTCAAATGATCAAAACACCCTTATCTCATCTTAATGTTTAAAAAATCATGAGAACATCAAATGTCATTAATAATTAAAATTGGAATAATTTTCACTGTCGCAAAATCCGTCACTAATTTGCGATGAAATTTATTTCCATCTCTAATTAGTGACGGATTTTGCGATGGCCTTATAAACTGTCAATAATTAGCGACGGATTTTTTTTAACGTCACTAATTAGTGACGAATTTTGCAACGGACACTTTTTCCATTGCTAATTAGTAATGAATTTTGCGACGAACACTTTTTCCATCGCTACTAGCGACGAATCTTTTTCTGTCTCAAATTAGCGATGAAATTTTTTTTCGTTGCAAATTTCGTGGGAATTAGCGATGGACTATTTTTCGTTGCTAATTTTCGTAGTTAAATTACATTTTTTTGTAGTGGATATTAAATATAGGGTCAAAATTTATGTGATATACACTACAAAAAAAAATTAGGCTTTAGTGACAAATTTTGCCACAAAAAATTTTGGCAAAATTTGTCGCTAAACGTTTTTGTGGCACAAAAAATTGTGTGGCCAATTGGGTGTTGTAAAATTCAGCCACCAAATTTAAAGTGGACTAGTGTCATCCGACTTAATTTAGCCGCCATATTTGATAAATCAAAGCTCTAACTCGGGACCATACGTGGGAAAAGCCATGGTATTGAGTCTCGATCCGCCCGAATCTCACATTAAACCTAACTCGTTTAACACCTAATCAATGAGCTTAGGAGTAAGGATGTGAGCATTGAATTGTTTACATTACATTCTTTGTTCGAGTCCTCCAATCCCATTTTGATTTGCATGGCAGTTAGTTCACAAGATTAGTCATAAGCTCAAGGTTTTTGGATCTTTAGAAAAGCGAATCACCTCATCCCAAAGTTTGAATTAGGCCGTCAAACTTATTCTATAATTGAATGTAAATATGTTGAGGATGGTATAAATCGAGAGAATAAGTCCTAATTTGTGCTACATCTAATGACAAAGCCTTTCACACGATATTCACATCTCTCAATATGCTATGGTGATCCATCTACTCGAAGTACTTCTCACCGTCATCAGCCATGTTATCGTAATCTTGAGCTCACAATTAATCAAATTGGCCGCATTGCCATTGGCATTAGCAGGTTGAGACCGAGGCATGTGGTTTGTCCGGTTTATTGTTTCCGCGTGATGGGAAAGATTGAAGGAATCTATAGGCATTCCCTTGAGGTCAACTCTCAAAGGGAAGGGGATCATCTCCTCTTTCCTCGAGTAAGCTCTGGAATCTAGCTTGAATCAAGCTTCATAGGTAATGGCATCATATGGCTGGAGTCGAAGACTTTTCCTCCGTGGTTAATCATCTGGCGAAGGATGAGAAGACTCACAAGCAGCTGACTTTGTTCGGCCAAGGAAAGAAGACGAACTAGGCCTCGTGCCTCATGCCTCATGGATGCTATGGAAATCTTAAAGCATTTAATCATCTCAATGCCAGGACTCGGATGGATATTGGCTCCATTTGGAAGATGTAGGTCTTCTGGCTGTGGACGTAACTTCTTTGTCGGCATTCACATGACCTTTGCAAGGGGAAACGAATCGCACGAGTCGTAGGCTGTCTGCGTGGGTCATATTCACCTATATCGAGCCGACATCAGCATGAGCTGTGCATGATGTCCCCTCCCTCCAATGAGTGATGTGGGTGAAGTTATCACCAGGTCCTCCTATCCGAGAGCCGGGAGAAAAGGAGATCTACAAATTTTGCGACAGAAAATTTGGTAAAATTTGTCACTAAACGAATTTAGCGACGAATTTAGTAACAACAATTTTTTCGTCGCTAATACGGTGTCGTAAAATTTAGCGATACAAAATTTCATTTTTCATCGCAAATTCGTCATAAAATTTCTGTCGCAAAATCTGTCACTAATTAGTTACAAATTATTGTTCTATCACAAAATTCGTCACTAATTAGTTACAGATTTTTTCAATCACAAAATTCGTCACTAAGTTTTGTAATTGAATTAGTCGCTAATTAACTACGGATTTTTTTTTCGTTGCAAAATGTCACTAGTTAGTTACAGATTTTTTTCCGTCACAAAATTCGTCACTAACAATTATTAGTGGCAAAATGCGTGGCTAATTATAATTCATTCGGTAACAATTATTCAATAAATTTGTCGCTTATTTACCTCAATTTTCGTCTTTTTGGAATGTAATTTACATCGAAATTTGCCGCTAATTTGTCACAAAAAATGTTGATTTTTATTACATACATTGTTTCGAAATGAATTTATCGACAAATTTTTATTAATTTTTTAGCATCAAAATCTACAAAGAATATTATTTAGGGACGATGTCGATATTAAATATAATTAACATGAAATTTTATTTCTAGAATTAATTCTTAAACACTAAATAACATGAAAATATTATAATGAGATAAAAATTATATACATTCATCAACATTATCCACAAAAATGACATAAATATTTTTCTTACAAAGTATCAGCATAATAGCAACCACTATAATACCAAGTTCCTTTCTCTTTTATCAGAATGCCAATGACTACTACTTTGAAGCAAGACTTATATGAATAAAACATCAAACATAGACGCAAAAACACTTGAAAGTAGCATTCTAAGTAATGTCTTTGAGTACTTTCGCAGTATAGTCCTAAAGAAGCAAGTTATAAACTTAAACTACTCCATAAACAATTGAATCAAATTCAGCCATTAAAGGGGGAACTGCATCCTCAACGCACCAGCTCCAAATTCATCCATCATATCAGATTACTTCGTATTGAGTCCCAATGCATATTCATTGTCATGTCGAAGAACTTGTGAAAGATATAAAAGTATGGTATGTCAACCTACTCAACAAAAAAGTGCAACCCTATTTGGATGATTAGCCTACCAAGTAAGTATATTAGATAATAATTCAATATGGAGTTGTTCCAAATACCATCTCAAATTGATATGGCCCTGCAAGAATCAAACATGTGAGAAATTCCATGTTCTGAAATATAAAGGAAAAAAGCTGACAGAAGAAAATTATTCGATCACCGGTTATTCCACTCAACGCGCTTCATGTAAGAAAGGCTTAGATAGCTCCTAAAATTCAACGCACTAATATGACAGCACATGTGCAGCTAAATCAAATAGGAAAATGAGCAAAGGCATAATTTGCCAATACCTCATTGGGGAAATGGACATCATTAGAAATGTGGTATGTCGAGGATAAACCCTTCAGGTCCATCATTGGAGATGGCATGATCGAACCCTAAACCTAGAAACTTCCCAACTATCCTTCTTCAACAAAACAACATCAAAAGGACTCCAAGTTGCACAGAAACCTAGAAAGAAAACCCAGACTTACCCTTCTGCAAAATATTACAAGCACATGCGAGACCATCAAATAGAATATGTAGGCCAAGAAGAGCAGTGAAATCCAATAGAAGAGCTTAGGGTTGGAAAAGATCTCCAGCTTGAATTAGCAAAAGATCATGCACATACCTATGCAGGTAAGACGAAGAAGACAAGGAGAATCATACGCGGACAGCTAGAGTAAAGACATGGAAAATTCTCATAATAATTCACGAAGCTAATTTCAGTGATAATTATGCACAATTAATTGCAAAATCCTCCATCAAAATTGACGTGTACAAAACAAGACCGCAAAGCAAACATGAAAAACAACCAGCAGAAACAACAACAATGCGCACGCACAGTAACATTTCAAAACCGCATAATCAGCTCAAATTTGAAAGCCGTACACCAAAACCAGCACTCAATTTCTCGGCAAACCTCCAACCAAACCCCAATCAAGCATAAAAATATCGAACTTTCGAGCTCGACGTAGGACCAGTCACACAAAGGAAGCACATGACAGGCCAACAGAAGTGAAATGCTACACTCGTCAAGCAACCACGACCAGAACAGCTCCAGCAAGGGACCCAAAAAAAAAAAAAGCTAACCTTCTCTCATGGCGAAGGCAATTTCCGAGAGTGCACAAAGAGAGAGGGAGGGAGGGGACAGAGAGGGCGGAATTTAAACAACGAAGCGGGTAGAGAGAGAAAGGGGAATGAATTAGGGCAAGGGATCGCCTCGGAGCCTCTACCTTCCAAGGGAAGAAGAAAATCACAGGGAGAAGATGACTGGTGAGATGACTGAGCGAGAGGGAGGAAAATCGCGATGCAGAAAAGAAAAGAGCCGAGAGGAAATTTTTCACGCTCTTATATCCCGCTTCATCTTAAAGAAAATATAATCAAATTTGCGACAGATATATAAGTCATCGCAAAATCCGTCGCAAATTAACGACAGAATTCCATTGCCATCACTAAATTACTGACGCACTTCCTTTCTCGTCGCAAATCAGTGACGGACTCCTTCTTTCGTAGCTAATTTTGTGACGCACTCCTTTCTCGTCGCTAATTAGCGATGTACTTCCATTTTTATTGCTAATTTAGCGATAAAAAAGGGTGTCCATCGCTAATTTTTCGCAATCGACATCCTTTTCCGATACTAATTTGCGATGCGCTTTCCTTTTCCGTTGCTAATTTTGTGACGGACTTTCTTTACCGTCACTAAAAATTAGCAATGGACTTCCTTGTGACAGCGACGCACGCACTTCCTTTTCCGTCACTAATTGGCGACGGACTTCCTTTGTCATTGCTAAATTTTAGCTTATGGACCTCCTTTTCCATAGCAAATTAGCGACTACATTTCTTTTTATCTCTAATTTAGCGACGGACTTCATTTACTATCGCTAAAAATTAGCAATGAACAATCTTTTCTGTCACTAATTAGCGACAAACTTCCTCTTCTGTCGCTAAAAATTAACGATAGACTTCCTTTTCAATCACTAATTAGCGATAGACTTTCTTTTCCATCGCTAATTGCGACTACTAAGCCACATACCATGACTTTTCTTTATTCAAAGACAAAACACATTGTTCAACAAGCATAGAAAAGCACACAAATCAAGAAATCACCGACAATCATAGAGACACAGAGAGAGAGGGGCAGAGACCAGAGCAGTTGGAGTTCATGGTAGAACTTGTCGATGTCGTCAGAAGTGGCCAAGATGGGTTTCTTGACGGTGACCCTCGTACACGCCACTCTCGGCAACCTAAATCCTACTTCGTTATTCACCAAGAACCAACGAAAAAGAAGAATCGTCACCTGTGAGGGAGAGAGGTGAACGGAAAGAGAGGATCGTTACCTGTGAGGGAGAACGAGGGCTAACCACGGTGAGTGGAGGGAGGGGGGGACCGGAGTCCGTCGCTAACGATCAACAGCTCCTCAGATCTAGGATTTCGTCGCGCTCGAGCGGAGGGAGGAGCAAGGAGAGAGAGAGCGCAACTTCAAGTAATCGGATTTAGGGTTTCGTGGTGCTTGAGGAGCGAGGAGAGAGCTCGGCGGTAGGAGGAGCAAGGAGAGAGCTCAAGCGGAGGAGTAAGAGAGAGAGCTCAAGCAGCAGGAGTAACACGGAGAGAGAGAGAGAGAGAGAGAGGCGCGATCAAGCGGAGGGAGGAAATCAGCGAGGAGAGAGAGGGAAAATTGAGCGAGAGAGGGAAGAAAGAGGGAAAAGGGAAAATTGAGCAAGAGGGAGGGAAAAAAGAGGTGATCATATCCAGGAGGAGAAATGGAAACTTGAGGTAATTGGACTTTAGGTAATAAGCTTCACATTTAGGTAATTGGGCTTGAGACTCGAGAAGGAAAAGAGATAAGAAAATCTAAAATAAATCATCATCGAATCATGCATTACTCGGAATAATCATAAAATTATGACAAAAAATTATAATACTAGAATATCGAGAATTTAATCAACGGGTGTGATATATTAGGAAAATGAATTTCCTAATCGAAAAAGGAGATATTATTTTCCTTTAACATGAGATTTTTCTCAGAATAAATACATTCATAATAAAAGTTACTATATGGGAGGAAAAAAATATCACTTAAAATTTACAAATCTCGACAAGACTCTGCTGCAATAGTTTTGCATATAAGTTATCAGAAGAATCGTTGAAGATAACATAATGCAATACATGTTGACCTGTTGTTTGTTGAAAAGGAAAACTTAAAAAAAAAATAAGAAAGGAAAATGGCAATCAAAGTGAATTCTCTTAAATGAGATTATTACATATCAATTAGCTAATTTCAAATATAAATGATATTGTTCATGCCTATCACAACAAGGTAAATAAATGATTTAGCTAATTTTAAATTTAAATGGTAGAGCTTCCCGTTATTTAAACCTCCTCAAAAGTTATATGTTTATTTATCTATTAATTTGCATTTGAATATAACAAAATGAGTCCTTTTTTCCAAATAACTAATTAAGAGATAAAAAATGAAAACAATTTTCATATGTTTCATAAAAAATAAATTATTAAAATATGTTTTTCTTGAAAATGATAGTTTATATTATTTGATATATTTAGCTAAGAAAAAATATTATCATTATTAATTTAATCCAATTTTTTGTACACTTCTATATCTTTTGTTTTTGCTTCACCATCAACGTCACCAACGTTATCTATCCCATCCCTAGATTCTATATGATAAGCATAATCAATAATATTAAACATAATTATCAAAAGCCATTATCATAGGGATTCACAAATCAAAATCATTATTCGTATGTCCATTGTTAAATGTTCTCGAACAATCATCAAGCACTCATGTAGTAGATTGGGTACGTGCCTATATATAGGATTTCATGTTGCATGAATGTGCAAGTCTAGGTATTGCCTAGCATCGGATTTAAAAGCAGTTTATTTGCATAATAGGAGAAAATAAAAAAATAGAATGAAAAAATAGAAGAATTTATTCATAGGAAGCAAATAATTCGAGGGATTCCCAAGGAGAGTAACTTCCCTAATCAAACTGCATTGTTTTAGCAAAATAATAGTAATAATGTCATGAGATAATTGATTTTTTTTTTGTGACAGAAAAGAATTTCCGTCGCTAAATTTTGAGACGTAAAAAAATTTCATCACAAAATCCATTGTAAATTAGCGACAGATTTTTCTTTTCCATTGCTAATTCATAACATAAGAAATTTCATGCCACGAAAATCTGTGACAGACAAAATTTTGTCCCAAAATCCATCGCAAATTAGTGACAGATTTTTCCTTCCGTCGCTAATTTGCTACGGAAAAAAATTTTCGTCGCAAAATTTTGTGACAAGAAAAAGTTCATCATAAAATCCGTCTCTCATTTGCCACAAATTTTTCCATCCGTCGCAAAATTTTGGGACGGAAAATAATTCGTCGCAAAATCTATCGCTAATTTGCTATGGATTTTTTTCCTTCCATCGCAAAACCTTGTGACGAAAAATAATTCGTCAATAATTCGCTAATTTGCTACCGAATAAATTCCAGTCACAAAATTTTGTGATGGAAATTAATTCTTCCCAAAATCCCTCACTAATTTGCTACATTCCTTCCATCGCTAATTTGCTACAAAAAGAATTTATGTCGCAAAATTTTGTGACGGAAAATAATTCATCCCAAAATCCATCGCTAATTAGCTATGGATTTCTCCTTCCATCGCAAAATTTGGTGATGGGAAATAATTCGTGCAATATCCATCACTAATTTTCCATGGGAAAATTTCCATCATAAAATCCATCACAACTTAGCAATGGATTTTTCATTCCGTCACAAATTTGCTATGGATTTTTCTTTCCATTGCTATTTTGTAAAGAATTTTTTTTCCTTCGCTAATTTGCGATGAATATTTTTTTTCGTCTCTAATTAGTGACGGATGTTGTGACGAATTTTTTTCTGCCCTCAATTAGCGACAGAAAAAAATTCATCGCTAATTAGGGACGGAGAATATTTTGTTACAAATTTAGTCACTAATTAGCGATGGAAATTAATGTTGTCGCTATTTAGCAACAAATTTTGCGACGAAATATTTTTCCATCACTAATTGGCGATGAACTTTATTTCCGTCGCAAATTAGCGATGAATTTTGAGACAAGATAGTTTCCGTCTCTAAGTAGTGATAATTTTTTTTCGTGGCTAATTTCGTGAGAATTGTGTTTCGTCGTTAATTTTTCGTAGCTAAATCCTTGTTTTTTTTGTACTGTAGCGACGAAATATTCCGTCCCCTCGGATGAACCAACGTAAAAGAAGCCTGCGTATCAGACATTAACTGTCATTCATATGTCAGAATATAAAAAAAGCTTGCTACTTGGGGAAAAAAATGACAGATTCAGAGAGAAGCATGCAGGTGTGATACAAAAATTCACGGAAGCCACATGCCTGGCCACCGGCTTCCTTTAGCTGTACAAGTACCACAGTGCGGTTCAAACGTGGAAAGCGGAAGTCAAGCATTGAGAGGGTTGCCACCTAGTCAATATAGGCTGCACTGCCCACTGATTTATCAAATACGGCTGCACTACTCTGCAGGCTGATTCTTGATCCTGAGATTTTAGATTAGTTTATCCAGACCAAGAGTAACTTATTATTATCGCTGAGCCCGATTTCTAGAGTACAACTACAAGCCTCTCTTTTCGTCAAGCCCACAATCCATCTTATTTACATCTCTTTGCAGCAAGGTCTTTAAATGGATCTTGGATCTTCTATGACATCCCATAACTTACTTGTACTGCCACATCAAAACCATCAAGGATGCCAGGAATTGCTGTGGCAATTCGGTCGACTGTCATGTTATAAAAAGGCGACCGCAATATCATTATGTCCGATATCAAATGTGTAGAGGGCCTTTGGGAAGTCCTCAGGATTGGAAGTGAAATTCTGCTGCACTGTTCGATCA
Organism: Melaleuca quinquenervia; assembly: GCA_030064385.1. Taxonomy (NCBI): domain Eukaryota; kingdom Viridiplantae; phylum Streptophyta; class Magnoliopsida; order Myrtales; family Myrtaceae; genus Melaleuca; species Melaleuca quinquenervia. The sequence goes on from CM057718.1 coordinate 12,462,932, forward strand.
TTCCTGAGTTTAACGCCATTGGTTCATACGGTGTCAGTCGTTAGAAGACTAATCAGCTTTGGATGCAATGACACCGAAGGAAGTGCAGTTGTGCAGACTCTCATGGTATTAAGAAGCACGTGTCAGATACAAGGCGACTTACTGACCAGAATTACTCAAGTTCTTGTAGAGTTCTGTTGTGCGTGATTTGAACTGTCAGAATTGAGAGATTTGAATACCAAGATCAAAAGGGATAATGGGACTAGGTAGGATGCCGGAGCCTCCAGTAGCAAAGTTTGCACCGTGTCGAATTACTAAGCGGAGAGCTGAATTGTTGGGATCTAATTGAAAAAATATATATATAAAGCATCAATTATACATTTGACAAAAGTTTAGGAGCAAAAGTACCAGGGCCAATTTATCCCAATACTCCAAAGCACCAAGCATGTGATGGCAAGGGGGACCAATCAGGACACCATCTTAAGTTTAGGCATTAAAACGCACCCATTAGAACTATTTACAATCGTCAATCGATTCACACTTAGCACGTGCAATAATGATTTATGATTAATAAATTGAAATGAAAAAAAAATCAATAGGAAAAAAAGATGCATTAGGAAACAATATCTTATACAAAATTACAGTGTGATTAAGCGATAACCTTTCTTAAGCGAGATGTGTTGAAATAATGGGCTTGAGTAGCTATAACCTTAATAGCCACCGATGGACAATTGCGTCTTAGGTGGCACTCATTTATCAGTCATTACGATCGTACATCTCCATGATCACCGACATTAAATAGTTCTGCTCAACATATAAAATCCACATATGGACTCAACCTTCATCCTCTCATCTCTTCTCTACAAAATCTGAGTTAACCCCGCCACGGCAACGGCTCGGTCAGGGCTGCCACCACTTAGAATTGGCACCTGACGGCCACTTTCACTCACCGCCTTGCTCAACCAAATCCTTATCTTTGTGCACGACCAAAATCATTTCACCGCTAGGAAGAATGATATTGCCAGCAAACTGTAGTCGCTATGGCCTTAGCCCTACCACATCCCGCAACCCACTGCCGATGAATCGACTCTCTAAAATAGTTGAAGGTCCACGACCTGCAGATCGAGGCCCGTCTAAGTTCGTCAACCTCTAAGTCACTCGATCACAGCCTATAAACAAAGGCAATCGAGGTGGTGGGTATGGCAACCAAGAGATAGAGGCGTTTGAGGCTCATTGGTGATCGTGGTCGTCGTCGAGGTGGCCGCAAGTGAATGGCAGTTTATGTGAAGCTTTTGAGTGGTGGCTATCAAGTTGTCCCAAGGAGAGAGAGAGAGAGCGCATAATAGAGAGAGAACTCGCCCCACGTCCAAAGATCACCTTTGATTTCCTCAAAATTGTCAATATCAAAACCAATTTAGGATTTATTATTCGAACATGCATCTCTAGTAACATGTTCACTTTTATATATAATAACAACAATCTCCTTTTATTGATGACTTTGATAAAAGTCAATGGCTATTTTTGGACTTGGGGAAAATCTGAAGAGTGAAAGTCGGTGATTCTTTAAAAAAAAAAAAGTAGGTCGGGTTAAAATTGGGATTGAATCTAAAATTAGGGATTTTTTTGCTTTTGTCTTTAACATATATATATTAGATGTGTCTCAAGATCCAAGCTTACATGCTAAAAGATGGCCAATTTAATGTAATTCAACGCTTGTTTGGACCCAAGTAAGTTTTTGCTAATCGAGACAATCCACAAGGCCCAATCATTAAACTGTCTTAACGGCTCAAATTCTATTGGAAGTCCATCCACAAAACTATGGATAGTAATACGATCATGGGTGGAGCCCACCTATCAATATATCGTTATCCTCCATTGGTAATTATGTAAAAAACTCTACCAAATTTAAGTTTCTTCCCAGTAGGTTAGAGATGAGGGAAGCATAGATTTGAAAATTGGGTAGAGATATTCCTATCTGGGGGGATTTCTTTTTCAGTAGTTACTTCTTAATTCTACCCTAATTCTATTTATTTTCAAAACTTAAAGATCAGAGTTAATTTTAAGTTTTGAAAAGTTATGGAAAAAACATATCCGCAATTCTACGTGCCGACGTTTCAATGTTCGAAATATTTCGAGTCTTTGGGTTTGATCAGGAGTTTAAATGCGAGCTCGTCGCAACAGTTATCAAAACAATAATCAAAACATTAGAATTAAAAGTTGCCGCGTCTCCTCTAACATCATCTTTACAACTACGAGTTGGAGTTCGAGTAGGAGAAGGCCATGTACTTCCAGTTCCTGTTATTTAAAACCTGCAAGGTCGCCGAACTCCTCAAAAATCTCTCGAGCGAAGAAGACTTCTTTCCAAAAACGTGCCTTCTCCATGTAAGTGACCAGGAACTTCACCTCTCTCCCTCTCTCTCCCTCTCTCTCTCTCTCTCTCTCTCTCTCCATAGTTTTTTGTTGTTGGAGCTGCATGATTGTGTAGAAGATCGATAGGGTTTTTAGGGCCACAAGCAACATGGCTAATTAAGTAAGCAGCAATTTTGTGGCTGAGATTCTGAGTTTCATTTTCTTTCGGTTCATGATAAACTCCATTAAGTTGTGATCGTGAAGGCTGACGAACTTCTCCACATTAAAACAGAAAATCCCAGTCTCGAAAACTACAGCCAAACATATTTGGCTGCAATATCAAAGAGTGTGGAGGTAAAGAAAGAATTTTAGAATGATTGTAGTTGGAAAGAGGGATAGATTGAAAGAAAGACAGAGATGCATATGCCGTACATCGTCTCTGGAATTACTCAAACGAACATCTCTCTATAAGGGTTCTCATGTGGCCAATACGAGTTAAAGCATCCTATGTTTATTAATCATGTTTATATTGATTTGTATATTCTTCACGAGGCCCTTTGAATCAGGTTAGAGCAATTCCAACTCCACTTGTAATGCAAACCATAATGATGATACTAACAATGCTGATGGATTTGTGCTAATTCTGTCTTTGCTTTCAATATTTTTGGTTTTGCCACTCCTGGGTGGGGCGGCCTCGCGCGTGGGTGGTGATAGCAGAAAGGTCAAAGATAGTGGCTTAGAGAGATCTCGGCTTCATCGTGCACTAAGAGCTCTCCTATTTAAAGGCTTCTAGAGATTCTTCATCACTTCCACCAAGACAAGACAAAGCCAAAGAATGGCCACCAGAAGCTTCCTCCAAAATTGCAGCCCAAGCTTCGTCTTTCTGTTTTTGCTTCTCCAGCTTCTCTCAGGTACACTCCAAACTCTTTCCTTATTCTCTTAGCGGGCGGTCGGTTCATGTTTAGTCATTGTTCGCATCGAGTGAGTATTTCCTAGTCTCAAATCCATTACACCAAGCCGATCGCATATTAAAGTGGATTAGCCATGTGCTTAGACTTAAGCGTATGTAATCTTAACTATTTATTTGTCGTTTTGTAGAGATATTGATTGACATATCATCAATAGCGAATTGGATTCTGAGAGAAGACCCCTAAAAAGTATCAAACGTTACCAATACTATCAAGCAATATATTATGTTCTTTCATGATCCATGCATAGAAAGTGGAGCAATATCTCCCTCTAACAATACATGTAATTGGTGAATTACACATTATAGATCTCACATAGAAATTTAACCAAAATTAAATGGGATTGATGTCCATGCTTGTGGCCCACCAATCAAAGATATGATTGGAGGAAATTTCCTCCGATCAGAGATTGGACAAAAACATGATCTTGGAAATTATCATCGTACATCTCTCCACAAGTCAATTTTAGCACATGAACATAGGGGTCTCAAACAGGACCCATATGATTTTAGAAGTTGATCATCCGATTGTTTCCTGTGGATTACAAAAGATGGTGATGTTAATGGTCGTTGAGTCCTCATTAAGAATTGCTCATAACCTAACAAACCAAAGGAAAAAAGACAGTGTTATTGAAAAAAAAAAATAACGATCTTAATAACAAGAAAAGGTCGCTTGTGGATCGATTTTCCGTCCATGAAATAATGAGCAAAATTCCTCCTATTGAAGCAAGTATTGGCTGCTTCTTTTTTTCATTCATGTCACGCGCCAACGAGAATCTCTTTCTTTTTCTTGCCTCTTCAATTACATGCATAGGCTACGGTGAACTCCAGTCGAATTACTATGCGGAGAGCTGTCCGAACGCAGAAGAAATCATCAAACAGGAAGTCGTAAAGCTCTACGAGGAACATGGCAATACCGCCATCTCCTGGATTCGCAATCTCTTTCATGACTGCATGGTCCTAGTACGTATATCTCTACACATGGACACACGCACGCACAAACACCTATTTAAGTGCATATGCAGTCCTCAAATTAGTGTTGCAGCATGCTGAATTATCTGTCGTCTTCTGGATATCGAATGGAACTGATGTATGTCTCTCTCTCTCTCTCTCTCTCTCTCTCTCTCTCTCTCTCTCTCTCTCTCTCTCTCTCTCTCTCTCTCTCTCTCTCTCTCTCTCTCTGACGTCTTGTGGGGAAATCCCCAGTCCTGCGATGCCTCGCTTCTCCTAGAATCGAAGCAAGGAAATGGGATCGTGTCGGAGCAGGCTTCTTCGAGGAGCTTCGGGATGAGGAACTTCAAGTACGTGACCAAAATCAAGGAGGCTCTTGAGAAGGAATGCCCCATGACGGTCTCTTGCGCTGACATCATCGCTCTCTCGGCAAGAGATGGCATCGTTCTCGTAAGCGATAACGCACTTTTACGCCATCTTTTTTCTGCATGACTTGTGTGAAATATGAAACCTGCAAAAAGGAAGATCTTCTTAAAACTTTTACATGAAAATGATCATAAAACCTTACACATGCGAGCTTCCTAGTTCTCCGACAGAACTCGGGAATCATCAATTTTTGTGAAAGTAGCTTGATTTCCATATTATATTTATGTTTGTTTTATATACATATTGGTTCGTACAGTTAGGAGGACCACGCATCGAAATGAGAAGTGGAAGGAGAGATAGTAGAGAAAGTCATGCGAGTGTGGTGGAAGAATTCATTCCTAACCATAACGATTCCATGACATTGGTGCTTTCTCGTTTCGAGTCTGTTGGCATCGATATTGAAGGAACAGTCGCTCTCCTAGGTAAGTGTTTGTTATGCTTCCCCAAGTTCATGTGCCTTGAACATGTCTCATTCCTGCGTGATTAATCTTATGGGATCCTGGCATATAAACAATAATGTTTTTCCCTAAAGCAAAGATTACTTCGTTCATTTGAGACACCTCATATTGCGTGTATATGTGGTATGGTTTGTCTTGTTTATAGTTTTTAACGCATGGTTTCTACCCAATTTGAAGTGAACTGTGGTGTCAAATTGTGTATATATTTTTTTCATATAAAAAATTCAAACTCTTGGCAATAAATCTGTTCATCTATAATTTTTTTTTGTGCATTTCACTAAATGGTATTGATTTACTGATTAGGAGCTCATTCGGTTGGTCGAGTTCATTGTGTTAACTTATACGAAAGACTCTATCCGACCGTGGATCCAACTTTAGATTCAAACTACGCTGAATATTTAAAAGAGCGATGCCCGATGCCAGACCTGAATCCGAATAAAGTACGGTATGCAAGGAACGACCGAGAGACTCCAATGGTGCTGGACAACATGTACTACAAGCACTTGTTGGCTCACAAGGGACTACTGCTAGTAGATCAGCAGTTGGCTTCAAATCCAGCAACTATGCCCTTTGTGAACGATATGGCCTCTGACAACGGCTACTTTCAGGACCAATTTGCGAGGGCTTTGCTCACGTTGTCCGAGAACAATCCTCTTACAGGAGATGATGGAGAAATCAGGACGGACTGCAGGTATATTAATACGGACTAGAGAGGAGTTCGTGGGTGCGTGTCCAAGGTTTTTTGTTTTTTATATTTTATGTTTTCTAGGATTGAGTCTGCATGACTTGGCATGCTTGAGAATAGTACAAACAACACATATTTAAAAGTATGCCTATGTTCCTTTTTCCATTTGCAGACACAGAATGATTTCAGTGCATCATAATTTTCTTGTATGATTACATGGTAATATCGAGCAGTTGACAATTTGTTGGTCAAGTGATTGATGATAATTTACCGACAACATTAGCAAGTTACCGAGATTAGATCCAATGGTCAGTGATAGACTTTTTTAACAAATTAATTACTCATAACTATAACTTGATGATGAAACTAGTGGGTAACAAGTTATTGACATCGTAAGGACTTTACCAACTTTAATACTCAATCTGGATTTATTGGTTAAGAGGAAATGGAAACGATTTCAAAAGAAAAGAAAAAGAAAAAGAAAGGGAAGGATTGGATTGTATTGCTGATTGGATGATTATGAAAGAAAAGAATGGAAATGAAGGGAATCAAGTTAGGTTCTATAACCCAAACAACATCTATAAGAAAGGTATGAACAAACTTTACTTACGAACTCCAAACAAATATAAGGGAACACATCCATCAGAACAATTAACAGGGCCAATGTATGTGCAGATGGGCGTGATATGGGCTGACCCAGTCCACGAAATAAAATTGATTAAGCCCATCCCATCATGAACGAATTGCCTACTTTGATGGAACAAAGAAAGAGTCCCTCGGGGTAAAATCTCAAAAGAATCCAAAGACCAAATACATCATGGCGAAGAAGAACTCTCTCTCTCTCTCTCTCTCTCTCTCTCTCTCTCTCTCTCTCTCTCTCTCTCTCTGTGGGGTTTTTGGATTGACAACATGGCTATGTATGATAAACGTGTAAGAGTACGTTGGGTCGTGTACAGACATGTGTAAATAAATCTTAACAATTTGTTACTTATAACATGTTAATTTGTGTCCGGTCATGTCATAAACTGATAAAAAAAATCAATTGCATAGGACACAAGAAGTAAATCACTTTGAATATCTTTTATTTCTTTAATTAGTTCGGTATGAGCGCACGCAAGTTGGCGCAAGCGATAACAATAATACTAAATTATAAAAAAGTGAAAAGAGTAATCAAAGTCAAAGCTAAAACATGTTTTGCTTGGTACTATTGATGCATAATTAAATTGACCCGTTATGACACAAATCCATCTAAGCTTAATGAAAATGTGCTTAACTACGAGTCTTGTGGACGGATGATGTCGAAAGTGCTCCGCCGTGCTCCAAAGTCCTTGCAGGACATATGTACGTACTAGTGGTGTAATGGATCCGCTAATCCATTTTCCCATCACATTTGTTAAGTTAGGTTGGAAATGGGTCATTCCAATTCTATGCATGAGTTATAATGACTTGTAAAAATTCAAATACCAACCAGAAGTGGATTTAAGTAGGTTTTACACGGACCCATCTTTTATACAATTACTCTTACTCTACTTGGCCAAGTATCCACGCTTGCGTTTGGAATCTTTCAACGGAAAGCTTAGCCAACTAGTGCTCCATATTTTATTGACCAACGCAAGACTGACCCGTATAATAGCCACAAACAACAAAAGGGAGCTAATTTATAACGAGAATTACATAAATAATCCTTAAAACTTTGGTTTAACGTTTATTGTCATCCCTGAATTTTTAATTTGTTTGATACTGTCATTGAACTTTGGTTTGATGCTAAATGTGGTTTTAAACTTTTAAAGATTTTTATATGGTTTATGGATTACGTTAAATAGTTACTAATAATTTGAGAACTATATTGAATAAATTTAAAGTCTAGAGATGAGATTACATATAGGATCAAAGTTTATGTGATATATTACACAAATTAAAAGTTCATCGACGATGTTGTACATCGGATCAAAGTTTTGAAATTATTAGTAATATTTCTAGAAAGCTCGCTTCTAATTGTGAAATCTCATCGGCCATTTCGGAGGTACAAAAAAAGTATATATAAAACCAATTTCACTAAATAGTATGTGACCAGATCATATCGGTGGTCATATATGATTTTTATATTATGTCTTATCTACTAAATTGTTCATGTTCAATTTGATTTTAATCGGTTGGTGGTTTTTATTATAAAGAGCTTGAGATAAATTCAAGTGAGATTGTGTCTTTTTTTTTTTTTGAGGGTATTCCAATTTATATTGAATTAGAAATTTTACAAAATAATTTATGGTTGGATTGGTTGGACCAATAAAATGAAGTATTTAGACTTCGTTTCACAGAAATAAGTTCCAGGAAATAATTTTCCAATTTTTCCGTTCGTTTCACATAAAACAAAATAGTCAAAGAAAATATTTTTTACAAATGGACAAAAAAATCTTCAAAAGTGGGGAAAATATTTTTTGCTTTTTAGAAAGTGGAAAATATTTTCCATCTTCTTTCTTCACCTTTAATATTTTTCATCTTTTTTTTTGAAATTGGCTTGTAACCAGCATCTGATCAATATAGAACAAAAAAAATGAGAGAAAAGAAAAAAAATTAAAAATTCGATTTCTTTATAATTTTTCCTAAATTTCAAATGAATACTAGAAAATATTGTCATTTTTTAAGAAAATGACTTTATGAAAAATATTTTCCAAAAATGATACATTTTTTATGAAACAAATGGAGCCTTGATGTGGAAAATTGTGAAGAACTAGCATCTAGGTTATTTTGGTTGTTTGAGATGGTCATAGTCTAGACCTTTACATTTATATTACATGAATATAGAGTAAAATGGTTAATTTGGATTGGATCTATTCTCAATTCATCTCAATCGTCTGACACGTGTATTTATTTGTCAAACCGACATGTCGACCAACTAGTCAGGGGGGCCCACTTATCGGGGCCATCACGTGCGGGGGGCTGAGAGGCAAACGGTGATCCGGTGGACCATGGAGGTCCGACGGTCCATACCCGCAACGATTCCCACGACATCAAAGTCGTTCGTCGGCAAAGAGTCCCCACTCCACACACTTCCAAAAAGGCATCTGCCCCCATTGTTTGTGAAATTGTGAGCTTGCCGAATCTCAATTCTCAAACCATGCGGGTCTCGTTCCAGCCAAAATTAGAGATGGATCTTTTTATTAGCAATACTCGATCGTGAAAAGTATGTCTTGGTGATTGATACTAACTTCATCGCAAAATGTAGAACCGATATCGATAGCGTGGCAAAATTTGACACTTTGTGCCACCATTATTATCTGACAATAAAATAGAAAACATAAAGCAAAGTATTAGGAATTTTGATGAGCAAAAATAAAATAAGAATGGGCAATCACTATTTCATTGAAATCATCATAGGAGTCTGAATGTTCTGTACTTAATATTCGGTGTAAGTCATATATGACTACCTGACAAGTTTAGGTATTATGTTAGTTAAGCGAAGCCCGTAGCCATCACTTATAATGCTGAAAGTAAGGGTCGCCAACCCTAATTGTTAGACTTAGGCAAGGATAGAACTAGGTTGACATGAGATTTATTCTTCTTAAAAAATTATGAGAAAATGGCTCCATAGTCTTCATGTTTTGATTGAAGAAAATGAGCTGTAAACATTGTCCTTACAATGTACATAAACCATAAAACCTCCAATAGGTGCACTATAACGACGTCATATAGATGATCTTAAATTACCGCACAAAAAATCTCGACCGAAATTCTTGAAAGAGACTCATTATGAATTGCACTAATGAAAAAGATTTTGCACTCGATTAAAAGCTTTGTACAAAAAACAAAGTTTCGATTTCCTTGCGCTCTTATTATATTCATTTCGTTTTGATTAGAACATGAAATCATTTGATAAACCCGGTCAACTTCGAAATCGTGGTAGATTGTCCACCAACAGCCCTCCACAAAGGCAATTTCCCAGTTGAAGTTGTTGTTTAAGCTTCTCCCCTAGTCGGAGAAAGCCGATTGGCAATCGTTTATCTTTGCGTATCGTCTGGTATCTCTCTCTTGGCAAACAGGTTAGTGTTGTCTTTTACGGGTCACACCTCCTTAGGAAATCGGAAATGGCTAAGATTTTAAATTGTCATTGGATAATCTCGTTAGCTAGTGGGAAAAAAAACATATGAATACGACTAATAGTATCAAAACTTTTAAACTATAACATCTATATCACAATTATTTCAAACTAATTTTTGTCTTAGAAGCCATTTGAGATTGGTACACTCATAATCTTAGAAGCCAATTTTTGTATCACTGATACACCGTGTTATATTTCTCCCAAACTGATTAAAAAAATCCTAAATCTCCCTAAATCCTAAGAATTGATTCTGCTAAAAGTTACGAATATCTACAAAGATGCCAATATGACATAGGCTTGTCCATTTGAGATTATTTATGACATTGCAATTAATTAAGGGGTTTGAGATTTATTGTTACACAAAAATTAATTTTGAATAAATTACGTGAAATTATGATTTTCGGTGATATTAATATGAAAAAGAATTATTATTACGATTCCAGAAAAGTAAAGAGTCATTTTTAGAGAGGGGAAAATGAATTTACAAACGCAATCATTCAAGTCTACCCCTAAGCTAAGCTATGATAGTATGGGCATTTTGATTGTGTGGTCCACGTCACAAACAAATGAGTTGACCAAAAACAACGCTTTCGCCATGTTTCAGCCACAAATATCACATGATGCATGTTTGGAATTTTTCATATTTAAAATGGTAATCCACGCTATCTTTTTCGATATAACATGCTATTTCATACTTTTTGAAATAAGTATATTAAAAGTTTTAAAACTGACCATGAAAATATCTTCTTTTTTGGTAATGATGAAAATATAATTAAATCCTAAACGAAATCCGAAAACTACTCGTAAAAATATAATAAAGTCCTAAAAAATTTTAAAAAATATATAATCAAATTCTAATTTTTAAAAAAATATAATAAAATGAATGACTTAATTTGATCGATTTGATAAATTTTATGATTTAATTATACTTGTGTAAAAATTTACGATTCAATTGTACTTTATGACAAGTTTTAAAATATAATTACAAATTTTGAAAATTTTAACATTCGATCGTACTTTTGTTATAAGTTTTACGGCTTATAATGTATCTATTCATTTTTTGTTATCGTGTTTTTTTGCTTAGTAGAAGTTCCTCTATTGTGTTTTGTTTTCTATAGATAAATGACGGTGTCTTTAGAGATTCGAGTGATGCGTGAGGTCGAGGATTGAGGACTAAAATTTTCAACCCGAGAAAAGTTCCATAATGGCATAATGGCGGAGTGGCGGCGGCGGCGGCGGCGAAAACTGTAGATTTAGTCATGGCAGTGTCCCGATTTAAGTTTGCTTTCTCCACTTGCAATCCCTAAGAGCTTCCTGATTTTAAATTTTTTTATTTTTCATAGGTCGAGGGGCATCCTGAGTTGAATCCTTGGAAAAGGCTTTTTGTCCTTTGTCCATGTTGCCCTTGCCCAGAAATCTTTTCAACAAGTTGGAAGAGATCTGGGTTAGAATGGACAATATAGGCGAATGAGACCATTATACCTAGCCGCAAGATTCGAGTTGATAAACGTCCTTGGATTTCGAGGGAGACTACGAGAGCCCATTGGACTACCTTGTTTATGACTATGGTCCAAATGTCTTTAGCTACGTGTGGGGTGACCAAAATGAATCGGTTGGACCGGAAAACGCCTGGATTGGACTGACGCCGGGCAAAAGCGAGCGTTTTCGGGCGGTTTTCAGAGGCGCGGGTCCAATTCTTGATTCCAAAGCTCGGTAATTTTCGATCCGGTTCTCAATTTCTTGTGTAGAACCCGTTCGCCCGTTTTCAACTGGTCATTTTTCGTTTATAAGTTTCTTTTTTTTTTTTTTAAGCGCCTCTTGGTGATGAGATCGGGGAATGTTCGGGTGTGTTGAGGAATGGCCCACGTGGGGGAGGAGGAAAATTTCCCGGTTTCGAAAAAGAGAAAGAAGGAAAGTCCTATCCACTGGTGTTTTCCCCACCACTTTGGCCTTTTGCACCTGCTTTGAGACGTTGATGTCCCTGTTGAGCTGTTGCCCTCACCCTGCTGCCATCCTCAAGGTCCCAAACTTCGCCGCCGCTTAGACACCCCAGCCTCGCCGTGGCCCGCCCCGCCCGGCCCCACCCTGCAACTTTAACGCTGCTCTGGCTGGCCGCCTCAGTCCCGTCACCACCTGTCAATTTTAGTCTGCCTGGAAGCTTCCGGGCTTCCTACTGGTGTCGCTGGCCAAGTTCCAGATTTTTCCACCGTCCCGGTCACGCCCATGGAGTTGCCCATGTTTTGAGCAGCCCAAATGCTTGATTTGAATTATCCGAGTATTGCCCGTCAAGAATATCTGATAACAAGACACGGAGTCCATCGCTATTAATAAAGCTTTCATAATTAGGGGGGTGCTTGCCAATTAATTAGGGGGGATTCCTAATTATGGCGGAGTTCTATCGCTATTAATAAAGGTTTCATAATTGGTTAGCTAGATTTCTTTGAGAAGTATAACCAGGTTGCTTGTCACCATCATCAGATAACGACTAATATGCACCAATATTAGTCAACCAGCCAATAATTAGTGTCATTATTGTATTATTAGAGCATAACAAAGAATACTTTAGAGAGATTATAAGAGTCTTTCATTATAAGTGTAAACACAAAAGTTCTTGAGAAATCCCCAAATAAAGGTGTGAAAACACGAGAAATGTTGAGAGTTCATTAAGTGAGGATATATTTGTTACGGTTGCGAGAATTTATTGCGAGGGAAGTACGGGTGGAGTTCTGACCGTAATTCTTTCATTAAAGTAGAGCAATTCATAGACCGTGTCTTGTGATTTTTACCCAAGTTGGGTTTCCTCATGAAAACTTCTACTCATGCATCATTTTCTTATATCGTGTTTGATGTGTCATTTACACAAAGGGGAAATTCGACCACAAATTGTACGACTCTAGCAGTTTGAATTCCACAATGATCGTTTATGAATTGACTTAATTAACAACACGATTTTACTTTAGTTGTCTTTGCGCAAACTAGTCCTCCCGGCAACACTTGCAATCTCGGGGTCCCTATGAGTTTCTCCTTGTGCCCAACAGGCTATGATCGTGACTACCTACTACAGTCTTCTCCACTCCCTCCCACTCATCATCAGCTAACTGTGCATGGCCTAGGTCCGACTCTCGATTTCAAAATAACTGGGAGTCACTCCTATTTATGTGTGGAGAAAAGTAAACGTTTAATTAATACCTTTGCAGTATTAGATCTTTAAAATAACTCCTTTAGATGTGATGACCGAAATAAAATGACGACGTAATTTTGTATTTTCTCCAGAGAAGTAGATAATGATATGCATGTACGCAACTATGCATGAGTCTAATATTGTTGTTTATGCACGTGCAATAAACTAATGGATATTTTCTTTGATGATACATGCTTAATTTTGAATATTGACGTAAGCATGTTATTATTTGACCTACTTAAATTGGTGTATTTCCGTCCTTTCGTTCAAATATAATAATGGATTGAAAGCTAAAATATTGTCAGAGCAAATACCTATAATTAAAAATATGGAAAATTTCATGAAATGTGCAGAATTGATTCCCTTGATATTTTTGATCCGGGCGTTGGCCTCGTGCAATAAGTCTTGTTATGATGCAAATATTGAAAGAGCTGAATAGCTATCTAAAATAGCTATCAAAATTTCTAGATTTATTTTATCATTTTAGCGCCAGTAAAAGATTATTCTTGTATCTTTCAAAGGTTAACTTCAGAATTATGACATCCTAACAACGATTACTTAAATTTTTCTAACCTAGTTCATCATGACAATCTAATTTTATTATAGAGGGTTTACATCCTTTACTTGATGCTTTTACCCAAAAAAAAAAAACTTTACTTGATGCTTAAGGGTAATCTAAAGGAGATACACAAAGCTCCATCAAAGGGCCTTCACACATGCAGTTACCTTTCTTTTTTGCTCTTTTACTCTTTTGACTTTTTTTGTCAGTGTAATTTTTTTTATTTGCAATTCAAATTGTGTTTATGGGTGTTTTTGAGGTGATACATGGTACTCCCCATGTAAAAGGTCGGAAGTGCTTGCTTTGGCGTATTTTTCTCATCTGGTGATGGACAGAGCTTTAGGAGGTTAGTGATTATGACTTTTGAAATTGTCAATTTTCTTTTTCCTTTTGGAGGTGTTGGACAAAAGTAGTCAGAGGCATATGTTTAAGATCTATCTATAACTCAGATTTTTCTTTTTCATGTTCCATCAAGGTCGTATTAGGCTGTAAAAGCTAGGCGGAAAGTTGTATCTATATATTTCATCAAGGTTGACACTATTGGGTATCAAAGCTTGAAAAAAATATTTAGTTGACTCAAGAAAAAAGCATTGAAAATCCTAAACTATTCCCACCATAATAAATTTACCATAAACTATTTTTTGTGATGGATAAAGACCTCAAATTTCTATTCATGTGACACATTTATCCATATGACATCAATAACCTCAAACTTGTACCAATGTAATAAATGTAACCCAAATTTGTAATAATGTGACACATTTATCTCCATTTGTTTACCAAGGTACAAATTGAAGTTTTTCGCGCCGTAAATTAGTGTGTTTTATGAGTACAATTTTTTGATGTCGCAAAAAAAAAATAAAGTGAATGTGTGTCACAGATGCAAGTTTGAGGTTTTTAATGTTATAAAAAAATTTAAGGTAAATACGTAATATTGAATATAGTTTGGTGATTTTGGTGGTTTTCACCCTTACTAATAATGGTCAATAAAAAGTCATACATTCGATCTGAAGACTCAAGGTTAATCAAAATCTTTAATAGGTGATTCAATATGAGCATTTGATTGAGTGGAGTTCATGTTTACTTTCCTTGATTAATGTTGATTCTTCAAGGCGAGACAATTGAAGATCGGTCTACGTAAGATATTTTCTTCTGAAATTAAGGCTATTGTTAACCAAATAGGTCCAAGTAATTAATGGCCCTTCTTCAAACTGGCTTGTCTAGACACTCTAGGCCCGATCAAATTGTAAATTCGTGTCCAAGGATTAGTTTTCCCGCGGCAATGATGCAAATAAAGATGATAAATTTGAGATTTTCCAAAATTTCGCTAGAATTCAACATCTGTCATTAGATAACTTGAACAAATAATCCTCCATCACTTTCAGCTGAGGCCGGCTGCTAAGAACAATCGCTGGGTTCTGAATCAGAAGCCGGCCAAAAAGAAGGAAAAAGTAGGAGAGAGAAGAAGAAAAGGAGGAGAGAGAAGAAGAGAAGAAAAGCAAAGTGAGCAAGAGCTTCGGAGGCTAGAGTCTAGGCAAAAACAAGTGAGTTAAAATATGGGTTAGAGGGTGACCCATATTTTAACCATGTTTTTGGGCTTTCGTTTTTTTCAATTTATTTTGACCCATTTTTTTAAAAAGTGAGTTACCCATATTCAGTTAGGCCTTTCAAATATGGTTTATAAAATGGGTTGATGACCCATTTTGTCGCCCCTAGTTCTGATCATCTTTCTCCCATGAAGAGAGAGAAGCACATCTGAGTAGTCTGTCTGTACAACCCAGAAAGTTCCCAAGCAGAGAGCAAACGTTTAAATTGCTGGGAATTCTTGGCAAGATAGGAACGAGGGGAATGCTTTGCCCAAACATTTAAATTGCAAGGAAATTACCCAGTAATAAAATTGAGGGAATGTCACATAAACTCAAGTTGTTAGGAACTCTTATCAATGTAAAAATGACCCAAAAGCTAAAATTCTAACTTAGCTTAATGATTTCGTAAAGAAAAACTTTCCTTTACAGTGTATTGGTTGTTCCAAACAGTATATGTATAAGCCAAATATCAAACCTTTATGAGAAAAATAAAAAAAATTGGGCCTCATTTTGGACCCAAATCAAAAGTGGTGTTTTTTTATAAGACAAAAGTAGTTTTGGGTATAATTGAACTTGATTGAAATTCGACGCTTTCTAAAAAGATTTGGGGCATGTCTTGGACAAAAACTTATGATTACTCCACGATGATAGATCCAGTAAAGAGACTAAATATCATTTTCATCCTTTTTTTTTTCTGGGTTCCTTTTGATGAAAGTCATATGATTCAATAGAAATAGCAACATATTTGAACATAATTTTTTTATGGAAAAAAAAAAAACAGAGACTGTAAATCCAATACCTAATTTCTTGCATGGCTCTGTGACGTCGTTTCGTCATTTTGGAACTTGGGATGCATTGTCTCCTCTGCAGAATACGGAAGAACTTTTGTTCAGTCCTAGGAACAAGGGAATATCCCTCTAACTCGTAAGTGCTCCCCAAATATCGTACGTGTGATGTGTTAATCATGTTGGAATTATCAGTTATATTTTTGTTAGAGTTTTATAACGCTTTGTCCGAAATTAAGTGTGAAATAAGAATTGTCTTCCCAATGAGTGAAGAAAATGGAACATTGCTGATGTCACCGTACCAGACCTAAAAGAAAAAGAAAGAAAGGAAAGAACAATAGAAAACATGAAAAGTCTATTGATTGTGTAAAATCTTAAAAATGTAGTATAAACAGCATTATTAAAAAAGTACCAACGATATCTATGTTTTGGCTTCTTTTAAAATTGTCAATTTCTATGATTTGTCTTCTTTTAAAACGATATCTTCATTAAAGTCGGGTTTTGCTTTTTCAGTTTTTAGTTTTAGAAATCAACGTGGAATTTTTTTTTTTTGTAACCGAGGTGTCCGGGCCAGCTTGCGCGCACCTCGACTATTCCTCGGGAGAGACTAGCACAGCAACCTACCGCCATGGCCCCCCACTTAAATCACAGGTGCTTCCCTGGGGAATCGAACCCGAGACCTCAAAGAAGTCCAAGTTCGCCCTAACCAATTAGGCAACCCATGGGTAGGTATCAACGTGGAACTTTCCATTGCACCAAGAGGTCAAAATGTTCTAACGCACACAATTTAAAATTACATGAGTTTTTCTTCTTCTTTTTGAAGTAAAATGTTGTTTTTGTCTTGATGAAAAAATATAAACATGCTTATTGAGAAGGGCTTCATGACAGTAAGCCAAAGAGGTTTAAGAGTGCGTTTGATTGGCTTCAGAGTAACCTCCCCCCCCCCCCCCCCCCCCCCCCCACACCCACCCACGCTGATTAGAGAGGGACTTTTACTTGTCTTAATAAAACTATATGTGTCCGACAATCTGTCTACCAACCAAAATATTGGCCATGGCACGGCCATCATTGCATTTTATAGTAAATAAAAACCGGCTGGCTGTATTATGAGTAATTTCAATTTTACATTTAAAGTTTGGGCATTTACATCTTTTGTCCACATGTTGTTTCATTCTTCTCAAATCTACCCTTAAATTGAGTAGATTAAACATAATATAGTCTATATATCTACTTGCAGTTATAAAACAATCAAACTCTGTCCCAACTCACATGACTTACTTAGGTTCCGTTTATTTCGCGAAAGATAAATACTTTAGAAATTTATTACTTACCAAAATAGATTAACAAAGTATAAATTATCATCCACGAAGATATTTAGACATAAATTTTTATTTAATAATAAAAATATTTTCCATTGATTAATTATTTCAAGTGATTTAAGTGATTAGTTTTAGGAAAATACTTTTTAAAGCATTCTTTTTTATGAAGAAAGTGGAGCCTCAATTACACTATTGTCTTTATAGGTCTTTAAAGTTGACATTTATAGTTGCTTTTGTGTATCCATGGAATTCGCAAAATTATTTCAAGAAAAATAACATAAACAGTTCTTGAATTTTGATTACATGTACAATATGTTCCTTTAACTTTTAATTTATTTAATACGATCCTTAAACTTTGTATGTATTTTCGAATTAGGCCCTGAAATATATGAAAATAGTCAATGTGCTCCCTAAATTTTAAATTAATGGAAGGATATTATTGAATATTTTTATATAGTCTAAGGGGCTAGTTTGAATATGCACAAAAACTTTATGAACCATTTAAACAAATTGAAAGTTCAAAGACTATGTTGCGCATTATGTAAAAGTTCATGGATAATAATTGAATAAAAGTTCAAGAATTGTATTACACATTGGACCAAATTTCAAGGACCATTCGTGTAATAATCCCATTTTTTATAAAGATGCCGTGTAAGTTTATAATTAGAATGCCAAAAACAAGCAAATTGATCAATTGAAGCTTCAAACGCAATAATTATCCACCTTTAAGATAGACTTTTGAGTAAATTGGTATGCTTGTCTAATGAATGATCGATGTTATTGGAGAAAATTGAGATGATTTTATATGTAAATTAAAAAGGGTGTTTTCCAAAGGCACGTTTGTTATTTTGTTCTTAGCAAAGAGTTATTTATTAACTTTTCCCGTATGTATGTCAATACTTATATATATTATACACTTTAAATTACTTTGTGTTAAACAAGTATTAATAGCGCAAATCATATTTTTGGGAAAATAAAAAAGCAGAAGTCATTCCAATCAAATAGATAAAAGAAATCAAATTTGTAAGATAAAAATAAAAATCACATGGCCTGTACTTCATGCAGATGAAATTTCTTTGGATTTGGTCACATGGATCTTATGAAGGGGGGGCATGCATAATTAATGATGAAGACGGTATTTAAAAAGTAGCCGGATTGATTTACCAGCGACACAGATCTATTATTGGGGTTCGGACCGGTTCCGACGACATAACCGCCGGTTCGTGTATCTGTACTACCGGCAACTGTAATAGTTAAGAGTCGTTGTAGTTAGGTCAGATACGTACAGCGGCTTCTTGCGTCGGGCCCCCCCGCACAGAAAAAGCAAATAGTGTGGGGCATTTTGGTAATTAAGGGGGACGAATTGGAGCCGAGCCGAGCAAGGGCCTAACGGATCTTAAGTGGAATCGCATTAAGTCAAAGAAAGACGAAATTTTTACTGCCCTCATCATCATCATCGCTTTTTTTATTCATGGTATGGAAAAGAAAAGAAGTAAAAGGGAAGTTTCCTTTACAACCCGAGGGGAAAAAAGGACCGTTGCGGGGGGACACGTGTCGCGCCGTCGGTCCACCTGTCTCCTCCATCCATCCCCCTTTGGATTCCTTGTTGTTTTCCCTAAGTTGTTCTGTTTTAGCTCAAGGCAAAGAATCAAACCCCATCTCTCTCTCTCTCTCTCTCTCTCTCTCTCTCTCTCTCTCGTCCTGTCTGTTCTTCGCATTCTCTTACCCACCGCCCGCGATTTCGGCTCCGTCGAAGAAAAATCTCACCAAATCCTCTCCAATGGCGGATCACTAAGGCTTGGAAAATGTGGGATCGAAATAGCGGTCGTTTCTCGCGCATCGTCTTCGCTGTGTTCACGCTCTGTTTTGTCGAGGCTGTTGTCGTGAAGAAGACGACCCGCGTCGCCGCCGCCGGTACCGAGTTCGACTTCGGGACGCTGACGCTGAGCAGCCTCAAGCTCCTGGGCGACGCGCATCTCGGAAACGGCAGCGTGCGACTAACGCGCGACCTCGCCGTTCCCAACTCCGGCGCCGGCAGGGCCCTCTACTCTAAGCCCGTCCGTTTCCGGCAGCCCGGGGCCAGCACTCCGGCGAGCTTCTCCACCTTCTTCTCCTTCTCCGTCAGCAACCTCAATCCCTCCTCCATTGGCGGCGGCCTCGCCTTCCTCATCTCCCCCGATGACGACACCCTAGGCGGAGCCGGCGGGTTCCTCGGCCTCCTCGACGGCGCGTCCCCTTCCTCCTCCGCCTCCTTCGTGGCGGTGGAGTTTGACACTCTCATGGACGTCGAGTTCAGGGACATCAATGGCAACCACGTGGGCCTGGATCTGAACAGCATGGAGTCGTCGCAGGTCAGCGATTTGGGCGCGATCGACGTCGATCTCAAGAGCGGCGACTTGATCAATGCTTGGGTTGTCTTCGATGGTTTGAATGGAGTCCTCAGTGTGTCCGTTTCGTACTCGAACCTGAAGCCAAAAGACCCGATTCTGTCCATGAATCTCGATCTCACCCAGTACGTGAACGACTTCATGTACGTCGGCTTCTCCGGGTCGACTCAGGGCAGCACCGAGATTCACAGCATTGAGTGGTGGAGCTTCAGCTCCTCCTTCGAGTCGGCCTTGCAGCCACCTCCGCCTGCACCCACTGCTACTTTGATGAACCCCACGGCAAATTCTGTCAAGTCGCCGCCGCCTTCAGTGGCCCCTTCTGGGTCCAGTGCTCCGCAGAAGGACAGCAATAAGCCGCCATCTTCGTCCTGCCACAATCAGCTCTGCAAGCAAGGTCCAGGGGCCGTCGCCGGCGTGGTCACCGCCGGTGCCTTCTTCCTGGCTCTATTCGCGGGGGCTCTCATATGGGTGTATTCCAAGAAAGTCAAGCAGGTACACAAGTCGGAGTCCCTCGCCGCGGACATCATCAAGATGCCGAAGGAGTTCAGCTACCGGGAGCTAAAATCCGCCACCAAATGCTTCAACGCTAACCGGATCATCGGCCACGGTGCGTTTGGGACGGTCTACAAGGGCGTACTGCCGGGGAACGGCGACATTGTCGCGGTGAAGAGATGCAGCCACAACACACAAGGGAAGAACGAGTTCTTCTCCGAACTGTCGATCATCGGCACGCTCAGGCATCGTAATCTCGTCCGCCTCCAAGGTTGGTGCCAAGAGAAAGGCGAAATTCTATTGGTGTACGACCTAATGCCGAACGGTAGCTTAGACAAGGCGCTGTTTGAGGCGAGAACGCCCTTGCCATGGCCGCACCGGCGGAAGATCTTGCTAGGAGTGGCCTCGGCGCTGGCCTACTTGCATCAAGAGTGCGAAAACCAAGTGATCCATAGAGATGTGAAGACTAGCAACATAATGCTGGATGAGGGGTTCAATGCCAAGTTAGGGGATTTCGGTCTAGCTAGGCAAATCGAGCACGACAAGTCGCCGGATGCCACGGTGGCGGCTGGGACGATGGGCTATTTGGCGCCGGAGTATCTCTTAACCGGGAGAGCTAGCGACAAGACCGACGTGTTCAGCTATGGGGCGGTGGTCCTTGAAGTGGCCAGCGGGAGGAGGCCGATCGAGAAGGACGCCAATGGTGGCGGCAAGGTCGGGACGAGCAGCAATTTGGTGGAGTGGGTTTGGAGCTTGCACACGGGAGGGAAGCTGCTAATGGCGGCTGACCCGAGGCTCGATGGAGAGTTCGACGAGGGCGAGATGTTGAGGGTGCTGCTGGTCGGGCTGGCCTGCTCTCACCCCGACCCGTTGGCCCGGCCCTCGATGAGGAGCGCAATTCAGATGCTGGTGGGCGAGGCCGAAGTGCCCATCATCCCAAGATCCAAACCTTCGATGACCTTCAGCACTTCGGACCTCTTGTTGAGCTTGCAAGACAGCGTCTCGGACTGTAACGACATGGTCGTCATCTCGACATCATCCTCGGAGCGCGACTACCCCGGCAACGAGATCGTTTGATAGATGATGAGAGGTGAGTTTTTGGTTAGATCGAATTAAAGTCCGGAAAGGGATCCATCCAATTTCACGTATCTCTCGACTCGGTACATAATAATATATATTCGATTCATTTGTTCATGTTGTGGACATAGTAAACAATGCAACATGAGGATATCTAATTCGAAGGGTGTTTGAAAGGTTCATGTTTTGCCACTCAATTCTTAGTGAGAGGGAAGTACTGTGGTCCAGTTGGTGCTCATGGGAATGGGAGTCATTTTCTTCTTTTCCTATTCCTCTTTTGATTTCCATTGTTTTTGGGCATCTTGTTTTGGGGGCATTGGAGAGGACGGGTTTTGTTTATTGTGGAGAGGTGACATGTTGCTTTCACAAGCGATGATGCCCCCCCCCCCCCCCCCCCCCCCCCCCATAAGGTCAAAAGCAGACGATAGAGTTTGAGTAGAGGTCCGGTAAAGCATAGTGACCAAAGAAAACTCAACTATCAACTTTCTCTCTATTTCAATTCTTGAGTGAGCATATATTGTGGCTGGCAGAGAGAGAAAGGAACCAACGAAGTCAATGAATGGACGAGCTTTTCCTTATCATGCTGCTGATTTGATCATCCCTAGTTTATACCTTTTGTATGCGGTTCTCTAATGTATGAGTCGTCTGTTGTGGGAATTATTACCCTTTAAATAAATGTCATCATCGGTCAGGCCATCTGTCCCGAAGTTTAATATTAAACTTGGACGTGATCTTCATAGCCAGTAGACATAGAGAAGGAAGGGCTAAAACATATGGGCTTATTTTCATATGATTAATCATAGCAAAAGGACAAAGAGGTACTCATAAACTTTAAGTACGTATGCGCAAAGTTAAAAATGAGTTCCTCCTTTCTCTTATTTATGAAGAAGAAGTTTCTTGTATGGCCATCATGTTTCGCCATCAAAGTTTTCTACGTGCATCTCTCAGAGCATCGGACACGGGTCCTATTTTCTCAGGCAATCATGGTTCTGGCGATTGTACTGGAGAGTTCTAGCAGAACATTTATCTTGTACACTTTTTAACCTTTCCAAGACCCGCCAGGCCAACCCCACTTCTCTTCGTGCTGCGGTCATTCGCCCTCAATAATTCTCTTCTCCTCCTTCTCGAAAGGCTAAAAAGGCGAGATTCAATAATTTTCGGTAACACAGGGTAAAGTAACAGTGACACGATGCGATCTCATGCTCTGAATCATGAGTTTTACTCGAAGGACCACGGGCGAAATACCTATTGCCCCTCTAGTTTTAGGATTATTGCATCTTGCCCCTTGACGTTTTAATTTGGAAAAAACCATAAACTTTGCTCAAACTATACTCGCCGTTATATATTCATTTTAAACTTTTCCATGACACCAAAAAATCCTAAAATTAAGCCTATGTAACATATTTACTCTCTATCGATATTCCATCAATGGGCATCGTTAAAAATTTATCTACATGGATGTTGGAAGCAAAAAGGTGTTCACATAAATGATGACTTAAAGTAAAATAAAGAAGATATTATTCTGGTTGAAAAATCATTTGATGGGAACTTAGCAAAGGGTAAATGTATCACATGGGTACAAGTTTGATGTTTAGTTTAGTGTAAATGTATAACATATTAGTATAGTCTCAAGGGTTTCTTTTTTATGTTACAAAAAAAGTTCCGAATAAAGTATCATAATAGGCATAATTTGAGAATTGTAGTGACTTTCCCTTTATTTTTTGAAATTTGTCCCACGAATTTTAGAAATGTATTGCAGATGAGAGCACGTGTCTACAGTTTTTAGCGATAATTTGACTGGAGTCAATTCCAAATGCACACTGATATACAAATCTGAAATGATTTTTGAGTTGTACATATGATTTGTCCTCGTGTATATAGATGATAAATTTTCGATTCGCCTTCCTAACAAATCATGTGTTCAAAATATGTGAGAAAATTTTGGCTAGAGTCAAAGTTGGGGAGCACATTACCACAAGTTTCAAAGAGCTATGGCGCACATTTGTTAAAACTGAAACATACACAGCAATTTGCCACAATCCCAAAACTCGGGGGCAAAAACGTAATCCTCATAGTTGCTGCCCACGGACCGCATCATTTTTAAGATATCTTTTTGATGCAATATTTTGTATAAGAATTACGAGAAGTTAACTTGTATAAACAATGTCGAATGGCAAAGCAATCAAATCATCCCTCGAGAAACTACAAAAGGACATAAATTCATAAATAAAGTGATATGTCATTCACACTTTACCCTTGTTTTTTTTTTATTGACCTTTTTGGTCGAAGGAACTGATATTGGCTTGATCTATAGTAACTCTAATGTTTTATTTGAAATGATTAGTCGATTTAGGTCATGTTCGTTTTACGGAAAATAATTTTTACAAAAATAATTTTTAGATTTTTTATGTTGATTTCATGGAAAATAAAATAGTTAAGAAAAATGTTACCACTAATCGAAAAAAATACCTATAAAAATGGAGAAAATATTTTTGATTTATTAGAAAGTAGAAATTTTTTTCCATTTTTTATAATTATCTTTAAATATCACGATTTTCTAACAAAGTGTCTCAACCTTGCTCGAGGCCAATGAGCCTATGGCCTCTAGCAGCGAGCTCACAGTTCTAGAGGTGAGCTTGAGACTTACTCCGTGACTTATGGTGGCAAATTGGGAGCTCATCGGAACTTGATGAGACTTGTGGCCAACAACAAGCCAATGTAAAATTTTAAAAAAAGTGAGTAAAAAATTTAAAAAAATCGATTTTTTTTTTGTATAATTTTCCTTAAATTTCAAATGAACACTCGAAAATATTGTAATTTTTCAGGAAAATAACTTTTTGAAAAATATTTTCCTGAAACGTTACATTTTTCGTAAAACGAACGGAGTCTTAAAATGTTATTGACCATAACTTATATCCAAATAAATACAATTTTAGAAAAATGTTTTTCAAATCTCTGAATAAAAGGAGCCTACTTCTTATATCTTTAATCGAGCTATACTCTACACATGCACATTGGAGTGGTCAAAAGACTACGTGGAGATTAGACCGGTGACGCCAGCTGTTCCTCAAACCACTTGCGATTCTTTCTTCATGGAGGCTCGCTGGCCCAGTTCCGTGAATTATCAACCACCAGCGGCTTCATCTCCTTTTGTTCCATGTAGATAAATGGCGATTGATTCCATAAAGAAGAAGAGGAGGAGGAGGAGCCCACGATTTCCTGAATCCGGATCACTTGCCCTTAGAGCAAATGATTAGATTCTTTATGCATTGAGAACATTCCGATTTTTGATCGGATGGTTCCCAATGCATGAGGGGAGCAAGCATTTTTTTTTATTTTTTTAAGTAAAATTAGGGCCTTCCGATGGTGATCAGATGGCCCTATAGGGCAAGTGATATGTTTCTCGATTTCCCACGGATGTGCTCTCGAAACTCAATGCACATGTGCCCCCAACAAATAATTGAGACATCGAACTGCACATGCCATGAACCTCTTATGCGAATATGGGGTATTTAGTTTAACAACACTCACGTGGGCGGAAAAAAACGAAGATGTGTCTCTACCTTAACTTAGCCATCTCTTTCCTTGGTAGGCTCTTTGGTTTGCCACAGTGTGGCTTTAATTTGTGAGGGAATACGGACAACTGCAGCTCGCCGACCTTATTCGGTGGGATTCCTCAGCTAGAGGGTGACTGAGGATCTTGTCCTTATTGACATGTTACGAGGCTGGTACCTAATTATCAAGAAAAATGCTTCGGTCAAACTTAGGGCGCGATCTTGATTAAGGGAACATAATATATAAGGATGAAATCGCCAGATCCCGAGATTATTAAATTTCTCTTAATAAGAGTTGGTTATTCAATACACGGAAGTAAGTGATACACGCAAGCACGAGCTGTGAATACTGAGAAGGACGGGGAATTACCCAGAAAAATTCCTTAATTTATTAGTGTAGTCACATTATCCCAAAGTCTTTTGAAGATTTACTGGTATAGTTCTTTGGTTAACGTGGATGTCGGTCGTCTGACCCGATCGGTATTAACGTAGATAATTTTTGTAAATTTTTTTTAATTTAATTCATTATTTATAAAAAAAATTATTTACCTTTCTTTTCTTCACTATGGGCAAATAAGAGTCGCCGACATTGATGTAAATAATTTTTAAAATTTTATATTGATTTATTGATTTTTATCTTACTGTGGACTGAAAAGGGCTTTGCAGCCTTCGACTAAGACATGCAGTGGACCAATCAATTAATCACCAACCGTGCGCACTAGATGACGACTTGATGCTGAGGATTAAGACAATGGGCTGTCTTAACTCGTTTCTTGTTTTTATTTTTTTTGTGGGGGAGGTGTTCGTCCTATGAATGGGTCCTCACTCAAATTTCCACATAGTCATCGATCGATGTCCCTGCATCTTCCTTCGATCCAGGCCATACAACTTTTGACTTGCACGCCAAGCAAGTTGACCATGATGGAAAAGAGACGTGTCATTCTATGCCGTCGCTCACTTTATATTCAAATCACAGTCATTAGAATGAAATAACGGCCTCTATACATTTCTCCTAATGTAATGATCGTCCTGCCCATTAATGTAGAACGATGGGACAACATCGACGGACCAATCTCTTTTCAATCACCATAGAAAAATAGAGAGAGAGAGAGAGAGAGAGAGAGAGAGAGAGAGAGAGAGAGAGAGAGAGAGAGAGAGAGAGTAATTAAGTGATATCTAGTATGATTAGTAAGTCTCACTTCTCGCACTAAAACAGTAAAGTTTGTTTTGGGTGATTTTTGCGCTTTCTCAAATCTTGCAGTGTAGACATTTTGTTCTTTATTTTTATTCTTCAATTTTTAAGCACTCAAAACTTCCAACAAAATAGATTCATGTATAAATTTACCGTATTTTTTTCTTAAATTTGAAAGCTATTTTATTGTGGCGGACATTTGGTGGTGGTCCTAAATTTTGTGTTGGGTCAATTGATCGTTCTTGAAACTTTTTTCCGAGTTAGATAAGTCCTAATCCATGCAGTCAATTTTTCGATTTCGCTATTCGGTTAATGCCGTCGTCATTTAGTGACTGAAAAGTGCAGGCTAGCTCTTTTCTTTATTCCATGTGGCTATTATTATCCCAGATGACGGAGCCTGTTAAAGTCCATAACCGTGTCACATGACATGTAAATGAGATGTCATTTCAGTGTTGCTCGTTTTGTTTTTCATGTTTCATTTAAATTAAAAACTAAAAATCATCTACCCTCGTATCAAATGAGCCAGGTAGCTCAATGAGCGTGGTTTGCAAATAAAGAAAATGGTTAATACCACAAAAGACCCTAAGCTATACATCATGTGACACATTAACCCTAAACTTTTTTTTTTGTGACATCAAAAATCCCAAATTATACTTCTTGTGACACATCTACCCTATATCTCTTGTATTTTTCTTTTTTCTTGGTGGCCCGATGGCCACTGCCAAAGGGCAGCGAAGCCCTCGCTATTGGCCAACTAGGGCTCGCGAGGCCCGGGTAAGGCAGTCTTCACCCATATTTGGGTGAGGGTAGCCTCCTCGACGGTCGAGGAAGGGGCCATGCCTAGATATGGGTGAAGCTGCCCTCGTTCGGTCGCGGGCGAAGGCAATGGGGGTTGGGGAGGCTGCCTCACCTTCGCCCGCGGCCAACCGTCGGCAAGGGCTTCGCTGTCCTGTGATAGTGGCCAGTGGGCCACCAACCAATAGATCGCCCAAGTATTTTTTTAGGAAAAAAAAAGAGAAAAGAAAAAGAAAAATGTTATCGGGTAGATGTGTTAGACGAGGTATAGTTTGGAGGTTTTTGTGTCATAAAAAGAATTTAAGGTAAATGTATTACATTGGGTATAATTTAGGGTTTTTAATGTCACAAAAAAGTTTTAAGGTAAATGTGTTGCAGGGGTATAATTTAGTTTCTCTTGTTACAAAAAAAATTGGATAAATGTGTCACGTGAGGTATAGTTTAGGGTTTTTTGTGATATTAAATGTGTTAGGTGGGGTATAGTTTAAGGTTTTTTGTGATATTAATCCAATTTTTTTTTTGGGTATAGTTTAAAGTAACATCGTATCTTGCAACCTATCTCCACCTCGCTCAAATTTTGTGCCCCTTTTTATTTTTTATTTTTATTTTTGGAAATTTCAGCTTGTTTTATTTTTTTTTCTAACGTAGAGAGTACCACTTGGGCTCCAATCAATTGAGAGTTAATGAAAAGACTAATTAAAAATGATTATCAAAGTTTAAGCACGTAAATGACTAAAAAAAACTTCTCGGACTAAAGTGATTCGATATAAGTTTTAAGACTTCTGCCATCATATTTTCTTTTACTTTTGGAAAGTCTAAATCAACATGTAAAGAATTATAAAAAAAAGGTTTTCTTTCTTGAGATAACAATTAATCTACTAGGGGAAAATTGTCAAAAAAATCCTAAATCTTTACTACTTATGTCGATTTAGTCATCAACCTTTTTTTTTAAAGCTAATTTAGTTCTAAACCTTTTCCACATTTGCCATTTAAGTCATTTCGACGGATTTTAGTCGGAAAATACCTACGTGGACCTCGCCAACGACAACCAGATCTCGCTGACGATGACGTGATAATGACAGGGCGACACATAGTGACACGTGGTTGCAAATTTTTGTCGTCTTTTTATTTCTTCTCTTCTAACTACTCCAAAGGGCGGTGTCGCCCTCACCTGTCGCCGACGAGGGTCGGGCGAGGTTGCCCTTGTCCGTTGCTGGCGAGGGTTGAGCGAGGTTGCCCTTGCTTAGAGAGGGGCTACCCCACCCAACCCAGATCTACACTGCGGAGCTTGGGCTTGAGTAGGGAAAAACAGAGGAGGCAGAGGGGTCTGCGGATTTGGGCGGAGCATCCCCCCTCGTGCAGATCTAGGTTGGGCGAGGGCGGCCTCAGCCCGCCACACCCTCGCCCGTCGCCGGCGAGGACTTCGCCTTTTTGGAGTGGTTAGGAGAGAAGAAAAAAAAGATGAAAAAAAATTTGCCGCCATGTATCGCCCCATTATTGTCATGTAGTCGTCGGTGAGATCCAGTTGTCGCCGGTGATGTTCAGTTGTAGCCAGCGAGGTCCACATAAGCATTTTCAGCTAAAATCCGCTAGAAGGACCTAAATGGCAAATGTGAAAAATGTTTAGGACTATATTAGTTTTAAAAAAAGGTTGAAAACTGAATCGGCATAAGTGGTAAAACTTTATGACTTTTTTGGCGATTTTCCGCAACATAGTGCATGCTCAATCTAACTTGTTATGGCGCAAAAGAGTTTTAAACATAATTAGAAAAATTTTTGATTATAAAAGAAGAGTAGCAACTTGTTTCTTAACTAAATCAATTTATGTCGCCGTGATTTATTGACTACTTCTTCTTAAAAACAACTAGGACAGTTCATAGAGTATAAAAAGCATCAAGTACAATTTTAGTAGTTTTTGCAAAGAGACTCCTAACATCCAATATTTTCGGTAGGAGTGCAAGGATGAGCTCGTGCTCGTATGGGAGCTCATATAAATAGATTGATCATTGGCGGATTGAAAACCTTTCTAGAAGGAGTGCGGCTAGTATTTCCTCCCCACTCTTTTACTTATATAGAATCTGTAAACCTTGCCATTGTTCTTTTGGGATATCTAAAGGTAAATAGATAAAGTAGACTCTAGTGACTCCTATTTTATTTGTACTTTTGGTTTTTCTTGTGGGTCGAAAGATATATTTGTACTTGAAATAAGAGCATTGAACTAGGCCCAACCCAACCAACTGATTTGGGAATGGAAACATTGGGCCCATCCGTAATGGGCCAAATTGGACCGACCTAGGCCCAATAGGCCCACTCCCGCAAATGACAGAGTGAGAGCTTGAGAACCAGAAGTCACGGCTTGACCCCCGTCCCCGTTTGTCTTGGTCCGAGCGTTCAATATCGTTCGCCTCTCCCTCAAGATTCACAGATCTCCTCCGTTTCTCGAACCTTCTGTGCTCTGCGTTCGTCGAGTTCCTCCCACCGGAGCTCGATCTCCCCCCGACTTGCCGATCGCGGACAGCCATGGCCGAGGATTTCGAGTTCGGCGATCAGGTCCCTCCGTCGTTCGATCGCATGGTGCGTTTCTCTCTCATGTGTCCACAATCGGAAGTTTCCGTCGTTCTGTTGATGGAATCTGGCAGATCTGTGCTGCTTTAGCATAAATGTCTCGCCTTTCGAGTTGTCTGTGTGTGTGGTTTTGGTTTTGTACCCCCCCCCCCCCCCCCCCCCCCCCCCCCCGGGGGGTGGTGGGGGAAGGAATTGGGTTTGCCTTGTTTTTCTTTTTTCATATTCTCTGTGGAGAATTGGCGAGTGCTGGTTTGGGTTCCAATGTTGCGCATCTTAGCTCTCTGTTTCTTGCCTGTTTCGTCCGGCTTTAAGTATTCCGATGCGTGCCTTAAATCTGGATCAGCTAGAGTAGTAGTAC